>CAJQUN010000002.1:15783834-16510625 GCA_907163345.1 Haberlea rhodopensis
CAATATGACTGACATGGAAAAGACTCTACCACAGTTGCTTGGTATGTTGAGAACATATGAAGCAAATACTAAGAAGACTAAGGCCACAAATGTCCTTATTGTGAATAAGGGCAAAGGAAGGGCCAAAGCTAAAGGCAACAAGAAAGCAAAGAAAGTCTTTGCTAAATCTAAGCCAAAGTCTTATGCACTGAAGCCAAAGTGAGGGATAGCAAAGGAAGGGAACTGTTTCCATTGCGGTAAGACCGGCCATTGGAAAAGGAACTGCAAAGTATATCTGGAGGATCTAAAGAAAGGAAGTGTGACTTCCGCTTCAGGTATTTTTGTTATAGAAGTCAATTTATCTACTTCTTCATCATGGGTATTAGATACTGGATGTGGATCTCACATTTGTGTAAATGTGCAGGATCTAAAAAGGAGTAGGACGTTGGCGAAAGGTGAAGTTGATCTCCGAGTTGGAAATGGAGCAAGAGTTGCTGCATTAGCTATAGGAGATTATCATTTAGCTTTACCTTCTGGTTTATCATTGATTTTGAAAGATTGTTATTTTGTGCCTTCAATTACCAAAAACATTATTTCTATTTCTTGTTTGGACAAGTATGGATTTTCATTTATTATAAAGGACAACTGTTGTTCCATTTATTTAAATGATATGTTTTATGCTAGTGCACAAATGGTGAATGGTCTTTATGTATTAAATCTTGATATGCCTATCTATAACATAAATACTAAAAGGATTAAAAATAATGATTGTAATCCGACTTATCTCTGGCACTGTCGCTTGGGCCACATAAACGAGAACCGCATATCTAAACTTCATAAGGATGGAGTATTAGATTCATTTGATTTTGAATCATATGAAACATGCGAATCTTGTTTAATGGGCAAGATGACTAAAGCCCCTTTCAAGGGACATGTTGAAAGGGCAAATGTTTTATTGGGACTAATACATAGTGATGTATGTGGACCAATAAGTACACAAGCTAGAGGTGGTTTTCAATACTTCGTTACATTTACTGATGACCTCAGTAGATATGGGTATGTGTACCTAATGAAACATAAACATGAAACCTTTGAAAAGTTCAAAGATTTCAAGAATGAAGTACAAAACCAACTTGGCAAAAGTATCAAAATCCTTCGATCAGATCGAGGAGGTGAATACTTAAGCCAAGAATTTCATGACTATCTAAAGGAATTTGGGATAGTCCCACAACTCACTCCTCCGTATACTCCACCATGGAATGGTGTATCCGAGAGGAGAAATCGAACCTTGTTAGACATGGTTAGATCAATGATGAGTCATGCAGATCTTCCGATATCGTTTTGGGGACACGCTCTAGAAACAGCGATTTTCTTACTGAACCGTGTTCCATCTAAATCAGTGGAAAAGACACCATATGAGATATGGACTGGGAAGCGTCCTAGTATGTCTTTTATGAAGATTTGGGGTTGTGAGGCTTTCGTTAGACGTCACGCCACTAACAAACTTGGACCCAAATCTGATAAGTGTTTATTTGTGGGGTATCCTAAGGAAACGAAAGGATACTATTTCTACTATCCCACCGAGAACAAAGTAGTTGTTGCTCGGACTGGTGTATTTCTTGAAAGAGAATTTATTTCTAGAAAAACCAGTGGGAGAAAAATAGAACTTAGTGAAGTTCAACCACAAGAAAACACTGAACCTGAGATTGAGATGGAAACAGAGCAGGCACCGCAAGCTGTTGTGGAAGAAGCACCTGCTCAAGAGACACAAGCCCAGCGTAGGTCTGTAAGAGAACACCGGGAGCCACAGAGATATGAATTTCTTGTGACTCAACAAGGTGACTTACTACTTATTGATGAGGATGAACCGTCATCTTATCAACAAGCTATAATGGGCAATGATTCTGAGAAATGGCAAGAGGCCATGAAATCTGAGATGGAATCCATGTATACAAACCAAGTATGGACTTTGGTTGATCCACCTGAAGGGGTACGACCCATAGGGTGCAAATGGATTTTCAAGAAAAAGACCGATATGGATGGTAATACAAACCTATAAAGGTCGGCTGGTTGCAAAAGGATTAAAACAAATTCATGGTATTGACTATGATGAAACCTTTTCACCAGTGGCCATGGTTAAATCCATAAGGATCTTACTTGCAATAGCTGCATTTCATGATTATGAAATCTGGCTGATGGATGTCAAAACAGCTTTCCTCAATGGAAATCTGCTCGAGGATGTGTACATGACACAGCCCGAGGGTTTTGTCGATCCAAAGGATGTTGGAAAGATATGCAAGCTACAACGATCCATTTATGGATTGAAGCAAGCTTCTCGGAGTTGGAATCTTCGTTTGATGATGCAATCAAAGAGTTTGGTTTTATCAAAAATGAAGATGAACCTTGTGTCTACAAGAAGGTCAGTGGGAGCGTAATCATTTTCCTAGTGTTGTATGTAGATGACATACTTCTTATTGGAAATGATATCCCTGCCTTGCAATCTGTAAAGATTTGGCTAGGGAATTGATTTTCGATGAAAGATTTAGGAGAAGCCACCTATGTATTAGGAATCAAGATCTATAGAGATAGATCGAGAAGGCTTCTTGGTCTAAGTCAAAGTACATACATAGACAAGGTGCTTAAAAGGTTTAGCATGCAAGAATCCAAGAAAGGATTCGTGCCTATGACGCATGGCATTTATCTCTCGAAGGAACAGTGTCCTTCAACACCAGATGAGAGACAACGCATGAGTAAGATTCCATACGCGTCAGCTATTGGATCTATCATGTATGCCATGATATGTACTCGTCCCGATGTATCGTATGCTTTGAGTATGACGAGCAGATATCAAGTTGATCCAGGTGAAGGTCACTGGATTGCTGTCAAGAACATCCTGAAGTACTTGAGAAGGACTAAGGATACATTCTTGATTTATGGAGGTGAGGAAGAGCTCAATGTAATGGGTTACACTGATGCAAGCTTCCAAACCGACAAAGATGATTTTCGATCGCAATCTGGATATGTGTATTGCCTAAATGGAGGTGCTGTGAGCTGGAAGAGTTCAAAGCAAGAAACAGTAGCCGATTCTACAACGGAAGCTGAGTATATTGCTGCCTCGGATGCAGCAAAGGAAGCTGTTTGGATGAGGAAGTTCATTTCTGAACTTGGAGTGGTGCCTAGCATTAAAGATCCGATAGAACTCTATTGTGACAACAATGGAGCGATCGCATTAGCTAAGGAACCAAGATCTCACCAAAGATCCAAACACATACTTAGGCGGTTCCATTTCATTCGAGAAATCGTTGAAAGGGGAGATGTTAAAATATGCAAAGTACCAACAGATGATAATGTATCTGACCCATTGACGAAGCCACTGTCACAGCAGAAGCATGATCGTCATACTAGATCTCTAGGCATTAGGTATATGTCTGAGTGGTCTTAGTGCAAGTGGGAGATTTGTTGGGATATGCCCTAAGACACATCATTAGATGATTGTTTATGACATACAATGTAATATGATTTTATAAATGGCAATTCATTATTATATATTATTCTTTTAACTGTGCATTGTGAATTAATATATATGTTAATGTCCTTAGAATAATATTGTATTATTCTTAAAGATGTCCCTAGTCAAGTATTATCATGAATTGGGATAATGATAATACGTAGAGACTAGTATGTATTGATTGATGAATTGTTCAATGATATGAGATATCAAATCAATGCATGGGTACATGTTGGAGAACGATGTACTGGACAGACCCACCATGAGATTGCAACATGGATAGTTATATGATCGTCATATGCAATTCTCATAGTGATAATAATGTATGTAATCCTTACGACTTGTGATCATCAGAGATCCCAACATAAGGAGTTATGTATCTTGATATCGTCAAACGTTACCCGTAACAGGGTAATCTATAAAGGCGACTATTGGATACACTACGAATTATGTAGAGGGATGTTGACTGATCGAGATAGGATTTGTCCCTCCTATATAACAGGAGATGTGTTTGGCCCTTGATCAAGTGAGAACTAAAATGCATGGTCATGCTCGAATGAGTCGATATGAGATATCGAGCTTATTCGTTTATTGTAGTTCTACTTGGGGATCAAGAAATAAAGATTGGATATACGAGTATGACTATTCCATGACTCGTGTTCAATCTAAACACAAAGGACAAAGGGATTAAGTTACATGGTTAATATTATCACAAGTTCTAAAGGTTATGTCGAGTCATTGACATTCTTGTAATTTGGGTAGCATCGATGTGTTGCTAGATACCGCTCAATGCTTGCGACATAAAATGAGATTTTATGTCACTGCCAACATTACAAGATCCTATCGGGTCACACAAAAGATTAAATCGAGAAGGGAAATTAAATTCATTGGATGAATTAATTAATTAAGAAGAGTCTTAATTAAGTGATTAAAAGGTTTTAATTAAATCATGGGTTTGGGCCCATAAGACTTTAAGAAAGTCTTGAACCTTAATTGAAAGCCTTTTAATATAAATACAAGGTTATGATTTAATTGTATGACATAACTTTGATCATTCCAACCTACACGAAAAAGAGGGACTCGGCCGCCTCATCTCTTTCTCTCTCGGTTTCACAATAGCCGAAAGGGAAGTAGTGATTTCGAGCCATCCTCTTCGATTTAGAATCGAGTGTGTTTCTTGTTCCGGTTTAATAACTTGTCTAGCAACTTGTTATTAAACTATCCCTTCACCCGATTTGATCGTGTGGATACCGTTGAGGCAAAACTCATTGAGTTTTGCTAGTGACTCGGAGAAGGCGTAGGACGTGGTGCTGCTCCGTGGATTCTGCTTCAAACACGCTACAAGGGTAAGACACCTTCGTATTCCTTAATCCGATATGATAACCTATGTATAGATCTGCTGGTTTGTAATCCTATAAATTTTATTCCGCTGCGTTGTATGCTCTAAGGATTACTTACAGTTTGCAAAATATAACAACATAGATGGAGTATTTTACACCTATTCACAAATTAATTGAGATAAACTATGTATTTTGAAAACCACAATGTTGTAAATTACCTATTTTAAATAATAAAAATATAATCTACATATTTTAAAAACCAAATATCTATTCGTTCCAAATAACACTTCAAGTGGAGAGTAACTCATCAACGAAGTCGTGAATAAACATATTAAATACTCCTTTCTGTTCAAAAAGGACAAAGGTGGGACACATTATGTTATTTATTAATCCAAGTGGGCACAAAAAATTGATAAGAATGAATATATATATATATATATATATATGTATATATATATATGTATATATTAAATGATGATATATATTCCATTAAACTAAAAAGAAGAGTTTCCAAAGCAAATATCAAGTCAAACCCACGATAAATAGAATTGAACTAGGGAACTTCAAGAAATCTCTCTTTTTGATTGGGGACTCTCAGCCAAAAATGTTTGTGGGCTTAATCTTTTGGAATTCTTGATGGATTCAACTCACAGTCGCCCCATGGCCCACTCCAATCAATCAAATCTCTAGGTGTGATCTCTTATTTCCTTCAAAAATAAAAAATCTGTGATCCCAAAACATCGATTTATACGGTGGGATCTATCAAATTCAGGGTGTGAACCCTCAAAAGTTTAGTGGCGACAACTGCTAATATATTAAACCGTCCATCTCATATAAATTCACGAAGTCCAGCACTAACTTGTCAAACTAAAAGGATGATTCTTCCTTTTCCCCAAGGACTCGAACCCCACATATTTGTAGTATGAACTATAGCACAAATCTGTTATATGCACGCTCTTGACTATAACAACCAACAATTTATACGGCCCCTTTTATCGCCAGCCCACTAACCAACGAGAATTAGAAAGAATGCGGCCATATATTTACATCAGAAGCAAATTATATGTTCTGGAGGATCCGCCCTAAGGGCATCTACACCACACACCTGGCACCCTTAAGGGGCGGCAACAACACAAGCGTTCTAGAGTACACCAAATAGTGCATCTGTTGCGTTCTGAGAATAAACAAATGGGAATACGATATTAGAGGGAGTACAATACGCATCAGATTGTTAACTGGTGACTAAACATTTTGGTCCTGATTTTCCACGCCTCAATTTCAAGCGTATATTTCCCTTCAACTACCGGAAAGTAAATTACTGATACTGAAGATAAAGCGAATCAAAGACATAAAGTTGACTGGCCATCTACGTGGATTTTCCTTGTCAGATCCTCTCAATAACACAAAAATATATTATTGAATTTTACATCCACCAGAATCTTGCTCATGTCGCACATTACCATAAGCTGATAACTCCAGAAGGTCCATATCACGACCTGCACCAATCGAAAGCATCCAGCACCATGAATTGTAGAAAGCGATTATCAACTAAAGTAGAAAATATTTATTACTATTCAGCATCCAATTTTTTCAAGTTATTGGTGTGGGGGAATAAAATAATCTGAGTTTACCTGAAACTCGACAGTAAGCACTCTTATTGATAAGCTCGGTTTTGGATAACTCGGTCCGATTTCCCTTGGATCGGTTAACAGTAGCCTAAAATGAAAAAGGGTTATTGAACAAATCAACTTGTGAAGGATGCCACCGGAAATTCATCAGAAAAGAATCTGAGCACCAGCCAGGAAATAAACTCAGTTCTGGAAGCCAATTATTCATGTAAATGACAGATTTACAAAATATTTTCTTACAGATTTAGTGGTCTAAATGACAGATAAGCCGGTATCTCCAGAATATTGCAAGTATTAGGTTTTATGACATTTTAGTTTGCAAGCATAAAAAAAATAACGCTTCACCAAAAACTATCGACCTATTTACCAAATGAAGTCACGCCATAACCATCAAATCCAATTATCTTCTCAAATGATGGAGAAGGGAAATAATATACAGATTTTAAAGGTTTCACATCAACTTATGCAGAAGCCGACATATTACCTGTAGCACTTGACAATTTTCTAACGTGCTTTTACCTCCCTGCAAACATAAAAAACCGTTGTTTTGAAACCATTAAAGGAAATTGAGTTGCGATGAGTAAATTGGTGGCCCACCCATTTGTAAACAAAGGAACATATCTGTGGACTGTGAAAAGGTGAAAGCATTCTAGAAGTGAGAAACAAGAAAATGCTTTATTATACGATTCTTATCATCAAAGAAGTGCATGTAATACTATTGAAACGTCTAAGCAGGCTTCTACTCTCTGTAGAGACCACTAGAAGTACTAAACCTTCCAAATCACTAAAAAAAGCATAGGGATGAAGTCAATTCTTCAACAGTTTCCTCATTTCCTCCTCCATCTAATAGCAAGTCCAACTCACTCCAAATCTCTTCGTTAAAGTCGCAAAGGCTTAGTCAAGACTGAACAAAACCATACTCCATATGTTATGGAACACATGATTACATTTATAAATATAAATAAACTAGATCATCGTCATGAAGCGAATCTGTAGGAACCACAATTTTACTTAAACTTGGTGCCATTCAATTTGTTAAAAGATGAATAAGTATTTTCCATGAATGGGCCAAAACCACTAAATTTTCACAAAAACCAGTGACATAGTCAATTGTAACCTGATCTTGATCCCTAGTTTACACAATAGGCCATCTGAAATATCGGGCCAACCTAATGAATCTATCAAGGTTTCCACAGACTACGAGGACTTATCAATTATTTCTCTTATTTATGGAAGCCCAATAGAGATTTATATTGCAGTCCTGTTTATTGACAGGATCATGCCAGCTTATGTCTCTTTCAAAATATTCTTTTGGAAACTCTGTTTACAGGTTTTGAATCTGTTGATCAGATAGAACGAATAGTTCTAATAATCTAGGCATCTAGCTTTTCCAATAAATCATTGTACCTCCTTCCAATGGCCACATTTAACTCCTGATTGTGGCTTACATTAACAGCCAAAAGTATGTCATACACCTAGTTGAGCCAACGTCATTTATCATGTGTCTTTTTAATTCATGAAGCTTTCTAATTAATTAGTATGACATCATAACCAAAACCACCCATCTTATCTTCTCTGTCTGAATCTAAATGAAAAAAATTAGAATCGGTTAATTCAACACCCCAATTTATTTTGAACCATTGTGCTCATGATTCACAATTTGCCCAAAAAACTGCTTGAAAATCTGAGGCTCAGAGCTTACACTTGGAGGTAATAATACTCACATTTATAACTATAAGAGAAACTGAGTGCAAGTATGTCCTTCAACTTCAATTTAGGCATTCGAAAGGAATACCTTAGAGTAAGGAATAATGTGGTCGTAATCATGGCAGAGGCAACCAGGGCAACCTACAAGCTTCCTGAACAAAATGTTACCCAACGGGTCACGCCGCCATCGATCAGGGTTACGCCCCTTGATTTTCTCTGCCTTCTCCCAACACTGCTGCTTCACGCTGTATGGAAAGATCCTCGGGTTCGGAACCGAATCGGGAGATATTTGCAGCTTCTCGAAGAGTGAGAGCTCTGCAGTTAAGAGGTCACCGTCTACAAGCGACGCGGGTGAAGGCGGAAGGGATTTGGATCGGGTCCGTCGCGAAATCGACCTGCTAGGCTTTCCGGGCCGGATGCGGGTTGAGGCGGGGAAGCGTTCGCTGTTTCCGGGTCTGTCATCCGTTGTATCTGAAGCTGGCCTCATCTGAACGTGCAAATGATATCGAGAGTTATTTGTGGTTTAATATGGAACAAAATTATTTAAACCAAATATCAAATAAGGTTAATTAAATCATGTTTTTTTATGTTGATCTATGAATCCATAGAAGAATTTTTCATAGCGTATATCACTTATATTAACAGTGGATTTGTCATCATCTATGGAGAAAAGTCCTAGTTGTTTCGATCATGTAGAAATTTGTTTTATTTTTAAGTACATCTCAATGCGTATATGTGTCTATTGGAGTTCATTGATTTCAATCATTTTACGAGAGCGAGATGATGATCGGATAAGAAATAACTCGAAGTTATACGCAAAGACTTAGACTTTAAGGATTAAAGATGATGTTCTGACACACTTGATTCTCTCTATTGTTCGCGTAGCCTACCCTAATTAATTGAGATAAAATTATTGTTATTGTTTGTTTGTTTGTTTAAGTACATCTTAATGGAGAATTTCCGATCTTGTCATTATGGATAGAGCTTATGTCCCTCATTGGATAGACTCAAGTTCGATTCATGTTTAAAAACAATATAATTAAAAAAAATAAAAACAGAAAGTGCATCTCAATGGGCTTTTGATTAATTAGGTAACCAGATCCATATATATGTTCATAAATCATTGTAACATATCTTTGATTAAAACAATGATGTCGCATTTAGAATCATATCATTACTGGAATTTAAGAGAAAGGAGAAAGCTTGGAAATGAAGAACGAGAGAACAAGTTAGGGAAAGGGAAAGAAACAAGTAGTCGCCAAATTCAATGCTAGCAGGTGTGAGCGAGATAATATGCCTCAATCCTTCAAACCAGTAAGGGAGAACTAAGGGCAGCTTCCTGCCCAAAAATACTACGCATGTTAGCTGAACAAAGCGTTCCCGCCTTCAATTGGGGGAATACCAGGTATCTGCAGGGCCATCTCTTCTTCCTACTGCAGAATTGCTGCAAAACCGTGAGACAGCTCTCTCAAATTCACGCCCACATAGTTATCAGTGGATTCACTCAGAAAAAATTCATTCTTGTCAAGCTATTGTCTTTGTGTGCTGCATTCAACAATTTACCACATGCCCTCCAAGTGTTCGACCAATTGAGTAATCCGAGTACTGCCATTTGGAACCAGATCATCAAAGGCCATGCACTAAGCGGTAACTCGCGAAAATCAGTTGAAATGTTGAATAAGATGGGAGGTTCTCCTGTGCTGCCCGATGGGTACACGTATAATTATGTTATTAATGGTTGTTCCAAAGGTGGGTTGTCGGGAGAAGGGGAACAGGTTCATGGGAAGGCTTTGAAGAGTGGGTTTTGCTCGAATGTTTTTGTTACGAGTAGTCTGCTTGACTTTTATGTGAAAAGTGGAGGGCTGGAAGGGGTTGGGAAAGCGCGGTATTTGTTTGATGAAATGGGTGAGAGAAGTGTAATCACCTGGAATTCTTTTCTTTTGGGTTGCATTCGGTCTGGGGACATTGAAGGGGCGAAGAGAGTCTTCGAAGTGATGCCACGGAGGACTGTGGTGTCATGGACCACTATGATTGCTGGATGCACACAAAATGGGAGATGTAGGGAAGCATTGTTTCTGTTTAGTGAGATGCGGAGACAGAATATAGAGTTTGATCAGGTAACCTTGGTTACGGTGCTTTCAGCATGCGCTGAATTGGGGGATCTGAACCTGGGGAAATGGATACATTCATACGTTGTCGAGTTGGTCAGTTATAAAAAGCAGCTGGTGCTTGTTTCATTGAACAATGCTCTGATTCATATGTATGCTAGCTGTGGTGAAATTGAGGCAGCCTTTGGTGTATTCAAAGGGATGGAACATAGGACTATTGTTTCTTGGACTAGTATGATCACTGGTTTTGCTAAACAAGGTTATGTTTATGAAGCTCTTAGTGTCTTTAAATGGATCGAAAGCATGGAAGATACTGATGTTAGACCTGACGAAATCACATTTTTGGGTGTTTTGTGTGCCTGCAGCCACTCTGGTTATGTTAATGTGGGGCGTCATTACTTTAAAAGTATGACCGAGACTTGGGGAATTGAACCCAGGATTCAGCATTTTGGATGCATGGTTGATTTGCTGAGTCGAGCTGGATTACTAGATGAAGCTTATGAGCTGGTGAAATCTATGCCTATGAGTCCTAATGATGCAGTTTGGGGTGCACTTCTTGGCGGGTGTAGAATTTACAAAAATGTTGAGCTTGCTTCTGATGTATCTGATTGGTTCACCGAGGAACTTGACCCTGACCGAGCTTCTGGATACCTTGTGCTGTTGTCCAACGTGTTTGCTGCTAACGAGAGGTGGCGGGATGTGGTGACTGTCAGGCAAAAGATGCTCGATATTAGAACGAGTAAGCCCCCTGGTAGAAGTTGGATTCAGATAGAAGGAAACATTTATGAATTTATGGCTGGTGACAGATCTAACGAGCATGCATGTTTGATCTATGAAGTTCTTGATGACATCACAAAGGCAGCCAAATTGCAAGGCTACCACACATATTTTGCAGATTCTCTCTCTTGTCATGGATGATTGTGATTAGTACGAGAGGCGAATAGTGTTTGAAACTAAAGCGAGGAAGGCACCTGCTTGAAGTTGTGTTCAGACTATTTATGAGCTTATAATAGAAGTGCAATCTACTATTATTCTTCAAAGCTTGTAGCCCAAAAATGAGACGCATATATGACTCGTATGATATCGAATTCGCTATTGCGCTGTTGCGTCTGTGTATGCCATGCATTACATCCAATCGCAAGAAACTGGTTTCCCGGTATCGGAGGAAGGCGTGTACAAGAAAATATGAGCCCTTTAGACCAACAAAAACAGGTAAATTTCTTCTATTTTCTTATATTTTTTACATGATCATGAATGCACAAGCTCTCGAGATTGAAAGATCATACATTTTGGTATGAAAAGTTTCAATAAGGAAACCATCTCAAAGGGATGACAGGACTCATCCTTTTCGAGGACGGCACCAGTCCTAATCGAGGATGAAAGGTCGAGGGTATGCAGAAATGCAGATTCTTCGGAAGAAGCTCAAATGATATAGATTCGAAAACGGTATTATATTGTTATTTCGTTTGGTTTCTTCTTGCCTTAATATGATAGTTCTTAATGCATGGAAAGGGGTAAAATCAATAGAGCTAGCGGGTTATATAGTCACCTCAAGTCTCGATCGGAACATGCATGCATGGGAAGTGGGGAACCCACCCAGGATATAGATTATCCGGCGCAGGAAAGTCCCTTTTCTACAATTGGGTCATTTAGCAGTAAATTTTACGTTAATGAAATTTGCGCCATTTTACAGTCACGTGGTTAAAAGTTTTACTTGAACTGAAATTGTAAGAGTTTTATGATAGAAAACTAGAAATATAGTTTTTAGCTTGTATTACAGGTAATTAAGATCATATACATATAAAAGGAAAAAAAACTTGAAACAAATTAATAGATTTAAGCACCGTTTGGTACAATTTATAAGATGAGATAAATGAGTCATAAATAATTAAAAATCATGGCATATCACATCCTTATAAATATACTAAACGATGTCTCGTTGTCTTAAATATATTATATCACTCCTCTCGTTGGTTAATTTAATGCCTCTTAATGGCAATATCATTATAGACATGAAATATTCCACATCCTAGGATATCAATTGTTGATATACGTCAGGTTAGCATCAAATTTTCTTCGTTTACCAAATTATATATACCTGAAACCTTTGATCTGTCCCAACTGGTACTAGTACTAAGAAAAATATAATGATAAAAGATGGAAAGAATACCCCTTTAATATCTTCTTCCGGTGAAATATATTTATTTTATTATATAAATATTTACTATATAAAAAATTTATTTAAGCTATACGCAATAAATACATCAATATATTACTTAAACATACACATGATTGTGCTTTTTCCACTAGGCCTTTTACCACTTCGACCTTTTATATATTTTTTTTATATCTTGTTACAATTTTATCAGTAACCAAAAAGTTTTATCAACATATTGTAATTATGATATAAAAAAAAAATAGATGTTTCAACTGACACCATAATACTTTAGCTGCTAATTAAAAAAATTATACTTGAGTTAAACATTTACCAACCAAATATTATATTTGAGTTAAACATAGTAAGTAACTTGATTTGCATTTGATTTCGCTGTACTTAATTTGATTGGATGAATCATATTATGATATTGCTAGAGGAATTAGCAACAATAATTTTTCAGTTTGCCTTGATCATTGCACTGAATAGTGGAGATAAATATTGCAAGTACAAATTCGATTCTCGTATCCCACTTTCTACACCTCTGCAGCTCATGTTGAGATTAATAATTATAATTGGATTTAATTGATAAAAGCCCAATAATTATTATTAATTTTGTTAATGAGAACAAAATTATGGTAAGTTAATTATGAATAGTCAATTAGGCTAAAGAAATCACACATTGGAAGCGGAGACACTTATGGTTTGTTTATAATGAGATACAAATCAATATACTGTAGTTAAGTAGAAAAGATGGGTGTTCATCGCGCGCCGTCCGTCGGCTCGTCTCGTCTCGACTCTACTCGACTCCCCGCGTCGAGCGTGTCGCTGCCGTGAAGGCAACCCTATCTTTTTACTACTCGGATTTCTAAAATGACTTTTCATCTACCCGATTTTTCATATTCTACTGAGTATTAAGTTTGAGCATTTTTACCTACCTGCATAATTGATGTCAGATTTAAGTGTGAGACTTAAATTTATATTAATCTGATGTTAAGTGTTGAGACTTTTCATCTACCCTACTAAACATTACACTTAATTTCTGAGACCTTTGGAGAGGTCTGTTGTTCAGCTATATAAGCTGCTCCAGCCCTTTGTTTTCATCAATCCGAAAATTGTTCACTCACTCATACATTCGTACATTTGAGAGTACTACACACTACTGGTGTTCAAGTGAGTCTACTCGGATTTCTGCTTCATTCCGAACAGAGGCGATTGAGTGTTGTACCTTGGAACTCTCTTGTCCAGGAGGCCAGAAGCTTGTATGCGGGCAAATTTGAGTTTATGGGCACACGGCTTGTTGTGGCCTCGTCCTGTTCCAGTTTCCTGTTGTGCAAATTTCAAATAGTATTTACATACTACTGCTGTAAGTTTACGATAGATGTATTTTCGATCATAATTGTAATCTTATTATAATTCGGTTATCAAGTAACTTGTGGGAACAACAACTCAAACGCTCTACAGAAGGGTTTCAATTCATCCTTAAAAGCAAGCAATCCATTTATTTTGTATGTTTTACTTGCATATAGTTAAGTTTTTTAATCTGATGATGATGGTAATTAATTGGAAGTAGATCCATCAAGCAAAGAAATATTTTAGAATCTATATTCCAATGGGAAACAAAACCCTTCAATTTTTTTATTTTTATCTTTTTTATTCTTGTGGCGTTGGGCTGTCTTGAAAATCATTTGAATAATTTATGTAGTTGTCTTGTTTCTCCTGGGATAGAAATTGCTTTTGCGGGTGTCGTATCTGTGTGGAATTTTCGGAATCTCTTCTTTTAAAGCGATAATTAGTTGCAGATTTTGGTTTCTACTTGTGTCAAATTCTTGGATGTTAATAAGCTGAGCTGCTTGCCTTTTGAGTTGAGTTGATCTTGAATTGCAAATAATTGTTGGACAGGAAGATAAAAATGTTGCTTTTTGTCTTTTACCCACCTTTTCGAGTTAAGAAGTAGTCTGCTTTCTTGTTTGTGCTAATAATTGATGTTGAATTATTGTGATCAGTGGTTAAAATGTCGACTCCGGAAGGAAGAGGCCGATGAGGTTTCAAGATTTGCAGCAGAACCCACCAGCAGGAATTAGCGGTGCACCGCAGGACGGTAATATTATGCTCTGGAACGCAGTCATATTTGGGTGATTTCTTGATTTTCTATGCATTTAGTTACTGTGCTGCTGAGTTTCTTGGTTGGTTGGATCAATCTTTCCCTTGAAGTTGGAAAAGATCAACTAAATATGGGAGGGTTGTGAAGTACGAAGCTCTGCTATCTCATGGCAATGAGGGGTTTATGAGGTCTTTTCGAGCTCTGTGTAAATCTTAAGCTTGAGAATATGAAGCGAATTTACAATCATTGAGGGCAACTTGGTGTACGTTTTACGTGCACGAAGGGCAAGAACCCCATACTTCCCAAACATGATCAAATTGATCGAAGCAAAATCAAAAGATTTTACTATGTGATATCGATGCAGAAAGTTGTCAAGAAGTGCTTCCTCTTCTTTGCAAATGCTTTTTATCAAGGTAACGATAGTTCAACTCTTTTACTTGGCGTTATTGTCTTGTTTAAGTGACTTAAAATTAAACTAGTAGCGGAGATTGTCATCCCCCCTCTCCTTTTCATATACATCTATATATTTCTATGTATTATATTCGAATTTAGATTTTTAATATATTCCCAATAAATTTTAGTATGATGCTCTTAATGGAAAAGACAAAAAGAAAAAAACAAAAACAAAAAAAGATGGAAACTAGAATTGAAAACGCCAATAGCATTTATTTAATTTTAGCTACATCATGGAATTTGGGGGTCCCGAAGCATGAAAATATCTCAGTTTCTATTCAATTGTGTACCTATCTTCTAAAAGTTACTATGGTGCGTTAAAAAAAAATGTTACTATGACAGAACACCAAATTGGGACCTGTGAGGAGGAGATTTTAAAGGCTGAATCCTTCATGTACGACATCAGGACACGTTCTTTTCATGAGGGTACAACTAATAAAGATTTTTTTTTTTTTCTTTTTCCGATTCAATCCTGACCTCATTCAAGAATTGTTTTTTGATCCAATCCATATGATTTAATAGAAAAGGCAAATCCCTTATGATAAACCATGATATATACTTGAAATATCTCTTCTGATTCAAATCGCGGTGTAACATGTATCTTCCCATGTTCAGGTCATAGAATATACTAAATAAATCAAACAATGATTTCTTATTGAAACTGTTCATATATGGTTCATCATTTAGAACCCTATCACATAATTTTATAATTGTTGTTTTAATCTTCTTAGTTTAACTAACGTATATCTCATATGCTATTTATTTTTATGTCAATTCTCTTCACCTTTACAAAATAAATGGGTGAATTTGTAATAAAGTTATTTTACATGGGGTATACCTGTTACTATTAGAAAAAATGGTGAATTCGTACTACAACTCTTCTAGAATGGAGGTAGCCGTAATTTTTCTAATTTTAAATTATAAGATGTCAAAATTTATTTTACGATATTTTTAAAAAATCTGAAAACATGCCTTCACGACATTTTTACATATCCATCTGAGTCTCTGACGACAATGAGTCTATTATTATATTCAATTTTAGTTCTATAAATTATAAATAAGTTCGGATCCAGGAAAATTTTAACTAAAAACCAAGAAATTATGCATCTTCTCTTCTGTTTTAATTTTTAAAAAAGAGGCTCTTTTTATTATTGCATTTAAATATTACAACTATTTCCGTTATTTAAAAATTAATTTAGAACTCCAAGCTTAATAACATTCTTATTTAAAGCTATGAATTCTGTATCCGGATTAACCATATGGAAAATAAATCAAATTATAAAATTTAAATATACATCATATTTCAGTACAAATTTCTAACAATAAATTTTTAAAATTTGTATCTCGATAAATTAACGAAGCCCGAGGCCCGAAAACCGGTATTCCGGAATATTTGTTAGGTAGTTTTCTCATATATTGAGAGTGTTGTTCTCTTTGAAAGATAGCGAGATATTATAACCCACAAAATATTATAGTGGAATCTTTTCATCTTGCCCGTGATTTTAACCCTAATAAATTTTAGGGTTTCCATGTAAATTGTGGTGTCCATTTTTATTTTTCATTTTCACTAGTTTATATCTCGTGATGCCGCACATGGGGTCAACAAGTGGTATCAGAGCCTCATTGTAAAAATCTTAAAAATTCTAAGTATATATATGATTGCAGCTTTGACTAATCTTCTTTATCAGAAAATATTTTTTGAGCTTTTTTTTATTGAGTCAATTTTATTATTGTCAGAATGGCGGCACGGTTTGAGATTGAAAAACTCAACGGGAGCAATTTCATGTTGTGGAAAATAAAAATGTTTGATGATACTATTTGCACCAGACATGTGATACGACATGTGAAGGGTCTGACAAAGAATATTTTGTCTGTTGGACAATTGGATGATATCGGGTGCAAGACCCATATCGAAAATGAGATCACTGAAAATCGTGAAAGGCATGCTTGTGGTAATGAAGGCGGAAAATGTTGCTAAAAATATTCATGTATTTTTTGGGGAACGCACAAAGAGACAGAACTCGTTGGTGTATCGGCGACTTCGGGAAAAGAATTAATAGTGTTATGGTCTAGGAAGCTTGGACATATGTCATAACGATGTTTGAAAATTCTCTCAGAACGGAAGTTGATGCCGCGGCTTACAAAAATGACTTTACCCTTCTATGAGCATTGTATTATCAGTAAACAACACAGACTAAAGTTTGGCACAACTACTGCCAAAAGCAGCAATATATTGGTGCTGGTTCATTCTGATATTTGATAAGCACCGATTGTATTTTTAGGAGGAGCGAGATACATTATATCGTTCATTGATGATTTCTCTATAAGATGCTGGGTGTATCCAATCAAGAAGAAATCAGATATTTTTTTAGTCTTCAAAGTTTTCAAAGCGCAGGGTGGTACTTTACTCTGAAAAGAAGATCAAGTGTTTGAGTACTGACAATTGTGAGAATATAACAGTGATGAATTCGATGCATATTGTCAACAAGAGGGCATCAAAAGGTAATTCACGATGGCTACACCTCATCAAAATGGAATAGCGGAGCGGATGAACAGAACCTTGTTGGATAGAACAATAGTCATGCTGAATACTGATGGTCTAGCCAATTCATTTTAGGCAGAAGCAGTCAAAACGACCAGTTATATTATCAATCGCTCTACATCGGTAGCAATTGATCTGAAAACTCCGATGGGGGTGTGGATAGGCAAGCCAGTAGATTATTCTCGGTTATATATTTTTGGAAGTCCAGTGTACGTTCTGTACAACGAACAAGAAAGATCGAAGTTTCTTCTATTTTCTTATATTGATATTGTTGTTCTCTTTGAAAGATAGCGAGATGTTGTAACCCACAAAATATTATAGTGAATTCTTTTAATCTCGCCCGTCGTTTTTACCTAACAATTTTTAGGGATATTTCACGTAAACTGTGAATGTCCATTTTTATTTTTCATTTTCGATATTTTCTATATCGTGATGTTGCACTTGGGGCCAATAATTTTTAATGGCCGACAAGATCCACAATAAAGTATATGTTTTTTTTATTGAATAAATTAAATTTAATATAAATTATTTACAGAAATACATTTGGGACCAAAGGTCGATATATCAAACAATTTCTTAATGATAAAATCGTGTTGATTGGCAACGGGAGTTTTCGTTTCATTCAATGCACCATTTTTCAGGGAGCAAAACAAAAGCCAAATACATAAACAAACAAAAACATCTTCCATGGAACTTTTCACATTCTTGCTTCTCTTCATTACTATGATATGCATATGTCTTTATGTGAGCAGATTGGTATCGATTAAAGAACTCTTTAATTTTCTGAATGTATGTTCCCTACTTTCATATAGGCCAACGAAGCTACCTCCGGGGCCGTCTCGTTACCCGATCATCGGAAATATCCTTGATCTAGGACAAAACCCTCCTGAATCCATTACCAAGCTCTCAAAATTTTATGGTTCATTAATGTCTCTCAAACTCGGCAACATCACCGCAATAATTATATCCTCCCCTCAAATTGCCAAACAAGTTATACAAAAGCATGAACACTGTCTCTATGGTCGAGCGAATCCGGCCGTGTCCGAAGTATATGACCACAACAAGGTGTCGATGATATGGTTGCCAACGACTGATAACCGGTGGAGGGTTCTTCGTAAAGTAAGTAAAAACCATATGTTCTCGCAAGAAAGGCTTGATGATACCCAATGCCTCCGCCAACAAAGTTTGAGAAAACTGCGTGGCTACATGCAAGAATGTTGCGCCTGTGGCAGAGTTATTGATGTTTGCAGTATGGCCTATTCTATATCACTCAACCTGATTACATCCACTCTATTTTCACGTGATCTTTCTCCGCTCCATTCGGGTTCGAATGAATCTCAAGATGTAGTCATGGAGATTGTAAAAGTTTTGATCAAAGGCATTTCCACGTCTAATATTGCTGACTACTTCCCCATATTTAAATTTTTGGATCCTCAGGGGATTAAACGGCGGGCAAAAGCGTATGTTGGGAAAATGTTTGCGATATTAGATGATATAATCGGCGAAAGATTGGAAGCAAAACGGAGCATGTCCACGGATTTTGCATCGACAAATGATTTACTAGACGTTCTTCTGGATTTCAGCAACAGGAATGGGTCGGAATTGCCTCAGAATCAGATAAAACATTTACTTTTGGTAAGATACGATTTACATCAGTATCGATATATTCCTAAATCCCTTTGTTAGATATGGCTTCTCTCTTTCTAACCCTTTTTTTTTTTATCACGGGGAGTGGATTGAACTTGAGTCCGTACAAAGAATGGTTAACCATTAAGCTAATGTCTTGATTGTCTCTTTTTACGCGTTCATGCATATAGGAAAGGATGTTATTTCTAATCCACATATTGTTAATTAAATTTAATTTATGAGTTCTTATACTTAAAATAGACGAATCTTATATTTCTCCCGAAAACCTTAGATTTTTAACAGAAACTGCTCGGATGCACTTCACCAATTCATCATGAAGCTTATAATTATATAATATTGACACCATTACTCATCAATTCTCATATGTTTCTATATACGATAAATTATTAAATATATATTTTTCCTTTCTCTTCAAGTACTATATTAACTTTCCTCTATATTTTTACTGTTGAGGTGGTAAATCTTAAAAATAGGATTTTTTTTTATTTTTTTTAGTTTCCACAAACAATATATTCTAAAATGATGAAACAAATTTAATCAATGGAATTTGTTTATTTCCTTAGCATTTGTTAAAATAAATAAATGATATTCTTGTAATTATTTGTATTTATGTTGAGTGACAATTTTTGATTGAATTGTTTTTAATTGCGTATTTAACGAGAATACTTTAGTTTCAGAAAATAAAATGAAAGTATTTAATTAAAATTTTGTTTTACTTTTGAAAATAAATATAATTTTTTTGTTTAATTCTCTTACAATAAATATTGACTTTCTATCCCAGGCGTGAAATAGAATTGATTATGTGGTATAAGTTACAAGAATAAGTGGTTTGTGAAATACTATGATGTATAAATTGAAATTTACAAATTATTTTGATGTTTTTGTTTGATCATCCATTTTAAGAAATAGAATTTTTTTTTGAACTTTTAGTGCACATGATAAGTAATAGTAATTTGCGCTATGACTTTTTTTAAAAAAATTATACGAATACCCAATTTCGACTACTTAGAAAATCAATGAAAAATCGGCAAACTTACGCAACGATTTTATAAAATTTCCTTAGAATAAATAAGCAATATCAAGGGTAATTTTGTTTTCTTGTAATATAAAAAGTAACTTTTAATAATTTATGAAATATACATAGCATCTCCCAAACTATACCAATTTTCAATTATGGTTCCATCCACATATATAAATTTGAAATTTAGGAGGCACTATTGGTTTCTAACATCAAACTTGATGTCACATATCGATGAATTAGTTTCATACCACTTCCGAAGTTGAGCCAGAATTTTAATTTAGGGGGTGCAAATTTTTTTTCCTAAAAAAACAATATAAGTAAAACGTAAATTTTTCTATTATAACATATTTAAAAAATAAAAATTGGGGGTGCGGCTACCTCTACCATGTTCCATATATAATACAAAATGCATGTTATTTAATGCATTCATTGAAACAATTGAAATGGTATTGGTCTCTAATTCATAGTTCATGTGTTAGGATATGATACTTGCTGGAACTGAAGCAACTGCGATCACAGTTGAATGGATAATGGCAGAACTAATTCGCAACCCGAAGAAAATGGTAGAAGCAAGAAATGAGATTCAAACCTTAATTGGCCCCGACAAACAAGTCCAAGAATCGGACATATCGCACCTTCCATACTTGAATGCCATTTTCAAAGAGTCAATCAGGCTTCACCCTGTTGGCCCTTTACTGATACCTCATAAAGCCGAGGCCGATATAGAATTGTGTGGATACTTAGTACCTAAGCATGCACATGTAATGGTGAATGTATGGGCCATTGGCAGAGATCCTAGCATATGGACTAATCCTGAAAGATTCGAGCCAGAAAGATTTATAGACAGTAAAATAGATTTCAAGGGGCATGATTATGAGCTAATTCCTTTCGGCTCGGGTCGAAGAATTTGTCCTGGATTGCCGTTGGCTAACCGAATGGTGCATCTCGTGGTTGCGAATATGATCCACAACTTCAACTGGAAACTTGAAGGAGAACTGAAACCTGAAGAACTGGACATGAATGAGAAGTTTGCTTTCTCCTTGCATAAGGCAGTGCCTCTCAAAGCTGTTGCAATCAAATTGTGAGCATACCGTTTGTTTGTGTGTATTTCAAATTCATCACAGTTAACATTATAATTACATAAAATTATAATTACATAAATTAATAAAGATGTGATTTGAAATACACCCAATATGGCTTTGAACCTCACAATCCAAATGCACATAATTATACGGATGATGATTGAAAAGATCATTGAACTTACCGAAATTAATGGTAATTAACTTCAATAAAAAGCGGAGAAAACAATTGAGCATTTGTATTCATTTTTTGAATTTAGATATGTGATGACCCATATTTTTATCTCAATCATGACATTGATGATCCAAATCATTGCCACCGTTCAATCTCATTCAACCACCATCCAATCTCATTCAAACAACTTAATGACATTTAATGGCTTGCTCAAATTATGTCATTAGATCAATTGATGATCATATTCATTACTTGCTCAAATCATTTCATTATATGACAAAGTTTTGGAATTTGTCAAGGAAGGCATATTTACATTCATTGTTTTGCCAAATCAATGACTACTAAATGGCCTAAGATTTAAGATCAACTTAATGCCCTACATCATGCTCCTACATTTTCAAAAACAGAATCACCAACCCTTCCACATAGGACCCCTAGATTTCAAAACCTACACACTTTTACACACATCGATTTTCAAAAGTTCCAAGCAAGGAAGGAGGAAATTTGCACTGCATTCACAACCCGAAATCCATTGATCAATCGCTCTTCGAATCTCCAACGACAGTAAGTGAGTTTTTTGCTATGAATATCATTTCATTTTAAAAATCTTACATATGTGTTATACATTCAGTCGAACATAAATTTTGAATACGATTTGGATCTGAAAAGTTACGAGATTTATGAGATGTGAAAGTTAAAGGCTTTGCGGGGCAAAGTGCTACGTGTGTAGGAGCCACAACTTGAATCGGCAGGAGCAAAAGTGCAACACGACGGGGGCCACCTCTTGAACCTGTGGGTCAAAGTGCCACGTGCATGGGAGCCACATCTTGATCATTAAGAGCAAAGTGTTATGCACACAGGAGTCACCTCTTGAACCCATAGAAGCCACCATGTGATATGTGATATGTGTTTATGTGATGTGTTTATGATAAGGCTCTAGTGTGATCAAATATGAGTATATGTGTAAGTTTATGTGCTTTGATAAAGAATGGTTTAAAGGCTTTATAATCTCATATATGTATATGTTTTTACTATATTCTATTGGCCCCTACTTGTTGAGTGTTTCCTAAAACACTCACCTCCTTGGCGATCGATCGCCAATGCACACCTTTTTTTCCCATAAAGTTACGGCCTTTGGCGATCGAACGCCAGGCCAATTTTTTTTTTTTAATTTTTTTTTCCAGATTTTGCATTCAACCCAAATCGTAAAGGACAAATACATAGTTTATTGAATATGGAAAAAACCCAAATCAGTCTTCTCAACATGTGGCTGAATAATTAAAAACTATAGAAGTAGTATTGCTGCTGATTTATTATGCATGCTTACATTACTTAAGGATAGGTAAGGAACCAAATGTAAGAATAGAAGATACAGAGCAGTAGACGAATTCAAAATTCATCATTTTGAAGAGGAAAAAAATGTGCTAATACAATACTCATGAACTATGGGAAGTAATATTTATTTGTTTCAATTTCAATTGTCGTAACTCCTATTCATAATAATATGTTGTAAGTTTTATTTAAACTTTTATCAATAAAGAAGATTTTTTATGAATCTTGTATTTAATACTTTAATAAAAAAAACCAAACATCCAAAACCAGACCAAAAATAAAAAAAAATAGGGCGGCGATCGATCGCGTGCAACATAAAGTTTTTAAAAACTTTCGTTGACACCGATGGATCTCATGCCACAGGGCGACAATCGATCGCATGCCACAAATTTTGTTGTTTAAAAAAAAAAAGTTTTGCTTTTATTTAAAGGTTCCAGGTAGGGTTGAAATCGCTCTAACTCGGAACCGGTAACTCTCGTAACCAGATCCAATCCGGTTTCTAACCGCATTGATTCGGTTCCGCAAAAGCTTTTACCAGGACCGCTTGGAACCGGTCCAATGAATCGGCCCAGTAACAGTCCTACCATAGACCGTGAAACAATATTGTCTATAAAAAATTAAATATAAATCACATTCTTGAAATTAGCTTCTGAAAATATATTTCTTAAAAATTATTTTATGAACGCCAAAATAAAAAGCAAACATGCTCAGTTTTGTTTTTCCGATGCTATACTATAGTTTTATTGCTTTATCAAACTCACATATATAATCCTATCAATGCACAAATAAGTTTTAGCAAGCCTCTCCGATTGAAAACACTCTATTTGGTACAAGTGTTGCCTGGTCCTGACTCAGTAGACTTTTCGTTTTGTCGGTCCGAACTTTATCTAGCAGGGATTCAATCTAGTAATTTTTGTTCTTTAGAATTCGTTCACAGAAAAAAAAACAGTCTCTTGCATTATAATGGAAAGCTGCGTACCCGATTCCTTCTTAGACCTCGCACATAGTGGTAGTTTCGTGCCCGTGTGTTCCCTTTTAGGATTCGTTCGCAGAAGCATAATAGACGATCCATCTATCCAGCCTGAAGGATGCTTCTTTCATTTGTTAAAAACAATTTTTTACTGTTTTTGTTACAGCCATTGTTATGCTATCCAAATCCAAATTCTCCTGCGAATTCTTTTTTTGCCCGAATGTTCAGTGAGAACAAGCGAGAATACAATCATAGAGTAAGGGAAATTGTGGAGCAAAGCTGTACAGCCGATTAATATGCAGGCATTTGGAAGGCCGAATCGAAAATTCTAGTGTTTATGTCATGTTGAGCTGTTTGACAAATTCGTCGTGTGAGCTATATTTAGCATTGTACCATGTAAAATATATTTCAGTTTATGCATTGGTTTTCTTTGGATTTATAATGGACTGTTTGGAGGAAGTGTTGCTTGGCAGCATACTTCAAACTAATGCAGTATGCTATTATTGTGGAGGAATGTTACTTGGCAACTTATTATGCACCATAATTAACCAAGAAATGGTGTAAGCGAGACGATTATTAGATACTGTTCATTTGTTACGATGAATAATTAATGTTTTCTTCCTTTACAAGGTAAAGAGTTTAATTCTTGTCAGCTATAATTCGTCTGCATATTACATTATCGGAAAATTTTTACATGCATCGAGTCTGGACCCCACATATATACAAATATAAAGAAATTGAACTAAATAAGACATGTCAATTAAGTTTAATCAAATCATAGTAAACTCATTTTCTTTTTATGATGGTTCACATATGAGGTACAGACCCGGTTCATATAAGAATTTTCCATACATATCCTGCTCGTCCAAAAAGATGCACATATATACTTTTTTTAAAAGCTTTCGGGGAGAGGCAAATATTTTTAACATAACTCGAACTTGAGTCCATCCTAAATGGGACAAACAACCAATCCGGCTAGCCAAGGTGTTGCACATATACTTTGATATACCTATAATAAAATACTACGCTTCATAATGTACTATATCCACTATTATCCAGTGAAACATGTCTTGTGTAATTTCAATCGTTCGATTATGTGTCATGCATGAGTCTCGTATCCCATATATCCTAATCTAATGCTTAGGTGGAAACATAATCTTTACCTAGTATCTATCATCGTCTGATCTTCGCCAATTGCAGCAACCATAATTAAATTTAGGAACCATCTCATGTTTTATGAGATACTAGTGCTCCGTTGTACACGTTGCGTGCATATACAGTATTTGTTTTGTAAAGTGATGTGGTAATTATAAATTTAATTTGTAATTTTGCTTTTGGGATGTAATAAATTTTTTTTAAAATTGATTTTGTTGTTTAATATCCTACCAAATATTTTTTTGATGTTATTGTGGTTATCCAAGTTAGCAGGGGCCTTGTGGCCATTTAGCACATAATAGTAGGGGTATTTTCAGATTTGCAATACCCATTATAAGATAGTAAGATATGGTCCACTGTCCACCCGGTGGAGTATGGTCTAGTCCACAACATATGTTTGATGAATTTATGTCTTTGGAATTTTTTTTATTAGTAATCTGGGAGTCAGTGGCACTGTGGTATCGCTAGGCAGTTTAGGTTTAAGATTAGTCAGTTATCCATGGGAGTTCGTTGCAAAAAACGGTTATCTGGATATATATAATTAGACAGTATAATATGTGCCATGCTATTTACACAGTGTTTTGGGTCTCAAATTATGCTTCTCAACTATTCTGAGGAATAGTGTTTCGTCATTGTGGGGTTATTTTAGGGACATCGTGTATATTGCTTTGGTGGTTTATTTATTTATTTTGTCCTCGTTCACTTTTTCTTTCCCCGATGCTGACGTATTCTTCCTCCTCATTTATTGCATCCCCTGTTCAGCTTGTCCCTTTCTCACAATTTCTTTCTTTTTTACACCTATTATTGTTTCGGGCATCACGTCCGACGGCGGGTGTAGAGAGCTCCCATGTTTTCTCATCATTGTTTTGTGCCTCGGGTGGTCATTACCACACTTTTGCGCCTGGGATTGTGGTTCGGGCTTCGTACGGCGTTTGATGCTTTCATCTATAATTTGCTTTCAAAGGTGAGGTCTTCGGGAACGCTGGAAGCGCCGCTGTGTTTAGCGCAAGGTCCTTCATTTTCTAAGCTTCATAGTGCTTACGCCTTTGCCATTTTCCCTACAAGCTAGCGGTCACAGGTACAAGCTTTCTCGTCCACAGGTACAAGCTCTCTCGTTGACTTTCCTGCTATTTCCTATTTTGCCGATCTGCTTCTCTTTGCTTTTTGTCGACCTAAATGATATGTTTTTCCCGCTTCGCTTTTACGCCTTTGTCGAAAACTCCAAGCCGTTGCTGGAAGGAGAGGGACGATTCATTTCGATTGCCCTTATATTCGTTCCCGTTTCTATTTTGTCGCACTAAACAAATTCTGTCCTCCTGCTTTCCTTTCGCTTCTGTCCTACAAAAATGGCTTCTCCCCTGCTTTGCATTTTCGGCTCTTTAAAACACGGGAGGTCGTTTGTCGAAGGAAAGAAGCCATCCATTTCGATTGAACTAATATTTGGAGGCTTTGACCGTTTGCTGTTTTAGATTTCTGTTTTCCTCGTTTTCTTTTTCGATTTTCCCGAGCAAAACATTTTGCCGACCCAAACATTTTGTTCTTCGAATCGGACAAGCCTTTTGTGAAAAGAAAGCAGCGATCCATTTCGCTTTCGTTGATATCTTGTGTATTTTAACGTTTGCTATTTGCCATTTCTGGTTATTTTGTGCCATCGATGAATTTAGTTTTTCCACCCCTAAATCATCGAACAAAGCTTCTGTTTTCCCAATCGACACTGCCTTTATAGCAGGAAGGAAACACTTCGTTCCTATTGAGCTAATCTTGGTGGCCTTTGTCGCTTGTTGTTTGCTGTTTCTGTTTATTTGATCTGGCATGAGTCCTCTTAGGCACTTTTGCTTTGACGGGAGTAGAATCTCGGTTTCGGTTGATCTTGCATCTTTTACCTTGTCGAGAAAAGTTTAGCCCAAATTTAAACTCTTTTTACTGGTACGGGAATTGTGTTGCACCTTGCTCCGCCATTTGGGCCGGCATATTTGGGTTCAGTTTTGAACTTTTGTTAATTTATTTGGTCCGTCGTGTTTTAAAAAAATATCCCGCTCCTGCCCTTGTTGGTTTATATTTTCTGTGAATATCTTGTTGGTTTATTTATATCGCCAATTCATTGATATATATGTTGCCGACGGCTTAGCGCATTTCAATTCAAAAGGTTTTTCCTCTTTTCTTTCTGGGTGTATCTGTATGATGCTTGAGCAGGTATATTGTCTTTTGCACAAATCATCGACTCTTGCTTGGAATATCTTTGACCTTGGATGTGATTGTAACTTTGCCTAGAAATATGATTATTCTTTATATCCTTATGATTTGATCTTCTTATGCCATATAAGTTATCTGTGAAATATATCATTGCTAGGGTATGTTTGGTCCTTTATCCCCTGCCTTTTAATATATTTGGAATCATTAGTTTTGCTACCTCGTTTCGATATGGTTACGATGTCGTTTTTTTTGGCTGCTCTCCATCACCAATGTTTGTGTCGTCTTTCACCTGTTTCCGTATGCTTGTTACGGGAATAGTGGAGTGAGGAGGGCTGTTGTGCGTTGTTTATTTGGGGGACTTCATTTTGGAAGTTGCTTTGTTGTGTGGTTTGACATTGGGTTTCCCCTTTGGCCTTGTCGCTTCGCTTGCTTTTGGCCCTGTCCGGGTGTGGCTGCCGTTTGTACGCAAGGTTTGGGCGCCCCACGTGTGTCTGCTCTGCCCTTGCGCTGCATGGTATGTCTTTATAGCCTCCTGCCATTCAATATTATGTTGTACTTCCCATTAATCCCCTTTACTTATCTGCAGGTTCTCTGCCTGACCATCGCCTCTTTTCCCCTTTCACCTGATATCCCTAGGGCTCTCATGGAACCTGCGCCCCCCTGCCCTATCTTAGATACACCAGGCATATCTCATGGCTCCAATAACCTCAACGGTTCTAATGATCGCAGCCGTGTTGCTATGTCTTTAGCTGGTCTTTCCAAAACTCAGCTATGTTTTTTGTTCTCTATTGCGATAACACTAATACATACTGCTTACCCGTGAACCCTTTTTCCTGGACAGAAAAAAACAAAAGAAGAAGGATGCGCTACGCTCTAAAGGTCTCAAAAGGGGAAAAGAGGCTTCTTCGTTCAGGCAACACACGGCTAACCGGTAACACCGCCACCCCTTGCTTCTGTAGCGCTCGCTTTTCGTCTTCCTACCTGCTCATCCTTGTTTAGATGTATTTACCCTTTATCCTATCCTCTAAGGGCTACCTCCTTCTCCACGTCCTATAGGGACCTTATGTGCTGAAGGGCCAAGCACCACTCGTACCAACTCCGCTCCGTACAGGCCTCGCCGCTTCCCTGCGTCAGGTCGGTCTTCACGTTCAGGCCACTTCCATTTCATTTTCTTTGGGGATTGCATATTTTTTTTTGGGGCATAACTTGAGCCCTTATCTGGACAAAAAAAAAGGGAACCTGGTTTTTTTACAGCCTACTGCTTGGCCCCCTTTCGGGAATAAGTGTCGCTTCCTAAATGATTGCTTTACTGCTCCTCAATATTCTGTTCTAGATCCCCGTTCACTCTTTGATAATTCTTGAACTTTGGAAGTCTGATATTATTCTTCCTATTTGAAAATTATGCAAAAAAACATTGTTTAGCCTCCGAACCTTAGCGAAGGGGGCACTTGTCTCCCATTGCCCTTGTGTAGGCCCATCACTATTGGAAAAAGAATATGTATACCACACTTTCTTCAAACCAAAATGTATATTATGATATATAAAAAATCTCATTTTTATACTTATTTTATTAGGGAAAAAAAAAGCCGATGTATATAAAAACATGTTTTTTACGATTTCAATATACTTCACAATATTGATCTCATTGTGGATTCCAACCCCATAAGGTATAAGGGTCCCATGCGAGAACCCAACTATATATATATATATATATATATATATATATATATATATATATATATATATATATATATATATATATATATTTATTTATTTGATTCATGATAAACTATTAATTAGAATTTTGACCGGCAGTGTATTTTGAACTTCCAGCCGTATGATTTAAAAAAAAAATGTTATATTGATTGTGCTATATATAAATAAATTTATATAATAATAAATATTAAATTTTATAAATATCTAAGATTTAAGTCTAAAGTCGAACGATATTATTAAATGCATAAACTAACATTGAAAAAACAAAAAAAAACAAAATCTAGAGAAAGAAGTACTTTGTCTTTGTGTGGTCGTGGAGATTTTGAAAGTCAACGTCAAATTTTTACCATATGAAATAACATGTCCACTCAAGTACTCAACTCACGATTTAGTTGATTTCGCATCATCCATTGAAAAAGGTTTTATTGATAGAAAAAAAGGTAGTTGTGATAGTTGGAAATTTCTATCATATATACGGGATCAACACTCCCATATAATTTGAGGTATTTGATTGGGGTGGACTTCACGCGAGGTCCAGATCATCCAATATTTTCCGCAAAAAAAAAAATTTTGTTTTATTGATGATACCTAAGGGCAGTGTCATGGGGAGCATCCAACCATTTCGCATCAATATTAATAAAATTTTCCACATATTCGCTTTCGCACTTCCGTACTCTTACCTCATCCTTAACTTAAGTGAAGCCATCAAACATTCATTTGCATGGCTATTTGCCAAGCTTTGGTGTTACTTTATTAAACAACTCTGTGAATCACTTATTATGCCCAAGCGCGCTCCCCCTTAAATTAGCTACAATATGCCATTGCAATTATGGGTAGCTAATATAGCTCTCTGTTTTGCTTCTTCATCGATCCCCACTTATTTTTGTGATTTTACTTCTCTTTCAGCCACCTATGCTGCCACACCCTTGCCAGCTCACCTTCCCCACGAAGCGCCACCCCCTTGTTTGCTTGACTCTCCTCTCACTAGGCGTCGCACCAGACCTCCCACAGGTATTTTGCTAACAACGGGTGCCTATCAACCATGTTTTTAGTCTCACTATGTTGTTCACATGTTCTTATCACGTTTTTTCTCGCTTTCAGATTTTCCTTTGCTCGGCCAACAATGCAAAAAACAACGCTCTCTAAAGTACTTGGCTAGACTAGGATGCATACCAACTAAGGTCTGGCGCCTCCCCACACCTCCCAACTGCGAACACTGCGCTTCTCGCCGCTTTCACCGTGAACCACCGGGGTTCTGTTGTTCCAGTGGAAAGATCGACCTGCCGAGGACGAAAATGCCTTCACGTTTATGGAATCTCTACACAGATGATTCATGTGCCATCGCTGCCCATTTTCATCAGCGTTGTCGTACATATAACAACTCTTCTGCCTTTACTTCTCTCGGTATCTATTACGATCATGATTTGTGTAGGTCCGCCAAGGGGATTTACACATTCAAGGTTCAAGGTGGTATTTACCATTTCATCCGGAACTTGGTGCCTTCGGATGGGTGTGGCCGCCAGCTCCAGCTTTACTTTTACGGCACTGAGAATGAGATAACCAACAGGCTATCTCAATCGGGTGATTTGGATACTAGGATAGTATCGTTCATAATTGACCTCATGAAAGTTAATCCATACGCAAATTTCTTTAGGAGTTTGAGAGACATGCCAAGCCTAGATTCATACAAAATTGTTCTACGTGCCGATCCTACGCTTGATCATAGGGTCTACAATTTACCAGTGGTTGACCATGTTGCAGCTATTTGGAATGAATTGACTGATCCTCCTTCTGATTGCCCGCACGATGTTCGGGTCTACACAAAATCAGACAAGACACAGTTTGTTCATTACTATTATGGATGCTATGATCCGTTACAATATCCATTATTATTCCCCTACGGAGAACCTGGTTGGCACACGGGGATTCAAAAACAATGGCATAACGGTTTTGATTGCGAGGCGACGGGTGACCCCTCCGAAGATAATTTTGCTACCCTCTTTCCCGAACATTATACTTCCGGTGAATCCCTCCTTCAAGCAGAACATACAAGTAATTAATTGTCCCTTCCCATTTCTTCCTATTTTGAAAAAAAATTACCTCTTTTATTTAATATTTGATTCTACTTATATAAATGTCTTTTTTTCCAACGCAGATCTTGCACGTAACCGCGATAACCGGAAGAATGTGTCCGCACGAGAATTCTACTGTTATAGATTTCAGTTGCGCTCTGATGATGCCACAAATATACTCTGCGCTGGCCGGCTCATCCAACAATACCAGATCGACATGTACGTCAAAATTGAAACCCAACGGTTGGATTATTTACGGACTGCACAAGCACAGAACGAAATTCGCTTAGAATCATACCAAGGCATAGTTGATGGCTCGGCCTGCGACGGCGTTACCCATGGCAGGTCCGTCGGTCAGCGTACAGTTCTACCGGCTTCGTTCTTGGGTGGTCCCCGCGATCTTCGCCGGCGCTATATGAATGCGCTTGCATTAGTGTCGACGCTCGGTCGGCCTGATTTTTTCCTAACCATGACATGCAACCCAAATTGGCCCGAAATACAGGATACCCTCTTGCGAGGCAAACACGCGCATAATCGGGCTGACTTACTTGCAAGAGTCTTCCGAGCAAAGAACGAGGAGTTGAAGGATGAAATTGTCCACAAAGAAATCTTTGGCAAAGTGGCTGCATACCTGTACGTCATTGAGTTCCAAAAGAGGGGCCTTCCGCACGTTCACTGGTTGGTTATCATGAAGCCCAAATACAAGATCACTTCCGTTGAATCCTATGATCAATTCGTCTCGGCAGAAATACCTGACCCTGCGTTATATCCTCTACTGCATTCTTGTGTCTCCAAACACATGATTCATGGCCCATGTGGAGATCTAAACCCAGCAAATGTATGCATGCGATCGGGCCTTTGTAAAAATCATTACCCAAAAGATTTTGCTGAAATCACCACCCATCGCAACGATTCGTATCCATCCTATAGACGTATTAATGGTGGCAGGACAGTTGTTGCCCGTAAGCACACACTTGATAACCGTTGGGTTATTCCATACAACCCTTACCTTTTGGCAAAATTTGACTGCCACCTTAATGTCGAGATATGCGCTGATATTAAGGTCGTAAAATATCTATACAAATATGTGTGCAAAGGTCATGATAGAGTTGCATACAATGTCGTTGACGCTCCATCGGCTGCAAACATGGATGAGATCCACGACTTCCAATCTGCACGCTGGCTTTGCGCCCCCGAGGCTATGTGGCGGATCTACGGGTACGCACTTTATGAAATGACCCCTGCTGTTGTTCAACTCCATGTCCATCTACCAAATTCTCATTATATCTTCTTCCATGGTTCACGCTCTTTGGAAAGTATTTTATCCAATCCAAACAACCTGAAGACTCAGCTGACTCAGTTCTTCTCGATGAATTGTGCTGATACAGAAACAAGTGCCTTAAATCTCCTTTATCGTGATTTTCCTAAGCATTTTGTCTGGAAGAGTACACAAAAGAAATGGGTCAAGCGCAAGCGAGGAACAGCCATAGGTCGCCTCGTCACCGTCAGCCCTATGGAGACCGAAAGATACTATTTGAGGTTACTATTAAACCACTTGAAAGGACCCATCTCTTTTGAATGTTTGCGAACTTACAACGGTGTTATATTTGCCAGCTTTCGAGAAGCCGCTTTGCAAAGAGGCCTTTTGGATGCTGACAACGACATTCGTTCGTCCTTAGAAGAGGCTTCGACCTATCAGGTCCCATATACTTTGCGTCGTCTCTTTGCCACTATCCTTATTTACAATTTGCCTTCTGACCCCGCCTCTTTGTGGGATGAATTCAAATTCCATCTTTCCGAGGATTTTCTTAAAGACATATCCATGCCTCAAAAGACAGCGTTTGAACATGCTCTTCGCTCGATAGACGTTTTGCTCCAGTCTATGGGTAAAACAGTCGATGACTTCAATCTTGTTTCGTTTAAAACTTGGGTTAGCGAAGATGAAATGCGGAGCAAAGAATATGCAGATGAGCTTAACATTCGTGTATCACAGGAAGATTTGAACTCGGTGTACAAGTTGAATTTCCAACAACGCTCAGCATTTGATAGCATCATGCAATGTGTGGACGATTCAAATGGGGGCGCTTTTTTCATCGACGGCCCTGGAGGGACTGGTAAAACATTCCTTTACAGGGCTTTGCTGGCCGTCGTTAGAACCACCCGTGGTATTGCCCTAGCAGTTGCATCTTCAGGCGTTGCTGCGTCCTTACTTCCCGGTGGTAGGACAACCCATTCTAGGTTTAAATTGCCAGCCATGTTTGATCAAACAATGGCATGTGCAATAAAAAAACAAAGCGTCCATGCACGGTTGATTTTATCATCAAAATTAATTATCTGGGATGAGGCAACAATGGCTAATCGTAGATGCGTCGAAGCACTCGATTCCTTTTTGCAAGATCTTACTGAAAAACCAATTTTGTTCGGGGGCAAGACAGTTGTTCTCGGTGGCGATTTCAGACAAACTATCCCGATCGTTGTTGGTGGTTCTCGCGAAGACGCTGTTGACTCATGCCTTGTCAATTCACGACTTTGGCCTTCTGTTAAAAAATTCCACCTGTTCGAAAACATCCGTGCACGAGATGATCCTATCTTTACAGAATATTTATTACGCATCGGAGATGGAACAGAACCAACAACTTTCGGAGATCATATCATGTTACCAAAGGATATGTGTGTGCCTTATGTTGATATTGAGGAACCTTTAGATCACCTCATCCAACAAATCTTTCCGTGCTTCCAAGACTATTTCACAATCCTTACTCCGTTATCGACCGAGCAATTCTTACGCCGAAAAATGACTGCATGGATAGTATAAATGATGCCATGAATGATAAGTTCCCAGGCCCACTTGTTGAATATGTGAGTAATGATGTTACAAAAAATCCACACCAACAATGTCAATATCAAGATTTCCTAAATGGTGTTTCTGCTCCAGGTTTACCCCCACATATCCTCCGATTAAAAAAAAATAGCCCTATAATGCTTTTGCGAAATATCAACCCTTCTGAAGGGCTATGCAATGGCACGCATCTCATTTGTCGCGATCTAGGAAAAACTGTTATAGGTGCCGTCATTGCATCCGGTGAGCACACGGGAAAATATGTATTTGTGTCGAGGATCCCGTTAGAACCGTCAGATAACCTAAAATGCCCCATACCTTTTAAGAGGCACCAGTTTCCGATACGCCTATGTTTTGCCATGAGCATTAACAAATCACAAGGACAAACCCTCGATAGGGTCGGCCTTTATTTACCGCAACCGGTTTTCTCACACGGGCAACTATATGTCGCACTTTCCCGGGTTCGTAAGTCCAGCTCCGTTAGGGTTTTGATCAAACCACCTACTGCATTGTTCTCGGTCCACTGCCAGACAAGAAACGTTGTTTACCGAGAGATTTTGGAAGCTACCCTATGATGACTACATTACATGCTCCCACATTTTTTGCTCACTAGATGTCTTCTCCCTCCACTATTTTCCCCCTTGCTTTTTCCTTAGTTCCACTTTCCATTACGCTTTAATCTTTAGTTTCATATGACTCTCCAATCAACTTGATATGTTCAATCAAGTCTTTCCTATACACCATGTTATTTATAGTAGTTTTATGAGGGTGAATGTGCATGAAAATAAAATGTTATATGCTTCTGTGTATATTATTTAGTTCTCATCCATGTATCTTTTTGTTCGGTATTCTCATCGACTTGAATTAAACTGACTTCGTTGTTCACTCTTGAGTTATCTTCGGGCGGCATAACTGGATCAAAAAAATCTTCCTATTAGTGAGATCACCGATGCAACTAAAAATTGGTCTGCAAATGTCCGAGTTGTCACCAAACTCCCAGTTAAAACAGCCATTAGATCTCCGACAAAATACCAGAAACTGATCCTCGCCGACGAAATGGTAATTAAGCTTCGTAATTTCGTTCCGTATTCTCTCCTAATTGTTTGTACCTAACTTCTCGTCTGTTTACTAACCAAAGATTTTCTTACAAGCAGGGAAACACTGTTGAAGCCGTTATGTTCAGCTCGAATGTTGATTTGTATAAAAACAACCTTGAAGAATCTAAAACGTATAAGCTTTCAAATGCACACGTTTCTAAAGTCGATGATATGTATCGCAACGCTTTAGTCAGTAGTCCATATCAATGGACTATCAGCTCTAGCACCTCAGTGATGCCTGTTGACAAAGATACTATCTCTTGCTCATCATTCCGCCCTGACTTTGTTCGTTTCAACAAGTTTGCTTCGTTACTAAATTCAGGAAAACCAATATGTAAGTCGTTCTTATAGTTTTTCCTATGTTTTTGAAATGACTTCCACTTTGAATGGCAACATACTTTCACCATATCTCAAATTTCCTATTTTGGAACAGGCACTGTTTGTGTGATCATTGAGAAGAACAACCCCAGGAAGGCCATGCCTAATGGAAAACCACAAATTCTACATGAATACGCAGCAATTGATCAGGAGTACGTACATGCGTCTATTTATCTTTCATGACACATATTGCCTCTTGTTGTACGAGATCTATTTCTCCTTTTGCCTTTAATTGCAGCATGATTCCGTTCGTGGTTAGTCTATGGAGTGATGTTGTCTCTGAAGGGATATATGATATCATGAACGCTACTCACAAACGGCCGGTCCTTGCTCTACTGAATTTCGTCGTCAAAGGATATTATGGTCATTATTCATAATATCTATGACTAACAAAACTAGACCTATTATTACGTCATTATTGAACACCGGTAAACTCATGCCTTCAGGTTTATCCCTCATTTCGAACTCATCTTCTGTTGTTTTGACTGAAATGGACAACCATTTATTTGTGGCCATGTGTGCATGGTAGGATTCTCTCTCTATATATATTTTCGCTTAAAAAATGCTTACAATATACTTTTAAACAATTATTGTTTCTTGCATCTCATAGGCGTGTTGAACGAAGATTGTTGATAGACGAGGTTATTGAGATGGGTGGTTTTTTTGAGGACAAGATTGGAGTTCGAACATGAATGGCGATCCCAATAAACACTGTCTTGGAAGTTCTGCAGACAACAAAGGTATTTTCCCCATTGCCATATCTCTCTGACACAAACCATATGTGTGCTAATACCTGGCAAATGCGTCTCCCACAAACCTTTTGTTCTAGGTTGGCATATTCAATATAAAGACAGAAATCGCTCTTGAAAGTGAGTCCCAAAGTTTCATCTATATGTGCTGTGAGGAATGCCGATGCGGGATCAATGTTGATTGTAATTCGCTTTTTAAATGCAACAAGTGTGGGGTTAACAGAATCGCCAAACCTAGGTTTTTCCTCTGACAAATATTCTTGTTGTGTATTGTTCCATGAATTCTTCGCCCAACATTTATATTATAATCATTTTTTTGTAGATTTCGGTTCTGTCTTACTGCTTTTGACGATACTGGCAAGTTGGAGGTTACGATCTTCGGCAAAGAGGGGGAATTGATTTTGGGCATGGATCCGCAGCTTTTCTACGAACAAACATTAAAGGTAGCATATTCTCATGCCTTCATTTTTGTCTCATTGGCCTTTTTTATCCCTTTTCCCATAACATCTTATTTACAAGCTGATCAATTTCTTTACCAGGAAGGGGTAGCCCCTGTCAGTACTACCAATGTTAGATTAAAGAACGTCGTTTTGTTCATGAAAATCAAATCAAGTCTTTTCAATGGCCATAATGGCAAAGAGACAACTGTGTACAACCTTCTTGCCATGGAATTTGCTGATGGTTACACCGGTTTTGAAGCTCAACCAACGCCATCAACAAAGAACCAACTGTCTAAACACCTTGTGTATCCCCACACATTAGAAGGTATATTATAAAATGCAACAACTGAATTGCCTTAACAATTAATGCATTTTAGCTCATCATATACATAATCCATTCGCTCTCTCAGGCATAGATAAATCAAAACGAAAACTGGAGCCCACACCCACCTCGATAGATGCCAAATCTGTTAAGTCTGATTTCAAACAACCACCAGGTGATCATGTCATAAGTCAGTGATTTTCTTATTTCTCATCTTCCACATCAAACATCAAAAAAACTTAATGTTGCCCAATTAGATACACTAACCAATGTTGCAATATGATGTACAGGCAATGTTTCGGCCAAAATATGTCTTGGCGCCAAGGGGAAGTTAAAAAAGGGCAAAAGAAATATCGCAAGCCAGTCGGGTTAGTAGTTCCATATAAAAAAATGTATCGCTACTTTATCTTTACAGTTGAGGCACTAGGACTCGAAAAAAAGAGGCGTTAGATATATATGTTGCAGATATTGTCGCTCAATCTAAGGACTCCCCATTTGCTTCTGTCGTTTCATCTGGCGAAGGTTCAGTCAATGACAATATGACACTTTCAGGTGGTTGTTAGCTTAACATTTTTATTCTTATTCCTTTACAAAGCAATATGCAAAGAAAGGAAAAAAACACATAATGTTTATAACATCTTATTTAATTTAAATAACTTTTTCACATATGCAGAGTTTGCTACATCAACCAAAAAACATCGTTCGCCCAAAAAAACAGCTGCTCATTTCCAGAGAACAAACGAACATAGCTGTCCTGCATACGATGGAGATGGCTTGAGCGGAGGTACATCAGCTATTAATTTTCTTCTTTTGCTTTTGTCTTACTCATTGAATAAACCAATACAACTTCAAGCTTCTCATTTCCACAATGTCCCTTCATATGCGTGCTTTCATAATGTGCTTTTGTTGTGTCATTTACGTAGAAAACTCATAGATAAAGGGGGAATTTCTGCTCCCTGGAAGTCACTACTCTATATATGACAAACATCATTTCGCTTTAATATCATTACTTTAATTGCTTACGTATTATCGATCACTTAAGCTCTCTCACTTTTCTATATCGATTTCTTTCTGAAAAAACATAACATCTTAACATAATTTGCACATTAGAGGTATTATTAGCGAGTCCAAACTTGTAATGTCTTGAATTTATTTAGTAATAGAAATAAGTGTTTGGTTTTCATGAACATTTTATCGTATTCTTTATGTTGGCCAATTTTTTCAAATTAAAGTTATTCGATTGCAAGATAATAAATACGCTAATATCTCGACTCTTAGAACTTGCTCTCCACTTTAAGCCCGTCCACTTTAGGCTGTTGAATATGTTGAAATCATTAATTCGTAATCTTTTTAATTTTGCACAACATATTTTTGCCACTGTGTTGCATCTAAATACTTAAAATAAGATGTTTTTTAGAGAATTGCTTTACCTGCGATTGGTCTCTTATGTGGGGCCTAATGTTTTCGTGACATCTTCATGTATCGACGCGCTTTACCTACACTATATAGCTTTTTAGACTGGTTTGTTGCACGTTTGTTTATTCATTTCTACTTTCGGCTTCATTGTTTATTGCTAGAGGCTTCTTTTTAGGTTAGTTGTTCCGCCCAAACTTTATTTAAGGTGTTTATGGATGCTTTTGACTTCGTTGTCCTTTGTTTGTTCCTAATTCGAATCTTAAGGTTCGCTCATGCTTCAATTGTCCTTTGTTTTTGCTAATTGCATTTTTAATATCTTGGTTTCAAGGGGTGGCATAGAAGATTGATCAGAGGTAGATTTACCCTTGAATATATGCTCTGTCAGATGATAATTAATATATAAAATAGGACAGATTTTGACAAGTTAACATTGATGCATTGTTGTGTCCCATATCAAGACAGGGGATTAAACCTTCTTCGCTGAGATAGTTGTTGGATGGTCGTTCCTTGCGTTTTGGGAGTCCAAGAATACCTGTAAAATCGTAGAAAGCATAGTCCGCATTGAAGTATAACCTAAAAACACCACAAAACAAAAAAACTCTGATGATGTTTGGGATTTCATCCTTTTCTGTGTGTCCTTGAGTTATTAAATTTATTTGTTGAACAATTTCCTCTAAGTTACCCATAAATATGCTTCCATATACTTGTTTTATATAAATGGCTGAGCTACAAACAAATTGTGCATCTCAGTACCCAAAAAAAAGTCACATACACAATCCTTTTATCTTGATTGGTGCTTTTGATATCATTTGCATGTAACATCCCTTAGGTTTTGGTTATCACCATCTGTATGACAACTTTAAAATTTATCATCAGTTGGCAAGAACAAAAAAACAAAATTGAAGAGCCGGGCTTTGCGGCGTATTGTCCTTGATGATAGCACATCCGAAGATGACCTGGATGCTGCCGTTGATATCATTCCACAAGAAACACATATGCCAGGTTTTTCCTTGCATTAATATAATGAATATAATCTATGTTTTTTTATTATTGCTTCTATTTGTCAAGAATTGCCATATTTGGTTTTATGTTTCAGCTCCTTCTGGAAAAGCAATCAAGGTCAAGACATCCACAAGAGGAAGGGTGCTAAAGCCCAAAAAAAAAATATTAGCGACGCTACTCCGATCTCCTCCTGGCCAATCTTGATAGCCAATTATCATAACTGCTTGCCCATAAATTTTGTGCCTTTTTGTTAGGCTATACTTTTTCTACCAAGATACTTACTTCATGGAATTGCTACATCCCCTACTCTTTTTGCAAAATGCTTCACTTTTTGGAAAGAACTCAATCAAGCTACATAGCCTCCTTCCGCATGTTCCACAGTTTTGGGAAAACTTGTTTTGTCCCGGAACTTTTTTGTCCACAACTCTTTTAACTTTTGTATCTAACTGACCATGTTGTATGGACAACTTTTCCAAACTCTTAATGTGCAGCTGATCTTTTGCCTAACTTGATTTTATGTTTTCTATTACTTATTCTATCTCTGTTCATGAATGCTTATGTATGTGATATGTATCAACCACTTCTTCCATCTTTACATGTGCAACAAGCTTTCCACCACCTTGGTTTGTATTTGTATTACTTTTTCTATCTCTATTAATGAATGATTGATTGCAAAACAAGTTAAATTTCAGTATAAATGCTCAGCTAATATGATCACTGGCACCGAAGGCGCGGTGCTAACAACTAGTATGAGATAATGCTCCAACAAGGAAGAAACTACACGGGAACGATAAATTTTTTTTCATGATTATGTATATGTCTGACATTATTTAACCTTATAAGGCGTGTTCTCGATTACAGGTCTAACTTGATATATTTCTAATAGAATGGGATCAACTTCACATGATGAACTGAAGACGCCAATTTCGTCCACAGAATCCCAGCAAAAAAACTTTTTCGGCTGCTGTTGAAAACGTCGAAATTCGCATCGGTTCGAACAAAATATTAACTCCCTCTTCCTCTACGTCCGCATCATCATCATCTTCTTCTTCTTCTCCACCCGATTCCCCATTAGAAGACCCTTTTGGAGACAATGATCTATTCACTCCAAGCATCTTTTCTTCACCCATTAATACTACGGTTTCCGAAAATTCCATGGAAACATCAAATATTCAATCAGCGACAGAAGCCCCTCATACACAAACAATGGAGCATAATCCTACCACTTCTCCATACAGAATCCCAACTTCTGTGTTTGCAAGAGGCAAATCGACGACGGAATGGAGTGTGCCTTCGAACGAATCGTTATTCAGTATCCACATGGGGAATATGAGCTTTACTAACGAACATTTCTTCTGGAGATCGGGGGAGCTTCGCATGTTGGGCGCATGAGAACAAGCGTCGACGTCTGGCCAGATGTTTAGTTACTCGGTGGTGCAGTTAGAACGAATCGTTATTCAGTCATATATCTTTCAATTTATGACAATTTAGTCCTTTTTCATAGGAATGTTGATCTAACATTACATACCATTGTCAAGTTGGCGACGTAAATAAACAAAGATTAAAATTGCAAGAAAAACAAAGATAATGGACTAATACAAAAATTTGACAATATAGAGGACAAAATCGAAAAGAGACAAATACATTACCGAAATTTCTATTTTCTCTCTATATTATGTAGAATATATAGTGCATTTGAGTAGAGAAATATATTTGACGAAAAGGCCATTGTATATAATAAAAAGGCTAAAAATGCAATATTTGAAGACCCGAAATCTACACTTAAATCAATTCAGCAGACGGTTAAGAACTAGATCAGCAGACGGTTAAGAACTATATCAACAGATGTTTCAAATCTGCTGAACCTATGAAAATTTACTCTACTGTACCGAAGACTCTACCGATTCGAGTACTCTACTGCATATACAATCTCGATTCATAGGCTCTATTGATTCGTAGACTCAACCGATGCTTAAATAAGCTTTACTTACGCAATGTCTCCGCTCAACCTATGAAGATAACTATCAGCTCTACTGATCTAAATCAGACCAAGAGACCTAGTCAACCCCAATAATCCCTCATTTACAAAGAATGATAATAGAGGCTATGGTTACATAATAAAAGGGGTTTGACATTGAAGTGGAATTATAGCAGAGTTAATGTAGATCATGGATTGTAACACCCTGACTTTTAACCCTATAAATATCCGAGCATTCCCAAAGCAAGAATCGGAGTGAAATTTTGCCTCTAGTTGAGTTCACTTATAACAACATCTACCATAGTAGTATTGGGATGGCGTCGTACGAAGCACTCTATGGGCGCAAATGTCGATCATCATTATACTGGGATGAAATAGGAGAAAGAGCTATCACAGGACCTGGGTTAGTGCAAGCTACTACATACAAGATATCTATCATCGAAGACAGACTCAATGCAGCCAGGATCGAAAGAAAAGTTGGGCTGATATGAAGAGGAGACATTAGATATTGAGATTGGTGAAAAAGCCTATGTAAAAATTTCACCAATGAAATGAGTTATTCAATTTGACAAAGGGGAAAAGTTGAGTCTGAGATATGTGGAACCAATCGAAGTTCTAGAAAAATATGGGAACGCTAGCTTATAAAGTAGCACTACCACCAAGTCTGTCAAGAATTTACAATGTCTACCACGTATCACAACTAAGGAAATTCATTGCCTACCCAAATCATGTGCTTGAAGCAGAAACCCTAGTGGCTCAAAGGAGCTTGGATGAGACTTTGAAGTACGAAGAAATCGCCATCCGTATTGTGGTTTCCAAAAACCAAGTTCTGAGACGAAGGACCATTCCATACGTCAAAGTCCAATGGTCAAACCATACGGAAAGAGAAGCTACATGGGAAGTAGAAGAATTGATGCGAGAGAAATACCCCTACATTTTCCAAGACCAAGCTGATTCGAGTTTCGATGACGAAACTTCCAATAAGGAGAGAGGGATGTGAATACCCAAAATCTACACTGAAATCAATTTAGCAGACGTTTAAGAACTAGCTTAGCAGATGTTTCAAATCTGCTGAACTTATGGATAGTTACTCTAATGTACCGAAGACTCTACCGATTTGAGTTATCTACTGATCCATATACACGATTGATCCGTAGATTCTACTGATCCGTAGACTCAACCAATGCTTAAATAAGCTTTACTTACGTAATATCCCAGCTCAACCCATGAAGATAACCATCAGTTCTACTGATCTAAATCAGACCAAGAGACTTAGTAAACCCCACTAACCCCTCATTTACAAAGAATGATAATAGAGGCTACGGTTACAGAATTTCAGGGGTTAGGTATTTAAGTGAAATTATAGCATAGTTAATATAGATCATGGATTGTAACACCCTGACTTTAACCCTATAAATATCCGAGCATTCCCAAAGCCAGTTTTACACAAAATTCTGCATAATTTCACACAGTACCATCAACCATTTTCAAGTTAAAAGAAGACCCGATTTCAAAGCTTTTGCATCAATTTCTGAGATAATTTCTGTAAGTGGGATTTTGTTATATACTTGTTTCGTTTTTGAAAATCATATGTATGTTTTGAAACTTCAATCGATTATGTGAATTACATTGAAACTATGCAGTTCTGATAAAAATTATATTTTTCTAAGCACTCTAAATTTCGAAATCTGATTGGAAGGAATTCTTTATGGCCCTGATGCGGTGGGATTATAACCGTTTTCTGACCTGTTGGTTAACCGTTGTTCTGGGAAGTCCAGACCCTTTATTCTTGGGTGATCCGATGTTATGACCTCATATCTATGAGGGTTAAGTCTAGAGACTGATATCATTATCAAAAGGAAACTAGAGGATTTATTGTGCTTAACGTATATGAAAAATACTGCTGATATGATATGTTAGGTTATGGCTCGATGGGAGCAATTATAATAAATTGTGGATCGATGGGAGCAATTATGTTAAGATGCATTCATATGAGTTTATGTTCGATTATGACATATATTTTGGAAAAATTATGAATATGTATTATATTGTCATATCGATTGGTCCTCGCTTGCTGAGTGTTTTCCAAAACACACACCCCTTACTCTACCTCCCCAGATAAAGACGAGGAAAGAATTGAAGATGAAGAACAACACCAATTTTGGGTTAGTGATTCGCTGCGTTTCTATGAAATAAAGACTTTAAATTTTGTTTAATTAGGATTTCGTTATTTTATTTCGTTTAAGACTCTTTGGAATTGGTTATGCATTTTAATTTCAGATGTAAAGACAATTATGTATTTTCATGGAATATAGACTGATTTTTTCCCGTTGAATACGGTATTACGAGGCTTGTTGATTTTCAGTTGTTAATGGGATCAATGCCGGTGTTATTGACCCCGATTTCGGGGTGTGACACAATATATGCCGAAGGCGCCGCGGGTTTGAGGGGGTGGTAGTCCCCTTGCGCCGAAGAAAGTTTTCATAATATATCATTAAGTAGGCAAGCATCTAACTTTTGTTCCTTCTTCGATGTTTACTTTTGTTCCTTCTTTGATGTTTTTTTTGCATCATATTCATATATTGTTCTTGAATAATAGAGTTTGCAATATTTGTGGTTGTGAAACTTGTGATTTATAATGTTACTATCATATGTCAACTCGTGACATGCACAACAATCCCATGTCAACACGCGACGTGTATAATAATCTCATGTCCACACGTGACATGCACAACAATCCCATGTCAACCTTTGACGTGTACAATAATCTCATGTCAACCCCTTCATGATATTCTCGTGTTCCATGAACACGAAAGGCATTGTATTCTATCATACAGCCCTAAACACAAATAATATGTAATCAAGTGTTTCAATCACTTCTCATTTCTCACAAGAATACAATACATACATCTAAACTCTCACTTAACCCTTCGACCACCTTAGCCAAACAATCACCACACATAATAAAAAGGCCATTGTATTAATATATGTTTGAATTTATGTGGATCATTAAATTTCATAATTTTAAATATTACTTAAAATATGACATCATTACAAATTATTTTAAGAAACTAATTAAAGATTTAATTAAATGACAAAACATGTAATTTTTCTCACAAAACTGAACATAAAAGTAAAATATTAATTTTTTTTGGGAAACAAAGAATGAATGCGAGAAAATAATACCGAAGAAATCGGGGCGAATGCATATGTTTGGGAGGAGTACCTTCTAAAAACATTATTACTTAAAAAATTATCTTTTGTCCCCTTAAAATTATATTTCGACATTCGTAAATTTTTTTTTCTCGATTTTGTATGTAAATTATAGATTACCTCTGCTAAGAAATGATAATAAAATTGATTTTCCTTTTATTTTGATATCCAAAGAGAATTGTTTGATAATACAACTTTAAATTGCAAGTAAATTTACACCAAACTTCTAGGTTTGGCGCTGTGAATTCGCGCACACATCATCCCTCGCGCCAAAATGTCTTCAGCCAAAATCCAAATCCAAAAATTTCAACCAAAAACCCCTCCAAAAAGTTTCGCTCCTAATCTTCTTATGTACAGCAAGCTCTCCATTTCCCCAGTATCCTTGATCCATTTCTCTTACTGTTCTCAGATTTTACAATCAAAACCAGACGTGGTTTTCTTTCTTTTGCTTTTTTTCCTGTGTGTAATTCCTTGGAGAGGCTAAGGAGTTGAAACAAATATGGCTAAAACGGTGAGCCCAGATGCAGTGTCGACTATTCTTGCTAACCCATGTCCTGATTCTACGTCAGATATTCCGGAAATTATCGTGCAAGTTGTAGATCTAAAGCCCACCGGGTCGAAATACATGTATGTATTTCGCAGTTTCCAAACATTTTATTTGATCCTGAAAATGTGTTTTTTTGTAATGAATTGCTTGTGTTTTCTATTATTTAAAATCGTTTCTGTCTCCTGCCTATGGTTCATTTGCTCTTTTTTCGAATTTTCTTGTATAACCATGAGTTACATAGAAATGTTTCTCGGCTTGTCGAGACTTGCGAAATAATCATTTACGAAGTTTGTTATAGTGTTATACCAATATTTGACGCTGGATTCGTCTTTTATGACGCGATAAGTATTTTTCATCGTGGGTATCTGAGAAAAAAAAAAGTAGTGAAAAAGGAAATAAAACCTAGTTTTTTTGTTGAATAATTTCAGGTTTATGGCGAACGACGGCAACAAGAAGGTGAGGGCACTGTTGCAGTCCACTTTATCATCCGAAGTAACCTCTGGGAACATTCAGAATTTGGGTCTCATTCGCATTCTCGATTACACTCTGAACGACATCCCAACAAAGAACGAAAAGTAAATTTTATTTTGTTACCCTTGTTTTACTTAATGTTGTGGCGTATCTTAATGAAATCCAACATTTTATATGCTGCAAAATGTGATAAATTGTTAGGTTCTTGATTGTATCAAAATGTGAGTCTGTATCCCCAGCACTCGAGTCAGAATACAAGGCAGAGGTGAAAAGTGAGATTGTGTTGAAGCCTGAGCAGGAAATTCAAGTCAAGAATGATGTAAAGAGCGAGGGTACTGGAATTTTGTTGAAGCCTAAGCAAGAAATTGTGGCTAAATCAGCTCATCAAATAGTTCACGAACAACATGGAAAGTAAGTAATTTAGTATATGGTATCATAATTTGCGACAACGGACTGTATAACCATTGCCATTAATGAACTTTTCTGGTGATTTGATATCACGGGCTTCAAGTGTTAATGTTCTTATATGTGATTAATGACAGTATGGCACCTGCTGCACGGATGTCGATGACGAGGAGAATCCATCCGCTTGTTTCCTTGAATCCGTATCAAGGTAATTGGACCATAAAAGTCCGTGTCACTACTAAAGGAAACATGCGGTCTTACAAGAATGCTAGAGGAGAAGGCTGTGTGTTTAATGTAGAGTTGACAGATGAAGATGTAAGTGTACAATTTGTGTTATTTGTGTCGAAAGATTAATCTATATGATCTATCTTATGCTGCTGATGGAGATGTTGAATTGCTTTGTTATGGTTCAGGGCACACAAATACAAGCAACGATGTTTAATGAGGCAGCCCGGAAGTTCTATGAGAAATTCCAGATGGGGAAGGTCTATTTTATATCAAAGGGCTCTTTGAGAGTTGCCAACAAGCAATTCAAAACTGTACAAAATGATTACGAAATGACTTTAAATGAAAATTCTGAAGTTGAGGAAGTCTTCAATGAGGCAGCTTTTATTCCTGATACAAAATTCAGTTTTGTCCCCATTGACGAACTTGGCCCATATGTCCATGGTAGAGAACTTGTGGGTGGGTGTTCTCTATACAAAAACCCAATGGATCTTTCACTTTATTAGAAACATAATTTTTATTTTTATTTTTTTTCCACAGATGTGATTGGCGTTGTCCAAAATGTATCTCCTACAATGAGTATTCGAAGGAAAAGTGACAATGAGTCAATTCCAAAGCGTGATATAACAATTGCTGACGAGACGTATGTTCGCATTGTTTTGGTAATAATGATTTATGTATAGTTCAATTACATTTGAAAACTGATGAATTTTAATATTATTTGCAGGAAAAAAACTGTAGTGGTGTCTCTATGGAATGATCTTGCCACAAATGTAGGACAAGAACTGCTGGATATGGCTGATAAATCACCTGTTGTTGCTATAAAATCTCTTAAAGTTGGAGACTTCCAGGGTAATGATGGTGCTATATTTACTTACAACATATGAAATTGAATCCTTATCATGTCAGCTGAATGATGCATTTCTATACCACTTTAGGCGTGTCATTGTCAACACTGAGCAAAAGCATTTTAGTTGTCAATCCAGAGACGCCGGAAGCCAAAAAATTGAGATCTTGGTAAAAAAACATTTCATCGAATGGAAACTTTCAGCCTTTAATTCTCCACTTTTTTCAGTGTCCTGAATATGTTATTGTTAATGTTCTCCAGGTTTGAGTCTGAAGGTAAAGAAACGTCTATGGCCTCTGTAGGTTCTGGTTTAAGCCCTTCTACAAAAGGAGGGGTGCGTTCTATGTACTCAGATCGTGTCTCCTTAGCTCATATCACTAATAATCCCTCTTTGGGTGAGGACAAGGTAAGATGTAATTGTAACATCCAGTTTATTGGAACTTTGATTTCTACGAAATTATGTTTAAAGTAATTATAATCGAGTGTATTTAATCTTCCATGGCAAAAATATGATTTGATTCCCATGTTTACATATTTTGAATGCATCATACTGTATGCAATACTTACATGGATTTATTTGTTCCTTGTTTACAGCCTGTGTTTTTCTGCATCAAAGCATACATTAGCTCTATCAAACCCGACCAAACAATGTGGTATCGAGCTTGCAAGACATGTAACAAGAAAGTTACTGAAGCTGTTGGTTCGGGCTATTGGTGTGAAGGATGCCAGAAAAACGAAGAAGAGTGCAGTTTAAGGTTTGCTGTTAACTCGAATATTCCATTTGCTTTGAGCTATCTTTCAACAATGTTAACAACATAAACAAATCCGTCCTTGTCTTGCTCCAGATACATAATGGCAGTAAAAGTTTCTGATGCAAGTGGTGAAGCCTATCTATCCGTGTTCAATGAACAAGCAGAAATATTAATTGGATGCTCGGCGGATGAGCTAAATGTATTGAAATCTCAGGTTAGCATTAGGCAACCCTCTTGTTTAGTCACCAGTCTACACAGATTTTGAAGTGTCTGCTAATTTCGTTCTTGATCTAATAAAATTTCAGGATGGGGACAATTCTTATCAAATGAAACTGAAAGAAGCTACATGGGTTCCTCACCTTTTCCGAGTTAGCGTTACAACACATGAGTACAATAACGAGAAGAGGCAGAGGATAACGGTTAAAGCCATTGTCCCCGTCGATTACGTTACTGAATCCAATTATTTGCTTGAAGAAATATCAAAGCTGAAAGTTTCTAAGTAGAGTGGCCCAGGATATTGTGTTGATCATGCTGAAATGGAATTTTTTTTCTTTATCAAATAGGGCCGTTGTCACCTTTTGCTTATATCATATGATGATGTTTTGATGTTCATTTAGAATTCTGGCAGAAAATTCTCGTAAACGGTTTATCCTGGTAAAGCTTACTACTGTCAGCTTAGATGAGTAATGCAAACATTGTTTCCTTACTTTCTCATGTATCAAAGTATGATTACCCTCATGTTTAGTGTACTTCTTTAATTGTCCATCCCAAAAGTTCGAGGTTTTAGAGCCTTACATTAATAGTTTTGTACTCCTAATGTAATTTGTAGACTAGAAAAATATACCTGAAGCTTAATATCTAATATGTACACTTACAACTGGTTCGGCATTACAATAATGTTTACTGACATATATGGGATTTATGCTTTAGTAGTCTTAAACATGTGGTATCATATGAAACGATTTGTCCCAAAAACTTGAATTCATGAGAGATTGTATGATCTATGCTTTTAGAGCTAATGAAGAATTGCCTCCATTTGGTTTTGAAAATATGCATATTACTTCAATGTTATTGAAATTATGTATTTTACCACATTGTGTTTTTGAAAATATGCATTTTAACATCCTTTGGTTTTGAATATAGACAATTTATTCTCTTGTTGTTTGTGAATAGATGCAAAGATATCCTTTGATGAATGTTATTTTTTGCAAACCATAAGGGGGTAAAGTGTCTATATTCAAAACCATTGGGATAAAATGTCTATTTTCAAATCATATGGGGTAATCTGCATATTTTCAAAATTATAATTGAGTAAAATGATTATTTTCAAACCACAAGGATAAACTATCTATTTTCGAAACCATAAGAGGGTAATCTGCCATTAGTTTCTGTTTTATAATGTAACGAAATCAAAGAAGCTCAAAATAAATCGATGTGTAACGCAAGACGTATGAACGTAGTAAAAGAAATTTGTCAAACACCATGGGGGCATTGATATAATCGTGACCTTAAATACATCTTAGTATTAAAAGTTATGGAAAATAATAATTATGATTGCACGAGCTGTGACAGCATAGAAAGATAAGCAGCAAGAAGAGAACAATATCGACCTCCTTTAGTCTCCAAACAAACTCAACAAAATACTGAGCCTAAGAGCTAAGTTTATAGGTGACTAAATAATGTTGTATCACAAGATCCAAAATAGTTTTTTAAAAAAACTTCTTAATCTTGTGTTGCAGCACCTTGGTTGAGCTCTGCGAATCTCATTCCAACTCGCATCGAGTGCTTCAGAAACTTCTCAGCACACGTACAAACACAAGTTTCTTCTTGCTTATCAAGAGTTTCAGTGTCGACCCAATCAGTGAAACATCTTTTCACCAATCCATTTTACATCCTTAAGCAGCAGAGTATAAATACATGAAAATATTAGTTTCAACCTCATCTAGAAATCGAAATTTTTCTGTTCAAGTATCAAGTCCCAGTTCAGCTAGACCAATGTAAATCAATTAAAATAAACCAGATAGAAACGATGGTTAGTTGGGCCATAGACAAAAATAACAAGTGCAAGCGTTAGTTCAGGAGATAAACCGAAGGAAAATCCTAGTGCCAACAAGGAAGACTAGTTAAAGATTTCCAGAATATAAAACTACACTAGCAAGTAGCAACTACTTATGAATTGCAGAAGAAAATGAGCAGCAGATCTCCTAAGAGTGGAAGGAGACAAAGCTCTCTGGAAGACATCATCTAACGATATGGCAACTGAAAAAATGTTATATAAAGGAATAACATTTAGTTCATTACTTAAAGGAACAACTTATATTAGCCTTAAGTCAAGACTCGTGACGCTTATAGTTGCAAGTTTGAATGTCAATTTCAGTATTCGATTGAAATACTTATCACTGCCCGCTTATACTTATACAAATTATATTGATTTGGTCCATAGGCTCCTTTCTTCATCTCCACTACTTTCTCGTACAGCTTTTCAGGATCCTCTCTCCTCGGGGTTCCTCGAATTTCTCCACGCTGGTTGCTCTCCAGGGGATCCTCCTGTCTGCGTGGTACTTTTCTTCCCGATGAATCCATTTGTCACTGGTAGTCCTTTCCTTCTGGCCGACTATGCGGGCTTCTGGCTATTCTTGGGTGACTACTCCACCCAAACTGTTCTTCGTTTCTTCGGTGGGGGTTGCGCGGCACCCCGCAGCTCGGTATGAATTACCTTTGTAATGTGCGGGATTTGCGAGTATCCCATACATTATTTTGTGTGCGACTGATTAATTATGTGTGATTTCCCTTTTGATGCTCAGTTATACTTATCAATGCTATACTTTTATTGTCTCTGTGTATTATGGTACATATGTTTATGGTTGCTATTGTCATGCGGTGTATGTAAGTGTAAGGTCCCGTTACTAATTAATACGGATCAATGATAATTATATAAAACCCAAATAACTAAGAGTATAGACATCTAATTAAGGTGTTTTGGACTACAAACTAAAACAGGTGGTATGTTCCTCGTGCATTGAGGTCATGCCGAACTTTCTAGGGCCACAAGTTTGTAAATTTTAAATAATCTTCCTTTGTTTACATTACAATAATCATTGTGTGATAATTAACGCATGAATAGGAACGGGTTCTCACAGTAAGGGTGTTTGTCATTGCCTCTCTTTGTGCCACTATTTTGACTATTTAGGGGTGGTTCTTTTGTCATGTTTCTATGATAGGGCGACGATTGACCCTGACTACTGGATATTTGGGTTTTGTGTTCCATCTGGCGATGATCTTGTGTCATTGCTTTTCTGTGAGGGTTTTGGAATCAAGGGCTTGCGCTGTTGTTTTTCTTTCATCAGTTTATGTCTATCGTTTTCCCTTATTTGTTCATTCAGTTCATTTCGAAGGCAATTTCCTTGCTAGGCCCCTTCATGGGATGTATCGTTTGAGGGGATACAGATTGGCTCCGATGGTCCTTGCACTATCACGGTCAAGCTCGTGTGCTATTGTTGTGACTCGTTTTTCCAGTCCACCTATCAGACCAAGTTATCATCGTTGTATCTTTGTATTATTTAATATAATTTTGATTCTCTATTAGCGTGTCTCCTTACTATATCTTTGAAGAAGTAGTCTTTTTAACTTAAATTTTCAACTGTCGCAAGTTCTTTCCAACTTTGATTTTGTTTCGTTTTTTTTAATAGTTAAATAAATACATTATTAAATCAAAACAGTACATATACAGGCAAACCCATTACAACCACGAAATGCAAGAAAAGCATAATCTAAACGATATCGCATAAATAAACATCATTAGGGAACAACTGTTGAGCCTTAAACGCATTGTTTAGTTTAATGCTTAATTTATCTCCGAATTATTTATGAGTTTTGGTGATCAACAAAACTTGCATATGTTATCAAGAGACATCCCATGTTCTTCTCATTTTTTAAAGGCCCACCATCATCTCTGGGCCCGTGATAAATCTTCAATTTCTTGGTAAGAAGCATCCCACTTATGAGGTGTGATGTCTATTCAAGTTGCGCACAGTGACATGGATAAGAAATATTTTTACACATATGCCCTTTTATTACTGTTGCTAGTTGAAACCCACGAACTCTCACATCTTCTGATGAGAAAACCTTGCAAGCTTATAAAAAAAATTATTCTAAATAAAAAATATGGAATATTATAATAAAATTCAAACTCATTCGAGGGCATTTTAGTCATTTTACTACCTACGTTACATCTATACAGTATTTAATCAACTATACCAAACCCATTATTATTTTTCCTTGTATTACTAATCATAGACACCAAACACAAGATTATTTATCCTTACTTTAATAATCATATCTTTATCCATCAGTTATCTATCATTTACTTATCCTATCCACGAACCAAGCGCACCCTTAGTGTACATGGTTAGATGGTTGAAAAGTGCACTGATTAAAGGGGATTAAATCTGCAAGGAAATGGGTGGATCGCCCCAGGCGATGAGGGTCATCGCCCCAAGTGATGGGTGCCAGGCGAGGCATCGCCGCGCCCATCGACACAGGTGATTGCAAGGCATGCACGCTACCTAGATCGCCACAGGCGATGCTGACCATCGCTCCAGGCGATGTCTACCATTCAAGACATCGCCCCGCACATCGACTGAAGCGACGCCGAGGACTCCGCGCAAGGTGAGATCGCCCGAGGCGATGGAGAGATAGTTTGAGGCGATGCATGGTTCGTTTGAGGCGATGCAAATTTATGATCATTTAAAGCTACGACGTTATTTTTGGTGGACGCCTGAGGCGATCTGCGCAATATTCTGACAGTTGGAGCGCGGGGCGATGTCCGAGGCGATGCAGGAGTGATTTATGCCTTATGTGTAGAAACAGCTAGTATAAGCTTTAGAGCCTTCTACACTATAAATACGGATGTTTGGACTCAAGATGATGACAAGAAACAAGATGATAAACTATAAAAAAGTTTTGTTCAATTAAAATCTATCTAGCATTGCAAACTTCATACATTTGTGTCGTATTGAACTTTGTAATTTCATTTCTTGTGTGAGAGCTTGTGTTCTTCGTGTTGTTACACCGTGAATGTGTTATTTGATTTGTTGTAAGGTCCTCCAACATCGACGCAAGCTGGAAATTGTATAAGACATCAACAAGTGAAGTTGGTGCTGGCTATCCTTGGAGCTCTTAAGGCCAAGAAGACTCGTGAAGAGTGTGTGACTCGGGAAGAGTTTGTGTGTGGCTATCCTTGGAACCCTTAAGGCCAAGAAGACTCGTGAAGAGTGTGTGACTCGTGAAGAGTTTGTTTGTGGCTAACTTGGAGCCCTCGAGGCCAAGATTGAAGTTGTTCTAGTGGAATCTCCGTTGGACGTTTTCTAGCCGGGAAGAGGAGACATAGGCGATTCATCGCCGAACTTCTATAACAAATACTTGTGTCATTTATCGCTTTATTTACTTAACGCATTTACATTATTGCTTCATATTGTTTATTGTTCGATTGACATAAAGTCTTCCGCAGCGCAAACTCGACTATTTGCAAATTCATTTTAAAACGCTAAAGTAGCCAATGGACCTCATTCACCCCATCTTCGGTTCCAACAACAACGAATACATATAACGAAAGACAAAAATCTGGGTGCAACGATATCCACGTCAATGGATGTACCATCAAACTTCCGAGCATTACGACTGGAACAAATAAAATAAACTGTAGCTGCGAACGTGATGCTACAGGCCTTCGTATTACAAGAGTAAAATCTAAATGCCTTCTTGAACCACTTGAGTGCACTCCTAAATGCCGACATGGCAAGTCTGATACCATGCCAAACATGAACCTTGGACCAAAGTGCACTGCTGAAAGCGCACGAGAAGAATAGGTGGTCGAGACAATCCACCCCGAAATCACGGAGGACACAAGCTTTATAAGCAACAACTGATAGCCTATCAGCAGTGGCGAACTGATCCTGAGCCCCAAGCCACAAAATGAAGGGGTGCTTGGGCAATATGTATGTCCCCCATACAATAGAGGCCCACAAAATTGGATAATTGTGCGGTAGAAAGTGAAGATAGGCATGATGAGCCCCGGGAAAGCCAACCCTGAACCATGAAATTAGGGTAGTAGCGACTATATGATGATCCCCAAAGCTACTCAATATCTCATCAAGAATAGACATAATAAGTTTGATAAATGGAGAATCACCATTCTTACCCTGCCAAGACCAAACATCCACACGCTGCATAAAGATTTCTAAGCCCAACAATCCCTTCCTCCTTGGATAGGCACATAAAGGCCCAAGACACTGGCGGGTGCTTGGATTTCCACATAAACGAGCGGCATAAGATATGGTCAATTATCCCAAAAGGGATAGTCAAGATGGACAACCAGAAGCATTCCAACCCCAACAATACAATCCGAATGAGCTCCAGTTTGCCCGCATAAGATAAAGACTTCCTATGCCAAGAATCCAAACAAGAGGAAATACTACATATCAGCCCACAAAAATCTACAGATCTTACCTTCTCTGCTGCCAGGGGAATGCCAAGATCGAAATGGAAGTGTCCTCGGCGAGAAGCCAGTAATGACATGTAGCTGATCACGAAGAACATAATCAGCCCGGCGAGATAAATGGCAGATTTCAAACAATTGGCTTTCAGCCCCGCTCGATGACAAAAAGCAGAGAGAGACTCTTTGAGGATGGTAACGGAAGTGACATCTGCACAGGCAAATAAGAGCAAGTCGTCAGCATAGACAATGTGCGTAATGCCCAAACCTTGACATAACGGATGGTAACTAACTCCGGATACACAGAAGCTGAGCGGATGGGCCTAGAAAGAGACTTAACGCACAATGAGTCATAGCAGTTTTCTTTTTAATAATCAACCGATAAGATGATATTGGTGGTGTAGATGGATCTCTCACATTTCGATTGACTAATATTCTTATAGAATATTGCTTTTTGTTCAAATAGATAGACATATTTGTCATAATTAACAAAAAAATCACTAACATTTCTCAACTTCCACCTATTTCACAGTAGTCTGCTATATATTTATAAGAGAAATCTCAGTGAGTGATTATATTTTTAATTTTTTTATCAATATTATCGGTGTATATATATATTAGTTTTTTTTGGGCACCGCACAATGTGCGGTGCCAGGTACCAGCATGCTGGTCAATTTTTTCCTGGTTTGATCGAAAAATATAACAATTCAAATGAACGATTTTAACAATTTTTTTTAAAAAAACGACTATGCTATAATAATTGAATGAGAAAAAATAACCAAATGACAACTCTATCTTTTTTTTTGACTGATTTTAACAAATTATTTTTAAAAAACGACTATGCTATAATAATCTAATTGGAAAAAAATAACCAAATGACTACTCTATCTTTTTTTAAAAAAAATAATGTTCATCTTATTATATAAACTGAAAAAATAACATTTGAAGTTGCGTACATAAATCGATTAAGATATATTTTTTCTTAATCGGTTCAGGCCAAACACAAGCATCAACAATATTTAAAAATAAAAAGAATTTTATTAAAAAAATTTGAAAAACGAAAATAAAATTAAAAAAAAACAAAAAATTGAATAACAAAAAAAAAGAATAGTACTTTACTATTCATTACTATTCATTACAATAGTAATGAATAGTAAAGGTTAGACACTTATTATATAGGTATAATACTATATGTATTCAAATAAATATGTATGGATCCCACTTTCCTTAACTACCGTGCACCTCGCCACGTTATACTACTAGTAGGGATGCTTATGGGGCCGGCTCAAATCGGACCTGGCCCGGAACCGAACCGGTTAGCCGGTTCCGAACCGCCCCGAAACCGGTCCGGGGCGGTTCCCGATTCCGGAACCGGAACATGTAGTTTCGAAAAAAAAAAACAAAAATGTCAGCAAGGGAAAGCCTATAAATCCGTTGCCTTGCTGAACGTTGGCAACAACTCTTTAGCCGTTGCCAACGTTAAGTTTTTATTTTATTTTTTATTTTTTTAAAAAATTATAAATAGGTGTGTTGTGCTTTGTAATTCTGCACAATTCATGCTTGCAAAGTTGTATACTTCAATCTCATATTTTTATCTCCATTGTGCTATCTACAATTTACTTATATAATAATGACATCTTCATCTAGCAGTCAGGGTGTTCGTGGGCCGGATCGGACCGGATCCGACCGGTCCCGGACTCGTTTTTTGTGGAACCGGACCAATCCGGTTCTGAACCGGATTGGTCCGGTTCCGGTTCCATGGCTAATGCCATGGAACCGATCCGGTTCGGAACCACGGTTCCGATTTGCCGGATTGGACCGGGTTAAACCGGTTCCAACCGGAACCGGTTTGGCCAACCTTTTTTTTTTTTTTTTTCCAACTCAAATCGTAAAGGAAATATATCATTTATTGAATATGGAAAACAACATAAAAGATACATCATTTGAAAATTATAACAAAAATACATTACTCATCATAATTTATAAGTATAGTCTTGGCCAATTCTTCTTCTTCTTCAGAACTTTCATTGCAGAACTCGTCGATTCCTCCTTCTCTCTTATTTCTTCTCTCAGCATCGAACCAATCTCTTAGCAGCGTAAGCATGCACAATGATTCTGCTTGTAGAGAAACTCTAAAGTCTCCAATGAGCCGAGCACAAGTTGAAAATGCCGACTCTGATGCAACACTGGATGTTTGGACTGCAAATACATCTCTAGCCATTTTGGCTAAGACTGGATATTGTCTTGCGTTTGCTTTCCACCACTCTAGTACGTCAAAATTTTCATCTGTAATGAACATTTGACCCAGGAAGAACTGCAACTCATTTGAAGAGGTAGATGACACTCCGCTTCCTCTCTGCTTCTTTCTTCCAAGGCTCCGCAACAGATTAATCCCTCCGCTTCGTGACTGACTAGCATCTTCTTCTTCTCCTCCTACTACACGCGCCGATGAGCTCTGTCCCTGTTCACTATGGTACAATCCAAACATATTTTGGAGAGAATGCATGATTGACGTCTTTTGATCGTCAACATCCTTATCCAAAAACGTACTGTAATATTCAAAGAAAGTATCGAAAGATCCTACACCCTGACTTGGGTCTAACAATGTAGATATACAGTGCACGTGTGGAATTTGTTCCCAATATTTTTTAAACTTCTCATCCATACAATAAACGAACGACATCAACTCAATATCATCTCTAAATTCAATAAATTTGCAAAACATGTTAAATACAAGTGGTAGAAAATAATGAGAGGTAGGATTACAAACACCGGAGAAACGATCTGTTGCATCTTTAAAGGTTGATAACAAAGCAGTTAAATTTTTAACAAAAAACCAATCCTTATCAGATAATAAATAACTTTCATCACTTTCAGGCATTTGATAAGAGTTATAAAAAGAAGTTAAAGCATCTTGATAAGGTAACATCGATTCTAACATTTTGTGCAAAGAATTCCATCGACTTACAATGGGCGGTGGAAAAAGAGTAAACCGAAGGTTCTGACTTGCACACGTATGTTTTCAATCACGCTTAATGCGTGATTGTCGTATCCATTGACAACAATTTTTAAGTTTGTCTATGCTACTACATTCAGCATCTTCATAACCATCTTTTACTGCTAAATTAATTATATGGCATGCACATCTAACATGGAAAAAAACACCATTAAGCATTGGTCGTAAATATATTTTAAGTTCACGCATTGCCGCGTTATTATTTGAAGCGTTGTCAAGTGTAATCGAACAAATTTTATCCGCAATTCCATAAAATCTACAAACATTAACAATATATTTAGCAATTTGGGAACCAGTATGTGCAGATTTTAATTCATCCAGTGACAAAATTCTTTTCTGCAAACACCAGTTATCATCAATCCAATGACCAGTAATAACAAGAAAAGAAAGTAATGCGGTATTCGTCCAAATATCAGTTGTTAAACTTAATCTGCAGTTAATAGAAGAAAGATGATCAACTAAAGTCTTACGGTAATCAAGAAACACATCGACAATATTTCTTTTCAAAGTATGCCTAGAAATATGTCTAAAACATGGTTGGATACCAGAAGAAAATTCAACAAAGCCATCTTTTTCAGAAAACAAAAAAGGAAGTTCGCATCTTACAATAAAACGAACGAATAATCTTTTGTTCATTTCCGGTGTTAAGATAAAATTAGTGCCAGACTGAGGATTAATTTGAAGTTGGGTTGGTTCTCTACCTAATGGTTGTAAAGTAACATCATCAAAATTATGTTTTTTAACTAGATGTTTCTTAAAAGTTCCGGTACCGCCAGCGGAACCACCTGTTTTATAATTATACGTGGTTTTACATATTTTACAAATAACAACAGATTCGTTCGTACCTGGTTTTGTCTCGACGTCAACATGATCCCATACCTTGCTTCGTTTGGGACGGTTACTCGTGCGACTCGAAGCGGCAGTAGTCGCGGATGACCCGCCAGGGGCCGGATTTTGGGGGGCCGCCGGTTCTGCAACGTGTTCCGCTTCTTCAACATCATAAGCATTATCAAACTCGGCAAATATATCATAATTTTCTTGGAATAAATGTGGATTTGAGGCACCACCACGACCACCACGACCAGTAGAAGAAGATGCCATCGTATTAGTGGAAATATGGAAAAACGAGATAATTGTAATCAAGATTAGGATTGTAAGAGTAAGAGAGTTGGAGATGAAAAATTGAAGAGGAAAAATGAGGTATATATAGAAGCAAAAATTTTTTTTTTTAAAAAAAAAAAAATTTTTTTTAATTAATCCATTGCCCAACGGCTAAAATAGCCGTTGGGCAACGGCAGTCCGTTGGCCAACGGCTACAATGCCGTTGGCCAACGGAACCCTCCCCATTTTTTTTTTTAATTTTTAACTGGTTCCGGTTCCGGTCCGGAACCGGAACCGGTGGAACCGGAACCGCCGGATTGGCGGTTCCGGACCTATGGAACCGATCCGATCCGGGCAAAACCCGGATCGGATTCCGGTTTATAACCGGATCAACCGGTTCCGGTTTGGAACCGGAACCGACCGGTCCGGTTCCGGACCGGTTCCGGTTGATCGGACCGTTAACCACCCTGATCTAGCAGCGGCGCTGGTCGTAGCCGGGGTCGCAGTCGGGGTCTCGTCCTGGTTCGTCTATCACTGAGTTCACCTTCGGCAATGAATTTACATGTGTCAATTCCTGAGTTAAATGAAAGTAATGAATTTTTTGCTGACCTCAATGTTGGTGGTTCCTCTATGAACGTTGAACTGCAACAACCCGAACAACCTGCTGCCCAAGCCCAAGAGAGACAACAACTGGAGTCATCCGAAACCACAATAGCAGAGAGTAGACAACCGACTCGTGCCAAAAGAAGTAAGATATGAGATCACTTTGAACTCGCTCAAAAAGAAGGTTCTGTGCAATATGTAAATTATGTAAGATACAATATTTATATAAAGCTGGTAGTTCCAGTGGAGGCACCGGAATATTTAAAAAACACTTAGTAAAAAAACATAATTTTGATGAGACAACATTACAACCATTAGGTCGAAAAGCAACACAAGTACAAATTAATGTTATCTCTGGCACGCATTTTATTTTAACTGCTGAAATTAACCATAGGTCACTTGTTAGATATGTGATTAGATGTGAACTACCTTTTATACAAGCTGAACATGCTGGTTTTATTGGATTTGCTTCGTCTATACAACCTATGTTTAAACATATTTCTAGGCACACACTAAAAAGAAACTGTATGGACGTATTTGTTGAATATAGAAATACATTGTTTCAATATCTTTCTAGTTTGCATTGTAGGGTTAACTTAACAACCTATGTTTTTCAAATGTAAATTTAGATTCATATCTTGTTGTCACTTGTCATTGGATTGATGATAATTGGTTTATGCAAAAAATGATTTTGTCTTTAGATGAGTTAGATTATGCACATACTGATTATGCAATTGCTAAATATGTATTCAACACTTGTAGACATTATGGAATTCAGGATAAGGTATTTTCAATCACATTAGACAACGCTGCGAGAATAACAATGCTGCGATGCGTGATTTAAAGACCTATCTGAAACCAATGCTTGATGATGTTTTTTCATGTTAGATGCGCATGTCATGTGATTAATTGGCTGTTAAAGTTGGTTATGAGGACAATCACTCAGCATGTATTGAGAAAATGAAATACTGCGCTAAATGGTGACTGGAAACAATTCTGTTTATATAATAGTTTAGAGCATCTTTTTTTCCATCACCAATAGAAACTATGTGGAATTCGTTGTACAATATGTTGAATGCTATGTTACCTTACAAAGATATGTTAACTCCATTTTATAATTCATATCAAATGCCTGATAGCGATGAAAGTATTTATTTGACTAATGAGGATTGTGAATTTGTTGAAAATTGTGTATCATTGTTAGGTACTTTCAAAGAAGCGACGGAACGCTTCTCCGGTGTTAATTATCCAACTTTCGTTTATTTTCTTCCTTTAGTATTTAACATGTTTGATAAGTTTATAGAATTTAGAGATGATTATGACTTGCTGGCTTTTCTTAGTGCAATGAAAACTAAATTTGTAAAGTATTGTGAACAAATCTCACACGTGCAGTGCATCGCAACATTGCTAGATTTTAGTCAATGTTTATCTTCATTTGAGATATTTTTTTAATATTATGATAAATTTTTGGGGAAGGTTGTTGACGATCAAAAGACGTCTACAATGCAATCTCTCCAAAATATGTTTCAATTGTATTATAATCAACAGTCAAGTGAATCATCGCAACAAAGGGCTGTTCAAGAACAACCACGAACTCAATCTAAAGGCGGGAGTATCAATTTGCTTAGGATTCTGGGCATGAAAAAACTTAAGGGAAAATGACATTCTACTAGCACGTCGATTGAGTTGCAATTTTTCTGAATTATCAATTTCTAAAGGAAGACAACTTCGACGTCGGAAGACAAATGCAGCACAATTCCATATCTTACCCAAAATGGCTAGAGACGTGTATGCGGCACAAGCTTCAAGCTTCGCTTCTGAATCAGCATTCTCAACATGTGGTCGAATTATTGGAGAATACAGAAGTAGTCTATATGTGGATTTGTTATGCATGCTCACATTACTTAAATATTGGTTTGAAGCAGAATGTAAGATCAGAAGAGATGAGGCGGTTGACGAATTCGTAAATCATTATGACGAGCAAGAAGAAGAGAACGCCAAAACAATACTTATCAATTATGAAGAGTGCTAAATAGTAATATGTTTTTATTTAGATTTTCAATTGTCATCTCTTTAAAATTATTTGTATGCATTTATATTATGAAATAAAGAAGAAATAATTGAATTTGTGATGAATATTGGGAAAACATTTACAACATCAAAAAAATAAAAAAATTCAAAAAGAACTAAAAAAAGGATCGGACCGGATTGATCCGGAACCGGATCAAGAATCCGATATGGTTCCTTAACGGACCGGATCTATTCCGTATGTAACGGATTCAAAACCGATCAATTTCAAATCAGACCGATTGATCCGTTAAGCAGCCTAATTAGCTTTCCTCCCTCGGCCCACCGGCTCTAAACCCTGAAACTCTCTGATTCGATTGGCAGTTCTCTCTTCCCTCCTAACACCACCGAAAATGCGTAAGTCCACCATCCCATTAACGCCACTCCAATTACTCAAACTCCTCCGCTGCTTCTCTAAACAGCCAACTTTCCTCTTCCCACCTCCTCCGCCGCCGCCGCTCCACCGACCAGTTTCCGCGTCCACTTCGGCTGTCTCTAATGCCTACTTTTCCTTCCCATGGCATTCTTCATTTAGGTTTTTCTCTTCCCAGACAAATAATACCGCGAGCTTAGAAAACCCTGCAAAAAATGAAGAGGTAAACAAAAATGCTGCAGGCTATCTTTCTGCTGAGCTTCTGAAAACCCCTGATGAGGAACCTCTCCCTTTGCCTCAAAGATTGGATCTTTCCTTCTCTCACATCGCCATCACGCATGCGCTGATCCTCGCCACACTGAATATTTCACCTGATGCAGGGCGAGCGGCCCTTGATTTCCTCAAGTGGGCCAAGTCCAAACCTGATTTTCATCCCGATGATGAGGTTTATTCCTGTTTTGTTGATTATTTTGGTAGAAGGAAAGATTTTAAGGCGGCCAATGAAGTTCTTGTTGATGGCCGTGGAGAAGTTGGGATTAAATGTTTGGAGGCTCTTGTCGATAGGCTGGTTAGGGCCGGCAGGCCAACTCATGTAGTGGCATTGTTTGATAGAATGGAAAAAGATTATGGGTTCCCGAGGAATGTGGATTCCTTGAAGTTGATTGTTACGAGTCTATGTGAGCGTGGATATGCTAATTATGCTGAAAAAATGGTCAAGAGTTTGGCTAGTGAATTCTTTCCAGATGAGTATATATGTGATACCTTGATAGATGGGTGGTGCTTCGCTGGGAAATTAGATGAAGCAAAAAGATTGGTTGATGAAATGCTTAGCGGGGGATTTGAAATAGGTACATACGCTTATAATGCCATTTTAGATTGTGTTTGTAGGCTTTGCCGAGAGAAGGATCCATTCATACTTCAAACCGAGGCAGAAAAAGTGTTAATTGAGATGGAAAGAAATGGTGTTCCACGTGATGTGGAGACGTTCAATGTGATGATTACTAATTTATGTAAGATTAGAAAAACTGAAGATGCAATGAAACTTTTCTTTAGGATGGGGGAATGGGGGTGTTACCCCAATGAGACTACATTCCTTGTGCTAATTAAGAGTTTATATCAGGCTGCACGAGTTGGGGAAGGTGATGAGATGATGGATAGAATGAAATCTGCTGGCTATGCTTTAGATAAGAAGTCTTATTATGAGTTATTGAAGATATTGTGTGGGATCGAAAGAATAGATCATGCTATGAGTGTTTTTGCTAAGATGAAAGAGGAGGGTAATGAGCCAGGCATTAAGACTTACGACTTGCTCATGGGAAAGTTGTGTGCTCATGGACGTCTAGATAAGGCGAATGTACTTTACAAAGAAGCTGAGAGCAATGGTGTACCTGTTGAGCCAAAAGCATACAAGGTGGATCCTAGATTTGGGAAGAACAAGGCTACTACTGCAAAGAAGGAGAAGAAAAGGGAGACACTGCCTGAGAAGATGGCTAGAAAGAGAAGACGACTTAGAAAGATCAGGTTGAGTTTCGTGAAGAAGCCAAAGAAGGCTATGCGTCGTGCTTATTAATAATCTCTTGAGCATTGCAGTGTATGGAAAACAATTTGGAAAAGTAAAAATAATTGAGTTCTTTATGTCAAAGTTCTGATCTGATTATCAAGCTTCTAGTTTGTTTTAAGACATTGCTCACTCTATTTTTTAATTATGTTTATGCTTTTTGTTTAATTCTCACTTTAATGCTGTGATGATCATATATGAATAGGCAAAAAAAAAAAAAAAATTCCTTGTGTATTTATATTTTTGGATATTCTCAATCAGGCTTGCCATGTTCTTTCAATTGGTGCACTTTGTAGTCTGGACTAGGGGTGTAAACGAACCGAATCGAGCCGAATATGCAGAAAAATTTAAGGTTAGAATTCGGCTCGAAATAGTTATATTCGAACTCGAGTTCTATTCGAAGTTCGAATAGTTTCGAAAATTTGGCTTGAGTTCGGCTCGAATCAGAGTTCGAGCTCGAGTTCGGCTCGAAAAGGTTCGAACATGTTCGCGATCTATTCGAATTATTGCTCGAAAATACATACCCGGAAGGTTCGAAATATATTTATTTAATATATAATTATATTATATTAATAAAATATTAAAGTTCGCGAGCGGCTCTTGAACTATTGAACAAGTAATTTGGGCTCGAGTTCGGCTTGAAAAAAAGTTCGAACATGTTCGAGTTCGGCTCGAATTCGATAATTTTGAGTTCGAATCAAATATTTATCAAGCCAGCTCGAAAAGTTCGTGAACATGTTCGATTCGTTTACACCCCTAGTCTGGACCCAATCTTTGGGGAAGTGATGCATATTTTGTTCCTGAGCACGAGTTCAGTCACATTTTTACACCCCCCGGTTTCAGCATTCTGAATAATTTTTCCCTTCTTTTTTTACGGTGGTATGAGTATTTTCTGCATTAATATCTATCACCAAATAGTCAGCTAAGCCACTAAAACTAATTTCATATCCACCAAAATTGAAGTTTTAGTACTCATACTAAAACTAATTTCATATCCACCAAACATGCACTAGATGCTCTTCTGTCTTTACTTTTCGATTCTAAACTTAAGTTTGGCTAATATTGTCGGATCAATATCCCTCACAGTGTGATATCATTATATACTCACCAGTCACCACTCACCAGAGATGCCATCAGGGTGGATTGAGTGCTGTTTTAGGTCCACTCCCTGGTTGAGGATGAATTTTTCTTCATCCGAGTGGATTAGAATACATGCTATTCATGCTTCAGCAAGTCCAATGGTTTAATTTTATTTGAAAACTTCACTGGTTGGTATCTAAATTTCTGATGGAACCTTCATTTTTATGCATGGTTTAAAATTTCCAAAGAATGATACATGCTAGTGTAATTTCTTGCAAATGAGCTGTTATACGTGCGCTACCAGTTGCAGTTTCATTATATTTCTTTAAAATCGAGATTTGTGTGTTTTAATCACGACTGTGTAAACATATTTGTTTTGCATGGACATAGTGATTTGTTTAGAGTTGCATTTGCAGCTATAGTAATAACATCATTTCTTAAAATTTCAAGTTGTATTTTTTTCGTTTCCTGTTCATTTTTTTTTTGCAACATAGTTTGGATTTGAAAATGGTACCTGAAAATCCAACTATTGTATGCACTTTCCAGGATTCATGGGTTTCAATCACTGTTTCATCACAGTGCATATTTTGAAAGCTGAAGAACAATCAGAATACCAGTTTCTTACCTATTTGACGGCTCTTTGAGGCAACGTTGTTGTTGTTTCTTTTTTTCTTACATGAATATGTGGCCTTCTAAGTCGCAAGATCATCCTTTTTTGTTCTGAGATGGAGATAAAAATTTCAAGCCGGTTGTACTAGTCCATTATCTCGCTCCCCGTGTCCGAAGCATTACAAATCCATAGTTGGAATTAATTCGTGGATAAAGAAAGGATAGTTATTTATTGTTGGTATATGACTTTGGAGGCAATAGCACTTGAAGGGTTATTTCTTGCTACTTGAGGTTGAGGACCATGCCTTCACTCCGCCTACAATGGTTCAAAATTATTTGGATATATGAGATCTACTGAAAAAAGATATAGACCCCAATTTTGGGTCATTGGTTGCAGAGTGAAGATAGTTGTCACGGTCTACCACTATAACATTATTTTCAAGGCTATAACTAGAGGTGTCAACGGCACGGCCCGTTTAATCGTGCCGTGCCGTGCCGGCGCGTTTCGAAAATGGGCCGTGCCGTGCCGGCCCATTTTCACAAGGGGCCGGGCCCGGCACGGCCCATACGTGCCATGCTTCGTGCCGCCGTGCCGGCACGGCTCATTTCAAGTTTTTTTTTTATTTTTTTTATTTTTTGGTGTAGCGATCGATCGCTGCCTAACTGGCGATCGATCGCCACGCGATCGATCGCTACCAGTTTTTAAAAAAAAAAAAAAATTTACTATTCGTGCCGTGCCGTGCCGGCCCACGGGCTGGCACCCTATGGCCCGGCATGGCCCATACTACAGTGCCGTGCCGTGCCGTGCCGCTCCGTGACATGCCGTGCTCGTGCCGTGCCTCGTGCCGTCCGCTCCGTTTGACATCTCTAGCTATAACTGATAACCTCTTTTTTTCCTCTCTCCTGCTATTTCAACAAGCATTATTGTATGATCTTGACAATTCTGACGCTCACACAATGGTAGCTTTTCATCAGCTTTTAAACTACTTGCATCCAAATTTGAATGGTGAAGTCCATATTCCAAGCATTTAGTTCCAAGTAACCAAGCACACTTTAACAATAATACATGTTTTTTTCTGCAAGGCTTGGATGTGCTGGTGATTCTTTTAACACGCATGTATCTAGATCGAAGCTATGACTCAACTACTGAACTAATTGGTGGTCCGCTAAAACTGCATCTTTTAACAACCTGTAACAAGTGCAAACCACCTAACCATACAAGTTGTGGGTGTTTTCTTACATTTTTCGTTCAGGTTTCTTTCCAGAACCTCAATGACTTATCTGTCCCACAGGTGACAAATGATGACTCTACCGGGGAATGCTCGAGCCAACGAGGACTGCTGATATGGTTTGACGGCCATCTAGCTACTTTCTCTGTAGTAAGAGCGTCCCATATAACAATCTGCAGAGTAACAAAATATCACCAATCACAGACGGAAGAATTTGGAACTCTCTGTACCAACACCCCCATCATATACTCCAGGTGCACTGATTACCGGTGGATCACATGGAGCATGCATGAGGTCAAATGGCCAATACAAGACGTATATGATCCAAGGATAATCTAGATAACATCTTTACATATATCAAGGGGTAGGGTAAAAGAAACCTTGAATGAATTGTTTAACATTCAAAAGGCACACGACCTCATTACTCGCTTCATTGATAGAGAGTACGAATTCTTCTGTTGCACTAAAAACAGCCTGCAATTGAAAATGTTTGATGAAACTTAATTGACATAATCACACAGCCAACTGGGAATTAATCAATGTAAGCACAGTGTACAAGTAGGCATATCATAATTTGATTATTAAGTTTGAAATGCATAACTTCAATTGATGCAGCAATAGTATACGCTAAACTTTAGTAATTTGCCATCTTCTGTGATGCATGGCCTTACCTAGTCTTTATGTTCCGATACAAGTTTTGTATCAAGTATCATGCAAGATGACATGCATGATAATCCAGCTTCAGCATCTTATGAAATGAATTGAGGGACCTTGCCTCCGATGCAACTAGGAAGGATTTTTAAGTAGTTCCTATTTATAAAAGATTGTTTATAAAATCTGAAGTTAAATTGTTCTAAGGGCCCCATAGGATAAAGGGAATCGAGCCAAAAAAAAACACAGATTTATGCAAAGACACCAATAATTGGAAGGCTTCCAGTCAGTAAATATATGGGGATGAGCAGAAAAAGAATGCTACATATTAAAGGAAGCTTTGATGCAACATACATGCTCAGATAGAGCCATATCAGTCATGAAAAATACCTGGCACCGCAACTGTGTATGAGTGGATCCAATATATTGCTTGACTAATCTACCTGTGCCAACTTCCCAGAGATTTACAATGGAATCCTTTCCAGATGAGAGAATATACCTAAGAAACGACTCAAAATCAGATATTTAACAGAATATCTGTACAGATGTTATATGTGCAGTCCTAGAATCAGTAAAAAATGTGGTACCGTTGATGTTTCTCTCGTGAGAGTTCTGGTTCACAAGGACAAAGAACTCCATAACAGACTAAAAGATATTTGATCTCTACCTTTGATCTTTCGTGAAATTCGCGCTGGTGGCTTCTGCTGTTCCATGTGCATTAAGAATTGAACGGATACAATGAGCAGTTACCCCATCCCAAATACGAATAGCACCATCTTTTGATGCTGTAACATAAATACCACCTGTTGATGAATATCTGATCTGCATAAGAAAGTAGTTTGAGATATACAGTTCAACTGAGACAGGAAACACCATAAGATCCTTGATCTTTGTTAAGAAAAGAGAAAAGAATGAGGTCAGATAATACCTGATTTATGGCTCCACTGACACCAATCTCTTGAACAATTGCTGGGAGGTAGCACTGGAAGGTGTTAACATCATACAAGTGTGGGATTGGATGGTCAGTTCCTAAAATTGAGAGGAGCTTTATGAGATACCGATATTCATTCAGAACAATAGCACACAATGCCTTCACCCAGAAACATCACAGTTTACAGGATCGTAATAACATGCATTGTTGCAACCAAAAAAAAGAAGCAGAGTAAAAACCTGCCAAAAGAAAATCTCCGGATGGCTGAAATGACACAGATCTCACATTGTGAGTATCCTGTTGAATTATAAGAGAAATTCAATGACATATGTAATAATAATTACCATCCTCACAAGTAAGCACCATTATTAAATTTGAGTGCAAAGATAACAAATAATAACCTGAATAATTCTGAATGCCTTCTTTGCAACTGGTCGTGAAAAATCAAAGAACCTGGTGTTACAAAGCATACCGTAAATGTCTTTTGCAGCAGATAATCGGTCGAGCTTTCGGAAATGAGAAATGAGAAATGAGATTTGGGCTTAAAGAGTACAGAGAAGGCAAAGAAAGATGCCTATTGCTAATCTGTTATTTACGAGACAATGACTAATTACTCTTTCGCTTGTAAGATACTTGCCAATATGTGTTAACTATTCCTATAATGGTTCAAACAGGATAATAAGGTACCTGGTAAAAGAAAATTTGTCACCGACTTACTAGGTGTCCCATAATCTGAAACTGAAATTGTTGTCTAATTGAACCTATAATATTTGTCGTTGTAAATATTAATCATGGCGAGAATCCTGAATCCCACAAACGCCCTCTCTCTCAAACTTTTTCGCAGATGTGAAGACCAAAAAAGTTGTTTAATCCATGGTTAGCACAAAAATAATTTCAAAGACAAATACAACATACTTAATTGTGCGGTCTTTGGCCCCAGAAATCAGAATTGGGTTTTGCGGATGGAAGTCCAAATCATTGATAGGCTGCAGCAGGGACATAAGCCATTAGAACTCACAAATGTATGTCTTCAGTAAATCATAATGTTTAAACCACAAAAAAAGCGAGAGTCTGAGTAAAAAAGTAATATCATGATAAAGATCAAGAAATCCATGCACAATTATTTCCATCAAAGCATGCAGACGTGAGCTCATCAAATCAAAGGCATGAAATGGAAACGCATAAGACAAAAGAATACAGAGGATCGCTACCAATCAGTTGAAGAGAACTTTTGTCTTACTCATTTTGTTACTCTTTCTGTTAATTGGTTGTAACAACAAATAGATTTTATTCTTCTGATTAGATATTATTGGTAGTATATATAGCACCGATAGTGTTTGTAATCACCATGATCATGAACTTTTTAATGAAAAACATTTCTGCTACATCTTTTCTTTAACTTGGTATCAAGAGCCAATGGCGGAAGCCACATCTAATATTGGTTCCTCTACTCAACCTAACACGACGGGAGCTTCCAATTTCATGATCATCAATCCTGCAAATCAAGTAAACTCAGTCAAGCATACTGATGAAAATTATTTACTATGAAATCTACAGGTTCTTTCTGGGATTCGAGGACTTGGACTCGATTTGTTCATCCTAGAACAACCACCAGTCCCTTCTCGAGTAATTTCTGATGAAGGAGGCTCTGAGGTGGTTAATCCAACATATATCACCTGGTGTCAACTACTGTTTTCCTTCTTGCTTGCTTCCATGACAGAAAGTGTACAAACACAGATGATTGGGTGTGACAACTCCTCACAATTATGGCCGCGTCTTTCACGACTTTTTGCAACCCGATCAAAAGCCAGAGTTATGCAACATAAACTTCAACTTCAAACTCAAAAGAAAGGAAATCTTTCTGTGAAGGACTATCTTTCAAAAATGAAAGGGTAGTTTGATGTCCTTCCTGCTTTATGGTCATCCCATCACTGACGAAGACCAGATGCTTTATGTTCTTAGCGGTATTGGCCTCGAATACGATTCAGTGGTTGTTCATGAAACTTCCAGAGTTGATGCTTTAACTCTACCAGATGTTGGAGCTCTTCTCCTTGCACATGAAGGAAGGATTGAATCATTTCACAACAATGAAACTTTAGTTTCATTTACTGCCAACATTGTTGTGGCTCCACAGCAACAAAAATCAGAAGCTCTATCTCAAAATAGAATCCAACCACAACGTGGTAGAGGCAGAGGACGAAACTACCGTTGAAGAGGAAGAAATTGGAAAAACTACAATGGACGCCCTGTTTGCCAAATCTGTGGAATACAAGGGCATGTGGCAGAAAAGTGTTACTATCGATATGATTCAAATTTTGTTCCTCAGCAGAAACAAAGTGGAAACTTTCATCAAGGGTCACACAAATCTCCTCCACAACATCAAGTGGCTGCTTTAGCCTCCACTAATTCAGAACCCAATACTGAAGAATGGTGGTATCTGGATTCAGGAGCCTCACATCATGTCACCAATGAACTTGGGAATCTTTCTTTGCGATCTGAGTACTCAGGGAATGGTAAAATGCACATGGATAATGGAACAGGTTTGTCTCTATCACATATTGGTCATTCAAAATTTCATAACCCTTTGTCCTTACGTGTTTTTCAATTAAATAATCTTCTGCGTGTTCCACACATCACTAGAAACCTTCTTAGTGTTAGTAAATTTGCTTGTGATAATCAAGTGTTTTTTGAGTTTCATTTTCAGTGTTGTCGTGTGAAGGACCTAGAACGAAGGCTGTTCTTCACAAAGGGATTTTGCATAATGGGTTATACAAATTTCCTCTTGGAAAACCAGTCCCTGCTTCAGACCACACGGCTGCCTGTTTCACCACCACTTCTTCTCCAAAAAATCACTCCAGCAAATCACCTTCTCAACGTCAGTCTCAGTTTTCAAGCAAAGTGTCCTCACACACATTAGAGCAATGTCATCGTAGGTTAGGACACCCTATGTTGTCTACTGTCAAACAAGTCCTGTTCAATTGTAATGTTGTTATTCCCAGAAATGAAATTTTCAATTTCTGTTCAGCTTGTGAATTGGGCAAAAGCCACCAACCTTTTACATCTTCTCAAACTACCTTTCTCGAACCACTTGAAATGATTTATGCAGATGTTTGGGGTCCAGCTAAAACGATATCTCGAAATGGCTCACGCTACTATATTGCATTTGTTGATGCATATAGTAGGTTTACGTGGGTTTATTTTCTTAAACTCAAATCTGATGTAACACAAGTTTTTATACACTTCAAAAACCAAGTTGAACTTCAATTTAATAAGAAAATTAAATTCCTTCAAACCGATTGGGGTGGTGAGTTTAGATCACTAACCAATTTTCTTCAAACTAATGGCATAATTCATAGGCTTACTTGCCCACATACGTCACAACAAAATGGTGTTGTTGAAATGGAAACGTGAGCTCATCAAATCAAAGGCATGAAATGGAAACGCATAATACAAAAGAATACAGAGGATCGCTACCAATCAGTTGAAGAAAACTTTTGTCTTACTCATTTTGTTACTCTTTCTGTTAATTGGTTGTAACAGCAAATAGATTTTACTCTTCTGATTAGATATTATTGGTAGTATATATAGCACCAATAGTTTTTGTAATCACCATGATCATGAACACTTTTTAATGAAAAAGCATTTCTGCTACATCGTTTCTTTTCTTTAACTTATCATCAATAAAATGCAGAGTATGATATTGTACGCACAAGCATATGTTGTTCCATGTAGCTCAATATTATAATCAAACAATAAATTATGGACATCTGAGGTGTTGAATGCTTACTTGTATGTGATCATAAAATGTCCAAGTTACAGGTCGCACAGGGCCGTCTCTTGCATCTGGAAGCATCATTTGCTTCACTTTTGATATCTGCAAGACAAAATGGAAACCATTGAGCTGGATAAAATTGATTTGAACTCGGTCAATAGCTAGGGTGTCAACACCTCAAAGAGCTTAATCGATGTGTCTGCACTTCCAGTTGCAAGAAACCTTCCATCAGGGCTGAACCTTGCACATCTAGCAACATTCTACATAAATAGAACTTCACTGAAAAGGATTACTTGAGCATATATAACCCAATAGAAGTATTCTTAGTAGATTAAAACTTTACAAAAATCGTCTCACCTTGTGCTCTGAAATCTGTCGGGTTTCATGCTTTGGAAAACTCTTTGATGCTCCTTTTGTGTCATGCACAGCACTGGTTAAAACAAAAAATTTCTAATACTCACCAATTAGAAATATCATAAAATATATGTTAACCCCTATGGTCACAAAAATAATCCGAAAAACATGATCAATGGTGCTAAACATTATATCTATTTTTGTATAAAAAGCAGCTGTTTGGTCGGAATAGCTACATCATGCAACTAATGTCATGAGAACAACAATGGCAGACATTTATCAGGCATTGCAAAGATGTTATCTGTACTAAAACAAGATACTGGAGAACCAATCAGAGCACACAAAATTCATAGCATTATGAACCTATTGTTATATCTACTTTATCAAATACAGGAAAAGATGCATCACTTTCATGGTCATCAGATAATGATCTTTGTGTCAAAATGGACAAGATTTTTTGCATAGTAGTACATCAGCTTTATTCCAATAAACTTCTAAGCCATTCGACTTCTTCTCCTGCTTTATCCAAATCTACGAATTCTGATTCCATAGAGGATCGAGCAATGCATGTCTGCTTGGAATATTTCCCCGATACAACAGCCCCTTCAATGGTAAACACATAATCACCTGTGGACTTCGAAATTTTTGTATCCGATATCCAATTAGCAACGTTGTATCCTATGCAACATGATATGTTGTGTAATGCAATCCACAATTTAAGGTGTATTTTAAGTATTTAAGTACCATTGTCAATTCCTTCCAATAGTCATTACTTGGGTTGTTAGTGAATCTAATTATTCTTCCAACCGCATATGCAATGTCAGGACGTGTGCATTAGACTGCCAATTATCCTCAAATATTCTAATTCACCAATATTTTTAACTAGCAAACTGTATATGCTATATGAAGTGAATTTTGCCATTGGTTGGAACTGCTGATCTTACAGAATTACTAACCCTAACATCCATTGGAGCTCCTACAGCAAGTTGATTTCAATTACACCGTGATTCTGATTACCAAATATCGAACTGATTCTTAATTAATATACAACATGCGTTCACTTTTATAAATGGCAGAGAGACATCAACCTTTTTGAGCTCTGTTCAGGTTAACTCGAAAGTTAATCAATATCTGTACAAACTCAAGATGTATACTTCTAACATCCGAAGGGATGGAATCAACACGTTCACACAGAATGCCCCAATACATGCACGTCAATACCATAACATAACAACATGATGGAACGATTCACCTGAAATCAACACCAACAACTCGAGGAGCAGGTATTGAGCCATATCCTGTAGGTACGCTTGAATCAAATAAAGTAGTTGAAGATACCCCACTCAGCATCTCGTCTTTCTCCACTGCAAGACCCTGTTGAACATTAGAACCACCACAAGTCCACAATTTTTAATCTCTTATAACATATTTTCCTAATTTTGTAATTGTGTGATAAACCCAATAATTTACTAAACCAACTAACCTTGGCAACCAACTCCTGGAGTTTGTTAGGAGGTGCTTCAACGTTTAGTGGTGTCATTGTAGCTAATGCGACCGCACTTGCTGCCTGGACAAGAGAAAAACAAAATAAAAATAATAATAATAATTGAATGTGTCACTTAATTGAGAACAAAATTTATTCCTGGATTATCATGCGCAAATATAGATTATATCATTGTGATCACTCACAAATATGGGCATGCTACCAATAGGAAGGGATCTTTTAGCCTTCTCTAGACAATAACAGCCGTGACCTTTGTGCTAACTGCTAATGACGGCAATTTCCTTAATCAGTCTGCTTAGGCATTTTGAAATCTTAAGTTTCTCAGCTTGTATTTCCATCCACAATTCATGCTAAGTTCAAAGCAACATAAAATTAGAAAGGCCAAAAAAATTGAAGATGAAAAAAGATAACAGTACTATTGACTTGTAAACTCGCAATTACCGGTTATTTTTTGCCGGAAATTGCTTACTTTTATGATATATAAACCAAATATAAGAACTTTCTTCCCAAACTTACAAGTGTATCTAACTCCCAACTTGTTTCCAGAGAACACGCACATCAACTCGGAACATCACTACTAGTAACTATACAATTAAGTACATTACACAGAAATCGTTGTAAAATAAAATTTAATGGTGAGAAAAATGAACCTGATTGAAATTGTTGTCACGGAGATGGGCAACAATTAGGGCATTGACATGGCGGTAAAGCTTGCCGTCCTGCAATGTCTTCTCCAATCCATTTGTGTTGAGGCTGCTGTTCTCCATTTGATAATTAGTTCCTTCAAACAATCCCAAAACTTTTTCTAGGGTTCAATAAAACCCTAACAGCAACAATTGGCAGATTCGACTGCAAAGGATTTTGAGCTGTTTTGATCATAAATTCATAATTAATCTATCGAAGGCTTGAATCTTTTTCTATATGTTTAATAATTATTAATATGCATACAAAGTAAAGTTTTAATATCAACTATAAATAAATTTGTTTATATAGTATAATTGTTACTGCTAAAAATTTATGCTGTTTTATAAATTCTTAATTTTTATATTAAAAATAATATGATTATTTTATTAGTATACTATAACATCAAAATAGTTTATTAATTTCTGAGTGAAAAAATAATTATTTTGGAATAGAATTTTTATGATTAAATTTTAATATGAATTTTTATCTTATTATATTTTATTTTTTCATATAACGAGAGTTTTAGGGAGACGGATACTAGAAATAAATTTGGGTATAATTTAAATACCAAAAGTAATTACACGATATTAAGTATAATACGATAATAAACATAGATATATAATTATATTCAAGTATTTTATAATTAGTAAAATTATGAATTACCTACAGACACTCTCTTGTTTGAACAATAATGAATTTCATCCATCTAATTTAAAAAAATAACGTCTACCTCATATTCTATGTAGTTTTATATCAAATTATATGGGAGACAATTATATTTTTTCCTATATCTATTACATACAAGAGTTAGTGATATGCAATATTCATATTCTACAGAGAGTTAATTCGTTATTATTCAACTCGAAAATTTTAATGAATATTGTATACAGATAGACATGTATAATTCCGTAAGCAGATAAAATGTTTTCTTATACATTATTCTTTCATTCACCCATTTTATCTTCATATGACACACATTATATCTATATCATATATAATATGTGAGTACTTTAGTGATCCAACTATTTTAGACCAATATCTAATTATACGCATGCCCTTGTCAATCTAAAATATTACTATCACACATGAGATATATATCATATAAGTATCCACCAATTTACGTTATACCCTTTCAAATCTTACACATTATCATCACACATATCATACAATTTACCATATTACTCTAAAAGATTAATTAAAATAAAAAATATATATATAAATTATGTATAATCATTTCATATTTTAAATTAAAAAAAAAAACTAAAACCAAAATAATAAACGGACATTATCACATTATTTTACGAAGAAATATTATGCACGCAACTCGTGCTGAAAGGGACTAGTATATATATATATATATATATATATATATATATATATATATATATATATATATATATATATATAATTTTTAAACAGTTTGAAGCCACTGTCCGGACTCGAACACGAGCCATTTCAAATGAAAATATGAGCTTTTTTCACCCGACTAAGGTCGGAGGCGCCACATATTATCTTATGATTCTTATATTTTCACAATTTCTCCTTCAAACACACACACAATACACAATACATAACACATGACATAACATAGATTTCTTTTTTTTTTTCTTTTCTTTCAGTCTAAATCTTACATGAATCACCCACAATTATGGGAAGGTGACAATCCCCGAGGTTTTGTTATATATACATATATTGATATAAGATACTATTTATAATTTTACAAGTATATGAAAAACAACCCGGAATACAATAATTTATACTCGAAATCGATTATTGGCTGGATTGTAATCATATTCGTACTCTGACTTCTCTAAAAATTCTCCACGATGGATTGAAATTTCTTTAATGTTGTCATTAAAGTTTTGAATTCTTATTAATCTTAGTAGCGATTCTGTCTTTGATTTCGCTGTTATTATATTTTTAATTAATAATAGAAATTGGAAGATTATGGTTTTAATAGTTTGATATCTAATAACGATACAATAATTATTTGTATTAATTTAAATAATTAATCAAAATCAAATTTATTTGCTATTATACGATATTAAAATTATTAAAAACAAGAACATCACATCAATTGCTCATAACAGATGATAATAAACTTAAATTATAAATTTATTTTCACCATTTTATTAGAAATATAAAAAAAAATATCGATACAACATAAAATAAAATAATAAACACAAATTGTTCGTAGCTTCTGTATGTTCAGTTTATTCTCTTAAACACAAAACTAATTAATTAATCAAATGAATTGAGTTAATTTTATAAATTGCTTAAATATACATTTAATATGTAAATATATTAATAAATTCATTGATAGATATTTGACGTAATTGAGTTATAATTACATATATAGAAGATGATTTTCGTGTTTGGTATAGAAATCATATTATTAAAATACTATGAAACTCAAATTAAAATATAACGAACTCACAATCATGAAGAAAATAGCACTCATCTATAATGAAGAAGACTAATATTTTACAAAGGGGCATGTTGGATTCTATATATAGATAAATAGATCGGTAGGTTCATATATGATATTTTTCTACAGTTAATAGTGGTATCTACCCCTATGACCATGTTCTATTCATAGGAATAAAATAAAAATTATATTTCAGAGAGATTGCTGAGTGGTTGATGGCCCGATCTTGAAAACCAGTATAATTTTAAACAAACAACTATCAAGGGTTCGAATCCACTCTCCAAGAACATCATGCATTAATGGATGGTGAGGCCCATATTGACTATCACAATATCTTTTCTTATAGTTAGTGTAATCATAAGTTTTTTTCTTCATTTCGCCAATGCAATTTACTCTTAACCAGTATAAAATATTTCGGCAATATCATGGGAATAATCAAGGCTTAAATCCTATTCGGAAACATTTCATATACTTCTTGATTTTGGGGATTCTATTGACATATTTGGATATAGAACAATAATTATTATAATAATCAAGATTTAGTACCAGAGTGACGCAAGGTATTCATGTGCAGGCCAGGTCCAGCCTCTCTTTTTCAGATTTGACCGAAGTTACTTATTTTCAGATTTGGCCGAAGTTACTTGCTCCCTTCTCAGGTAAGAAATACAGCACCATCTTACACTGAAAGCACGCAAACATTCACATTTATCTGCTCAGAAGTTGGCATTTCATGTTTAAGCGTGAGCTTTCTGGCAAAAAATATTTAAAGAAATGACAGGTCTTGAAAAACTTGAACCCTTACATTCTAATTTCAGGGGTCAGCACTTGAAAGGGTGATCGAGTCTTATGCATGGGTGTTTCCTTGATTTCTTGAGTTTGAGAATAATAGACAACTGGGTTCTTGCAACTTCTCGTTGTTACCGGTAGGATTGATCCAATCTGATTGAGCTCTATCTTGTGCTCTATCTTGTATTCTTGATTTGGCGCTGAATCGTGGAAGATTCAGGCCAACGATGCGGCGTCGGGCAGCCGACTATCGCCGCCCGATCCGTAGGAGGTTATCGTATTGGATCTGCGCACTTCTCGTTGTATTCTCTTTTGTGGGATTCGTTTTGTTCATTGTTCAGCATAACCATCATGATGAAGATCGTGCAGAACAGCCGGTAATGATAAGATTGGTTTAATACAGCTATTTTTGTTGAGATTTCTGTTTGTTGTTGCTTCTGATTCTGTTATGTGGATGGTATAAAATATACCTTTTAGTTGTGCTATCTATATTCAGTTATAGAAGTGATTTTCTTCCACTTTCAAATGAAGAATCAGTTCTCATAAATTGGTTTAGAATATCTTGTATTATAATATGCCCATGTTAGTGCTGCTTCTCATGATTTTAAAGATGACCGCATCTCATATGGTATGAGTGTATCAATTGTAACATTTAACCTCGTAATTTATAGTTTGGCGTAGGAAGTGCAGCTTGTGTCGATGTCATAGGGATGGAATAGTTTGGAAATAGAGAGAGGTACTTGCTACCGTAGATTGGCAAAATTTAAATTTTGGAAATGGACACCTTCATTTAGTAAAACATACTATTCATTGTCTTGCAATAACGAGGAATCAAGTTATATGTGCACTGTTGACACATCACCTTATGTATGACGAGCCTTGGTCATCGAAGTAGCTAAATATTTGGATATCTCTATCCGCACCGCGTGGATTGATCTGTTTGAATGTTTTAAAATCAGATTTTGTTAGCTAGCTAGCAGTTTATTTGATAGGAACAAATATTTGTTTGATTCTTAAGCATTAAGTATTGTCTTTCGCTCAGTGATTTCATAAATTACGATGGTTGAAAAAGATGAAGCAACTTTTTATTCGTAAGGGTCTTTAGGTAATGTTTGGGCACCTCTGGTATTTTTGGTTTTTAGCATGTTTTTCAAAAATTAAATGGCTTTTGGCTATGTATCTAGATTTACAAATTACTACGAAATCAAGGATAATTCTGACTGGTCAAGAATATTTCACAGTTTTTATTTATTTGTTTCTTTAACTTATTACTCTCTTTTCCAGGAGAGAAATGAGACACATGACCATGTGGTTGGCGAGAATCGGAAATTTACTGAAGAAAAATCGAGTGCGAGATCATATGCCAGACAATTAGCTGAGCAGATGACCCTTGCCAAAGCTTATGCTATCATTGCCAAGGAACATAATAATCTTCATCTTGCTTGGGAGCTTACTTCAAAAATAAGAAGCTGCCAACTCTTGCACTCCAAGGCTGCAATGAGAGACGAACCCATAGCTCTAGAGGAAGCTGAACCAATCATTAAAAGTTTATCTTCCCTCATTTTTAAGGCACAAGATGCCCATTATGATATTGCGACCACAATAATGACCATGAAGTCTCATATCCAAGCTCTGGAAGAGCGTGCAGATGCCGCAACTGTCCAGAGTACTGTATTCGCACAATTGGCTGCTGAATCACTACCTAAGAACCTTCATTGCATTGACATTAAACTCATAGCTGATTGGCTTCGGAACAAGTCGATCCAGGAGCTTGCAGATGAGAGTAGGAACTCTCCTCGATTAACGGACATTAATCTTTACCACTTCTGTATATTTTCAGATAATATTTTGGCTGTTTCAGTTGTTGTTAATTCTACAGTTTACAATGCTGAACACTCGAAGCAGCTTGTATTTCATGTAGTTACAAATGGAGTAAAATATGGTGCAATGCAGGCTTGGTTCCTTAGTAATGATTTCAAAGGTGCTGTAGTAGAAATCCAAAATATCGAAGACTTTACTTGGTTGAATGCGTCCTATTCTCCTGTACTCAAACAGCTCCATGATGTTGATTCACAGAAACAGTACTTTGGAGGTTTGCATGATTCTAGTCTTGAGCCAAAATTTCTTAATCCCAAGTATCTGTCTCTTTTGAATCATCTTCGGTTCTATATCCCCGAGATCTATCCCCACTTGGAAAAGGTGGTTTTTCTCGATGATGATGTTGTTGTTCAGAAGGATTTGATCCCTCTCTTTTCCACGGATTTGCATGGAAATGTAAATGGCGCGGTTGAAACTTGTCTTGAATCTTTTCATCGATACTACAAGTATCTCAATTTTTCAAACCCACTGATCAGCACGATATTTGATCCTCAAGCGTGTGGATGGGCCTTTGGGATGAATGTTTTTGACTTGATTTCTTGGAGAAAAGCGAATGTGACCGCAAGATATCATCATTGGCAGGAACAAAATGCTGACAAGTCACTTTGGAAGCTTGGCACTCTTCCTCCTGGACTTTTAGCTTTCAATGGATTAACGGAGCCACTTGATCGGAGATGGCATGTCTTAGGATTGGGTTATGACACGAACATTGACAACCGCTTAATCGAGACTGCTGCTGTGATTCACTTTAATGGGAACATGAAACCTTGGCTAGAGCTGAGTATAGGTAGGTATAGACATCTGTGGGAACAGTATGTGAATCAGACTCACCCTCATCTTCAAGAATGTGCCAGAAGCTTATAAATGATCTTTCTAAGACGAGGGTATCAATTATTTTCTTTCTTGTTTTTGTTTTCTAAGAAATGTAATTGCATAGCTGTAGTTTAGAACAGAAAAATTTTTGACTTCATGGGGAAGCCTTTTGTTTCTCACAGATTTCAAATTAAATATATGTTGAAAGATATATTTTTTGGTAGTCTAGCTTGGAGTGTAGCTGGTTAAGGCTTATGAGATTTCATTTTTGGCGGATGGGATTCTTTTAGCTCCCATGTAACTGCGCCTCGTGAAGCTCCATTCTGCCGTATGGATTTTCTCCTTTGCAAGTGTACGATTGTTCTTCTGTTTTCCTTAAGGTCGATCCCCTCCACCTATTCCTGGGTAGTTTATTTTGAGTTTGTTCTCGTCCAGTATTCATCTTGAGGTTTCCAGTCTCTATGGCGGTTCTTTGCCTGTGGGCCGACTGCCCTTTCAATCGCGGTAAGGGGAGTTTTCTGGCCATTAGTTTTGTAAACGATCAATTTGTTTCTCTCCCTCCAGATCTGGTGGATCAAAATCTTGTCGAGTTCTATGGTCGATATTTTGTCAGTACTGCGTTTTTTCCATCTGTCTCTCGAAGCGGGTATCAGGAGATTCACGGTGCTGCTCTTGTGGCGATGGGAAGACGACGTCTTCTGATGGTTGTTATGCTGCTGTTTCACCGTCTAAACATGGTTTTTTTATCTGGTGCATCAGTTCTGGCGCCTCTCTACAGGAATAGAGGTTCGGTCTTTGTCACCCACTTCTTTGCCCTTTACCTTAGACAATGGACAGGCCGTTGACATGGTTTTATCCATGGAACCATGGTACTTTTTCACTGGTGTCTTCCATGAAAGTCGTTGCCTTGTGTTATGTCTTTGTCAGATCTGAACTGCGATGGACACTTTGTTGGTGACTGGTTCCCCCATCGTCTCCCCCTTGATCTGGTCGGTAAGGGGAGAACGGTACAAAAACGTCATTCCGGTGTTTTCTCGACTTCTTGTCTTCCTGCAGGTTGTTCAATCTTTTAACCACCGATGACTGATAAGTTTGTATGGTGGTATGGGTGCCTTTTTGTATGTACTGGTGCCTTGGTTTTGTCTTTGGATTTCATGTTATTAAGTCATGATCCAGATCTTGTCTAGCTAGGAACTCACACGCTAACGTGATGTTACTCTCTACTGTTTTTGTGGTTCGCTCTGTCGCTCTAGATTTTGCAAAATGTGCCTCTATGACTTCATGGACTGTAGGTTTTGATAGCCATCTCATGGTGTTCCAAGGTCGGTGTTAAGTTTTGTTAAGAGAGCTTGTTCCTTTGACTGTCAAATTTCAGTTTTCGTTTATCTTCTACCCTTGTTTGTGCCTTCAGATATCAAAGAAGGCCCTTTAACTGCACGGTATTGTCGACCTTGTAGTCAGTCTTATAGTTTTCCTAGTTATTGCCGGAGATTGGAACATGTAGTTGGCTTTGATGTAGCATCTTCTGATATGTTTTCGGGCCAAATTATTGTTATGATGGATTTTTGCCCCCCTTTTATGCTCAATGATGTAATTGTGCTTCGGGTTTAGTTTATATATATCATCTTTCCGTTAAAAAAAAATAGATACTCACTTCCAATCTTATGTATTTTACATTTTTTAACTTTAATTAACATATTAAAGAACCAAGGGGTGAGCAAATTTTTGGTTAAACCGAACTAACCGACTGAACCAAATTAATCCTAAAATCTGGTTTGGTTAATTTGATTTTGATTTTTTAAAAATTCATTTAATTCAATTTGGTTTTGGTTTTCATTTAAAAATATTTGTTAACCAAACTTTTAAATTTTAGATACCTTTTAAAAAAAATTACATTTTTTTATAAATCAATAGCTCTTATTCTTTTACTTAATATAATTTTTTTATTTTATATTTTTAAAATCAAATTATCTTATTTTTTAATTTTTTTAAAAAATATCAGGTAATTCAATTACTGTCCGAAATAATTGATTTTAATTTGATTCAGTTATTTCGGTTTTTATGAAACAATTCGTTTAGTTTCGTTTGTTAAAATAAAATTCGTTTAAATCGGTTTTGGTCTATTAGGTTCGATTATAACCTATGTTGCACCGATACTCCAAAAAATTTTACGATCAAGTATTGGATACTTCTGGGATACGGATACGGTACCGATACGTATCGGATATGCCACGTGGTGTATCTGGGGACAAAAAATAAGTTTTTATTTCGGATACGTTTCGGATACGGTCAAGATATGCCGCTGACCGTATCCGACACGGGTTAGATATGGGAACTTTCGGAATTTTTTTAAAAACTAGGGTTGAAACTGTAATTAAAATTAAATTATTTAACTAAATCTCTATTTTCTAGCCACTTTAATGTGTTTATGTCGATTATATGCTTGAAATTTTTAGATGTCCTGGATTAATATTTTATCATTTGTCGTGAAGTTTGTGAGTTTGCAACTTTATTCTGATTTCTTATGTGTTTAATGTTGATTATATGCTTGAAACTTGATTTCTTACAAATATTATTAATTATATATTTATATATATATAAATAAATTAATAAAATTTGCCGTATCCGAACTTATCGTATCCTACAAATTTCAAAAATTTCGTGCAGTCGTACTCATATCTGCATATACACGTATCCGCGTATCCATATCCATACAACATAGATTATAACCAATTGCACAGCCCACTTTTACCCCTTGATAGTGATATTAAAGATAGTGTAGTGCAAAATGGTATATTATCGAATAGCGAAGCACTAAATACATGTTATATTTTTGGTGTCTAATTTTGTATTAAATAGTTATATAGTAAAAAAAAATGAGTTTTTTAATATGCCTCAAACAATAGATATATACGACTGTTTTTAATAAAAACAAGTTTGAATTTGGATGAGTAGTAGGAAGAAGAGACAGGAATATAAGCCAGAAGTTGAGGTTTAACTCGATAAATGGGGGTTGGAGTTGAACGTTATAAATATTTTGTATCGACTTTGATATTGTAATACTTTAGGGTTTAGGGTTTAGGGTTTATTGTAATACCAGAAGTTGAGGTTTAACGTTTTACATATACTTCTAGGACACTGACACTCCTCAGACACTTCTCGGGCACGTGTCAACACTCCACGTGGTGTATCCTTAGTTTTTTTTTAAAAATAAAATCGGACACAAATGTCAGATACTCTGCTCAAAATCGGACACCCTTCTCGTCGTGTCCAACACAAAAAGGACACTTTTAGGGGAAAACTGTATAATTTAAGAAGTTTTTTGGCTAAAATAAAATTTGCACGTATTAGTTAAATTTTATGTTAATTGAAGTAATATATATTTAATGTTAATATGAGTGATACTATGATGATTTCAGTGAAATGTTTATTATATGCTTTTTGAATTTGATAAAATATTTTTGATGTATCTTTCACATGGTTTTAGAATTTAAAAAATTTAAATTTTAGTATTTTGTAATATATATACACGCATATATGTCTCAGCCGTGTTGTATCCTAAAAGTTTTGAAAATCAGTGTCGACATGTCCGTATCGTATAAGTGTCCATGCATCATAGTTACAACAAATAACATAGTATGTTTTAGCCATTTATCCAATGATTCCAACAATCGAATTACTTGATATATTGCTACGTTTATTTTCTCTTTCCAAAAATTGATGGATACGTTTTTTGTCAATTTCCTAGTTATTACATCGTCATTTGAATTAAATTTGTCTCAGCTTAAACGACCAAATACAATCTTAGGAATTACTTGATTTGTCCAAATAATACTTGAACTCAAAAAAAATCATACTATTTCATGACCAAGAGCTACGCCAATAGTAATCCATATCAGCTCTTATATTTCTTACAGAGACTATAAAAAATATAGGTAGAGATGTGATACGTTTTAGTTCTCCTCTTCTTTAAGCCGATCAGTAGTCCATATCAGCAATTATATTTCTTACAGAGACTATAAAAAATAAAGGTAGAGATGGGATGCGTTTTAGTTCTTCCTCTTCTTTGTCTTGCGTTTTTTGGTCTGGGAGGATGACTTAGATGATTTACCATCATCCTGGTCGATCAAATGTTGGTAATCTTCAAGGCTCGCAAAAGGGGTCACCCCAGAATTTTCGCGAGATTTTCGTTTCTTTTTCTTTAATCCGAAACTCTCCTCAGAGATAGTCCCATCATCTGCTTCACCAACGGCAACATCACTGCCATCATTCTCGGAACTAATTTCAGCATCCACAATTTCTTCATCAGCAACATCTGAAGAGAAGTTCATTTCTTCATCACTAGCATCACCGATCAAGTCCTCGTCATCCTCGTTAGCGATTCTGTCCAAATCTTCGTAATCATAATCACCTTCTGCCTCGAAGGAAGGATTGCCAGAATCCAAGAAGTTGTCAATCTCTTCATTGTCACTTTCATCTTCATCTCCATCTCCATCTCCATCTCCATCAACACCAAGTATCACTTCAGCAGCCTCGTCATCTGCTGTCTTCTTCTTTTTCTTTTTAGGTTTCTTTAAGGAGTTCATCTTGTTCATGTAGAACTTGTGGAAAACAACATCTTCAGGGGGCACGTCAGCTTCGGCAAGTGATATGATTTCTGCTCCAACCAACTGATGGTTCATTTCAAGCTGGAGGAGACAGGCAAGTTGCAGATTATTTATATGACAGATACAATTAATTACAATATCAACGATCATAATTTTAAAGTGGTATATCTCCAACATCCACTTGCTGGGACCGTAAAGGTTATGGGAAACAATAAAAAAATAGTAACAATAACGTAAAAACCTTAATCCATTAAAAACTATTGTCAAATCTAAAAAAACATAGCAATAGAAATTTACTCTAAAAACCATTCTCTTAACTTTTCAACAAGAAAAGTTTTTATCAAATTTTGACTACTTTTTCTCTGAAATGCCCCAACTTATTTTGATACTAAATTATTAGTTATTTTTATTTATAATAAAAAATTAAAAATTTTAACAAAAAAAGTTGATGGGGTATAACTTGTATGTTCATTATTTTTGATAAGTAGGACTTCCTAGCATAAAAATGGTAGACAGGCATTTAGGTAAATTTCATATATTTATACTTGCTCTCTGCAGCTGTCTAAATCGGTAAATCAGTTTCAGATGAGTAACTCGAAGAAAGTCCAGGAATAAGCATTTACCGCATCACATACTTTAGTTTATTTGTTATATTAATAAATGGAACATTAGTGGTAGAATTTCAAATTGATCATAAAAGGAAAATGAGAACATATTAACAAAGAGAATGGTACACCAATAACTGCGATTATTGTGAATGTATGGAGCATAGAATAACCAACCTTCTTGGCAGGTTCAATCTGCGAGGCACCATGCCATGAATTTTGCCTTGGCTTCTTTTCCATGAACTTATCCAGGAACGCACCAAGTGAAAGATCCTTGAGCGGATTGCCATTATACACAATATTGACCCCAGATAGAAGGGTTCTGGCCATTGCAGCCACCGATGGGTGCACATGAGAGGCAAGTACTGTTAGTTCCCACCAGCCAACCGAATCTGCATTGCTGTTGGTCATGGAAGTTCAAAAAATATAAGAATACACGTATAGATGGAAAGATGACTAATCCAGCTAAATTAAAATATAACACAAATATGTGTCACAATAATGTCAAATTAACATCGAACAGAACATGATTATGTACATACTGGATCTTGTCCCCCATTTTTTTTATTTTTGAAGGATAGCAGGCATCATTACTTACGAAAGATTACATATACCTCATTTGAGGGGCATAAAATGCATGAACTTCAAAACTTTCTTAGAAAGTTTTAACTAAGACATGGCACACCACCAATCACTCAGTTTTTTACACGCAGTAAAACCATTTCAAGCTAAAAATGCACTAGAATCAAACAGGAAGTAAATAAAAATTACCAATAAGTAGGTTCTCTGTGACGTGGATTGTACCCTCCGGGCAACACCGGACTATCATTTAAGCCATGAACTTTGTTTGCTTCATTGTCTGACATGATTTTGAATTTCTCTACTTTCTCTAGTCCACCTTTCCCAAGAAAATCATCTGATTCATTAAAACTATCATCATCAGAACTAGAAGCCACAGAACCATCTTCTTCAAGTGAAGGATCACTATCACTATCACCATCACCATCACACCCATTATTGGTTTGTACAATACAGTCTTTATTGTCAGTCTTATCTGGTTTAAAATTGGCCCGATTGTCGTCATCTTCTAAAATGTCCTCAAAATGCTCAAGATCTTCATCAGCAACAGCAGTTTCATTTTGGAGCACCACTTTCCTGCACAATGATTTCCAATTTCAACTTTGAGATAATTTTATTCGTTCAACACTGAATGACTATTTTCCACTAGCTTACCAAAGAGGAGGGCGTGCTTTAAGGACTTCAGAGAGCATAAAAAGGCATCCACATGCATACTGAGGCGCCAGCTGTAGAGCAATCTGCAATGCAACAGTGGGGTCAATAGAAATCAAGATTGAACGTTATTATGAAAACTTGATTCAAGGCGCCGATAACTTTTGAAGGCGTGGAAAAGAGGAATGCAGCAATAATGCCAATTAGCGTTGTTTTATGTCTGGGTGTAATAGGCTGAGCGGGGCAGGGGGTTTGTATATGCTCTATAACTGCACAAAACAGCAGCTTCAAGAACACCTAAATAGTGGATCGACCAAAAATAGAAACTTCTAGATCATAAATACCACAGGTGGAAATGAAAGAAGCGCTTCATTTTGGTTTGAGATAGTAAAAAGGTAAACCCGGTGCACGTAGCTCCCACTATGCGCGGGGTCCGGGAAGGGCTCGAGCCACTTTAGACCTAATGTGCGCAGCCTTGCCCTTGCATTGTATTTTGGTTTGAGGACAACACTTTCTCTAATAGTTAGAGATCATTTCTGAGATTATAGCATGTATTGGAGAAGCATAAAATATATTTCTGCACTAACCTGTAACAATCGCTTTGAGAACGCAGCAACTCGCTTTATATTAATATCATTCTTCATTGACCTCAACAGAAGCCCAATGAACATTTCCTCCTGGAAAATTTTAAATAAAACAAGTTCACATATCAAATACATGGAACGATAAAGTGGCATGCCTTTTCATCATCATCATTTTTCAACTAAATTCTATCCCATCCCCAAGAAAGGAACTGACACTTGCAGAAGTGAGTACATATCAAAGTGTTAATCAACCTGAAAGCCAGCCAATATTAAGTGTTCTAAAGTTTCATGCATGTAACCACTGTAGTTGCTTTCACTTGGACGGTCATCTAATACCAATTATCTAGTGTCAACTGCCCATCATTGAAAAAAAAAGGAGTTGCTTCTTCTAATAACAAAAGAAGCAAAAAACTCCGCAAATCATTCACAGAGGTTTCCGGAATACAAAAACAATACATGCATGAAATTCGATGACTGGTTGCTTTCACTTAAGAATGAAATAAAATATATAGTTTAAGATAAATGATTTAGAGACCTTCGAAGAATTCATTGCTGAGGGAAGCAGGAGTTTTGAGTACAAGGCGCGATAATAACGATCGCTGACAATCTGGTTTTTGGAAGAGATTTTGTCGAGAAGCAATAATGCTTGAATTCCAACATTGAAGTTCTTAGAATGAGCCTGAAACCCAACAAGCAAAGTTGCTGAGAGCCAGAGATTATTATCGTGACTAAGGATCATTATGGAAATACAGCAACCGCTTCAAAGAAATATATTTCCAAATATCCTTGAGCATACCAGTTGAAACAATAACGGTGCCTGGACCTCTATCACATCATCAGTTTCATCACTGGACACAAAAGGAAAAGCCCTATTAACACCCTGCAACAGAAGAATTGGAAAGCTTGTAAAAAATTATCTAGAATTTCTTAAATTTGTATGTGTAAACAACTTTTTACTTGAATTCTTTCAGTCAATATTTGACAATATTTACAATTCAACCAGACAGTTCTAAAGCCAGCAACAAATACATGAAATCCAATATTAGAAAAGTACGACTGAAAGTGGCAAGCTACATCGATGTGATTGAGGTATTCAATTTTTAACGCTTTACTCAATACATTAAGGGTTCCCCTGGGCGAGTAGGCAAGTAACCTACTGCAGCGGGTCTTTGCCAGATTTAAGAAGAAAGCATTATCTCTTATAGTAGTTGAAAAAGAAACTTTGTTCTGAAGTTCACTCTCGAGTATCACCAATATTCATATAAACAGTCGATCCACATGTAATTTTCCACGGTTACAAATAATTATATTACAGAAACTGCTTTTACTAACCGTCAATAGCGCTGATAATAACCGTGAATCCATCTCAACATGCGAATCTGATGAGACTTTTGTCTTATTCACTTTTGATGATTTGGAAGATTTTCGATCTTCTTTTCCCTGCTTTGCCACAGGTGGAGCTGTCGTAGCCTCAGAAATCAAAACCTGATAGGATTAAAATTCTATTAAAATCTATAAGCAAGAGAGTATTAAAATGTCATCGTTATTGTGTTAATCGGGTAGAATAGTAGGGATGATATTTGGATGAAATACAGGTATAGAATCATAAACATAAATAAACAAACTGAAACTCCATTGGATTAATGAAAATGAATCTTCTGGCAATACCTTAAAGAGAGCAAAATAAATATCTATCAACCTTTTAGCTGCCTTGGGACCATCGCCCTTGTGACTTAATCGTACTTGACTTAAGAAGTTCACCTGTGCAACAATAGGCATTACAGACAAGGTTAACAACAAAGAAATGAATAGATAACATCCACAAGCTAACTATTACAGAAACAGAAAAAGATGTATAACAATGCATACAGGCAACAGAAAAACAATACTTTAGACAGCAAATAAATTGTTTGAAACAGGTCATGAGAAGTACTTAGAGTAAAACAACTGTAAAAAATTGTTTTGAAACAAGTTACAAGAAATCTATAATTTCAACTGTGGATAAGAATAGTGCTTGTAGTGGAATTATTTTTAAATTGAAATGAGAACAAATTATAAACTTAACAAGGATATTCCATTAACTAAGAAAAATGTCGCCTCTGTTTTATTTTCCCCTTTCTCGTTGACTTGAGTACGGTAGATTTTTCACTACACATGTTATTTTCCTTTCAGGTTCCATTTGCTTTTGTTTATTCTCTCTCAAAATTCATGCCTTCTTCTTCCGTTGGTTTTGTTGTTTCTTCTTTATACAAGTGCACACAGCAGTTAACATCTGCGCTGTTCCTCATTTCTCTCTAATCATTTTCTCAGTTATCCAACCATTCCCATGTTTATCAGTAGTTCAGGATGAAAAAGAATAAGACTGAACCACATGGAGCAAGGATGAATTCCTTAGAAACTCTCATTACTGCCAGGTCAAAACTAAAGAGGAAAAGAGGAATGTAGTTGAAATAGTCGGCAAAAGAACTTCAGATTATACTGACCCTCAACACTTGTCAATTCAAGAACTTTACAGGAGCAAGAGGGAATTTTGTTTTCTAGGACCGTATTACAATGAGCAATATATGACAGACAGTGCGTCCCACGCAGTTGTGGGAAGCATTCCAACAATTTAACGCAAACTCAACCAGACAATGTAACACATTAATGGTGTCAAATCAATATCAAACAGATAAGGTGGAAAAAAAGTGAACATACTGCGTGATATTTGGCTCGTAATCCTAGACGAGGTCGAAATAGGAAATTATCCACTTCGTCGATCACCACTGCCTGTAAAAATTCACAGGAGGAAGTCAGAAATATAACAGGAAAAGCATGTTAGATCGACACTGACTCTGTATTGATAGTATACATATAGTATGTATATGCAAAAGATATCAATCTCAATAAGTTCAAAGCTCAAAGCTCAAATGATGCCCGCCAATTATTGGGTAAAAGAATCAATAATCACACCCCAAAGACTACTTAAAGAAAACACATGGACTCATTCTTACACCACTCACTTCCAAATAAAATATCTACTCTCAACTCAACAGAAAACCTAATCCAAAGACTATCTAAGTTCCAACATACATAAACTAGAGGAGTGCATTACACCAACTTAAAGATAGCTAGAACCTTTCTTCCAAAATCAAAGTGGGACACTATAATCACCACCGCAGAGTCTTTATAATATGAACACCCCCAATTATGTTTCCAGTTCAGCTCCCCAACAAAAAATACCCCTAGGTTTGGCTCTCATACCATTTTGAAGTAATTAATGTCTCCATATTCAGATATTCACCGTCGGTCAAGACAGTAATCGAAAGTCTAATTTAAAAAATTCATAAAAAATTTAAAAGGTTAGCTTATATCATGAAAAGGCATTTTCAACATCAATCGACATGAAAATGTTGGATACTCAAACATTCCATTTACATTTGAACATATTCTCTCTCTCTCACATGCTCAACTTTGGTATATTAACAAATCTTTGAACAGATTAGCACAAAATAGCCAAGTAACTTTATCTGAAGTACATTAGATAGTTCAAATTAACCCCAAAGGACACGAAGGTCGAACACATGCTGAATGCTCTGAAGTAGATCAGTGCCAATTTATTTAGTTTTACATGTGCAAAGTTTGCAATACAATGAAGCTAGATGGTGAATACCAAAGAATAAATTGTAATAGGGTTACAACCTCATAAGATACCAAATGTGTTTTTTCAATCATAGTATATCATTCGTTTGGGAGCCATGGCTCCTTTGGAAATGGTTATAACGAGTATCGATGTGCAGCATGACAGTGTATGGACTAAGGGAAAACAACAATCGTTCTGCACCTACCACTTAATGCAAAAAATACACCACAAGCAATATAATTATTGTGTCCAAGAAAGAATCAAGATACTAATTAATTCAATCACTCAATTCTTGGGCTCGCATCACTAATGTGCTTTAATTAAAAAAAATAAGAAACAAACTTATGGTACCAAGATTACAAAATTACCTTCATATTTGGATGGTCAGTTAAGAGATTTGCCAAATGATAATCTGCGTTTGATGCAATTTTGTTTTCAGGATCTCCAAGCTGTAATCAAGTCAAGGAAAGAGCATAACCGAAAATATTCATTAGAACATGTGTAATTGGATGAAAGAATAAGAAAGGTACCTTGTTCACCAATGAAGATAGTATACGGCGCTCTTCTTCTGATTTACTGCTCAGCAACGAATACATGGTCTAAAAACGATGGATCAAACATGAGAACAAATGAAAACTTCAATAACTTTGTCTTCATTTAGTATGAGCACATATATATTGGTCCAAATCTCATCGTTCAATTCATTAAACAAAAACTGTTACATGTAGCAATTAAAAATCATTTGTGTACTAAAAGGTCTCTATTTTTGTTTTGTAAAAGAAAAGGAAGTAACATGATTGAGATCTCATAGTACTTGTACACCTTACAAGTTCCAAGAAAATGCATGCGAGCAATCAAGGATGTGTAAACCACAAAGATTACAACAAAACATTCCAATTGAAATGTCAACCTTTACAAAACATTGCAATTGAAATGCCAACCTTAAGAGCCATGTTCTTGAGCTTGTCTAGAACATCACGTGAAGCTTCCTCGAGGGCAGAAACAAAACGTCCATACCTGCAAATTAAAAGGCAAGTTTTATGGATCCAATAGAATATATTCAACTGTCAACAGAACTTTGACCAATTTATACTGCCCCAGATTTCATAATCATATAACTGTTTTACAACTCACAACTAAAAATAGTCATTATTACCTTTCCTTTAGGCATTCCTCCCAATACCAAAAAAGTAAAAGAGAGTTGCCATCTTTTGTATGAGATAGGTGATTTAGGGGGCGCTGAAATAGTGTCTTCAACTTGCGATCTGGTAGTAAACTGGCAAAAGAATGGAGACACGATCAAAAACACCAGCGAAGCCACCATATAATCAAATGAATGGTAAAGAGGATAAATATGCGGTTGTGCGTGCAAAATATACATGGCTAGTAACTCGATACTACATGTCATTTCTTATTCCACAACAAACAAATACAAGGATCTAAACAAAGAAATTTGTAAAATAAATGCTACTTCTCATGCCCCCATATTGTTTCAATCAACACCATTATAAATTATCATTTGAAAAAAAGAATTTATACAATGGAAACTTCTTCTATTGAAAAAGCTAAGGGAAGAAAAGAGTGAATGTGTACTCACGTAATAAATAGTTCTTTCAACACTTCAAAGGCTGTTAATGCATGCCGTTTCCCAATTTTTGATGTCACCATTCCTGCGTACCATATAAGTTATAGGATCAGATAATGAACATTCTTTGAGTCAATAGTACTTCAGCATGAACAAATTTCATGAAAAGCTAAACATATGTAGCTGAATTCGATGTAGAAGATGCCCCAACAACTCAAATAATTTGTGTACATATCGACTTACATCTGAAACTAATGACCTACTAAACTACCTCGAGGGACAGGCCTGCATTATCACACGTTCTTCTTGGAACTGTCCCAAAACATAGATTATACCCAAAAAAACTTGAATGCAACTAAAAATGAAAACTTACCAATCCAAACTAATTACTAAAAACCAGAAAAAAAAAAAGAGGAACGAGAATTTTTACTTAAGAAATATTTTAATAAAAGTGAAAATCAGAAACTGCCGAAGTCTTTTTTGTGAATATCAAATTACATATGAATTATGGAAGTGCATTCCAGCCGAGTTGAGCTCCAGTAGCATCCTGCTCGAGCTCGAATTAACCCAGAAAAATAAAAAACTACTCGAGATTGATCGAGTATTACTTTTCAAGCTCGCCTTAGAGTTGCTTGAGCTCGAGCTTGTGTATCAAAATTGATTTACAAAAAAATCCCTTAAAATTTTTAAAACATGAATGCTGAAATATGTAATCGATGATAAGATTAAGTGCACATAGTAATTTTGTTAATATTTTTAAGAAATTAAGAAAACAAGGTTAGATTGATGTTTTCCAGTTCTGTGTTCTACTTACTATTCACCACATACATGACAGCACATCCGAAAAACAAAAACTCTTTTCTCAGATCAAAATTTTAAAAGTTAAAGTAAAAGCAAGCATTACCCAAAATCGCATCAATTGATCTCAAATTCGCAATAGGACTATCCCCAACCATGACGGACAAGGCAGAAACCTTATCCGCAGCAGTCCCAGACCTTTGAGTCGCAACAAGCATCTTGATATCCCCACTTTTCCCTCTGGAGGAATCGTAATCTTGGGTATATTGCACCAACAGACGTTCCCCCAACTCTTTCTTCTTCTCCACCAAAGTGTTCCATTCCTCCACACCATTGAACTCAACTCTCTTATTAACGCCAATCACCTTTCCCTCCAGCTCAGCAGCATCATTATACCACAACCCCACTGCACTAGCTTTCACCAACGGAAGCTTAGGGAGGTTCTTAAATCTGCTACCGTCTTCCCTAATTAAATTAATATTTTTCAAACCGGTGTTTTGAGCTGGAGATTGTTTGGATTTGAGTCTAGGGTATAATTTACTATCTTTGTTCCGGGTTTTGCTATTATTCTCCTCTTTCAAAGGCCTATTTTGGGTGGAAACGTTTGGCGCTGGCGGAAGGGGTTTTAGTGGGCCTTTTTTGCGAAAATCAGCGTCGTTGAAGCCAGAGGAAGGGCCGCCGCTGGAAGGAAAGCCGAGGGATGAGGCAAACGACGCGACATCGGATTGAAGGATCGCTGGTTCATCAATGTTTTTCGATTTTTTAAGAGCCACCATTGGCTGTGAACTTGAAAAGTCGACCTGTCAGGCGGAAGCGGAGGCGGTGTGGCGGAGGGGAAGGAGGAGAAGTAAATTAACGATGAGGAGTTAGGGTTGAGGTTTAGTGATTTCAAAAGGGCAAGTTTGGAATATCAAATTGATCTCAATTTTTTTTTTTTTTAAATAATCACTAATAAAAATCAAATCTTCATAGCTTTGAAATTTAACTCAAATATTTTCGAAAATGGTTTTAACTGATATCTCACTTATATTTTTAAATGTTTTATGATAAATTTATCAAAAAAAATATAAATATATTTATAAACAGTATTTTTTTTCACACAATTTATTTTTTGGCATGCGATACTGGTGTTTATGTATATATGTATGTTAAATTTTAATACAAAGAAATTTTTATAAGATTTTTATGTTAGTGTAATAATGAGGGATTAATATTAAACATTTCATATCTAAATTCGTGTTTGTGGGTGTTCATTGTATTTCGAAAACTAGTCTCATCAGTATGCGATATGTGCATATATATTAAAAAAATTCGTGTTAAGTAATTTTTTGCAAAATATTAAAAGTTATGGTTGTTAGATAATAATTTAAACTAGGATAAGATTGAAAAAATTTATTTCCTATTGAGTTTACGATGAAATAAATTTTTCATTGTCTAATATTAAATAAATAAGGATATATTTGGTGCTAACTATGAAAAAACATATCATGTTAAGATATTAATTCATTTGCCTAAACTATTTACTCACATATAACTTTATATTATATATATATCACTTTAGGTATATTATAATCATGTTTTTATTAGGGATCCATCTGCGCTTATCACCTCCATTACGCTCGTCACCTTCTCTTCCCATCCTCTAGAGGTGAGTTTGTTTTCTCTTTGCAAGTAAGCTTCTGGGTTGCATTTGATGTTTAGGTAACTATGGTCCAGTGGCTGTGTTTTTGGCTTTCTTCTCTTTTGGGCTTTGACGATGGCGGTTGCATCGACTTATGGGTATCAGTTTTATTTTGTTGGCATGGTTTGCATCATCAGGAAAAGAATCCATATCAGCTATACTTGGTCGCCTGTTTTCAAGTGGGAGATTACACCTCTTTCATTTGTCTCCTTTTGTTCATGAGCGGTGGTGGCTCTGCAACCCCGCTGTCGGCTATGACTCCCTAGATCGGAACGCTCGGGGATTGGATGCATCCCAAGCGTTCTCTTGCTTTCGAATGTATTTCGAAAGCTTTCTCACCTATTTTTGTACATATTTTCTGTTAGATTATCTACTATATATGTGTTGTGCTTGTGTTACCTGGGTGAGAGTTATGCATCAATGTTTTGTCTATTAGTCACCCATGTGGTAATTTTAACCGTGATATGGCTAGTGAGTATGTTTGGTTTTGCAGTTGTGGGGCCACTACTCGGATCTCTTGGTGGTAGTTCCTTTGTTCCGCGTCACTGTTGGGGCAGCAATTGGTTTTGCCTAAATGGTTTTTTGGTTTCGTGCGCCATCCAGTGGTGATTAATGGTCGATAGATCTCAGTGTGGTTTGGGATAAGAGGACTTGCTCGTATGTGATTTTTTATCAGTTTATGTCTCTCGGGTATCATTTTATGTTCCTTAAAACTTCTTGGAATGCAGTTCCTTCTTCCGACTACACCTTGGACAATATGGTTTGAGAATACCTAGATTGGCTCTAGAGGATTATGCATGATTCAGATCACGGTCTTGTGGTTTATTTGCGGATTACCTTACCATTCGTCCATCTAGTACGCATCGGCTTATGTGTGTTTTAATCCATACCCACATATGTATGTTGTATTTTCTGCTATTGTCATCTCTTGTGATTTATGATCAACTATTGTTGTACTTATAGGTGTTTAATATAATTTCCGTTCTTATTCAAAAAAATATCACTTTAGGTAATCAAATAAAACCATATACCAGCAACACATATTTTACTTTGAATTCCATATCATCTTGTTGTACCATGCGGACTTAATTTCAGATCTCTTTGATCCATCCTAATCTCATAAATTTGAAAAGCATGTTAAATTTATTTAGGTCTGAAAATGTTAAAAATACATGTGGTTATAACTCAAAATCAAATGGTAGTGAATGTATTAACTCATGTATCTTATAAAGAGATAACATAGCTTGTAAAATTCTTAATGCGAGACAACTCTCAGCATGCCCCATGACATATGACATTATATAAGTCAAACACGTGGATTAGTAACGTGGGTAACGGTGAGCATGCAGAGGGAATATCCAATCACATGAAAAATCTGCTCTAATACCATGTTAAGAATATACGCAGTTTTAACTCAAAATCAAATGAAAATGAGTGGATTAATACATGTATGATGTATCTTATAAAAAGCTAACATAACTTGTAAAATTCTCAAAGTTAGACAATTCTCAACAATAAAGTAAAGCAAAAGGTTTTGGGTTCCTGAATCAAGGCACATCAATCATGATTGCGTTGGTCATTGAGTTACCAGGACGTTTATAAGACGGTTTGGTTGATTTTGTTCTTAAAGATACTGTTGTTATGGGCATATCAATATTGAATGAAAATATTCTCATCTAAGGATAACTATTCCAACAGAGGGAGTCTAGCAACTACGTAACCTTCTAAGATGGCAAGACGTCTCGACCAAAAGACACGAATCTTGATCTCTCAAAGACAACATAAGATCCCTCATACTAATTGCATCTGAGAAATCCCGAGTTTTAATAGCTTAAGTTATTTAACTGTTATTTCCACCATTCCCAACTGTAAAAAAGCTAGTACTTAACAAAAGGATTCTAACACTTCGAGACGTTTAATTATTTCTTGTGTCGATCAGTTCCACCAAAGAGTCATCCTCTTCTTATGAAGGGCTACAGTTCACTTGCAGTATCAACCTCAAACTACTGTCCCATTATAAAGAAGATAAGGTTACTGCCACGTGGCACACTGAGGAGGGTGCAAAACGATAAGGCGGATATCCTTACATATGTGGTCACAAAATGGGAAAAAGGCATCCAACGGCCAAGTCTACCTAAGTTGACCGAAAGCAAATCCAGTCCCTTGGATGAAAATCTACAGGCACCAATTAGAAACTAGGGGTGCATGCCATTATAAAGGAGGGGGTAGTGAACAGAACTCTCACTGAATCATCATGGCTTCCTCGATGCTCTCCTCCACCGCTACTGTGAGCCGCAACACTCCGGCGCAAGCTAGCATGGTGGCACCTTTCACTGGACTTAAGTCCACCGTCGCTTTCCCGGCCACCCGCAAGGCTGCCGACATCACCACTGTCGCCAACAATGGTGGTAGAGTTTCCTGCATGAAGGTATATTATTTTCAAATACATGGATAGATAAGAATGGAATTTTAAGAGTAATATTTAACGAATCGATTGAGTTTCAAACTATAATTATGTATTAGTAAGGTTTACTAACTTAAAAAACAAAAAAAACAAAACAAAGGTGGCTTCTATCCTTTGTGTTTGGTAAAATTGATATTTTATATATGATACATTGACTTGGGAAATTTCATAAAAATATTTTAATTACTTTTAGATAAAGTATTTGTATCAGTTGTGTAATTTAGAGGAGATACATCATGTGGTATGTATACGAATATTAAATAAAATTTAGGGCTTTTGGCAACTAACCCCGTTGTTTTTCAAATCTGCACTTTAAATATATGTGGATATGTGCAAACATATTCTCCATGTAAAATGACAGTGTGATATATTTTGCAAATCAGATAAAATGCATATTTTGTAAACCAAATTAATGTAAACTACATATTTTCAAATTATATATATCTAAACTGACTATTTACAAATCCTCAGGCATACACAAGGTAAATTGCAATTGACTCCAAAATTTACATTTATATGAATAGTTTATCGATTAATAATGTCACCTCCTACACTAGGGATTATTTGAGTGATAATAAATTCAATTATATTTGCAGGTATGGCCAACAGAAGGACTGAGAAAATTCGAGACTCTTTCCTACCTTCCGCCCCTCACCGAGGAACAGCTCCTGAAGCAAATCGAATACCTTCTCAAGCTCAAGCTCATTCCCTGCCTCGAGTTCGAGAAGAAGGTAATAATATACCTTAAATTGCATCCAATATTCCAAAACTTTTAATTCTATATATTGTTCATTAAGATAATTAGTGTAACAATATGTTTTGTGGGATCTGAAACATATTTTGGTTACTAAATTTGCAGAGGCCGTACATTGAACGTGAGAACAACAGGAGCCCGGGATACTACGACGGGCGATACTGGACAATGTGGAAGCTGCCAATGTTCGGGTGCACGGATCCCGTCCAGGTTGTTAAGGAGATTAAGGAGGTTTCCACTGAGCAACCCGACGCGTTCGTGAGGGTCCTCGGATTCGACGCGTTCCGCCAAGTGCAGTGCATTAGTTTCATCGCCTACAAGCCCGCAAACGCTGACAAAAACATTGCTCCATGATTCTCTTTGATACTTAATAGAGGGTCAATGTTTCTTGATTCCTCCCTCCACGTTCAGTTCTTTTGTTTAAGTTGTGTAAGGGTCCTCTATATTTTGTTCTTAGAACTCATTTTGTGGTTTCCTTAATTCACATCTTGATGAGGAGGATATGTATTTCAAATTTATTATAATACCAAACTACTTGATCTTTTAGTTTATTGAATTGCTTGCGTCTCATCTCCTATTCTATGGCTAACGGTGGATTATCCCTTATAATTTTGAAAATAGGTAGATTACCATTTGATTTAAAAATATGTATTTTATCCCTGTGATTTTGAAAATAGATAATTTACCCCCTATGATTTGTGAATAGGTGCAAAATACCTCCTTCATGGATGCTATTTTTTTGTAAAGCACAAGGGGGTAAAGTATCATTTTCAAAATCATATGGGGATAAAATACATATTTTCAAATTACAGAGTGGTAATTTGGGGTACAATACTTATTTTTAAACTACATTGGCTAATCTACCTATTTTTAAAATAAGAGGGGTAATCTGACCTTATTCTAATGTTAGAATCTCTTAAATAATCGCTAATGGTTATTTATTTGTAGTAAAAAGTACAAAATCTGCATAGTTATCCAAGTGGGAATGAATCAAGGTAATTCTGTAGATAGTTGTGCACAATTAATGTTAAAAATATTGTGTGGTGGATTTGTAGCATCATCGCCAGTGGGATAAGATGAAGCAAAAACAGGTTATCCGTCATATGTTTTGAGTGGTGGTGAGAGTATCATCTTCATATTCATATCTTATCCAATTCACTGATTCACTCCTTCCTATCATGACGTGCGAGGTTTTATGAGCTTGATGTTGCTATAAAGGCGACAAATCAAATTGAGAATATTCTCGTTCAATAATTCTTAGTATCGTATTTAGATAACATCGATGCGTCTTCCCCAATGATTGGCACGCAGCCCAAAAAATATATAACTAAAACCTAGATTTGCACAAACCACTTCTCATTTGTTAAATCAGCATCAAATTAGGATTTAGGAGTTCTAGCAATATATTCAAAATCGTATAAGAACTTGCGTATGCTTTTTCTTCTCTAGTTACTTTCAAATAATAGAATTAAAGGATCAAAATATATTTTATCATGCATAAAAGTTGAGAGATATCTACCAATCCTCATTATTATATCTTTGAATTGATTTATAAGAGTATATAATGAAGTCCTATAGTAATTTGAGTTAATTTTTGTCAAACAAAGATGGATACATAGCAGTTGCTAACAAGGTCCATCTTGTACAATTTCGCTCACGAGGGCTGGGGCACAGGACATGATAACAATAATTGTTTCTATTAGGAGAGTTATCAAAACGTGTCATTTAAAATCTCATATGAATTAGAAAAATTGAGTTGCATCATTATCACATTATAATGACAATAGTTTCATATGAGACGTTTATATAACCAAGACATGGCAATAAAAATGGTTATCCCAAAGTACATATTTTGGGCATAAATGAAAAATAAACAATACATTCCACATACTACTACTATACTACAGCATAGATGGATATAATAAACTTATATCGTAATTTGAGTTAACTATTTGTATCGAACAAAGATGGATACATAGTAGTTGCTAACTAGGTCTATTGTGTACAATTTTGCTCAGGAGGATTGGGTCATGGGGCGTGATAACAATAATTATTTATATTAGGAAAGTAATTAAAACGTGTCGTTTTAAACTCTTATATGATTTAGAAAAAATGAGTTGCATCATTATCATCAGTTATAACGAACAATAATTCCATATGACACATTTATATAACCAAAATATAGTAATAAAATGGTTATCCCAAAGTATATAATTTTGGCATAAATGAAAATTAAACAATGTATTCCAAGACTACAGTCTACTATTACACTACATTTTTTTTTAGTAGGGGGAATTGATTGTAAGTTTGAAGACTCAACCACGGAGTCGCTTGCCCAACAAGGCAGATGACAAAGCAAAACGGCAAGGCGCTGAATGTCTACAAAATATAATCATATCACTAGACTATAAGCCATCATTGCAATACAAAACATAATAACATATTTTGATGTTTTCAACATTAACACAACACCAGAACAAGCACTAAGATAAAAACAAATAGTTTTTCCCCTTTTTCTTGGAAACTTTAAATTTTCAACAATCCTTGTATATTTCAGATAAATTTCAACTTTCAAATTCTTCTAAGTTTTCTTGAAGTCGATTTTTTGCAGCTTCTTAGTTGCTCACCTATCTCAATAGTCCAAGAACAACTCGTTGAGCTCTCATGCTGACAAAGTCATTGACATATTTTTTAGGGAATTTGACCATGCAAATTCACCCCATAGGATCTGCACCTTTTATGGAACAAGAAAACCAAAAGGAGAAATAATGACACAAGGATTTAACCTGGAAAAATCCCAAATCAGAAGAAAAATCCCCAGAGAAGAAAATACACTATGTGAAAAATTATTATAACAACATAATTTTTCTCATCACCCCAAACACACACACAATGTTTCACCACTAGCCACACTTTATAATTCACACCTATCCCTTTACAAGAAAGACATATAATAAAATCTTTTCTGATGTGTAAGATCAATCACAACTGCAATCACAGATCATACTAAGAAATTTACTACATTCTACAACAAAAGATGAATTTATCTAAAGTCAAAAATTGCTAGACAAGCTATTTACTGGTGCACTTAAAACTGAAGTATCAAACCTCCTTTTATAACAAAGAATGTCCCGTTAACTTTTCCCACCCGATTTGGACGCATTTAACAATTCCTTTCAATCTCCACAATGTGAACTTGGCATCTCACAATACTGCACCTCGATGAATATCTCCATCGCTTCTACTACCAAGACAGTCATAATTCTCAATATAGAGAACTAACATGCTCCACCATATAAAAAAAAACATACCCACTCAGAATTAGTCATTCTAAGAAAATTCGGTACATATCGAAAAACAACCATGCTGAAACTTATGGTGTGACTCCCACGTTTTGGCTCTCATGGAAGTTAATCAACAATCGACATTAATTCCACCACAACCCTGCGTTAATGCCAAACCAATGCCCGTGTGAAAAACGTGTGGTCCCGTTAACATTACACATCATCTATCATGGCAACTTGACCATAAGGATGTACATGTCCCTTTTCAGAGGATATCAGAACAGGAGACCATGTTAACTTAATTATCAGTATCTCCATTTACTGACCCGGAGTAGTTTGCCGAACCCACTCTAGTTTTTGTACAATTTTTTTGATGTGGCCAGGTTGTCCACATATCAACATGATTTCTTCACGGAGTTCTTCTTCTTCCAATTATGAGCAGCCATTGCAAAATTTTCATGTTGAACTATTTTCGTTACTCCCGTCAAGTCTCCTCTCTTCAGAAAGAAGCTTACTAGTAACCTCTGAGAAAATGATTTTCTCATTACCATGAATCAAGATCGGCTTCATGTGCTCGTAGGAACGTGGAAAGATACCAAATGAGTCTTAAGGCCTGCTCCTCATCATCAAATTTAACTCCAATAGATTCAAGCTCTGAAACAATGCCATTGAGAACACTTAGATGATCTGAAATAGTAGTATTCTCATTCAGTTGCAATGTATGAAACTAATCTTTCAGATACACCAAATTTGAGACGCCCTCTGTTTGATAAAACTCTTCTAGCTTTTCTGTAAGTTCCTTAGCCGCAGACATTCCATGCACATTTGCTAGAACATTTTTGGCTACGCAGAGACGGATTGCACTTGCTGCTCTCAAATCCAGATCCTCCCAATCTTCATCCCTCATTCCAACGTTGCCTGTTGCACTAGTCGTTTCACTAGTCGAACTAGTATCGCTGATGCTTTCAGGGATTACTCTGCTCTTCAATGCATTGTGTAAACCAGATTAAATCAATGCAATAATGACTTGCACTTGCCATAAGCCAAAATTGATTTTCCCATCAAATTTCTCTACATCAAATCTGACTGCATTTAAAACTCTGCTTCCCGACATTGTCCTGTGATACTTTGATGAATTTACAGTAGATCTGAATAGTACACACTAAGTAAGCTCTGAAGAAAGAGAGAATCTCGATCTTTCCTAGCAGAACTTCAAGATTACCAGGAAAATTGGTGGGGTCACACTGGTACCACTTAAATACCGATTTTCCTAGACAGGACCTCATTAATCAATACGTATTTGCCTACCACATCAAAACTCCACCACAAAAAAATGACCCAGACTCTGATGCCACTTGTTTGAAATTTGACCCTCCAAATTAACCCATCAGGATCTGCACATTTTATGAAACAAGAAAAGCAAAAGGAAAATAATAACGACACAAGGATTTAACGTGAAAAACTCCCAAATCAAAAGAAAAATACCCGGACCAGAGAAAAAAATACACTATATAGAAATTATTGCAGCCACATAATTTTTCTCATCACCCCAAACAAACCCACAAAGTTTTTCAACTAGCCACACTTTATAACTTACGCATCCTCCTTACAAGAAAGACACCTAATAAAATCTTTTTCTAGTGTGAAAAATCAGCCACAACTACAACTACAAAGCATACTAAGAATTTACTAGATTCTATAACAATAGATGAATTTATCTAAAGCCAAAATTTGCTAGGTAAGCTATTGACTGATGCATTTAAAACTGAAGCATCATACCTCCTTTTATAACAAAGAAATTTGGCCTATTAACTTTTCCCACCCGATGTGGGACGATTCCTTTCAATATTTACATGAAAACTTCATATATTTATAAAGCAAGCACATAATACAAAGCCGAAGATGCAAATAGGGCAGATATTCGAATAATTATCCATGAATGCACACGACACAATGTATGTAAATAACAAACAACAAATAAATAATGATCTTGTAGTTTGAACATGCACGAAACCTCCTCCCTACGTTGTCCCTTATCCAATATATTTATAAGGTAAGCTCAACTTCACATAGGCGGTTCGGGCGATTCGGGTTGAAGTCATCAATATCTACAAAAGTTTATACATCTAAAGAATCAAAAGATAAACGAGTTTTCCAACTCATTGTCAATATTTCACACCCAAAATTTTGGATTTCAAGCCACTATTTGCTGTGATCTAGATCAATATACACAACAATCCTTCATCTAATCGAGGATATTAATCGAGATAGTTCGAAAATAACCTGATCAAACGTCCTTTTTAATTTGTGCTTTTTTTTAAAAGATTTTTTTTTCCAAAATGACATTCAAACACATACAGAAATAAATGTCAAAAATGTAAAACGTTATATTTCAAAATCATAGTCAAACAAATGTCATTTGTTTAAATAATCTCGATATTAATCATATTGTGGGTGATAGATGAAAAGATTAGAAGTTGGCGGCCAAAATCAGGGGAAAGTCAAGGAGGGGTAGGGGTGTTATCAAAACGGTTTGGACCAGTTTCAATTACACCCTTTTTGTAACCGCACCAATCCGGTTAGATACCAAACTGGCTCTGGTTCCGGAGCTAAATAGATAGATTGTATCGTGTGATTGATCGCGTCCTACCAAATTTCCTTTTTTTGTTTGGTATTTTTAAATTAACACAAGATTCATAAAAAGTCTGTCAATTTTTTCTACATTGATAATTATTTAAATCAAATTTACAACATCTTATATAAATAAGAGTTTCTAACCAGTTTTGAGCAAACCGGATCCGTTAGGCATCCTAAGGAGCTGTGAATTTTTTTTAAATTAGATAATAGAAAAAGACAGTGAATTACCAATTTTGGAAGGAAAGTTGAGAATGATCGTTCGAAAAAGTAAAAAATATAAAACATATAATTTTCTGCAATAAATATGTTTTCAATAGTTGTTTTCAAATGCGATTTAATAATTTAGTTAATAATTGTGAGAAAAAAAGTTGAGTGGAAATTGTAAATATATAAACAGTTATATAATTAATTACTTTTTTTATTTGAGAAAATTTTAAAATTAATAATCTTAAACATTTATGATTATATGATATGAGTTTAATCAATAATAGTTCCAACTTTTAGGACTAATCAAATTGATCCATAAGATATAGATTTAATCAAAAGTGAGCCAATTTCAATTATGGGACAATTTTTGATAAAAAAACACATTTTTTATGGTATCAATTTTAATTAACCATAAAAGTATTATATAAAATCAATTTTGATTAGTCCATTGATTAAACTCCTATTTTGCTATGTGGAATAAACTCGATTTCGTTCCATTTGTAATCAAACTCGATTTCGTCCCATTAACGCTTCCTTGTAAGCTAAAACCCTACTCGCACTTCTCGGAAGAATGTTCAAGAAGTAATTGCTATTCTTTTTGTATTCGGCTTAATCTGCAGTCATATTTTGTTCTACTCGATTAATTGTTTTTAGAAATCTAGACGATTGTTTGGAGGATCCGATTTTTAATTGTGTTTAATCTTACACTCCGAGCGGTTTCTCTGTTTCCCCACTGTGATCATGTACTTACAAGTTTGGATTAATGGGTTCAGTGATGTATGTTGTTTCCTTTCCTTCTTTATGAGGAATTGGGGTTCTGGTGTAAATGGGAAATATCTACTGAAACCATTAGGTTCGTTCAAAATCACAAAAAAAAGGGAAAATGGAAATTGGAGGAAAAAAAGGATTTAGAATGGCCGTAATTCGCAGTTAGGAGAAAGTTGGCATTGCGATATGAACTTCAATGGAAACTATTTTATGAAGTCATATTTTGGAGCGGATTTTTTCAACCAATTGCTTGCTTCAGCCAATAGACCGGAAATTATATGCCAAATTTTTAACGACTATTTGCTAGTTATACATGTTTACACAAAGTACGCTTCTTTACCTGTTCCCTTTGTTCTTTGAATTGAGATGTATTTGGCTGTTATTAGTTTCTGCCAATCTGGCTTTATATCTTGAATTGTTCTGCATTTTTGTTAAAATATCATTTCATCAGTCCTCGAGAGCATGGGTTGGTTCCAGTTCATCACAGTTCGTAGAGGTGCAAAAGGTGCACTTTTAAGCAATATCCTGGTGCTTTTTTAGGGCAATGCAGAATACTTTACAATAAGACGCAAGTGCCTTGGATGCTTCTTGTTAATTTTTTTCAGGTTCGAAGCATGCAAGCACTAATAAGCATGTCTTCTGTTCTTCTTTTCCCTCTTTTCTTTTTTATTCTCTCTCTTATCATTCCTTGCTCACAGGTGCTTGACAGTCTCCACCCTTCTTTAATCCTCTAGAACAGAAGACCGACTGTCTGCTTATTCTAAAATTGTCTTTTCATGATGGAAAAATACCGTATTCCTTAATTACTCCTTTATTCCCTCTTGCCATTAGTTTCCGTAGCTGCTAATAAGCATTTCTATACATTCCTGCCATTTAACTTGTTTCATCAGAGTTTCATAGTGTAAAAGATATGGTTGTTAATTTTAATTCTTCAGTTGTGATTTGAACAACCTTGTGATTTTAATGTAGTATCTTGGGTTGGCCTTTTTTGTGGATGATGATACTCTAATTTTCTTTAGTGACCCTCATTTGGTCCATTGGCGTTTCAATTATATCTGACTACCTTCTATCTCTTCTTTTAGGTTCTCATCTGAAGAAGTTTCAGCCCAAAATCAAGTGAAGGCATCTGTTCAACGAAAAATTCGGCAAAGCATTGCAGAGGAGGTTTGATATGATTCTTGTTTTTTTAATCTATTGAATGGTTACTATCATTTCTGGATTTTAGAATCTACGTCTGCTGCAAGTGCTGTACCTTTCTTTTCCAGTACCCGGGACTTGAACCTGTGTTGGATGATTTGCTGCCAAAGAAGTCTCCACTGATTGTTGCAAAATGGTTTTTCTTTTTCTGAAAACTCCTATAGTTGGTTACTTCATAGCTATCCTCTACAATCTTTTATTCTGTTTCTGATGTTACTGTATCTACATTTTTCTTTTGTCAGTCAAAATCATCTGAATTTGGTACTGGTAAACAATGTGCCACTATTTTTCAACATTCGTGATGGACCTCATATGCCAACTCTTAGGCTTCTTCATCAGTGTAAGCACTTCATCTCTGCACCGTATTATACTTGATATCCAATATAAATACACCAATCGACTAGCTGCAGAAGTGGCTGCTGACCTCTGAGATCACTAAAGGGTGTTTTTAACTCATTTGATGTAGCTACATCCAGCAGCTTTTGACAATATTAGTTTGCAGTGGATACCTTAGGATGGTTATATATTTTAAGGAACCTGCATTGGTCTTTAGAAGAATCGTGCTTAAAGAAACCAATGGAAAAAGGCTGTCACGGCTATAGATGAACTGTACTTGGGAAAAATAATCAACGAAAAGAGAGAGAAGAATCTGGGTGTTAGCTCCGGGAAATTCAAGTCATCGTATGGAATCCAAAGCGAAGGAAACTCCTTTCTGTTCTAAATTGTTGTCTTGGCCCAAATTGAAGCATATAGGATTTTTCAGTGGAATAATGGCGCTTCCTATATATCTCCCCATTAAAATCATAATTTAAAAATTTTATTGCACAAGATGTGTTATTAAAAATTGCTCTGTTGAGAGAATTGATAATTCATTGCATAGTTAGTCTCGCTTTCTCATAACTCAGAGGGTCATTACTGATCATGCTTGTGCTAGAAAGACTGGTGCCCAGGAGAATGAAGAAGTAAATATTTTTGGGTTAGTAATGGCTGGTCCACCTGGAACTACAATGTCCATAGAATGAATCCTTCCTATCGCCTGTACCGACTTCGAATCATTGAACCGAATCCACCCATTTCCCATGCCAAGGTGGAGGCTAAAATGGTTATCTGCAGGTAGCATTGGTTTGACACAATAATTTTTTTTTTGGTTGGGCAAATAATTTTATTAAAGAGAGTAGTACTAGGGGTACTCCAAAAAGTACAAAGTAAATCAAAAGAAAAAAAAAATGAAAACAACAAACAACCTAGTAAATCAAAACCTAAGCTAGAAGACAAACAGTAGGTTCTAATCCAAAACCAACTCCTGAATTTGATAAATCCAAAATGTCAATATTCTCCTTCTTCATTAGCTCTAAATATTCTTTTGTTTCTCTCCGACCAAATTGTCCAAATCACCCCGTCTGCCAAATAGTCATCCATTCTTTTAAGCCCTTACTATGCGTCCATAATCCTTTATGCTGAAATAAGTGAGATTGAGTGTCTTGATGCTGCATAACTGTGAGTCCCAGCCAGTCATAACATTGCATCCATTCCGCACAGGTGAAAATTTTAATGTTTTGTTGTTTCCTCCGTAGCGTTGCAGAATACACAAAGATCGAGCGAATCCCCGTTGACACAGAATAATGATGTTGAAAACATCTTATTCTTTATCTTTCTATTTATAAACATGCAAATGATTTCTTTGTTCTTCTTTCGTTACCATGCTAATCATCTGGTAATAAAATTAAGATTCTGGCATCATATATTCATTTTGAAGTGGATGGTCTACACTAAGTGACCTCCTTCCCAGGTGACCATCACAGCATCTTTGTTACATCCACCATGAACTTTTCCTTTCACCTAATCTGCTTATTGTTTTACCTCAGCTTGATTTAGAGTAAGATATAGGAAAGAAAATCCTTGATGGAATTGGGAGTGAGAACTGCAAATTTCATTTTTCATGCAACTCACGATCCAAAAATATTTAGTTTGTCACAGAAATACACGACTTTGAGTAAGTTTCTTGTAATGATTTCCGACTGCATTTTCCCTTCGCAGACCCAAATATAATGAAGAAGTTGCAAGTTGACAGGGGAGCAATAAAATTTGTACTGTCTGGTGCTAATATAATGTGTCCGGGGCTTACTTCTCGTGGGGGTGCCTTGGATGATGAAGTCGATGCTGAAACACCGGTGGTTCGATTCTTGACATTGAAATTATTCTGTTATAGCTTTGTCAATATGTATGTATGTATGTATGTAAGCAGCTGCAGTTGTCATTAACTACTTGTTGGTTGGGTGGACATTATAAGTTGTTCTACAGATGCCCTAATGAGACTTACCCCGTTCACTTTTGGAGTACCATCAATAATCATCATTTTATTATTTATGTCAATCATTAGGCTATAATGGCCGAAGGGAAACAACATGCTCTTGCTATTGGATTCACAAAAATGTCAGCCAAAAATATGTAAGTTGATGTTGTCTTGGAATTTGCTAAAAAGTTTATGGTTACATATTTTGTGGAAGTTAAGCTTATATCTAATCTCGACTACCTATTTAAATTGATTTTGTCTTAAAATATGTTAAATTTTTTTGTTTTACTTATTTTGCTGAAGCTAATTTTTTAAATCTGGTTTTTACTATATACTTTCGGGAGCTGTGAACACATATTTTGTCAATGTGTACATTTTTTGGTTCAACATAATACATAATAATATCTGCATTTACTTTTAAGGCAATTGACACCCTTTGACATTTGGTATATATCTGTTCCTCGAAGGCATGCCTCTTGACTTTGGTGCATATTCTTCTTGTTTACTTCTCTTGTATGGATCTCAACTGTCTTAATTTTTCTTGTGTCTCAATATGTCTAAACTGAACCTTTATCTCCCATTTCTCCAAATTTATGTACATCACATATGAATTTAAATCTGATCTCTCACATCCTCAACTGAACCGTGTTGTGTCCAGATTTTTTACTTCCAACTATTTTTCTGTTTATAAGGGAAATACGGTATACATTAGGCCCAAAGTGACCTGACCAGTTCCCGGACTCCTCGCATAGTGTTACGACCAACAATATGGCAGCCGAACCAATTAAGGAAGGAAATAAAGTCTACAAACGTTTCACACATGGAAAATATTGCAACCATGATTTAATGATTTAGATAAATATATTGCAGATTTGATATTGATTTTTTTTCTAGTATTTGATTTAGGATTTGATTTGGTTTTGATTTAGGATTTGATTTGGTTTTGATTTGGTTTATCTAGGATTTGATTTGGTTTTAGGGATTTGATTTTATCAAGATTTTGTGGAACTCTATTTGTATAAATAGAGTGGCTTGATAAATTAATAATTAAGAATTAAGTTGATTCAAATTGTCCTTGCCTTCAGTTTATCAAAATTCCTTATTTTCCTCTCGTAAGCACCACTTCACCCTTGAACACATACACTTGCAATCATAGGGAATTCTGAAAAGAGTTCGAAACCACCAACAAGAACACTCACATATCTCCCATCGCCCTATAACTCGATCCTACACTCATAACAAATTGGCACCAGAGACAGGAGTTATGACAGACCTACAGACGATCCAAAAGCAATTATCATAATTCCTTGCCCAGTTGCCCTCTATAAAGCTGATAAAGACATGATTCTTTCACGCCTTGAGGATATCTCCTTACAAGTTACATAAGCCCAGTCCAACACTGGATCCAACACCCACGAGATTCCCGAAGCTTCCATCGCACCCAATCTTGAACAGCGCACCTGGGATCACGACGGCGAACACAATCCCGTCGCCCATCGCTTCTTCCGGCTGGATTTTCCTCGATTTGATGGCACCACAGACCCTATGGGATCGCTGAATCGCTGTGAACACTTCTTCCACCACCAACACACAACTGAGTCTGATTTCATTGAATTAACCTCGTTTCATCTTGACGGCGATGCACAATTGTGGTTCCTCAAATTGGAAACAGATATACCAAACCTGACGTGGGTCGAGTTTAAGCATCACTGTCACCTACGTTTTGGGCCACCCCTCAGCAGTAATCACTTGGGGGACTTAGCTAAGTTATGGCAAACTGGAACGGTGGACGACTACCAACGTCGTTTCGAACAGCCGGTTGCCCGCGCGGGACCCTTGACACGAAAACAGGAGGTCCAACTCTCCCTTAGTGGCTTGCAGAATCATATTGCCATAGTATCTATACACCAACCTTCAACACTTACCGGTGCGATGAGCATTGCACGTCTCTATGAAGGTTTGCACTTACCACGCCGCGCAGAACCCCCTCTGCACCACACCACGCCCGCCAACCCGCCAGCTGCTCATCAAACGCCTTACGAAGGCCGAGATGGAGGATCGCCGCATTCGTGGGTTATGTATTAATTGTGACGAGGAGTACCATCCACTAGGGGTGTAAACAAACAGAATTTTAAGAAAATTTTAGTATTCGAGTTCGAGCTCGAATTCGAATAGACATATTCGAAGCTTGATTCGAAGCTCGAGCCTCAATTATTTCGGCTCGAGTTCGGTTCGAAACCAAGCTCGAATTCGAGCTCGATTCGAAGTTCGATTCTGACTCGAAAATATAAATCCAAAATATATTTTAAAATACACCATTTCATGAATATAAATTTACATTTTACAACCCATTAACAATAAAATCATTGCAATCTCAACGTCCAACTCATCAAAAAATTTCAACATTTTAACTCTCTCATCAAAACAACAAAACAATATCTTCAATAAGCAAGGAATTGATACTGGTCTCCAGGGGACCTGTTCGGAGCGACACAAATAATTGCGTCAAGTGCATAAATTATCCCATGAATGTACCCTAAAATGGTCAAAACCAAGCAAACAACATCGTCCAGATCGGAGGCTAACGCCGAGAGGCAGTTCGCGAACAGGATTTTCTTGAAGTGTTGCTCAACCCGAAGCCATTTATTTCGCTCTGAAGTTTCCTGTTTATAGAACTGGCCAAATGAGAATAATAACCTTTCAAATTAGAAACCAACAAAATCACTCAGTCTATTCCACCAAATCACCAAACTCCAAAAGCGAAACACATTAGAGTAATATATTCTACTAAATCACTACGATCTCGAAGAGAATGGGGAAAAACGAAGATCCAGAGTTAAAAATTCAGCATTTGAACAAAAAAAACACAATAGAGAACTGATATACCTTTTCCGAGAAGATGAGAGGCGGCGGCCGCAAGGGAGGATGAGAGGTGGCGGCGTGAAATGAGGATGATAGGCGGCTGCTGGTTTTGAGTTTTGAAAAATGAGAGAATGTGTTGGGGGTTTAGGGTTATTGGCGAAAAAATGATGTGAAAGATGTCCATCTAAAAGCCCATATATTATTGTTCAGAAAAAAAGCCCATATATTTAATAATGTATAAAAATATTATATAAATAAAATATTAAGGTTCGCGAATAGTTCGTGAACTATTGAACAAAATAATTTGGACTCGAGTTCGGCTCGAAAAAATATTCGAACATGCTCGAGTTCGGCTTGAGTTCGATAATTTCGAATTCGAATCAAATATTTTTCGAGCAGGCTCGAAAAGCTCGTGAACGGGTTCGGTTCATTTACACCCCTACCATCCACGCCATCAATGCAAAAGATTATTTGGGCTCGAAGGGATAGAGGAGCACTTTCACGACACAACCGTTGAATGCACCGAGTCCCCGGAGAAGGAGGATGTTGAAGTTTCTCTCCACGCGATCACTGGTTCGGGGCGCGTTCAACCGATGCAAGTTGCCAGATCCATCAATAACATGCCACTTCGGGTGTTGATAGATTCTGCCATTCTGGCAGTACTCACTGCTTCCTCGATTCTGCCCTTGCCAGCGCCATGGGCATCCCTTGCCACCAGCGACCTGGAATACGAGTTTTGGTTGCTAATGGGCAGCCTATAGAAAGTTCGGGTATGGGCCGTGAAGTTTCCTTATCCCTCGGAGGGGAAACCTTTTCCGTGGAATTTTATCTCATCAAACTCGGTGAGTTTGGGGCTGTTCTAGGAGTCAATTGGCTGCGAACTTTGGGCACGATTCAATGGGATTTCAATCTCACGCGATTCCAGTTTATACGGGATGGATCACCCATCACTCTGCGAGCTATCGCCTCCCACATACCGATCGCAAGGACTTGTGCGACCACTCTTCTGCCGAACCCGGAGCAATGCAGCTTGCAATTATTATTGGGAAAATTCGTCGATTTATTTTCCTAGCCTCAGGGACTACCGCCGCACCTAACTTTGTGCCATCGGATTATTTTGGAACAGGGTACCGACCAATTGTCGTACGTCCATATCGATATCCTCATGCTCAGAAGAACGAAATAGAGAAACTGTGCGCTGATATGCTGGCCCAGGGTATAATTCGACCCAGTACTTCTCCATTTTCGTCCTCGATTTTGCTCGCCAGAAAGTCTGACAATTCATGGCACTTCTGTGTGGATTGCATATCTTTAAATGCCAAGACAATCAAAGATAAATTTCCTATTCCAGTCATGGATGAACTATTAGATGAATTACATGGGGCACAATATTTCTCTAAACTTGATTTGCGTGCCGGTTATCATCAGATTCAAATGGACCTATCTAGCGTGCCCTTTACGGTATTCCGGACTCACCATGGTCATTTTGAGTTCCTCGTCATGCCATTTGGTCTCACCAACGCCCCTTCAACTTTTTAGGCCATGATGAACTCCATCTTTGCGGCCTATCTCCGCAAGTCTGTAGTTTTCTTCGACGATATTCTGATCTATGGTCGTACTTGGGATGACCACCTGCTCCACCTCTCCGAGGTGTTCCAAATTCTGACAAAGCAACGCCTTCTCCTGAAACGTACTAAGTGTTCCTTCGGACAATCTCATGTGGGTTATTTGGGCCATCTCCAGCAAATGTCTCAGTTGACGAGTATAAAATTTACGCGATCACTCAATGGCCTCAACCGATTACACCGCGGGCTTTCCGGGGCTTCCTGGGTTGACAAGTTATTACCGAAAATTTGTAAGGGATTATGGTATGCTGGCCGCCCCGTTCACCTCATTATTACCCAAGAATGCCTTTGCCTGGTCATTGGTGGCCAGTGCTTTCGAGGCACTTAAACGGGCTCTCACAAGTACTACGGTTTTGGCCTTGCCCGATTTCTCCAGCCCTTTTATCATTGAATGTCATGCTTTGTTATCGGGTATTGGTGCGGTGTTACTACAACACGACCGCCCAATTGCTTACTTTAGTCAGGCCCTTGCCCAGCGATGTCACAATCTGCCAGCATACGAAATTGAACTCATTGGACTGGCAGAGGCAATTAATCATTGGCACCCTTACTTCTGGGGTCACTCTTTTATTGTCAAGACTGACCACTACAGTTTGAAATACCTTGAAACAACATTGGATAAGCAAGTTACTGGGATATGACTTCACTGTACAATACAAGGCCGGTAAAACCAACGTCGTGGCCGATGCTCTGTCTAGACAACGCTTGGATGCACACAGTCTACATGCTCTTTCGGTGCCTTCTTGCGATTTTATTAGCACTATTCGACAGGAACATGAGCATTTCTCCCACATTAAACAACTGATACAACAAATTCCCACGAATGATTCTCCATGGAAGGTCAATGAGGGCGTGCTCTTTTTCAAAGGACGCATATACCTTTCCGCAGGCTCACCAGTTATTGCTACTATCATCTCCGAACTTCATGATGCACATCATGAGGGTTATCAAAAGACCCTGCATCGCAACACAAAAGATCCCTTCTGGCAAGGGATGTGTCGTGACATCCAATCTTGTGTGGCTGCCTGTATTACTTGTCAGTGCAACAAAGTGGATACTTTACGTCTGATCGGGCTTTTACAATCACTTCCAATCCCACGACAAATCTGGGCAGACATCTCTATGGATTTCATCGATGGGCTTCCACCTTCCCATGGAAAATCGGTTCTCTTCGTGGTGATAGACCGTTTTCCCAAATATGCGCACTTCTTACCCATGCCCCACCCCTATTCGGTGGTCTCAGTGGCACGGGCTTTCTTTGAGAATGTGGTTAAGCTGCACGGCCTACCAGCGTCTATTGTGAGTGATCGCGATACAGTTTCCACCAGCGCTTTTTGGAAGTAACTTTTTCTTCTCCATGGCACCTAACTATGCTTTAGCTCGGCATATCACCCTTAATCAGATGGCCATACGGAAGCTATTAACAAAGTCATTCAAATGTATTTGCCCTGTTTCATGGGCGAATATCCAAGACGATGGACACGATGGTTAGCTTGGGCGGAATATTGCTATAATACCAGTTTCCACACGACCTTACGTGCTTTCCAAACTCGCAACGGTTGACATGGAACTCCAAGAGCATGACAACATGTTAACTAATTTTCGCACTCGCCTCACAACTGCTCAAAATACCATTATGATACTCATCATCGCGAGGTCCAGTTCGCGGTAGGAGACTACGTCCTTCCGCGACTCCAACCATACCGCCAAATCAGGGCCACGAAACGAAATAAGAAACTTGCACCCCAATATTTTGGTCCCTTCAAGGTGCTGGCTTGCGTGGGACTAATGCATACAAGCTTGAGCTGCCTCCTTCGGCAAAACTCCACCCAGTTTTTCATGTGTCTTTATTAAAAAAGTTCCATGGATCATGTCCCAGCACTCCGTCTCTCCCACCGATCGACTTTGAGGAATTCTCCCCATGTCCACAAGCTGTGCTGGATACCCGTATGCATCATGGCCACACAGAGGTTTTGGTGCACTGGGTGGGTCTCTCCCGTGCTGAGGCTTTTTGGGAATCCGCAGCATCTTTGGCCAACCGATTTCCATCATTCGTGTTTGAGGGCAAACAAGATTCTCAAGGAGCGGGAAATGTTACGACCAACAATGTGGCAGCCGAACCAATTAAGGAGGGAAATAAAGTCTACAAATGTTTCACACATGGAAAATATCGCAACCATGATTTAGTTTTTTTTTTATCAGATAAATATAATATAATATAAACGTTTGTGCGAGAAGCACAACAAAGTTAGTACAATAATTTGCTAAAAGCATAGTAATGAGGGTCTAGCGCTATTCTAGGAAACTAAACTGCTAACAAACAGACTAACGATTCCTGTCTCCAATCAACGAATGGGTAAAAAAATTTATCCTTTCCTCTATTTGTGATCCAAAACCACGATCTGTAAATGACGAGTTCCAATAAATCTTCCTCCTTGTTCTCTCGGCCTTGGAAACATAAATTGTTTCGATGAGGCCAAATCGTCCATAATAATGTGCTCCAGATCGTCCTCCAAGCTTTCCTTCCCCTTTTTCTTGTCCATAATCCCTGGTGATGCAAATAATGGGTTACGGACTCCGCAGACAATACCGTAATGAAGCCAAGCCATCGGTAGCATTTCATCCATAAGTCATATGACGCTGTGCAGCCAAAAAACAGATGTTGAGATGTCTCCTCCGTTAAGAGGCAGGCTGCGCATTTCCTAGCCTCTTCTCCCGTAAGTATGTTCCTTTGACGGAGATTTGCTCTTGTCGGTAGTCGGTCTCGAATTACCCTCCAAGTAAATGCCGCCACCTTGGAAGGTGCCAAAGTCTCCCAAATAGACTGATATGTTGCTGATAAATGTATATCAAGTGGTGAGTCGTCCAACATTGTGGCATATGCTGTTTGAACAGAGTATCGTTTGGAATCATCACTGTGCCAGATCCACAAATCCTCTTGTCCCTGTGTCAAAGTGTACCTGTCCAACAAAGAAACCAAATCATGAAATAAAGTAAATTCCCTTTCCAATAATTCTCTTCTCCAGTCCCAACGCCACCCACAACCCCTCCACCCAGACCCCCATCTGAGCTATGATAATATCTTTATCACGAGCTAATAGCGCTAATCTAGGAAATGATTCCTTTAAACTCTTACTCCCCACCCAAACATCATTCCAAAATCTAGTTCCCATCCCATCCCCAACTTTTCTGATGATCCCTCTTTTAAACCACCCCGATTGATCCTGAAATGTACACTTCAAAATGTCTCGCCACCACGGCGAAGGCGATGTCATCCTCCCCCCCCCCCCCACACCATTCCAAAATCTAGTTCCCATCCCATCCCCAACTTTTCTGATGATCCCTCTTTTAAACCACCCCGATTGATCCTGAAATGTACACTTCAAAATGTCTCGCCACCACGGCGAAGGCGATGTCATCCTCCCCCCCCTCCTTCATCTAACAGACTCCAACTAGGAAAACATATCTAGACCTAAGAACCTTCCACCATAAAATACTGTCATTATTTAAAATCCCCCACCCCCATTTCCCCAAAAGCGATTTGTTGAAACGATCCAAATTTCGAACCCCCAACCCCCCCTTGGACTTCGGTTTGCAGATCTCTGACCATTTGACCCAGGCTACTTTCCGGCAACTCTCCCCTCCCCCCATAAGAAAGCAGTCTGAATGGACTGAAGTTTGGCGAGAATGTTCTTCGGAGCACGATAAAAAGAAAGGTAGTAGATTGGTAAGGAAATAAGCACAGCATTGAGCAGAATCAATCGACCTCCCAGCGACAAACTTTTATCTTCCCAAGCCGCCAATCTTTTCCGGTATTTATCAATCACCGGATTCCAAGTAAGTTTATTTTTGGGATTCACCCCAATTGGCATCCCTAAATATGTGCAAGGTAATTTACCCACCTTACACTGCAGACAGTTTGCTAAGGAAATAATCAAATCCTCGTCCACATTAATCCCCATTAGTTGGCTTTTGTGAAAGTTGATTCGCAGCCCAGAAAGCAATTCAAAATTGCTTAAAATTCCTTTGAAGAACAATGCATTATCCTTTGTTGCCTCACCCACAAGCAATGTGTCATCTGCAAATTGGAGGTGTGATATCATTATTCTATCTCTGCCCACAAATAGAGGTGTTATTAACTGAATCTGTATTGCCTTTGTAATCAATCTGCTGAGGGCTTCTGCGACAATCACAAACAAAAAAGGAGATAATGGATCTCCTTGCCTCAATCCTCTCTGTAACCTAAATTCCTCTGTTGGGCTCCCATTAATCAAGACCGACGCTGTGGCGCTCGAAATGCACTCCATTATCCATGTTATCCATTTAGTGTCGAAATTCATCAAAGTCATAACATGTTTTAGGAAATTCCAGTCCACCGAATCATATGCCTTCTCAAAATCCACTTTGAGGATCATTCCTTTTTTCTTATTCCGTTTCATCTCATCTATCAATTCGTTTACCACCAAGATACCATCTAAGATGTGTCTCTGACCAATAAACGCAGACTGAGATTGAGAGATAATCCTATCCAGAACTTTGGTCAGGCGGTTTGCAAGGACCTTCGCTAGAACTTTGTATACGCATCCAATCAGCGCTATCGGTCGGAATTCCTCTAATTTAGTAGGGTTTTCTTTCTTTGGGATAAGCACAATAAATGACGGATTTGACCCCTTAACCAATCTGCCATATCTGTGAAATTGTTGAAAGAAGGTAATGAAATCATCCTTCAATATTTCCCAGAACTGCTTGACAAATCGAAAATTGAATCCGTCAGGCCCTGGACTCTTTGTGCTTTCACAGTCCCAAACCGCAGTTTTTATCTCCTCTGCTGAAAAATTCTCTGTGAGTTGAATGTTCTCGTTCGTTGTGAATTGATCGAACTGAACCCCGTTAATAAGTGGTCTCCTCCATTCCCTCCTAGCGAACTGCTTAGAGAAATGATCGTGGACCAATTCCTTAATTCCCTGTACATCGTCCTTCCAATGACCATTGATGTACAATCCCACAATCTCATTTCGCTTCCGCGTCCGATTAACCACTTTATGAAAGAAACTTGAATTCACATCCCCTTCCCGAATCCATTTTATTCTCGCCTTCTAGTATAACAATGTGTCTTTCATACCTAACTGATTCTGTAACACGCTGACCTCTTTCTGTCGAATCTGAGCCTCGGCTGCCGATAGTTCTCTGGCCTCCGCCAGTTCATCCAACTTGCTAATCACCTCCTTAGTTTCCTCGATCTTACCATCCAGTGATCCGAACACTTCTTTGTTCCATATTTTGAGGCTCATTTTCAATCTTTTCAATTTTTCTTTGAGGATATATTCACCCCACCCTTGAATCTTATAACTCGGCCACTGTTTTTCCACAAAAGGTTTGAATTGTTCATGACTGAACCAAGGATCGAGACTCCGAAAGGGTTTCGGTCCCCAATCCCTTATATGATTCTTGAGAACAATTGCACAATGATCGGATACCGTTCTTTTGAGGCCCCATTGAGTTAGATTAGGCCATTCCTGTAGCCAACCATTTGATAACAAAAACCGATCTAAACGGCTTACACACGTTCCATCAGGCCTATACCATGTATATTTTCTTCCAATCAAGGGCAGATCCAATAGTCCCGATGTACTGATAAATCTGTCAAACTCATTCATGCCAGTTGAATTGTGATTCTGAGATCTTCCCCTTCTTTCTGAAATTTTTCTGACCTCGTTGAAGTCTCCACATAAGCACCACTTTTCCTCTTCTTTCCCTTCTATTTTAGAAAGCAGAACCTTCCACATATCCCGTTTGTGGTCCAACACCCCCGAAGAATAAATGTTTATGATATGACATCTAATTCTTTCTTCTCCCCAAAAACCCTCCACTCCTAGCAATCCGTCTTCTCCCCAACATGATTCCATTTTAAAATTTGCATCATTCCAAATGCATATAAGACCACCCGCCGAACGTTCTGCCCTTTTGAACGCCCAATTGAAGTTCTTATCACCCCAAATCGCCACACACATCTCCTTTGTGATGAATTCTTTTTTTGTTTCTTGTAGACACAAGAAGTCCACCTTTTCCTTCTTAATCAACTCCCGTATTTCTCTTTTTTTCACCCGTCCACCTAATCCTCGTTTATTGAAACTGACAATAATCATTGGTTAACCTCGACGTCACCCGGTACTGCCTGATTTGTAAGTGCTTTCAGATTTCTGTTTTCCATTTCCATCAATTGTTGAATGATTTCTTGTTCATTTCCTTGTCCTATAATCCCCAATTTCTTTCCAATCTCCCAAAGTTGAGTCGCCTTTTTAACCAATTCCGATTCCACCGTACCTGCTTGATCATCGACCGTATTAAGTGTGTCTCCCTTGGTACCGACCTCCAACATCTTTTTCCTTTGGTACGTGTTCTTAAAGCTCTCCACCCTTACCGATCCCCATTCCCCATTCCGCTGTAAGAGTTTCACAATGTTCTCCGCATTACTCCCAGACCTCTGTTCGGATTCTTTATTCGCAACAAATGACGAATGGTTCTCTGATTCCGTGTTCAAAGCATATGGCGATAAATTCTTGTTGATGCCATTGAATTGCATCGTCCCACAGGCCGCCCTCGACACTTCCCTTTCCGGAGAGTCGAATGTTACAATTTCTTCCCTCCTCCCTTGAAATTGTTGTTTGTTTGGGATTTCATCATCCCATGACTGTGGAATAATCTCATCCGAATAATTCGAGTCTGAGCACGGAGATTCAGAGACCACTTCCTCTTGTTTGGAACGGTTGATCACGCTCTCCACCATGGGCCAATCAATCCCCTCTTCTAACATTTTGATAGTGTATATCCGTCCATCAATGTCAACCTTAGTGACTTCATTGATAAATTCCTTGGAGGAGGTAGTGATGAGTAATCTAGCACTATCGAGTTTAGATCTACTCATGGTATCCTCACTTAATTTTTTCAAAGTGCCCCACCGGAATACTAGACGGCTAAAAAACCTTTCATTCCACGCATGAAGTGGGATGCCAATGCAGTTTATCCATACCTCGCGGTCTTGGATTTGCAACTCCTTTTGCCAATGTCGTATGTCTTTGAACCATGTTCCCAACCACTCCTGTTCTTCTTTAATCAAATCCGTTAACTTTTCCTTATTTTCAGCATATATCAGAACCTATGAGCATCCCATTGGAATAACTGTCAATGACCCAAAGCCATTCAATGTGGGATCGTGTTGGAGCTCATTCACCGTTTCATAATCAATTAACGTGCCAATCAGACATCCTTCCAACCATTGCGTTTCCTCCTTTGTCGATTCAAAACATAATCCAGGCCATTTGGGCTTCTCCCTCACCATGGATTCATTTTTTTTAACCTTGGACTTCGCTGTCAGCGCCTGCACATAGGATTTTTCAGAATTGCTTCTCCTATTCGATACATTATAGACTGCAGCAGCACTGGGTTGTGAAGATTGGCGTTGAAATCGACTACGATTTGCCTGAAGTTGGAATTTGCCCAACTGGATTCTGTTAAGGGCTTCCTCAATCTTCAGCACGTCCGTAATGCCTCGAAAGCGCACGAATCCAAACTTCTTCCCTTGACTGGTTCGTTTTTGTGGAATAACTATATCACACACCTGCCCAATTTTTCGAAAAGTTCGCCACATCTCAATTTGAAACCAGTCATCGGGGAAATTGGTGAAAAAGAATGGCGTGGACATCTCAAAAATGCGCTGCATATGTGCTGGGATTCCTTTAGTAAATCGGCGATGCGGATTCTGGGCAGTAGCCGCCTGACGGCGATGCGGGTTCTGAGCGGTAGACGCCTGACCAAGCTGCGTTACTTCCTTACCTTTCAAAGGGTTTGGGTATGTGCGCTCACTCTCGAAACGGGTTGGGTAATTGTTAGGGTTTAGGTAGGGTCGATGCTCCGAAGATATTCGCTGAGCTTGCCGTGCCGGAAAGATTCGCGATCGGCTGGGAGGGTTTTGGGCGGGGTAAAATTTGAATTCCTCACCTCTCTTTCTCTCTCTAGACATGGCTGCTATTGACGCTGTCATTTCATGATTTAGTGATTTAGATAAATATCTTGCAGATTTGATATTTATTTTTTTCTAGTATTTGATTTGGTTTATTTAGGATTTGATTTGGTTGATCTAGGATTTGATTTGGTTTTACGGATTTGATTTTATCAAGATTTTGTGGAACTCTATTTGTATAAATAGGGTGGCTTGATAAATTAATAATTAAGAATTAAGTTGATTCAAATTGTCCTTGTCTTCAGTTTATCAAAATTCCTTATTTTCTTCTCGTAAGCACCACTTCACCCTTGAGCACATACACTTGCAATCATAGGGAACAAATTGAGGGAGTTCGTACATCGGCCCTTTTTTTATTTTTCTGTATGTCGAACTGAACTGGATACACAAAATGAAAGCTGGTGGATTATTATATGATAGCTTGATCATTACATCTTAGATGCTGTTTGAGAGTTGTAAAAGCGAGCTTTCTTTGAGAGAAACCAAATGGAGACCACTCTCTTTCAACATGGTGGTCAATTTAGAAGCGTCCATGTGGGATAGAATGCCTCGCTGTTGTATCTCGTTGTTTTGAAATTGGTTCATCGTTGACGGATAGTACAATGCTTCTTGTCTAGCTGTAGTTGCATATCTTGAGCTTGATCAACATGTTGCTTTTGACTGCATTCTTGTAAAATCAATTTCAATCCATTGAATATACACTTTATCCAGCTCAATTGCCAAATTTTGATTTACATCTTTTTAAATACTATCGGAGTATGGTTGTAAGTTCTTTACCCGCTTAATGGGGTTCCTGGGTTTTACTGGGCCACTCCCTTTGTTTGCCTAGTTTCATCGGTTATTGCTCATTCAGGTTGGATCGGTTCTGGCCTATGCATGGCCTGGCCATTGCTTCACAGGTCGTTCTGGCTCATTTGACCTGCTTTAGGTGTCTTTATAAGACATCAATATTTTTACTTACCCAGGAAGATCATTTTGTTGTAAATTATGTTTCGATGGTTTTGCCAAATGCAGACGAACAATTAACAAGGGGATTGGTGTAGATAATATGCATTATCTCAATGATGGCCTCTGGAAGGTAATGGCTTCACTTCTTGCTATTATTTTCTAGATTCATTCCAAGGATCATGTTGCTTGTTTTGCATTTGCATTTTATAGTGGTTGCGTACTCCATTTTTTTTGTGAAGTGATTGAAATGAGTCTGAAAAGGTTGTCCTCTACTTTCCAAGATAACCACTCTAGCAACTTTGATTTAGTTAAGAGTAAATAATCGCAAGTTATGCTGGCGTTTGACTGTTTTTTCATTATTTATAATATCAAAAGTTTTGATGTTGTTTTGGAAAGATTTACAGAGTGGAGTATGTGTGGTGATAAAATTTGGAAGTTGATATATTATTTGTTTATTTTAAAATTTCTTTAAATTTTTGAAACTGAGATTATTGAAAATTTGAAACAATATTTAACAGGCTGTATATTTATTGATAATTGATGTAGTAACAGTGAGAAAGTGAGTTACAATTTTGGAAGAAATCTCCTCCCAGAAGCCCAAACAAGCATAACCATGTACGCTGACTGATGTATTATTTACAACACCTCTTTTTCTAATATTTAAAGGATGTTTTTCCTCTGTACTATGATACAATGTGGGTATTGCATGGCCTTTTTCTTTCAAAGATGCAATGACATATGTCAATGGATACAATAGGTGTCACGCCCCGGGCTTAGCCCGCGCAAGCGCGACTGCACAATGAGCTCTTATAGCAACTACTTCGTATCCGTCATCGCTCTACGAAAATGGTTAACCCAAGTTGCTATAATTGTCCATTGTAAGCCTTTATAAACCACTTTAAATTTTCATCCACAACCAATGTGGGACAAGGGTATTACAATCACCTATCCTTTAGAACGCGACGTCCTCGTCGCGACCTAACTCATCGATCCACCGGCACCGGGAATCTAGAGATGGCTCCTACAGGTTCAAGAGGTGGTTCCCGTCATGTAGCACTTTGCCCCGCAGGTTCAATTGGTGGCTCCCACGCACGTTGCACTTTTCCCCGCAGGTTCAAGAGGTGGCCCCCGTCTTGTAGCACTTTGCCCTTTAGGCTCAAGAGGTGGCTCCCACGCACGAGCACTTTGCCCTGCATAACACTTATCTCCCGGTGTTTTCTGCTGGTGACCGGCTCTGATACCATTCTGTCACGCCCCGGGCTCAGGCCCGCGCAAGCGCGACTGCACAATGGGCTCTTATAGCAATTACTTCGTATCCGTCCTCGCTCTACGAAAATGGTTAACCCAAGTTGCTATAATTGTCCATTGTAAGCCTTTATAAACCACTTTAAATTTTTATCCACAACCAATGTGTGACAAGGGTATTACAACAGGGAGTTGTAAATTTGCAAAAATTTTGAAAGCAAGTTGAGAATCTTGTGCGTGTTGTTTATACTGAATAGAAGTTTCTGAAATTTTATGTGAAGACAAAATTGCGCTTGGTGTTTGTTTTACGGTTGTATAAGTGAGCACATGAGAGTGGATGTATCTGTAATTTTGATCAATAAGTGCATGTAATTTTGTATTTACTTGAAATACTTTTGTAATTTAATTCTTATAAAAAAATGTATAATGCACTTGTATGCTTAGATATTTGTTATATCCATATTTGTCCTACTATTCTATGTGGTTATCCATATAACACAATGATTGAGATGCAACACTGAGCTATTACACGATCTAAAATATTTAAGTTGAATATTTAGCATCAACTATAGGTTTTGGCATTGCTGTGATCTTTCGATCCTGCAACATGATGCGTAGCACTCGAGCATGATATGTAGAGACAATATCATGTGTTATATACTATGAGGTTGTCTTTCAGGATTATCATTGATAAAAATGTCACAGGATGTGTTGTAATTTCACTGAGATACCATGTCAGTGTACGAATATATACACGTATATAAATATGCATGTCAGCATGTATAAGTTACTTTGAAGTGCATGTTTCTTCTATCTTTGAGCAACGATGACATCTTTCTCCTTGTGTAAGACATTCTTTGTTTTTTAATTTTTGCAGATGGAGCGCCTGGATTGAGTTTTGCCAAATTAAGGGTGCATCATTGACGGGGAAATATGAGGGCTATAACATATCAGACTTCATAAAAAAAAAGTTCGTTCGTCTTTTTCTTTTTGTGAATTGGGGCTGTTAAATTTTATAGCTGGGCAACCCAAAACCTCGTTTTTTCCATGTATTGGACTATAAGTTAATGCTGAAAACGCTCTAGCGATTCTTGTAAATCTGAATTTTTTCCGAGTCACGAGTTGCATAATTTCGTTTTTGCAATGTTAATATTTATCGGGCTAATGTATGTTATCATTTTGCTAAAATTGTAAGATACTCGTGAGATTAAATTCAACTAAGTTGTGGATAATATCAAATTGAGCAATAAATAGATAACTTAGGAATGGATTATCTGGATTTGTAAGAAATGAATAAAATTAAGTAATTTATGATCATATAATTTTTGCTTTAATTTTGTACTAAAAAAATGAATGGGTATTTTTATCTGAACACTTAAAAATACCAGTTAGAGAGGCTCATAGCTTTTATATAATACAAGTGTTACTATGCATGTATTGCGTGTTTGTACAATTATTTTGTATGGGTAATTACTTTTGGAGTTTAGTTAATTTGTATATACACAAACAATTGTATTGCAAAATATTTGTGATTATTTGTCATAATACTGTATTATTTTTTAAGAAAAATGATGGTACAACTATATTAAACATATTTGTAATTTGTATAGATAATGTGTGAATTTTTAAATTTTGGAATTTTGGAAAGTGGATGGGATATGGTATTGTTATGAGCAACTTATAAATTTATTAAAATATGTTTTTATGTTGATTAAATAAAAAATATTAGTGTAGTAAGACACGACATATTTAATCTGGTTGTCTCGAAATAATGTGACTTCTTGAAATGATAGCGTTGAGATTATTAAGATTAAAAGGATCTTTGGTGGCCAATTACTCGGTTAATGACCTGTTTCTTCAACCTCTAATTTGTCTAGAAGTTTATTGATTTGTAATTTGATCGATGTATAATTTTTTATGGGTTAGAGTACCCCAGTACTCCATTAATACATTTGTCTATATACACGATTATTTTAAGATTGAACCTTTATAAAATCTTAATATCCACTTATTGTTCTTTGCTTGAGAATTTGTTTATTTGCTTAATAGCTTAATGTCATGATTATTGACTTCCATTGTGTATTCGTAGTAGATTTTATCTTTCATTCTGATTAACATATAAATTATTTAAAACTTGTCCTTTATCAACAAAAGAATTTTGAAAAGTCATATCCTATAAATCGATGAATAATATACGTCTATCAAGAATATTTATTTACCGATACTTTTGATTGGATCAAGTTTTACATTTCTTGCCTATTAAGGTAAAAAATCCTCATAAAATATAATGATTATAACTACCTCAAAACCCATTCCTAATTATCGAGGGAGCAAGATCTCTTCCTTAATTCATTCATAAATCCCATGCAACCCTACATTCCCTCACATACACATACAAAACCAAAAACAAAAACCTTTTCTGAAATCAAGATATCCATGGCTAAATCCAATTCTATCTCCTTGTTCTTTCTCGTGATACTATCTCTGGTTTTTGTGGGTTTTTCTCAAGGTGGTGGCAATGGCGGGGATTCGCTGCCATGCCTCCAGAAACTTTTGCCATGTCAGCCGTATCTGAAGTCTACAACCACTCCGCCACCGTCGTGTTGCGTGCCGATGAAACAGGTGGCAGCCCAGGAAAGCCAATGCCTCTGCGTTGTGTTTAATAATCCGGAGCTGTTGAAAAGTCTTAATGTGACTCAACAGGATGGCCTCAATCTTGCAAAATCTTGTGGTGCTAATGCCGATGTATCCATTTGCAAAAAGGGTATTTTTTTTTTATATATATTTTTTTAAAATTTAATGTTTTCAAATGTGGTTAGTATTTTAACTGAAGCATAATATGCACATTTCTAATATGGTTACACATAATGCTCATTCTATTTGAAATTCTTGGGTTTATTCGATGATCAATCCAAAAGTTCTGCAAACAATGTTATGTACTTATGTTCTACATCAATAACTACGGCTCACTGGCAAATGTGTTGATGCATTTCAATATTTCTTGATATAGAAATTAATTAATAAATTAAAATATAACATATGTTAAGATTTGGTTTATACATAAACTAAAAATAAAATATTTGGTTTAATTTATTTATTTCATCGCAGGTGCGTCTACTCCCTCCGGTTCCCCAAAGACCCCAGCTGCTCCTTCAACTTCTTCTAATAGTAAGTTATTCAGTAATGAGTTAATACTTACCGTTTGATATATTTTTAAGCATATGATGAGCCATGATTTGTAATTGTTCATCTCTCATTTATCCCTCATATCTACCGTACCAAACAATATTATATGTATTATTTTCGCTTCAATGTAATGTTGTTTCAGGTTCGGCTAAGAGTCCGCCTCCCAAAAGTGCAGGAAACAGTATGATTTCTCATGTTGCTGGATCTCTAAGCATGGCAGCCATTTTCAGTTTAATTAATCTTCTGATAGAGATTTAGTTATTCACAAAATGTTGTTTGTCTCAAGTAGTTTGGCTTTTAATTGTTTAATTATTTTTAGTTATTTACACAATGTTGTTGGTCTCAAGTAGTTTGGCTTTTAATTATTCATGGTTTCTGAACTACAACATTTATTGTCAACAGTTTTTGCTTAAAATGTGTATATACATATCTTTTACTATCTCATATCTATATATATATATATATATATATATATATATATATATATATATCTTTGCCATCTAATCGCTAACTAAAATCATGGTTAGCGACCGCATTTATTGCTGCTTTCGATTGTATTGTCGTGTATGAGGCGATTGTGGCTAGATTTTTGTTGTACTTATTTGTACTATCAATATACATGTTTCTGTTTAAAAAAAATCATGAAACAGTTCGTATTGAAGTGATCGAATAAAATAAATAAATAAACATGAAAACAAACAACAGTCACAAATGCATTGAATCACTTAACTATGTCCTTTTTCTATTTATTACGAATTATGAATAAATTTAATCGAATAGGTCCATAAAGTAAGCAATCAATCAAAGATCTACATGTTCACAAAACAACTGTACGCGTCACATTTTTTACACTGAAGCAATTCTAATTCAAAAGGAACAAATCAAGGAATACAAACCACAAAACTGTTTCATTTACAAGTAAAGAAAAACGAACTCGAACCAGGAAATACTCCAAACCAAAAGAATTTAAGCAATAGAAAAAACCAAACAAAGTTTATACTAACTAGTGCGCAGTGGTGGTCTTACTGTCGCCATTTATTCTAACTGGAACGAATTTCCACGTCACTAGTGCAACACAATTCTTCCCTTCACTTTTTATATCATTTTCGTAGATTTCCACTTGGTCACTGGAGTTCTTCAATGGGTATACTACTCCTCAGATAAGGAAACCATTCTTCTTCTTGGTTTCCTTTTGAATTTATTCTTCTCCACCAAATCGGACTGTCCCTCACGAAAATTTACAAGTTCATCATCGACCGCCGAATTAGTGATGCTATCGCTCGAAGCATGTGTTGTAACCTCAAACTCTCTCTCATTGGTACCATCACATTTTTCTTTAGTGATAGGACCTGACATGAGTGTCCCATCTTGCTTCATAGATGAATTATTTTCATGATTTGTGTCACCTGGATTTGAAACCACAGGGTAATCTTTTGCATTCCTTTCAGAAATATTCTGATCGAAGGATTGACTGACCTGAGTTTTCTCTGGGTCAGACTCAGCAGAATAATCTTCACTGCAGCTTGAATTGCTATCAGAGGATATCACAAAGAAAGATTCAGCAGATAGCTGCAAAAGTTCTTCTTCTAAATTTTGGCGTCTGTGCAAAATATCTTCTTGGTATTGAGGGGGAGATCTAGGGTAAGCTGATGATGAACGGGAACCCATGATACTATTTATTCCAGCTGAAGGGGAAATTAAATTCTTGGTACTTAAATTATCCCCACCAGAAACAAGTGAATTAAAGCGAGAGTAACCAGCATCAGCAGGCATAGACCCTTCATCATTTAAAGATCTCAGCTCTTCCAGATTTCCGCCCAAATTGTTGATAACAGAACTATCCCCTCCCCTATCAAAATGCTGTTCAGAATTGACAACAGGTGATGGATCTGCAAAGGAGGCTTCAGATTCTAGAATCTTAGTGCTACTCTCATCCTCATTATGCTTTATAGAGTCAGAGATACATTTTGAGGTCCCACCAAGCAACTCGCTATTTGCTTGAATTTCTTTAATATTACTGAAGACTTTACTCCTAAATTTATTACCATCAACATTTCCAGATACTGGATCCATCCATTCACATGTCGTGGAATCTGGATCAGAACACGACCGAATTAACTGTTTTTCACTCCCAATGCTTACAACGCGAGAGATTGTCTTCTGCAAACCATTAAAACAATATGTATGATTAAGAAAGCAAAGAAATTAACTTTGTAGGAGCAAACATGAAAAGAAACATTTTCTGGTAAAATGAAAGTTAAAGACAAAATGAAAGAGAGCCTATTGCAAGGATACAGCTTCCTACCCGTTTTGTATTCTTCCCCTCTAAATCAGTATCATCCTTGGCTGGTATGTAAAATCCAAAGGTAGCAGACCGCTTCATCCTGCTCGTGACTATAATTTGCTTCTTCCAAAACTCACTTGGGGATATTCTCTTGTCATCCAGTTTAAGCTTTAGAGAACATGCAAATGTAAAGAAAGGCAAGTTCAGTGTAAGGTCAGATTTAATCATGGGCACATATATTCATCGCGAGTGATCAGATGTTAAATTCTTCAATTGAAAAATATGAAAATGGCTAAATCAATGATAATTTACCATGTAAGGAAGAGGAAAAAAGCTGAAAACTTGGGCTCGGAACCATCTTGCACAGCAAAGAGGATTTCCTTCTAACCACAAGTTCTGAAGAGATGGAAGGCCAGCAAGAATCTCCACCTCAGAGAAGTTTGAAATAATATTATAGGAAACGTCCAGGCCTTCAAGTGACTTCAAATTCTCGATCCCATGCAATGTGGATAACGCATTGTTCCTCAAATCTAGTTTAACAATTTGACAAGGGACCTACATGGAAGTACAATGAAGTGGATCCAAAACTCATGGCTTGATAGAGATGGAAACCAAATATACAAGGGATCATTTTTATATGTTATTGAACATTCAGTTATCTTCATAGTATCTTTTAAGTAACTACAATGGATATGAATCAGGTAGAGGCTCCTTTCTTCACTTTCCCATTCTTCTTTTCTTCTTCATCTTTGCACAATAACCATTAGAGTACAGGCTGATTTTAAAATGAAGCTACTTAAAGCATTTTAAACAAGGAGTGGAGAAATATATTATGAAAACTTGACACAATTGATTATAATAAAGGCCATTCATGTTAACTTGGGCTTCTTTTTCACGTGAAATTCACCTACGTCATTGTTAATTGAAGTCCTCCAAAAAGGAAAAAGAAAGAAAGAAGAAATAATTTTAAAAAACTACCAGATAGGCAATCAATTTATGTTCCTGAACGTTTTTTAAGCAAAGTTTCCTGTTTCCAACTCCTAAGCCCGTGAATGCTCGAGGTAGGGTTGTCTAACAATCAAGGATTTAACCAGCGGTACATAGTCATTTCACCATCCCAATCTCAATCCATAGCCCATTATACCACCATTTTGGCTGATAAAATAACTCAGGCAGCAAGTGCTATTTTTTCTATCACCATCCCATTAAAATAATCCATAATGCCCCTCGTGTATCTAAACCCAAGCTTTAATTCCCTACCTTCTAATCCATGAAGGAAAACTGTAAAATTATCCCTCAGTTCTTTTCATTCCTATGCTTTGGTGGTACCCTGGACTTGCCTCAGAGTGGGAGCGAATTTTGGTTGCTCCTGGTTTGCTTTGAGAAATATCACATCAACTAGTGGACACAGATAGTGTAGAGTCTCGATTTGCTTACATGCATCTATCCAGCCTCGTACTGTTCCAGAATGGTACTTCTTACTTAATTGACAAACAGCAAGGGACAGCTGAATTCTAGCCCATCGTCATAAAGCCAAATTCAAGTATCAAATCGTAAAATCTCTATTGCCTGTGAGTAATACATAAAATATTATGGCAGATACTAGAATCGTCTTTAATTGACTACAACTGGGATATCTTTCTTCATGTATACACCTTTCATCGAGTTAATTAGATTAATCTAATAGCTATTATCCAAATCTCTCCATTGAAATCTCTACATAAATGGTGCCCAACTATGCGAATAATAATAAAAAAAAAAATTCAACTTAGGACTTGCTAAAAGTATCTCTTTCTATGGAAATTTCAAAAAGTTACCTCACCAAAGGATGAAATACTTCTCAGGTTATTAAATCCCAGATCAAGGTGCTTCAGTTTGGTGCATTTGTAGAGATTATCCACCTTAGCAAATCTGTTCCTGCTGAGATCAAGAGTTTCCACCACAGGAAGAAGCTGTAAGGCCTCATCCATGAGAACCAAGCCATTACACGCACATGACACAAAGCACAAGCGGTCCCATTGGGGCGAATCCTTTATCTCCAATATTCTAGTGGCAAATACATGCCGCAATGCATCCTAAGCAAGTTATGATATGAAAAATAGTAAAAAAAAAACTTCAATAGCTGCATTAGTTCAAACACCCTAAACTACCAAAATTTATCCACTTGCATTCTTATAAGAGATAAAATATAAAAAAAAATCCTGATCATTGTTCTCAAACCGTTGAACAACAAGACATTCTATTCGAGTACCACAGTTTCAAAAACTCCCAAAGCTCAAGTATTCCACTTTCTTTCAAAAAAATATACATATAAAAAGGTACTCACAGTAGAATTATGACAAATCAGTTTCTCCAGCGTGAACCTCATCTCAAGCAGCCCCTTAGCAGCCGACGTCGACAGATCACATCCCCGGAGTTCCAAAACCTTCAGAGATCCGAACGGCAACAAATAGAGCGGCGTAGGATCCCTGCTCGGGGACGGCAGCGCCGAAACCACTTTCAACGAAGGCAACAATCTAAGAATTCTTCGTAACTGCTCAAGCGCGCGGTGATCACCCAAATCAGAAACATAAGCCCGCAGATAATCGACCGGAGCTCCAGTAATCAAGCTCTCAAGTTCCTCCAATGCTTGCAGCCTGGATTGCACGTACCTTAACCCCACAGGATTCAATTTCAAGACGATAGCACCTTCGATCAGCCTGTCCGCTTGATTTTCAACAAATTTAAAAAGCGATTCGAGGTATCGATCTCCGCTGACTATGGCCATGGCGTGAAAATTAGGGCTAGGGATTGATATTAGTCAATTGGAGGGGTGGAATCAAGGGGTTTTTGGCCCTTTTGGGGGAACAGAAGAGTTGAGAAGTTCCATGAAAGACGTTATTTTGTGTAAATGGTTGATTTGGTTGATGATTGGACAGATTGAGGAAGAAGAAAGGACACGTGGCGACTAATAGTCATTGATGGCATTTCTAGAATCTAGACACGATAAATGAAGAAGATATGACGAGCAATATTATATTGGGTGTTTTTGATAATATACTGTGTAAATTAATTTTATACATAAATACTTTTAATATGTTTTCACTTATTTCTATTATTTTGAATTAATTAATTTTAATTAATAATATTGTTATCAACATGAAACTAGAGGTGTTTATTGGCTCAACCCAATTCGGACTGATCCAGAACCGGTCGATTACAGATCCAATAATTCTGAAACCGGTCCAATCCATTAAGGATTCGGATCTGATCCGTTTTCGGGTTGCACTGGTTCCAACCCGAAACCGATTTTGTTGAATTTTTTTCTTCAAAAAATCGAATATATACCATAATAAATAAAAAAAATTATATAAAAATAATAGATCTGGTTCCGGACCGGATCTGTTTGGTCCGGAACCGGTAAGATACCGGATCCGGCCCGATATCTTACCGGGTCCGGAACGGTTCGGAACCGGTTAGCCCGATTCCGGTTCCGAATCGGGATCGATTTGATTTTGGGTCGAGTCCGGATTGAGGAGCCCTATATGAACACAAGAAATTTTATTATAAAAGAAATATTCCTTTTTATTTTATTTACAAATTCTTATATTTCTTAATGAAATATTCTATTATACATAAATCTAGGTAAGTAGAAAGAATTTCTTTCTAAATAAACATCAATATTTAGACAGGTCAGCATACATGGCATCTTATTTGATTCGGGAGAATGATAGTACTGGTTTCGCAATACATATTCCAGAGAAGTTTCAATTTAAAGAGCAAGAATATGTTGCCACCACTAAACCTACATCTTTCAGTCAGCTTTAAGCTTTCATTTTTTTTGCCTTGTTTAGCTCTGCAACTGGAGCGCTTTGCTTGCTTTAGCTCCTTGAGATCAAGTTCAGCAGCCCCCAAATCAGTTTCTGAATGCGTGGGCGTTCTCTTTCAGCTCTTTCTCTAGTTTTTCTCCTTCCCCATCACCCTCACAATCACTGGTTGAAACATCTGGTCCTTCAAAATTACAAAAGAGATATAGTCCAGACCAAGGAGCACCTATCAATCTAAAGAAATGAGCACACCACGATTACAAAGAAAGTGCAGTATCTCTATGGACCAAATATCTCAATTCACAAAAGATTATATTGCATTCATCATTCGTCTCTCAATGGATGTTTCTAACCATGCTCAATACGGGTAAACATTATATTAGATGCCACTATAGGTGTCAAACGGGCCGTGTCGACCGTTTAATCGTGCCAGCACGGTTTAGAAACCAGTCGTGCCGTGCTGACCCATTTTCACAATAGACATGACCCGGCACGTCCATAGGCACGCCCCCTGCGTGACGTGCCGGCACGGCCCATTTCAAGTTTTTTTATTATTATTTTTTTTGGCTTACCGATCGATCGGCACAGTAGTGCCGATTGATCAATCAAGTAGCGATCGATCGGCACATAACTGCCGATCGATCGGCAAAGTAGTGCCGATTGATCATTCAAGTAGCGATCGATCGGCACATAACTGCCGATCGATCGCTATGTTAAAAAAAATTGTATAGTGTCGTGTAGTGTCGGCCCACGGGTCGGCACCCTATGGCCCAACATAGCCCATGTCACGGGACGTGTCTGGCACGTATAGCAAAATGGGTCATGCCATGCCGCTCCGTGATGTGCCGTGTTCGTGCCGTCCGCTCCGTTTGACATCTCTAGATGCCACTTTATGAGACTCCAATGTAAAACTATAACACGACAAAAATTTTAAAACCTTGAGGCTATGTTTGGTCACAACTTTTACCAGGTCATACAACTCAAAATTACTTAATAGTATTCTCCAGATTCGTTTTAAACAGGGTATTATAGTTTCATCCGCTCATTCGTCAATTCACAAGAAAATGGTAATCTCATTTACACAATACCTAGCAAATCTTGACAAAAGCCAAATAACACCATTGGAAAGGGTAGGGGTAAAGAAAACTATGAAGTTCATTCGATAAACTCAACTACTCTAGCACTACATTGATCTTGCAAATATACTACGACGACGATCAAATGAATTATATCTCAGAAAAAAATAGCATTGGCATTGGCATGCAGCAGGTTGAAGTAGCAGGTAGCAAGAAACAAATGCAAGCAATCAGATTTTCATGAATATAGTTAAACTTCAATAGAGAACCCAGAAAAATAAAACGTTTCAAAGAAAAGAACACAGAACTTAAGGGATTTCTATACTAAAACTGGATGGTAAATGCGAAGTTTGATTTCTAACTTAGACAATATGGGGAAAAGACTATAACTGTAGCAAAATCTTCATCATCAAGATAAAAAACACATATTAAGACACTAAACAATGCACAACTATTCAAAGTTCAAATGCCATACTATGGTTAGACAAAATCTATCAAAACAGAAGAAAAATTTCTAGCAGAACACAAAAATAATTTGAAAAATGACAACCGAAATCTTGCACCAAATTCCAAATTTGAATGCCAGTCCAAACCGTTGCCCATTGCCCATTACAATGGATGCCAAAGAACCAAAAAAATTACATCTTTGCAATATTTACCATGATAATACACGCCTATTGCAAAAAGATTTGAGCGTTCACAAACTTCTTAGAACATCAAGTATTGATAAGAGATATTGCGGATAATAGGTCACTAAGAACAATTCAAATAACATAGAAATAAGTGCTTCCATGCATCTGATTCTCAATCGCCGCCAGCCTTATTGTCAAGTAAGTGAGCCCACACTTACCACAATAGTGCCTGCCAAAATGATTCGTCAGCGTTAGGGAACTCCTTCCTCAGCCTTTGCACCTTTCTGGAATCATCCACCTTGTGGAAATGGAGATTAAGCTTGACCTTCTTCTTCTTGTGCTTGATCTTCTTCGGCTTCGTGTAGGTCTTCTTCAGTTCTTGTTGCGCTTCTTAGCACCGCCAACAACACCAAAGCCACCACCAAACCTACCATCAAAACCACCGCCTCCACCCAGACCACCACCGGCACCCCCCTATGCCACCACCAGTAGTAATGCCTAGCCCAGAACTAGGGTGTAACCAAGAATTTTTAATTTAGTGGGCTAAAATTTGTACTCAAATACATGCGTAAACATAGACAACCAATATGCAATATATTAATTTAATTTGAGTAATAAAATAGAAAGTATTGAAATTATACAATAAAAATACATATTTAAGACGCAACCAAAAATAGAAAGTATTGGAATTCGCTTTCCATGATCAGGTTCATATATTGTCACTTGGTCTAACATCAACTTCATTTTCATGTTTGGGTCTTTTAGTATTTGACGGTGATTTTGAAGTCGGAATAGTGTCGACCATTTGCATTACTTGTCGATGCAATATCTTTCTTATTGAAAAAAATCAAAAAATATTTCGATTTTTCATTAGAATATGCATGTGAGCAAAATGATTAAGTTTTAATGAGAATGTGATATATGTTTTGTTATTAGTCCCAGTAAAATAGAAAACTAATGGTTTCAAATAGATCCAAGCAGTGTCAATAAAGTGAGACTCTATTGTTTGTCCGACAAGAAACAAATCATTTTAAATATATGTTAAGTTAGCTATGGGGTAATTTGGCGGAGCCTTATTCTTTAACTTGCTTTAAGGTCCTAGAGATGATAGTTGATGATAAATTGATATACTTTAAACCACCACCAACACAAAATATAGTTATTAGGTTTGATAATCCAAAAATAATACTAATTAAATTTAAATAGAATTACAATAAAGAGAAACATCATCAGCAAAACTAAGTAAAAAATTCATAATCATTCATTATAAATTTACGATATTGAGATGGCAAAATACACTAAAAAAATATAAAAATGGTCAAATCTTCTATAGCAAGTCAGCAAATATAAAAAAAGGGAAATTTACATTTAAGTACTCTTACCAAACAAGTTTTTGACATAAATCTCCATTTTTAAAAAGTGTACAAATAAATGCAGGGAGGAAAAATATCTTTTAACATAAGTCCATTTTCCAAACTTTGTTTAAAAAAAGGTCTTTTCCATTCCCTAAATACCCTTACTTTATGCAATCTCTCTCCTACTTTTTGCATTCTCTCTCTTCCTTTTTAAATTGTATATACACTTTTTTAAACCTACTTTTTGTTTCTCTAACCTACTTTTTGCATTCTTTCTCCTCTATTTGCCATTAATTTTTTTTAAAAAAATGATATTTACGATTGCCATTAAAATTTAAAAAATAACCGGCGCATGTAATGTGACATCCCCGAAATGGTTAATTGCTATTTGGCTTTAATTGTGTTTACATGATTAATTATGTGGTAATTGATTATGTGTTGGAATTTATTACCTTGTGGAAATGCATGGTCATGTGGATAGGATGACCCGGGGTTGCATTTTAGGGTGCATGTGGTGCATGTTGGGTAAATATTATTGGAAGCATGATTTATTTGCATTGGTTAGCAATTAATTGGAAATCATGTGTTAATTGATATTATGGTGCATTTTGAGTAAATGCTTTGAAAAATATCTTGTTGGGGTGTTTTATACACCATGGAATTAATTGGTATGCATTTGATTTAATAAAACCCACCCTTTTATTCCCAACTCTTATTTCACTTTACCAAAATCATTTCCAACACCCAAACCCTTCCCCCTTCTTCACATTTTCGAGCTCAAGCCTAGGGTTGAGGAGAAACCTTTCAAAAATCTTGATTTGTGGAGCATATTGGGTGATTTGAGATCCCCAAGAGGTATGGGTACCTCATGCTTTAATTTTGTGAAGTTTTGTTTGAGTTTGGTTTGGTTTTGAATGGTTTTAAAATGGGTTTTGTTGGGTTGTTGTGGGTTTGGTTAATGGTTGGATTTTTGGTTGTTTTAAGGTGCATTTTGGAAGTTTATGTTGTTATTTGAGTTGTTGGTTTGTTGGTTAAGAGTTGGAATGGGTTGGAATGGTTTTGAGATGCAAAAATGGAGGATTTTCGGGTTACAGGGGATGGCGATCGATCGCCCATTCCAGGCGATCGATCGCGCCCAGGCAGTGGGCTTTTCAAGCCTTTGGCGATCGATCGCCACTCTTGGGCGATCGATCGGCGGGTCTGGCGATCGATCGCGCCAGGGGTGGCGATCGATCGCCGAAGGGTGCAATTTTTATTTTTCGGACAGTGGGTATTGGCGATCGATCGCCGTGAGGGGCGATCGATCGCGAAAGCCAAAATATGGTTTTTTGGTTATTTTTGTGGGATTTTTGGTATTGGACTATTATTGGGTTCTAATATTGGTATTTGTGAATATGTAGAACCAACCCAGGTGGCAACGCAGCCAAGGAATTGAGGTCCAACCACATTCCACATTTTGGAAAGGTACGTAGTGGACGTACGGGCACCCAGCGGTAACATGTATTTTATATACTCATTGTTTATGCATTGTGGATGCGGGTATATATGTGGTATTGCATTGTGGATGCATATACATGTTGATTTATGCCATATGTGGTATTGCATTGTGGATGCATATACATGGTAATTGATGCATAGATGCATAATATGGTTATTGGATGCACATCCCATGAGTCGTGGTCATCCTTTGATGATTTTAATGCTTGCCGCTTTTGTATTGGTTCCGCTAAATGTGAAGCGAGGGGTGGGAGCGCCGCATGTCACATTTGAGCGTGGTTGTCATATGGGGCGAGGAAAGGGTATTTGCCGCTCTCTGTGAAGCGAGGGGTGGGAGCGCCGCATGTCCATTGTAGCGAGGTTATCCTATGCCGCCCATATGAATATAAGCGAGGGGCATTAAAATACACTGTGATGGACAGACTAGGGAATGGTGACCAATATGTGGTACAGTTGAGATGGTATATGATGTCATGACATGTTTGGCCATTAAAAATAATCTATTGATTATACTCATGAGTTCTGGTACAGGGACAACCAAACGGGAAGCGTTTGAAATGCACGGGAAACAGGAAGTGTTTCATATTGATTATGCATTTACGCTTTATCTTCATATTGTGTTGAATATGAATGATTATTATTGCTCATGTTTGGGGGTTGTCCTTGTAGGTACCTTTTTGGCATGATAGACGGGCTTGAACGGGTTGAGACAATGAGCTTCACGAGCATCTTTGGTAGATGAAAGGACAGGATTCTTTTGTATAGTGCCTACTCTAGGAGTAGCGTAAAACTATAGTGGACACATTCATTTGTTGGAATGTAATTAATCCTTTTGGTAGTCCTTTATTTTGGCATGTAAATGCTTAAGCTCATAGACTCAACTTGTTTACTCTACTCTGATCATTTATTTAGCTCTATTATGCCTTTATTCCGCACTTAAGGATTAGGGTCCTTACATTAGTGGTATCAGAGCAGTGGTTAGAGAACCCGGGAACGAGTGAAGGGTAGCCTTAGCATGGTTGGCTAGGTGCTTACATTTGGAGCATGTTTATGCATGTGGTGCATATTACTGTATATCCTGTTATACTAACATGCTTATATCACTCCTGTTATCTAACGACATGATATATATATATTGCTTTGGATTGTTGTTAACATTTGTGTTACAGCATGGCTGCTAATGAGGAAGTCGGAGATGTTGGGAGTGTAAATGCGAGTATTGGATAGGCTAATCCTCTACCTCCACCGGCTGTGGGAATGGAACCAGTGGTCCAGTTATTGCTACCGGGTGAGATTAGCTTGACTCAGTTTCTGTCTTATCATCCGCCCCGGTTTGAGGGGACAGAGTCCGGAGAAGAGGCTGAAGAGTGGTTAGAAAGACTTGAGCAGATCTTTGTATCGGCTCCTTGTGCTGTGACGGCTTGGCTGAGGCTAGCGGAGTTTCAATTAGCCAAGAAACCTCTGATGTGGTGGAGGAGCACAGTAATGGAAATGAGAGCACTGGGTGCTGTGATTGACTGGACGCTCTTCAGGACCAGGTTCTTGAACCGATACTTCTCCGCAGCAGCAAGGCAGACAAAAGAGGATGAATTTGCAAGTCTGAGGCAGGGGAACATGACAGTGGCAGACTATGCCACACAGTACTCATCACTACTTAGGTATGTCCCCCATATTGCCTCTGATGGACGTGCCAAGATGAGGAATTTCATGAAAGGACTGCGACCGGAGCTCTATGACCGGGTTATCATCAATAACCCAACTTCTTTTGATGATGCTCTCACAAGAGCGGAGCTTGCTGAGCTAGGAGTGGGAGCTTATGCCATGCCACCACAGGTACCGCAACAGAGGCAGACTAGTGACAGTTTGAGGCCTCGGGGTGAGCCATTTAAACCCCGTGGTGCCTCCTCATCTTCGAGGTATGGTGGAAAGAAATACTTTGGCCAGAAACAGGATGGCAAGAAGGGAAATTGGTCGGCCAATCGAGGATCTTCACAAGGGGAGAGGCCGGGAGAGCCTAGGTGCAACAATTGTGGAGGGCCACATTCTTCAAACAAGTGTCCTGCATGTTATGTCTGTGGCAAGATGGGCCACATTGCTCGGTATTGTCCCACCATGGGAGGCCAGTCAGAGTATCAGGGCAACATGCCAAGGTTTGAGGACAGGACAGTGCAGCAGAGGCAGCAGTTTGGGCCTCGTCCATCGGGAGGTCAGACAGTGGGACCACCCCAGGGGCAAGTATATGCACTGACCAGGGAGCAGGCTCAGGCAGCTCCAGAGGAGGTGATTGCCGGTACGTGTCATTTATTTACGTACCCTGCTTTTGTTTTGATAGATACAGGTGCCTCCCATTCCTTTGTGTCTGTGGGATTTGTGGAAAGACACCATATGCGCACGTCTTCTTTGCCCACGCCTCTATTGGTCTCGACACCCACTGGAAGAAACGTCGTTGCTGATCAGTTTTTGGCAGATGGCCTCATTTATTTTGAGGGCAACGAGTTGAGATCAGACTTGATTGTGCTGGGTATGTCAGACTTTGACTGCATCTTGGGTATTGATGTTCTGAACAAATATCAGGCAGTGGTAGATTGCCGGCAGAGAACAGTGAAGTTCAGACCTGAGTTGGGCAGTCAGTGGACTTTCTTTGGCAACGGGTCTCGTGCGAAGATTCCGTTGATTTCAGCGATCAAGATGTCTCAGCTGTTGGAACGTGGGCACACGGGCTATCTTATTTATGCCGTGGACACGTCTGGAAAGAGTAAAGAACTGAGAGTTGAGGATGTGCCAGTAGTGGCAGAATTTGCTGATGTATTTCCAGAAGAGATCCCAGGATTTCCACCGGCCAGGGAAGTTGAATTTGGGATCGAGTTGTTGCCAGGGACATCCGCTATCTCTCGTGCACCTTATAGGATGGTACCGGCAGAGTTGAGAGAGTTGAAAGAACAGTTGCAGGATCTCTTGGACAAGGGATATATACGCCCGAGCGTGTCGCCATGGGGCGCACCAGTTCTCTTTGTGAAGAAGAAGGACGGTTCGATGCGGCTGTGCATCGATTACCGGCAGCTGAATAAGGCTACAGTGAAGAACAAGTATCCTCTCCCAAGGATTGACGACTTGTTTGATCAGTTGCAAGGTACCAGGGTGTATAGCAAGATTGATTTGAGATCCGGGTATCATCAGATTCGGGTTAGAGAGGAAGATGTGCAGAAGACAGCGTTCCGGACCCGATATGGACATTATGAGTTCTTAGTGATGCCGTTCGGTGTGACGAACGCCCCGGCCGTCTTTATGAGTCTGATGAACAGAGTGTTTCAGCCGTATCTTGATCAGTTCGTCATCGTGTTCATTGACGATATTCTTATCTACTCCCGGAGCGAGGAAGATCATGTGAAACACTTGAGGACAGTGCTTCAGATTCTTAGAGAGCATCAGTTGTATGCTAAGCTCAGTAAGTGCGAGTTTTGGCTGAGCAGTGTAGTGTTTCTGGGGCATGTCATTTCGAGCAGCGGGATATCAGTGGACCCCAAGAAGATTGAGGCTGTGATGGAGTGGGCTGCCCCCACTTCTGTGCCTGAGATCCGGAGTTTTCTTGGTTTGGCCGGGTATTATCGGCGCTTTGTTGAGGGCTTTTCGAAGATTGCCAAGCCGCTGACTCATTTGACTCAGAAGGGTGTGCCTTTCTTTTGGTCAGAAGCTTGTGAGGAGAGCTTCCAGGAGTTGAAGCACCGGTTGACGACGGCGCCAGTGTTAGTGATCCCGACGGAGAACTCCAGATTTGTTCTGTATACTGATGCATCACTACAGGGCCTTGGATGTGTTCTGATGCAAGATAAGCATGTGGTAGCTTATGCATCGAGGCAGTTGAAGCCGCATGAGACCCGATATCCAGTTCATGACTTGGAATTGGCGGCTATTATCTTCGCCCTGAAGATCTGGAGGCATTACTTATATGGCACTTCATTCACCATATACACGGATCACAAGAGCCTCAAGTTTCTATTCACTCAGGCGGAGCTGAACATGAGACAGAGGAGATGGATGGACCTACTCAAGGACTATGACTGCGAGATAGAGTACCATCCCGGGAAGGCCAATTTGACAGCAGACGCCTTGAGCCGGAAAGTGAGGAGTTCTGCTGAGGACGTCATCCATCTGTCGGCTATGATGACCTCCTATTGCCATCTCGGCTATGATTTTGATATAGATGCATCACCAGTGTATGTCTCTACCTTATTAGCTGAGCCAGATATTTATGAGAACATCAGGAGAGCTCAGAGATCAGATGCTGAGGTTCAGAGATGGTTGTCTATAGTGCATCTTGGTCAGCCGACGAAGTTCAGAGTGGCCGACGACGGATCTTTGAGATTGGGTAACCGCTGGGTAGTTCCGAGTACGCCGGAGTTGCGTAAGGGAATCTTGGAGCGAGCTCACAGTAGTAGACTTAGCATCCACCCAGGCGGGAAGAAGATGTACACAGATCTGCGTGGTCAGTTTTGGTGGAAGCGAATGAAGTCTGATGTCGTCACTTTTGTGAAGAGGTGTCTGATCTGCCAACAGGTTAAGGCAGAGAGGCAGAGACCTGGCGGCGAATTGAGGAGCTTGGAGATACCGAAGTGGAAGTGGGAGCACATTTCCATGGACTTCGTGACTCATTTGCCGAGGAGTGCTTCAGGCTTCGATGCTATTTGGGTAATCGTGGATCGATTGACCAAGGTGGCTCATTTTATCCCCTATAGCATGACGTTCACATTCTTGAGGATGGCGCAGTTATATATTAGAGATGTGGTGAGATTGCATGGGATCCCCGTTTCCATTGTGTCAGATCGAGATCCGCGATTCACATCTCATTTCTGGGAAGGCCTTCAGTCAGCTTTGGGAACTGAGGTCAGATTGAGCACTGCTTATCATCCTCAGACGGATGGCCAGACCGAGCGCACTATTCAGACGCTCGAGGACATGTTAAGAGCTTGTGTTTTGGAGTTCGATGCCTCTTGGCAGGATTCAGTGCCTTTGGTAGAGTTTTCGTATAACAATAGCTACCAGACAAGTATTCAGATGGCTCCGTTTGAAGCTCTTTATGGCAGACGATGTAGATCGCCCTTGTGTTGGGATGATTTGGACAGTAGATCAGTCGGAGGGCCTGAGTTGATCCGGGAAATGGAAGAGAAGATAAAGACTATAAGGCAGAAAATGAAAGCGGCCCAAGACAGACAGGCAGCTTATGCAAATAAACGGCGGAGACCGTTAGAGTTTCAGTTGGGAGATAAGGTCTTTTTGAAGATCTCGCCTTTTAGAGGCGTTGTGCGGTTTGGGATGCGCGGGAAACTGTCTCCGAGGTTTGTGGGACCGTACGAGATTTTGCAGCGCATTGGCACATTGGCTTACCGACTGGCTTTGCCGCCTTCTTTATCTGGTATACATGATGTGTTTCATGTATCGATGCTGCGGAAGTATGAACCGGATCCGTCTCACGTGTTACAGCCTTCCGAAGTTCAGTTAGAGTCAGATATATCCTATGTGGAACGGCCTGTTAGAATTCTGGACAGAGCAGACCGTAGACTTCGGAACAAAGTGATACCGATGATCAAAGTTCAGTGGGATCACAGGGGTGTCGAGGAGGCTACGTGGGAGACGGAGCAGCATATGGTGCAGCACTACCCGGAACTATTCTCTGGTATGAGTTTATGTTTAGTTTCTGTTGGGGTAAGTGCATGTGATTTCGAGGACGAAATCTTATAAGTAGGGGAGTATTGTGACATCCCCGAAATGGTTAATTGCTATTTGGCTTTAATTGTGTTTACATGATTAATTATGTGGTAATTGATTATGTGTTGGAATTTATTACCTTGTGGAAATGCATGGTCATGTGGATAGGATGACCCGGGGTTGCATTTTAGGGTGCATGTGGTGCATGTTGGGTAAATATTATTGGAAGCATGATTTATTTGCATTGGTTAGCAATTAATTGGAAATCATGTGTTAATTGATATTATGGTGCATTTTGAGTAAATGCTTTGAAAAATATCTTGTTGGGGTGTTTTATACACCATGGAATTAATTGGTATGCATTTGATTTAATAAAACCCACCCTTTTATTCCCAACTCTTATTTCACTTTACCAAAATCATTTCCAACACCCAAACCCTTCCCCCTTCTTCACATTTTCGAGCTCAAGCCTAGGGTTGAGGAGAAACCTTTCAAAAATCTTGATTTGTGGAGCATATTGGGTGATTTGAGATCCCCAAGAGGTATGGGTACCTCATGCTTTAATTTTGTGAAGTTTTGTTTGAGTTTGGTTTGGTTTTGAATGGTTTTAAAATGGGTTTTGTTGGGTTGTTGTGGGTTTGGTTAATGGTTGGATTTTTGGTTGTTTTAAGGTGCATTTTGGAAGTTTATGTTGTTATTTGAGTTGTTGGTTTGTTTGTTAAGAGTTGGAATGGGTTGGAATGGTTTTGAGATGCAAAAATGGAGGATTTTTGGGTTACAGGGGATGGCGATCGATCGCCCATTCCAGGCGATCGATCGCGCCCAGGCAGTGGGCTTTTCAAGCCTTTGGCGATCGATCGCCACTCTTGGGCGATCGATCGGCGGGTCTGGCGATCGATCGCGCCAGGGGTGGCGATCGATCGCCGAAGGGTGCAATTTTTATTTTTCGGACAGTGGGTATTGGCGATCGATCGCCGTGAGGGGCGATCGATCGCGAAAGCCAAAATATGGTTTTTTGGTTATTTTTGTGGGATTTTTGGTATTGGACTATTATTGGGTTCTAATATTGGTATTTGTGAATATGTAGAACCAACCCAGGTGGCAACGCAGCCAAGGAATTGAGGTCCAACCACATTCCACATTTTGGAAAGGTACGTAGTGGACGTACGGGCACCCAACGGTAACATGTATTTTATATACTCATTGTTTATGCATTGTGGATGCGGGTATATATGTGGTATTGCATTGTGGATGCATATACATGTTGATTTATGCCATATGTGGTATTGCATTGTGGATGCATATACATGGTAATTGATGCATAGATGCATAATATGGTTATTGGATGCACATCCCATGAGTCGTGGTCATCCTTTGATGATTTTAATGCTTGCCGCTTTTGTATTGGTTCCGCTAAATGTGAAGCGAGGGGTGGGAGCGCCGCATGTCACATTTGAGCGTGGTTGTCATATGGGGCGAGGAAAGGGTATTTGCCGCTCTCTGTGAAGCGAGGGGTGGGAGCGCCGCATGTCCATTGTAGCGAGGTTATCCTATGCCGCCCATATGAATATAAGCGAGGGGCATTAAAATACACTGTGATGGACAGACTAGGGAATGGTGACCAATATGTGGTACAGTTGAGATGGTATATGATGTCATGACATGTTTGGCCATTAAAAATAATCTATTGATTATACTCATGAGTTCTGGTACAGGGACAACCAAACGGGAAGCGTTTGAAATGCACGGGAAACAGGAAGTGTTTCATATTGATTATGCATTTACGCTTTATCTTCATATTGTGTTGAATATGAATGATTATTATTGCTCATGTTTGGGGGTTGTCCTTGTAGGTACCTTTTTGGCATGATAGACGGGCTTGAACGGGTTGAGACAGTGAGCTTCACGAGCATCTTTGGTAGATGAAAGGACATGATTCTTTTGTATAGTGCCTACTCTAGGAGTAGCGTAAAACTATAGTGGACACATTCATTTGTTGGAATGTAATTAATCCTTTTGGTAGTCCTTTATTTTGGCATGTAAATGCTTAAGCTCATAGACTCAACTTGTTTACTCTACTCTGATCATTTATTTAGCTCTATTATGCCTTTATTCCGCACTTAAGGATTAGGGTCCTTACATGTAAATTATAACTGGTACAAAATTATAATTAAAATTTAAAAAATAACTTGCGCATGTAAATTATAACTGGTACAAAATTATAATTAAAATTTAAAAAATAACCTGCGGATGTAAATTATAACTGGTAAAAATTATAATGGTACATGTAAATTAAAATTAATGCATGTAATTTTATATGTTGGATCGGAATCATAACTGATGCATATAAATTATAACTGGTGCATGTAATTATAACTGATACACGCAAATTATAACAGGTGCATGTAATTATAACTGGTGCATATAATTATAACTTATACATGCAAATTATAACTGGTGCATGCAAATTATAACTGGAGCTTGCAAATTATAACTGGTGCATGTAATTATAACTGGTGCATGAAAATTATAGCTCCTGCATGTAATTATAACTGGTGCAAGCAAATTATAACTGGTGCATGTAATTATAACTGGTGCGTGTAAATTATAACAGGTGCATGTAAATTATAACTGGTGCATGTAAATTATAACTGATGCATACAAATTATAACTGGTGAATTTAATTATAACTGGTGAATTGAAATTATAATGGGTGCATGTAATTATAACTGGTGCATGTAAATTATAACTGATGCATGAAAATTATAACTGGTGCATGTAATTATAACTGGTGCATGCAAATTATAACTGGTGCATGTAAATTATAACTGGTGCATGCAAATTATAACTCATGCATGTAGTTATAACTAATGCACGTTAATTATGACTGGTGCGCGTAAATTATGACTGGTGCATGTAATTATAACTGATGCTTGCAAATTGTAACTGGTGCATGTCATTATAACTGATGCATGTAATTATAACCGGTGCGTGTAAATTATAACTGATGCATGTAATTATAACTGGTGCATGCAAATTATAAATGGTGCATGCAAATTATAACTGGTGCATGTAATTATAACTGGTGCATGTAAATTATAACTGGTGCATGTAATTATAACTGGTGCATACAAATTATAACTGGTGCATGCAAATTATAACTGGTGCATGTAAATTATGACTGGTGCATGAAAATTATAACTGGTGCATGTAATTATAACTGATGCTTGCAAATTATAACTGGTGCATGTCATTATAACTGGTGCATGTAATTATAACTGGTGCGTGTAAATTATAATTGGTGCATGTAATTATAACTGGTGCATGTAAAATTATAAATGGTGCATGCAAATTATAACTGGTGCATGTAATTATAACTGGTGCATGTAAATTATAACTAATGCATGTAATTATAACTGGTGCATGTAAATTATAACTGGTGCATGCAAATTATAACTGGTGCATGTAATTATAACTGGTGCATGTAAATTATAACTGATGCATGTAATTATAACTGGTGCATGTAATTATAACTGGTGCATGTAAATTATAACTGGCGCATGTAATTATTACTGGTGTATGAAAATTATAACTGGTGCGTGTAATTATAACTGGTGCATGTAAATTATAACTGGTGCATGTAAATTATAACTTGTGCATTTAATTATAACGGGTACATGTAAATTATAACTGGTGCATGTAAATTATAACTGGTGCATGTAATTATAACTGGTGCATGTAAATTATCACTGGTGCATGAGAATTATAGCTGATGCATGTAATTATAACTAGTGCATGTAAATTGTAACTAATGCATGTAATTATAACATGTGCATGTAAATTATAACTGGTGCATTTAATTATAATTGGTGCATGTAAATTATAACAGGTGCATGTAATTTTAACTCGTACATGTAAATTATAACTGGTGTATGTAAAACTGATGCATGTAAATTATAACTGGTGCATGTAATTATAATTGGTGCATGTAATTATAACTGGTGCATGTAAATTACAACTGGTGCATGTAACTATAACTGGTGCATGTAAATTATTACGTTGCATGTAAATTATAACTGGTGCATGTAAATTGTAACTGGTGCATATAATTATAACTGGTGATAAATAACAACTGGTGCATTTAATTATAACAGGTGCATGCAAATTATAACGGGTGCATGAGAATTATAACCGGTGCATCTAATTATAACTGATGCATGTAAATTGTAACTGGTGCATGTAATTATAACTGGTGCATTTAATTATAACTGGTGCATCTAATTATAACTGGTGCATGTATATTGTAACCGGTGCATGTAATTATAACTGGTGCATGTAAATTATAAATGGTGGATGAAATTAAAACTGGTGCATCTAATTATAACTGATGCATGTAAATTGTAACTGGTGCATGTAATTATAACTGGTGCATGTAAATTATAACTGGTGCATGTAAAATATAACTTGTGGTTGTAATTATAAATGGTGCATGTAATTATAACTCGTGCATGAAAATTATAACTGGTGCTTGGAAATTATAACTGGTGCATGTAATTATTACTGGTGCATGTATTTTATAACTGGTGCATGCAAATTATAACTGGTGCATGCAAATTATAACTGGTGCATGCAAATTTTAACTGGTGCATGAAATTATAATTGGTGCATGTAAATTATAACTGGTGCATGTAATTATAACTTGTGCATTTAATTATAACTGGTGCATGCAAATTATAACTGGTGCATGTAATTATAACTGGTGCATGCAAATTATAATGGCTCCATGTAATTATAACTGGTGCATGTAAATTATAACTGGTGCATGGAAATTATAACTGGTGCATGTAAATTATAACTGGTGCATGTAAATTGTAACTGGTGCATGTAATTATAACTGGTGCATGTAAATTATAACTGATGCATGTAATTATAACTGGTGCATGTAAATTATAATTAATGCATTTAAATTATAACTGGTGCATGTAATTATAACTGGTGCATGTAAATTGTAACTGGTGCCTGTAATTATAACTGGTGCATGTAAATTATAACTGGTGCATCTAATTATAACTGGTGCATGTAATTATTACTGGTGCATGCAAATTATAATAGATGCATGTAATTATACCTCGTGCATGTAAATTATAACTCGTGCATGTAAATTATAACTGGTGCATGAGAATTATAACTGGTGCATGTAATTATAACTGGTGCATGTAAATTGTAACTAGTGCATGTAATTATAACTAGTGCATGTAATTATAATTGGTGCATGTAAATTATAACTGATGCATGTAATTATAACTGGTGCATGTAAATTATAACTCGTGCATGTAACTGTAACTGGTGCATGTAAATTATAACTGTTGCATGTAAATTATAACTGGTGCATTTAAATTCTAACTGGTGCATTTAATTATAACTGGTGCATTCAAATTATAACTAGTGCATGTAAATTGTAACTCGTGCATGTATTATAACTGGTGCATGTAAATTATAACGGGTGCATGTAATTATAACTGGTGCATCTAATTATAATTGGTGCATGTAAATTATAACTGGTGCATGTAATTATAACTGGTGAATTGAAATTATAATGGGTGCATGTAATTATAACTGGTGCATGTAAATTATAACTGATGCATGAAAATTATAAATGGTGCATGTAATTATAACTAGTGCATGTAAATTATAACAGGTGCATGTAAATTATAACTTGTGGATGTAATTATAACTGGTGCATGTAAATTATAACTGGTGCATGTAATTATAACTGGTACATGCAAATTATAATTGGTGCATGTAATTATAACTGGTGCATGTAATTATAACAAGTGCATGTTTTTTATAACTGGTGTATGCAAATTATAACTGGTGCATGTAAATTATAACTGGTGCTTGCAAATTTTAACTGGTGCATGTAAATTATAACTGGTGCATGCAAATTATAACTGGGGCATGTTATTATAACTGGTGCATCCTAATTATAAGTGGTGCATGTAATTATTACTGGTGCATGCAAATTATAATGGGTGCATGTAATTATAACTGGTGCATGTAAATTATAACTGGTGCATGAGAATTATAACTGGTGCATGTAATTATAATTGGTGCATGTAAATTGTAACTGGTGCATGTTATTATAATTGGTGCATGTAAATTGTAACAGGTGCATGTAATTATAACTGGTGCATGTAAATTATAACTGATGCATGTAATTATAACTGGTGCATGTAAATTATAATTCATGCATTTAAATTATAACTGGTGCTTGTAAATTATAAACGGGTGCATGTAATTATAACTGGTGCATGTAAATTATAACTGGTTCATGTAAATTATAACTGGTGCATGTAATTATAACTTGTCCGTGTAAATTATTACCGGCGCTTGTAATTATAACTGGTGCATGTAAATTATAACTGATGCATGTAAATTATAACTGGTGCATGTAATTATAACTGGTGCATTTAATTATAACTGGTGCATGCAAATTATAACTGGTGCATGGAATTATAACTGGTGCATGTAAATTATAACTGGTGCATGGAATTATAACTGGTGCATGTAATTTATAACTGGTGCATGTAATTATAAATAGTACATGTAATTATAAATGGTGCATGTAAATTATAACTGGTGCATGTAAATTATAATTGGTGCATGTAATTATAACTGGTGCATGTAATTATAACTTGTGCATTTAATTATAACTGGTGCATGTAAATTATAATTGGTGCATGTAATTATAACTGGTGCATGTAATTATAACTTGTGCATTTAATTATAACTGGTGCATGTAAATTATAACTGGTGCATGTAAATTACAACTGGTGCATGTAATTATAACTGGTGCATGTAAATTATAACTGGTGCATGAGAATTATATCTGATGCATGTAATTATAACTAGTGTATGTAAATTGTAACTGATGCATGTAATTATAACAGGTGCATGTAAATTATAACTGGTGCATGTAATTATAACTGGTGCATGTAAATTATAACTCGTGCATGTAATTATAACTGGTGCATGTAATTTTAACTGGTGCATGTAAATTATAACTGGTGCACGTAATTATAACTGGTGCATGTAAATTATAACTGGTGCATGTAAATTATAACTGTTGCATGTAAATTATAATTGGTGAATGTAAATTATAACTGGTGCATTTAATTATAACTTGTGATAAATTATAACAGGTGCATTTAATTATAACAGGTGCATGTAAATTATAACTGGTGCATGAGAATTATAAATGGTGCATCTAATTATAACTGGTGCATTGTAACTGGTGCATGTAATTATAACTGGTGGATGTAAATTATAACTAGTTCATGTAAATTATAACTGGTGCATGTAAATTATAACTGATGCATGTAATTATAACTGGTCCATGTAAATTATTACTGGCGCATCTAATTATAACTGGTGCATCTAATTATAATTGGTGCATGTAAATTGTAACTGGTGCATGTAATTATAACTGATGCATGTAAATTATAACTGGTGCATGTAATTATAAATTGTGCATGTAAATTATAACTGGTGCATGTAAATTATAACTTGTGGATGTAATTATAACTGGTGCTTGTAAATTATAACTGGTGCATGTAATTATAACTTGTACATGCAAATTATAACTGGTGCATGTAATTATAACTGGTACATGAAAATTATAACTGGTGCATGTAATTATAACTGGTGCATGTATTTTATAACTGGTGCATGCAAATTATAACTGGTGCATGTAAATTATAACTGGTGAATGCACATTTTAACTGGTGCATGAAATTATAATCGGTGCATGTAAATTATAACTGGTGCATGCAAATTATAACTGGTGCATGTAATTATAACTGGTGCATGTAATTATTACTGGTGCATGCAAATTATAATGGGTGCATGTAATTATAACTGGTGCATGTAAATTATAACTGGTGCATGAGTATTATAACTGGTGCATGTAATTATAATTGGTGCATGTAAATTGTAACTAGTGCATGTAATTATAACTGGTGCATGTAAATTATAATTGATGCATGTAATTATAATTGGTGCATGTAAATTATAATTCATGCATTTAAATTATAACTGGTGCATGTTAATTATAAACTGGTGCATGTAATTATTACTGGTGCATGTAAATTATAACTGGTTCATGTAAATTATAACTGGTGCATGTAATTATAACTGGTGCATGTAAATTATAACTGATGCATGTAATTATAATTGGTGCATGTAAATTATAATTCATGCATTTAAATTATAACTGGTGCATGTAATTATAACTGGTGCATGTAATTTTAACTGGTGCATGTAAATTATAACTGGTGCATGTAATTATAACTGGTGCATGTAAATTATAACTGGCGCATGTAATTATAACTGGTGCATGTAAATTATAACTGTTGCATGTAAATTATAATTGGTGCATGTAAATTATAACTGGTGCATTTAATTATAACAGGTGCATGTAAATTATAACTGGTGCATGAGAATTATAAATGGTACATCTAATTATAACTGGTGCATTGTAACTGGTGCATGTAATTATAACTGGTGCATGTAAATTATAACTGGTTCATGTAAATTATAACTGGTGCATGTAAATTATAACTGATGCATGTAATTATAACTGATCCGTGTAAATTATTACTGGCGCATGTAATTATAACTGGTGCATCTGATTATAACTGGTGCATGTAAATTGTAACTGATGCATGTAATTATAACTGATGCATGTAAATTATAACTGGTGCATGTAATTATAATTTGTGCATGTAAATTATAACTGGTGCATGTAAATTATAACTTGTGGATGTAATTATAACTGGTGCTTGTAAATTATAACTGGTGCATGTAATTATAACTGGTACATGCAAATTATAACTGGTGCATGTAATTATAACTGGTGCATGTAATTATAACTGGTGCATGTATTTTATAACTGGTGCATGCAAATTATAACTGGTATATGTAAATTATAACTGGTGCATGCAAATTTTAACTGGTGCATGAAATTATAATTGGTGCATGTAAATTATAACTGGTGCATGCAAATTATAACTGGTGCATGTAATTATAACTGGTGCATGTAATTATTACTGGTGCATGCAAATTATAATGGGTGCATGTAATTATAACTGGTGCATTTAAATTATAACTGGTGCATGAGAATTATAACTGGTGCATGTAATTATAATTGGTGCATGTAAATTGTAACTAGTGCATGTAATTATAACTGGTGCGTGTAAATTATAACTGATGCGTGTAATTATAATTGGTGCATGTAAATTATAATTCATGCATTTAAATTATAACTGATGCATGTTAATTATAAACTGGTGCATGTAATTATAACTGGTGCATGTAAATTATAACTGGTTCATGTAAATTATAACTGGTGCATGTAATTATAACTGGTCCATGTAAATTATTACCGGCGCTTGTAATTATAACTGGTGCATGTAAATTATAACTGGTGCATGTAAATTATAACTGGTGCATGTAATTATAACTGGTGCATGTAATTATAACTGGTGCATGCAAATTATAACTGGTGCATGGAATTATAACTGGTGCATGTAAATTATAACTGGTGCATGGAATTATAACTGGTGCATGTAAATTATAACTGGTGCATGTAAATTATAACTGGTGCATGTAAATTATAACTGTGCATGTAATTATAACTGATGCATGTAATTATAACTTGTGCATGTAAATTATAACTGGTGCATGTAAATTATAATTGGTGCATGTAATTATAAATGGTGTAAAGGAAGAGAGATAATTCAAAAAGGAGAGAGAATGCAAAAAATAAGAGAGATAATTGGAAAAGGAAGAGAGAGAATCCGAAAAGGATGAGAGAGAATGACAAAAGTATGAGAGATAAATCAAAAAGGGAGAGAGAGAATGTAAAAAGTAAGGGTACATTTGTCTTTTTGGTCCAAAGTGGACCTAAGTGATTTAATGTTTTTTTCCTTGACTAGGATCAACAATTTTTTCACCACTTTTGGACAAAAGCCCAGAACCACCACCAGCAGCACTACCAAAACCGCCGTCGTCGCTCACACCTCCCCCTACGTCAAACCTACACCCCAGATCAACGCTAAAACCCCCAAATAAACCACTACGGCGCCATTGACCAGCGATAAGGCGACCATCGTGACCAAGTGAGTCTGCTAACAAGCCACCTTCAGCGCGTCCGCCACCATCACCGCCGCTCCCAAACCAACCATCAACTCCGCCACCTAGACCACCACCTCCAGAGAAACACCCACCCCCAGGGCCAAAAGCTCCACCAAAACCACCCCCACATGCGAAACCTACACAGGGACCACCCCCACCAAATGTCAAATTGGGAATTTTGTATTGTAATCTTGGTTTACTGTGCAAAGGCATATTAACGATACTTGAGGCAAAGTTTGACGTTTTTTCAAATCCTTGGGCTAAACCTTGAACCAAACTATGGATTATATATATATCATCAAAGTTCCAGAATACAATCTCCTTCAAATCATAAACCAAATCAGACATTTTGATTTCAAGTTTCTCTTTAGCTTATCAATTACAACTTTCTCTTGATTTCACAATTTTTAGTTTATTTTGTCGTATCCTAAACACTAATTTATGGGAGCCTAAATTCACTTTCAGTCTTTTTGGAAGATAATCCTCTTGTTTGATTATATATTAGGTTAAATGTTTTGAGGGAACCTGGTTTGACACCCTTTCCAAGTCACGTTCTTATGCATATGCTGTGATTTGCTATACCATTGGACTTTTTAGTACACTCTTTACATGTTTTGTCGTAGTCAATGACAAAGTTTGGCACCTTTATTTGTTGATAGTTTTCGGTTGGCTCATTATGCTTTGTGGGCTTCAGTGTTTAGATAATCATTTGTCGTATTTATTATTAATTAATATAACTCATGTTTAAGTTTAAAAAAAAATTCACTTTGATACTCTCAAAAAAAAAATCACTTTTGTTTCCCATCAATCTTACTAAAGAAGTGAATAGATTCACCATATTACTAGTTGTGGCTTTGCATTTAAGCCAAACGTCTTAATCAAGATGACAATTATTTGTGATTTAGCGTTATGATACGTGTTTTGAGTAGGTACATTACACTCATCCTATTATGTATAAAAATAATTAGATTAAATTATATATAGACATTTTTATCATAATATGTTTTTAACATTTATCAGAATAGTAAATTTCAAGATTCACGGGCAATCATATTAAGACGTGTGTGATAGGGTCCATATATTATTTTCGCAAAAACTGTGGCAAACTATGCTAATACCACAAGCAGACACACTTCCAGATATGCGATATAGCTCAGATATACTTGTTCCAATCACGAGCCTATCTATTGCAGGTAACATGTAAATTTAAATGTTTAGTTCGGGTGGTTGCAATATTCCCATGGAGAGCTGATGACTTCTGTTCCCCTTGTGGTATTTATCGGGTTAGGTTGACACTAGAGGACCCTACCGCAAGAATCCTTGCTTTTCTTTATGCGTGGGATGGGGTAAGAACTAAGAATTTATATCAAAATTTTGTCCATTAATAGTGGTTTGATTCCCACCTGATTAACTATTTCTATTCGTTTTGTAACTACTCCCATGTATCGATCCTTTCCGGAGAATTAGATGGTCTTCCTGAACATGCCATCTCTAAGGAATTATCGACTTTGACACATCAATATTATGTCGACGGATTTTTTATGCTTGTATCATTTTGCGACATGTGGAGCATCAAATAAACCGTTGCTCGGCTATTTGGAAACTATTATATTATTAAAATAAAGTTAAAAAAAATTTACCCTTATTTTGTCAAAAAAAAAATTTGTACCCCAAAATTTTTTTAGCCCTTAAGTATTATCAAAAAAAATTTCGTCCCCTCAAAATTTTTTTCTGATTCCGCCCGTGTCGGTAATTATAAATAAAAAATACGATTGATGCATTTTAATTGTTATTATGAAAAGATTGCATCTGACATATTTAAGTTTGGAGAGGGTTCCAAATAATATCCATGACTACGTGTTAATTTCAGATGGTAGGCGCATATAACAATGTTTTTATGAGTTTATTTTGGAAAAATATACTTTTCCATGAAGATGTTTCTGGCCAAATCAAACCAACTTTATCGTGAAAATTTATTATGTATTTTGTATTGAAAAAGAAAGTGGAACACATAATGGAAAATTTTTAGGACTAAATGGGGGAAATCAATTATCAATTGTTTTTTCATTTTCCTTTTAAATTAGTTATATCAGTTGGAAAATGGACTTAATGAATAAAATTAAGCAAAGAAAAGTCCAAAAAATGGGGAAAAAAACAAAATAGAATGGGAGGTGTGTTCACGCTCCCAGAAGCGTGAGCATGCCACTCTGCATTTTTTGAAGGGTTGTTTACCCTATGATGTATGACTATGATTTTTTCATGAATAGATGCTTACAAATGATGTCTCTTATATTTGAAGTAAGATCAAAGTGCATTTTGCATTGTTTCATATCTTGTATTGAATAAGAGAGTTTGCAATATTTGTGGTTGTAGAACTTGTGATCTGTAGTGCAACAATCACAAGTAAAAGTCGTTGTATATTGGGAGAAGATTGTCATATTCCGTACGCACTGTAAATGAGGCAAAATCTTCTTAAAGACAAAGTTTTTATCACTTGCATTGATTTGATATTGTGCTTGTCATCATTTTCAACGCCCACTGTTTTGAAGCAATGAATAACTTATACAACGTACACCCATCAACAAAAGTATCGACAGTTGTATTTTATCTACAATCAATCAAATGAATGATAATAACATTGTTCCCATAACTGCTAGAATCATGAATACCCAATATTTCGATCGGTTTGATTTGATGTTGCCCCTAAGCGTATTAATATATCAAACCATTGGATAATAGCAGTAACCAATAACCAATTTCGACCTTAAGGGAAAGGGAATCATTACGGATCGAATATAAAACAAAACTTGATGACAAAAGAGCCACAAGTCATGGTGAATCTATTAGAAAACTCAGTGGAAAAAATTTACGCTATGGGACATATTTTTGTAGAGAATATTTGTGTTGTATCATGTTGGGTTGATATAATTAAGTTTCTCGACAAATGATACACTGCATCATACCATTTGTCTCGGAGAAATTGTGGTGTTTGTGGGTCGACGAATTTTTGCCCCCAAAAGCTTCAAAAATGAAGAAACATAACGATATATGCCTTAAAGATGAGTTAGAATTATTCTTTTGAAAGAATAATAAAAGGGAAAATAGAAGGAAGGGGAAAAAAAACACAAAATACGATTTATTGGTAATGTGCGAACTATAAAAATACAACTAGAATAATCAGGAAATTCTTACGTACTCTGGGTTTGACTCTCATATATGTTTCAACATAAAAAAAATGAACTAAATCAGACATGTTAATCGAGATTAAACAAACCATGGTAAATCCATATTCTTATATAAGTCTATACGTAGGACTCATATCCGATTCATGTAAGAATTTTAGTTTCGAACCCAAGCTTTCTGCAACAAGCCAACAAAGGGTGAGAATTTAATATATTTCGATGAGGGAAATTTGATTTTTAAAAATACAAGACAGAAGTACGGAATTGATAGATCAAATTTATTATAATATAATAATTAAACACATTCTGCCAGAACAAAGAAATTCAGGTGTTTGGAAAAATTACATATACTTTTATTAGTACACGAAGATCCATACCCGGGTAAGGTTGTAAGTCATAATAAGAGTTGAGAGTTGAGACAAGAAGTCACGAAATTCATGGACCCATCATTTGGGTAAATTACTGTATGGGCTCCTACGATACACAAACATACATATATACGTATATATATATACATATTTTCACACATTGTTGATATATGATATGACCTTTCCATGCAAGAATTTCGCCTTCATTTGCATTGGTATTTATGAAAAATTGTTAAATAGTCCACTTGGGATGACAATAGTTTCGGTAAAGATTTCAAATCCGACATGACCTATATAGAATTTTATAATGATATGTTTTTATTAAAATGATTTATTGGCTTACGTCATGCCGGGCCACGAGCAACCCAGTCCGTTTGTCATCTCCAAGGTTCCGATAGGACCTAGACCCGATACAGATCCATCCTATTAGGAGCATGTTTGGACAAATAAAATGAGTATCAACTCGGGTAACATATCTTGATTTTTCTACCCAAATGAGTTAGGATTGTGTAGCGTGTGTTATAGGACCCGACCCATACTCAACTAATTTAACAAATATATTAAATTATTTTATTTATAGCAAATGTTGGTAAAAGAATTATAGGACACCTATTCTATTTTTATGAAAATATTTTAGAACTATATTATTTTTTTAAAAAATAAATAATTCTTTTGCTTTTACATTTGTTTTTTTCACAAAGACCTACGGCTACATCAAATTGAGGGAAAAAAATCGTTTCAAAGATATCAAGAACATATTTAAACTTTTATCCGATCTACGAAGGGTTAATATTTGGAAAAATATTGATAAAAAAACTCTAATAAATTTTAAGTTTGATATATGACCTTTTTTTAAAGAAAAAAATTTGTCCTACACTTAATACTATCGATATATATGGTATTTTCAGATTTAAATGTTATACTATCTTTAAAATTTTTTGACTTTTGTAAATGAGAATGTAATAAATAAATAAAAAAAATAGTCAAAGGTCAAATAAAAAAATTGAGCATCTAATTTAAGAATGCATTCTCGGGAATGAAGTTAAATAATCTAAATTATCAAAAATTTAGGTTGATAAATTATTTTTATATTATATATTGTACAGAAAAGACAATAATATTAAAAAAGAAAGAGAGAAAATCATTTAGGGGTCAACCAAGTTTGTCTATTATGGCTTCGATTTCGTCTTATTTATAGACTAACTTAATACGATTGCTAAAAAATAATTGATATTAGTTTATATATTTTTATTTAAAATACTATGTTTTAATATTGAGTTAATGTATAAATGAGGTGCAAACCGGATGTATGTAAGTATTTTCTTTTAGTTGATTACACTTGATTTGGTAGAGGAGAATGATTTCATAATAATTAAATGTATGGTTTTTTTGTAAAGCAATAATTAAATGTATGGTTTAATTAAAGTTTGATATGGCAAATCAACTCATATTATAATTATTTGTTTTTAATGTTTATCCATATTATGTTAATGGCATAGAATTTAAATTTAGAATCATGGTATGCTTTTTTTGTTTTTCAGATGAAAAAAATATCAATTTATCTTTAAATATATTGCCTCAGGTTCCAACTGAAACATCTCTTGCGAAAGCTTTATACAAGCCACTTAGCAACTCTTCCCTCTCTGTCAAATCCCAACACAAAGAGGGGAAAAACAAAGGGAAACATAATCAGTAAACCCCTCCAACCCCTTTGCTTCGGGGTCTGTAAGTGCAACCTTTCTTTGCAACTCCTAAAGCTGCACCATTCTGCACCTGTAGAGCCTGAAAAAACAATACATGTTCTGTTCCCTTTCTTTATTCTTTGTTCATTCCAAACTCTCGAAACCCGAGAATGCAAAACACATATCACTCCACTCCCTGGTCAGATGCAGAAAACAATTTCATATACTTAGCTTCAAGATAATCCGATTCAGTTTCCATCTTCCTAATTTCTTGTTTTCTTGATCTGGGCTTTTGAAAAATGATAACTTTATCGGATTTTTACCATGTTATGACTGCAGTGGTGCCACTGTATGTAGCCATGATTTTAGCCTATGGTTCAGTGAAATGGTGGAAGATTTTCACACCAGATCAGTGTTCAGGAATCAACCGTTTTGTTGCAGTATTTGCAGTCCCTTTACTGTCTTTTCACTTCATTTCTACTAATAATCCTTACACTATGAACATAAGATTCATTGCTGCTGATACACTGCAAAAGCTCATAGTTCTTGCAGTTTTAGCCGTGTGGAACAATGTGAGCAAGAGGGGTTGTTTGGAATGGACAATAACACTTTTCTCTGTCTCAACTCTCCCAAATACTCTAGTCATGGGCATCCCTTTGTTAAAGGGAATGTATGGGGATTTTTCTGGTGGATTAATGGTGCAAATAGTTGTGCTTCAGTGCATTATTTGGTACACTTTGATGTTATTCATGTTTGAATACAGGGGCGCCAAGATTTTGATATCTGAGCAGTTCCCACACACTGCTGCATCAATAGTCTCCATTCATGTTGATTCTGACGTTCTGTCATTAGATGGCAGGCTTCCTCTGGAAACCGAGACACAGGTTCAAGAAAATGGGAGACTTCATATTACTGTTAGGAAATCTAATGCTTCAAGATCGGATATCTATTCAAGAAGATCAAATTTTGGGTTCTCTTCCACTACTCCAAGGCCATCAAATCTTACAAATGCAGAGATTTACTCTTTGCAATCTTCGAGAAACCCTACACCTAGAGGGTCTAGCTTTAGTCATACTGATTTTTACTCTATGATGGGGGGTGCAAGAAACTCAAACTTTGGGGCAAATGAGGTTTATGGACTTTCTGGTTCAAGAGGGCCCACTCCTAGGCCTTCAAATTTCGAGGAGGAAACTGGGATTAATACTAATAAATCAAGATCTGGTGGTACACATTATCCAGCCCCAAATCCTGGCATAGGTTCACCCACAGCTAAGAGGGCAAATGGGCAGCAGCAAGATGGTGGGAAAGATGTTCATATGTTTGTATGGAGCTCAAGTTCTTCTCCAGTTTCGGAGAATGTGTATGGTGGAGGGCATGATTATGGTGCATTAGATTCACAACATGTTAATAATGGTAAAGAAGTTGTTAGAGGTAACTCTCCATTCATTTGTTTCTTTATTAAATTTCTCTGCTTTTGTTTCTTACCATTTGTTAAATTATAAAAATATTGGACTGTTTTTATTGTGTGTTCTGAGCTTTTGAGATTGGAGGCCCAAATATTCAAATCCCTTGTGCATCAATAACTGGCCGGAATCATTCAATGCAACGATCTGAACACGATACCAAGGCAAACCCATGTTTCGCAAACAAAAATTGACCCACATGTATATGTCTAAACCTTGAATACAAACTACGAACTGATATAGTTTTCGATCTCGACACATGAGAGGAATTGTTAAAATTTAAAATTATTATCCACCCGTTTTTCCTTAGCTTAACTTTTAGGGAAAAAGTGGTTTCTAATGTACTTTATGTCCTAATTTTCGGTTAAATTATAATTCTTGATTGTTGTATAGTTGAAGGGCATGGAAACAATCAAGAAGATCACTTGGGGAGAGATGAGTTCAGCTTTGGAAATAGAACAAATGAAGGTGAAAAGGTAGGAGAAAAGAAAGTGGAAGTAATGCCTCCTACAAGTGTGATGACAAGGCTTATCTTGATAATGGTTTGGAGAAAGCTCATAAGGAATCCCAATACTTATTCAAGCTTAATTGGACTAATGTGGTCTCTAGTGTCATTCAGGTACAACAAATTAATTAATATTTTTATGGGTTATTCTTAAATATAATTAAAAAGTTTGATTTTAATAATTAAATTTCTGTTTATAACTTCTTTTTTTCAGGTGGCATGTTGAAATGCCTGCAATAATAGCAAAGTCCATTTCCATACTGTCTGATGCTGGACTTGGCATGGCCATGTTTAGTCTTGGTGAGTAATAATTAATAATTTTAACTCTTAAATGAGCTCCCCGGCCTTGCTCCCACTTTAGGCAGACTTGAGCTCACATTGCGTTTTGCCCAAAAAATTGATTTAGTCTCTCACCACTAAATAATAATAATAATAAATCTTGAATAAAACTTCACTTTAATTTTTAAATGACATGGTTTAGAATGTGAAAGCAAGCATGCTAGAAAAGCAAAGCAAGAATACAGTGTGGTCATGATAACATGTCTGCCTCTTTATTTCCGTTTTCGTAATTAAATAAACACTCATTCATGCACACATATCTTATACCCCATTGCATGCCATTAAGTGCAAAACTTATAATTAATTAGTCCAAACATTATGTTTTGATCATTTTCAGCAACAGTCACCTATATTATTTCATTTGGTCTATAACTTTGTAAGGGTGTAGTGGGTCCTACCCCTACCCCTGGACAGTATCATGAGGGTGTAGCAACTATTGGATGTGAATATTCTCATTCAATGTTTTGATGTGCCCAGCCTCAAACCCGCTAAGATACATCCGGATTACACTCTATTAAAGTGCATTGGGAAGAGAAACTCTTCCATTAAAAAAAAACATTTTTTTATATAAGGTGTTTTTTTTCTCAAAAATAACAATATTTGTACCAATAATGAGTGGGTCATTAGAGAAACCAATTTGGTACGACCCGTCATACCAAATATCTTTTCAATTTTGCCACAACAGTCATATTTAATGTGAAAAATTTCATTATGTGGATCTATTAGTAATTTCAACATCTCTCACCAAATATTTTTACTTTTTTATAAAATTCGAAAAAAAATAATAATCTATAGTTTTTTTGATAAGTACGAAGTCCAAAATTTGTTTTAGAATGATCGATATGGGTGATTGCAGGGCTATTCATGGCATTACAACCTCGGATTATAGCATGTGGGAACTCCATAGCAGCATTTTCAATGGCTGTGAGATTCCTTACAGGACCAGCTGTTATGGCTGCTGCTTCCATTGCTATTGGCCTTCGCGGTGTTCTCTTGCGCGTTGCCATCGTCCAGGTTTTTCTTTCAATTAAACGACACAGTCTTTTCATGGAATTCGAGTTCCAAAAAATATTTAGCTCCTCCCCTCTATAAATTTTTTTTTTTGACACATTCTTTGTATAGGTATGTGGGTGAATATCTTTTATTGATAGACATTTACACTTATTTAGCTAGATAACCAAAGAATCTAACTTTTTCCCCCTATTTTAAGCTACGTCTAAGCTGAACAGGGTGAGTTTAGGGTGAAACTGTCACAACTCGAATCCAAAACTTGGCATCAGAGATCTTCTTTAATAGCTGCCATTAACTTGCCTTTAAGTTCTCAAATGATGGCTCCAAACTGAGTCTAGGATTCACTTTACTCCCTTGTTATGATAAGTTTAGTTGTCAAAACTTTGAACCATTTTTCTCTTCAAAAGATGAGTAGGGATTGCGCTTATCTTCTTCTGATTCGCAAGGAGCCTCTCAAAACGGTATAATAGGATCATTGGACCTTAACATAATGAATAGTCCTCTGTATCAATAGGTTATACTTAAAATCTACAATTTAGGCATCAATTCATGTGAAAATTGGGATTTTGGGAACAAACCTCTCTTTGCTTTTCAAAATAGTCAATTTACACACACATTGTTTGAATATGCAATCTACAAAATATGTAGTTACCCATTGCGATTTAAAAATAGATATTATAATCTCTATTGTTTGTGTTTAAGTTTAAAATATCCCATCGTGTATGGCGTGTGAGGGTGACAATGTGCTATGTTTTGCAAACTCTATGGGATAAACGTCTGTTTATAAATCACAATGGATAAATTGACTATTAACGATACCACATAGGATAGTCTAAATCAACATGATTTATACCACATAGGATAGCCTAAATCAACATGATTTTTTTTAGGAACGTGAATACTCTAAATTTTATTTTATAGAAAAAAGGGTCGCACGTGAATCTTAGCCTTTTATATGATACACTATAATAATAGCGACAAAGAATAACAAAAAAAGAATTATTATTATATAAACGAAATCATTTATTTTAGTAAATTGAGAAAATGGTGGTGGTTCTTTTTTTTTTTAATAGGTGGCATGAGAGAAAAGGGAGGTTCGATAAGTTCAAAGACAACGGGACATTTTTGACAATATTTTTTTTTGTCGGACAAAAATATATTAATAAGAGTACTAGATATACTTAATTCGAATAATGTACAAATGATGTTGTAAGGTTTTCGTTCCGCATTTTGCGTCGATTGTTAACCTGCAATTACAACAAGAAAACAATCCACAATATACAATTCACAAAGAACTATATAAATCAAATATCAAACAAGAGTAAAGGGAATTGGGCTCAGGTCGAGCTGAGTTTCCTTTCTACGTCGTCACCGGGGAACCAAGGTATCGTAGCCAAAAGATGGGAGACACACACTGCCCGAACAGGACTCACGACAGCCACCAACACGTACGGTGCACACAGCACCACACGGCTGCACCACAATCTAACCACAAAAGTCAAGACTCACGGCAACACACCACTGGACGAACACTCCACCGAACACACACTGGAATCCTCACACCAAGACACACACAGTAGACTTGGACGGAAACAAAGGAAGGGAATCGCTCACACACACTGCCAGAACAGACTCACGGCCACACACACAGTGCACGCACACAGCGCACACACAACTAAGCACACGGCGCACACAACACCAAACTCGAATCACAAGAGCACCACCCTAAGCTCACGGCGCACACAGCACCACCACTCTCACACCGTAGCACAAAGCTCACGGCCAACCACCAAGGAACAGAGACGTGAAAAGAAAAGAGGGGGAAACGAAAATACACCAAGAATTTTCGGACTTCAGAGAGTAGTTACTCATCATGGAACCAGACCAACATTAATAGCACCGAGGGAGACGAAGAGAAGGGGAGCAAGTCCCAAGGACACGGTCAAGCCAGCCATCCGAAGAGACGCAGGGAGCCAAGAAGCTTCTGGAGTGGGGGAGATGGAAAGGTGAAGGGAATGGTAAAGGGGGGCTCGGTTATTTCAAAGAAGAGGGGCCAAAGCCCAATGGCATGAAAGGTAATGAGCCAAAACCCAACAGATGTAACACCCAAAAGAAACAAAAACGAGAGAATGAGACACTAACGATGGACAAGACCAAGCACCAAACGAATTACATCTGAAAAATGATTTAACGGGGTTAACAAACCAATCGAAAATTGAAAAAAGAGAGTTATTTTTGTAAGGTACCTTAATCCAACACCAAGAGCAAATTTTGATGAGCTCTACGAGCTTTCCAGCTGCCACATCTTTATTGTTAAAAATTATATTATTTTTGTGAATCCATAAACTCCAAGATATGCAATAACATTTGACAATACTAAAGGAAACATTAGATAAAAAAATAAAGAAAGTTGGTGTTATGTTAGTATACAACAATAATAAATTTTTTAGTCCCAATGGATTGATGTAGACTATATGAACCATAGAAAAAATCAAGTTGGGTAACACACATACGTCAGCTTTCTCCAAGTGTTTTTTTTGATCAGAATATCCTCGTTGATCCGTATATATTTATATATATATATATATATATATAATTGTCAAATAATGTAATCTTTGTTAATGGCAGGCTGCACTACCTCAAGGAATTGTCCCCTTTGTTTTTGCAAAGGAGTATAACGTACATCCAGATATCCTTAGCACAGGGTGAGTAATACTACTTGGCGAAACTATATACTTAATTTTTTTATTAATTTTTCTAAATCATTTCATTGATAAATTGTAGGGTTATATTCGGAATGTTGATTGCTTTACCAATCACGCTAGTCTACTACATTTTATTGGGTCTTTGAAGCTTAGATTTCACATTTGAAGAAAAGAAGTTAGTCGATTTCGCAATGAGTTTTCGTAGGGCTAAATAACAAGAAGAAAGGTGCATTGTTAACAAATTGTGTTTTGTAGTAAAAGTTACTAAATCAAGAATGTAGTTGAATTTTCATCGAAAAAGGAAGAAGAAATTGATGTGGTTGATTAGAGATCATGTATCTTCCAATACGTATAATCCTTACAAAATGATGACAAAGATTTAAGGGTGACACTCCATGATTGTATAAAAATTCTTATGTTAAGGTAACAAATAAAAATATATGTGCAGATTTATTTATTTTAGTGTGAGAGTTGAAGGGGTCTTTCAAAAAGAAAAGAAAAAAAATTTTAATTAGTAACCTAAAACCTAATCTAACCAATTACTATAAACAAATTATTACTTTTTGCAAAAGTAACGTAAGTTTGAATAAGCATTTGCAAACACAACCTAAATAACCTAAAGCACGAATCGGTTAAAAGCCAAATAAGTTTCCGATATAGTAAGATCTTCAATGAAGAAAATAACTTACTAAAGAAAACATCAGTCAAGACATGGTTTCTACAATTTGGCATTGCAAGTCGAATGAAGTTCTATCTCTACTTAACAATCACTCAAGCAGTTTCTGTGAAAGATTCTGTTTAAGTCGAGGAAAAAAGTTCAACAAGAAATAATATCCTTGGAATTTGAGGAAAATATTCGAAGTACTGATAGGACGGTCAAGATGGTTAGTCTGTTATCATATGATCGATGCAATTCTTCTATTCATCTTCTTGTCTATCTCAGAATTTAACTCACTCTTGTTCATTTGAATCTGCCATTGGTGATGTCAAGTTCGCAAATGGCGTAAGTGTAGTTATTGCGGCCTAGACCATTTTACAAAGCGTGCATTCCTGTCGGCAATGGAAATATGCATGACTAATCGATCAACGTAACACCTAGGAAATGCTGGTTAATACAGTAGCTTCTAAGGTGGAACGATGAGGCATTCATTGAAGCATAGAAAAATTAGAAAGAATCTTCACTTCAATGTGAAACTCCTTTACATTTAAATATTAACTAAAGGGAAACATATGATATCCTTGTATATACGAGCGGAGAATCTCGATCTATGAAGAACGAGTTTAGGTTCGAGTCATTTCTCAAGGGGTTGAAAATCAAGACACATCACTTCTGCAGAGACAACATAATGTCCCGTGTTCTACAGATTGATATAAGAGAATTTGTGGAATGATTAATTTTCATTAACACAAGGCAATAGCCTATATATACAAATTACAAGATCTCAAAAATATGGATACAAATCACAAGAATAAGGAATAAATATATATTCTAAATCTAGAAAGATAATGTTAATTAGGAGAGGATATTGAGGGAGATTTGACAGAATCTTGAGATGGTCTAATACGCCCCCGCAAAATTGACGTTCCATCAGCAACAGAAATTTTGGAACGTAGTAACTGAAACCTTGTACGAGCCAATGGTTTGGTGAAAATGTTCGCCAACTGGTCCAATGTATTGACATAAGAAACAGTCAGAAAACCTTTGTTAACAAGGTCCCGGACAAAGTGTAGATCAACAGAGATGTGCTTCATGCGGGAGTGGAGAACCGGATGAAGCGAGAGGCGAGTGGCACCAATATTATCACAGTGTATCCGCGGTATACCCTGTAGGGGAAAACCAATTTCACCAAAGAGATGTTGAATCCATCGAACCTCTGCAGAAACACATGCAAGAGCACGATACTCGGCCTCAGTGGAAGAACGGGAAACAGCCTTTTGTTTGCGTGAGCTCCAAGCAATGGGATTGGAGCCAAGAAAGACAATGAAAGCAGAGGTGGAGGTGCCGTCCACAACATCACCAGCCCAATCGGAATCGGAGAAGGCATTAATACGGAAAGATACATCCTGACGAAGAAGTAGGCCGTGAGTAAGCGTGCCTTTGAGATAACGGAGAATACGCTTAAGTGCAATCCAATGAGATGGTTCAGGGGCGATCATGCGTTGAGCTAGACGATTGACGGCAAAGGCGATGTCGGGTCGAGTAAGACCAAGGTACTGTAGGGCCCCAATGACTTGCCGATAGACAGTGGCATCAACTGGAGAGTGAGAGGGGGGAGTAGTGAGGCTCGTGCTCATCGGAGTAGTGAGAGGTTTAGCACCATCCATATGATGACGAGAGAGAATATCTAATATGTACTTATGCTGAGATAAGAATAAGCCTTCACGACACCGAAAAACTTCGACGCCAAGGAAATAGGTGAGCAAGCCAAGGTCCTTTACTGCAAATTTAGCACTAAGGTGAGAGATGATGGTAGTAAGTGACGGAGAATCATTGCCAGTAAGGATGATATCATCAACGTAGACCAAGATGTAGATAACAACGGAGTTAAGCCGATAAACAAACAGCGAGGTGTCAGATTTTGTTTGAGTAAAACCAAGTGAAATAAGGGCCGAACTTAAGGCCTTATACCACACCCGAGGGGCCTGTTTGAGACCATATATAGACTTCCGAAGAAGACAAACATGATGAGGGTGAGACTTGTCAACAAAACCAGCCGGTTGAACCATATAAACATTCTCCGAGAGATCCCCGTGTAAGAAGGCGTTATTAATATCAAGCTGACGAAGAGGCCAATTATGCATTATGGCCAATGAGAGAATAGTGCGAATGGTAACAGGTTTGACAACCGGACTAAAGGTCTCCTTATAATCAATGCCAGGACGTTGATGAAAGCCCTTGGCTACAAGACGAGCTTTGTATTTATCAAGAGATCCATCGGGTTTGCGTTTAATGCGGAAGACCCATTTCGAACCAATAATGTTCCGAGAGGCAGGAGGAGGCACTAATTGCCAAGTGCCATGCTTGATGAGAGCCGTGAATTCTTCGGCCATGGCATTACGCCAGGCTGGATCTTTAAGAGCTTGAGTTACACAACTTGGTTCAAGAAGGCCCGTAACTGGATGCTTAGTGGCAAGGGAAATCTGCTTAGGCTTGAAGATGTGATTCATCGAGCGAGTAGTCATGAGATGAGTACGAGAGGTAGTGAGCGGATCCGTAGTGAGAGGCACGTTCCCGCGAGTTACCGAGTGAGGAACAGCCACTTCAGGTGGCGGTGCAACCTTATCAGGAGGCTCAACGCTTGGAGCGACAGACACTGGTTTTGGAACAGAAGGCAGTGCTATGGGAAAGTGGTGCACAGTGGAGGGTTTTGTAGGAGATTGGGCCAGCTGAGATAATGCAGGAAACGGAAATGCATCTTCCACAAAGCGAACATGGCGAGATAAGTATAAGCGACCAGTTGCAAGATCATAGCATTGATAAGCATGTTGAGATGATGAATAGCCCACAAAAGATGCACTGTCGAGATGGAGGCGCAAGCTTGCCAGTGCTATAGGGTCGGAGCCAAGGATAGCAGAGACACCCACAAGTACGGAGCTTTAAGTAATTCGGTAAACAACGAAATAAGGTAGTAAAAGGTGAAGTACCATTCAGAGATGATGTGGGCAGCCGATTAGAGAGATAGACAGCCGTAGCAAAAGCGAAATCCCAAAATGTGGCCGGAAGCGAGGCATGATGCAGCAATATGCGACCCATGGTGACCACTGTCCGATGACGACGTTCAGAGGTGCCATTTTGTTGAGGAGTGTGGGGTGCAGTAGTGAGCCAACTGATGCCATTATCAAAAAAATAACGACGTAAAGCAAGAAATTCACCACCATTGTCTGAGTAAAAATTCTGAATAGAGCACTGAAACTGATTCTCAACAAGAGATTTAAATTGCTTAAACACATCAGAAACTTGGGACTTTAACTGTAGCGGGTAGAACCAGCAGTATTTAGAGAAATGATCAACCAGTAATAAGTAATAACGATTTCCATTAACCGAAGTAACAGGGGCAGGGCCCCAAACATCACCATACACATAATGCAACAAATGCGTAGAATGAAGAGATGTGGAAGTAAAAGGTAATTGTTGGCTTTTATTTAATAAACAAGAGTTACAATGTTGTAAAGTCTTGCATGAAGTAGGTAAACAAGGTAAATGAAATTGCTGAATAAGAGAAGAACTAAGCCGTGGAGATGGATGTCCAAGTCGTCGATGCCAACAGTGGGTACTAGCTCGCTCACCAAGGAAAGCTGTGATATGAGAGGATGGTGAAATAGCCTTCGGGAGATGGATATGGTAGACTCCATTAGTGCATGCCCCTTGTATCAGTTTCGCCCCCGTAGTTTGGTCCTTAACAACAAAATGAGAGGGATAAAACTCAAGGGAAACATTATTAGCTTTAGTGAATTGATGAACGGATAAGAGGTTACGCTTAGAGGAGGGCACACATAAGACATTAGCAAGGGTAAAAGAGCGAGTAGAGTGGGGAATTGTAGAAGCGCCAATATGAGAAATACGCAAACCTGAGCCATCAGCAATAACTACTTCATCAGTGCCATCATACTCAGAATGAATAGATAAGTTCTGTAAATCAGACGTCAGATTATGGGAGGCGCCAGAATCAACAAGCCACGCCGTGCGATCATGAGGAGCGGGTGGAGGAGAGGCAGCAACGTGAGCCACCGGCTGAATTTGGCGACAGGTACGTGCACCATGACCCGGATAACCACAATATTGACAAATAATTTGTGGACGTGATGTGCCAAAATTATTCACCGGTGCACGATTGTTGTTGTTGCGATTTTGATTGTTACGAAAGCGACCAGAGGACCCACGGTTGCGGTTGTGAGAGCCACGACCCTGAGGTGCTTGATGAGAGCGAGGCTGTAGACGAGGAGAAGAAGCAGCCGTATTCGCGGTAGCGACAAGCGAGGAGGTGGCAGCCTCAAGACGCCGTAAGTATGTTTCGTGTGCCACAAGCATGTCGTGTAATTCCTCGAAACGGAGGGAAGTTTCACGTGCACGAATAGGGGCGGCGATTTCGCGATAAGCAGCGCCCAAGCCGTTGAGAATATAAAGTGTGATGTCGTCATCCGAAAGAGGCCGATCAATAATTGCCAATTCATCGGTTTTGGCTTTAACCGATTGGAGAAACACCGAAACAGCTTGAGATCCAAGAGCCATGGAGGATAGATCATCCTTTAATTGCATAACACGCGTGCGAGAGCGGTTAGCATAGAGCCGCTGGAGAATTCCCCAAGCATCAGCAGCGGAGGTGGCTGAGGAGATAAGAGGAACAATGTCAGGCGAGACGGAGCCAAACAACGCGGAGAGGAGCAAGGCATCCTGTCGTTGCCAATGAACACATGCTGCCATGGAGTCTGGAGTGGTACCAAGCTGTGGGCAGGAGGTGGTACCATCAAGATAACCGAGAAGCCCATAGCCAAAGAAAAGATGTCGGACTTGTGCACGCCAAGATGGAAAGTTGGACGATGTTAATTGAAGCGGGAGCTGCTGATGGGCGTTGATAGGCACAAGGGGTTCACCAACCGGTCCGAGAGGAGGAGCGGTGGCATGAACTCGGGCGGTGGTGGCGCTGGATTCAGAGGAAGAAGCCATAGGATCTTTAGTACTCGTGAGAGTTAGGAGCAATCTGATACCATATAAGAGAATTTGTGGAATGATTAATTTTCATTAACACAAGGCAATAGCCTATATATACAAATTACAAGATCTCAAAAATATGGATACAAATCACAAGAATAAGGAATAAATATATATTCTAAATCTAGAAAGATAATGTTAATTAGGAGAGGATATTGAGGGAGATTTGACAGAATCTTGAGATGGTCTAATAATTGATTGATGGTGTGTAGTTGTAACTTTTATTTGACATATGAGAACATTCTGTTTGATGACGCCTTTAGGTCTTCTCCAACCCAAAAATTTGTTTTAGTGCAAATTTTACATCAAAATTGTGCAATTTCTGCACCAAACACAAAACTCATCTACTCCAAACTTTACTTCAAAAAGAATATTCCTTACGATATTCCCTTTAATTTCATTTATAATATTATCTATTACAAATATATTTATATATTTACTAACATAATTAAATTTTAAATCGCTAAATTTAATCGATAATTCAATTTAATTAATTAATTTAATTTAATACAAAATATAAATTACTATATTCATCACATAAATGATCAATCAATATCATATGTATGAATAATTTAATTTTGTAATTTGTAACATGTTTTATATCATATAACTAACAATAAATCTATTTTTATTATAAATAAATAATTAACAATTAATTAATATAATTAATCATTTATAATTTAATTATTAATAAAATTATCAAATTTAAGTACTTTTTAAAAACTATTAAATAAATTAAAACAATATAATAACATAAATACTATCAAACATTTAAAAATAAAACCAAAAAATTTAAAAAAAATAAAAAGATGTGCGCCAAGAATGGCGCAGCTACAGTGCTGCGCCATTCTTGGCGCAACAAAATTTTAGACGCCAATTTGGCGTAAGAAATGCAGCTAGGTTGGGATCAAAACCCCACGTCATTTTGGCGCTTCACGCCAAAATGGCATGGGGTTGGAGATGCTCTTAAGGGTGTGGTGGGGGCACGCGACACTTGTTCATATAATTTCGCTTTCTTTTTAAAAAATAAAAATAAAAAGTGGGCACGTGAAACTCGCGCCCAGCCACGGGTGGAGCTTGGTCCCATGCAAATTTTCAAAAAAAAATTGGTGTTAATTTTCAGAAATTTAGTTTTTTAGTCCATTTCTCTAAATCACGATAGCTCTTTAGCCCTATCTAGCTCGGCTAGCAACATATAATTTTGAATCTTGGGGTGAAAATGCATTATTGATCCTTTATCTTTCACTAGTCAGCAAAATGATATTTCTTTCGATTTTGCTTAATTCATGGTTTAAAGGACTAAAATTGTGAATCTAATAATTAAAGGACTAAAATTGAGGATTCTGATAATTCCAAGACTAAAATTGTAATTTTAAAATATAAAGGACCAAAATCATTGTTACAATAAGCATACATGACTAAAATTGAGTATTTGACACCAGAAGGATAAAAAATGCTAATTAATTGGAGAGGTTGGGCTAAGGGCATTACACATGATCTAAATATTTTGAGAGTGCAGAATCTCAAGTAATGCAACTCAAAAAGAACCTTCAAAAGAGTAACAAAATCAGATTATTTAAAAATTTTACTTTCACAATTATGTTTTATTTTTATTTTTTAAAATCAGTATAAATAAATGAAATACAAGATAAAACAAAAGACAACTAAACAAAATACAAACGGGATCTCAAAGACGTTCCAAGCTAGTGCGGAACTCATCACACTAAAGACGAACGACCAATCGAACAGATAACACATTATCTCGACAAGTTTTGAACTTTTTAGTGACATGTTGGTTAAGACGAATTAAAGAAAGGAGTGATGAGATAAAGCACTCCAACCTAAAGCTATAATCGAGCAGAGTTTCTCGGTAGAACTCGACTTGAGCTCAAACTTCTTGAGTTTAAGTATTATTGTCTTAGTTTCGAGTACTCGAGCTTGAAACTTCATTTATTTTTCGAAAATAATAGTTAATATTATCATTTTTTTCCGTACTTTTATTATAATTACATATTTTAGCATTTAATATTTGAAAGGTTGAACATTTATTTGTAAATTAATATTTGGTGCTTGAACATATAAGTGTGAAAGGCCCGAGAGAGGCAGAAGAACAATAAATGAGGTTGTAAGAAATGAGGTGATGAGGCTTATGATAACCCTCATCATCGTCACGTCGTTTTTCATTGTTCAGTCCCTTTCTCTGAAACTCATATGCCATTTGCTTCTTCTCCTTCTTATATAATATAATAATAATAATAATAATTCAATTCCACATATTTTTATTAAGTATTGATGGCATATGACATATTGACTTCCTCGAGTAAAATCCCACAAGAACTGAACAAGTCTTTTACCAAACAGGAGGACGCCGAACCCGAACAGGGTTTTACTGAACGGAAAACCACCGAACAGAACAGCTGCTAAATCCTCATCGGTTTTCTGGTCAAAGACTAGCGGAAGACCCGGAGATAACCAACAAATCAACTGGCGTGGATAAACGTGCAGTAATGAGGCGCGGATTTCTCGGACACGTTTGGCTCCAGTTAAGCCACGATCAGAGGACATCGTGTTTCGGATCTCCCGCGAACCAATCACTGGGAACAGCCCTATAAATACCCGCATATGGTTTCATAGTAAGGGGTTGAATTTTTCTAGACAACAAGACTCCGAAGAGAGCAAATTTACTTCTGTTCGGTCATTTTCATCATTTTTCTGGGATTTTTCTATAAGTCTCAGGGCAATTGCAAATTGTGTCCCAAGAGTCCTGTAATCAAGAAAAAGTGTGATAGTGAAACTTATACTGGACAAGGTCCCGTGATTTTTCTCTCAATTTGAGGGTTTTCCACATAAAAATCTTAGTGTGTTCATCTTTATTTTCGTTAACACTTCATTCTACCAAATACCTAAAATAACGGTTCACATCAAATATATTACATGATTAATTCCATCTTGTACTTATTTTTCAAAAGTATATTTTTCATTAAATGTTATTGCGAGAGCAATTATTGTTGTAAAAGCAATTGATACGTAATTTATTATAAGGCCATTACTTATATTGATCTTGTATAATATATATCACAGATTTTCTCAACTTAAGTTATTTTCTTGCTGAATAAAAAAATAGCCAGATTCAAAGAGGAAAAGAACGATGTGGATGACGGGATGCAAGGATGGCGGAGATCAGCTGCGCAGCGTTCAAGATTCATTTAATGGCCGGAAGCTCCAGCCTTTCATGCCGATAACCACCGCTGCCGCCACCACCGTAACTCGCAACCATGGGACTGATCATTTTGTTGCCCTAAACCATCATTTTAGTAAGTCTTTATAGTACTTCTCACATATTTATGTCTGAATCTAACATCATCAACCCTAGGTTTTCATCGGATTCTTCCCCCCCACAGAATACTACTAAATTTTAGAATTTAAAAAAGAATCTAGTCTTGAGCTCATTCAAACCCATAACTCATTAGACTTCCTTTTTTTTTCTCTTGGTTTCATTGCATATTTCTCCAGTGATGGCTGAACAAAGCAAGAGAGAATTCAGCACACAACAAGTCGTTGTTAGCTCCCGTTGGAGCCCGACTCCCGAACAGCTCCAAACCCTCGAAGAACTGTATGGAAAAGGCGTTCGAACCCCATCCGCCGAGCAAATCCAGCACATCACGGCGCAGCTCCGCCGATATGGAAAGATCGAGGGCAAGAACGTCTTCTACTGGTTCCAGAATCACAAGGCCAGAGAACGCCAAAAACGCCGTCGCCAACTTGATCAAGAACCTCAGAACGTGAATCAAATTCCTAACTTCGAAAAGAAGAATGAATCATCGGCAGGTATTGATTGAAGGGTTATTGATAAAAAAAAAACATATATTAGCTATATGTTATCCGTACATTTTTGTATATTCTCGAATCGTATAAATGCATGAAAGTTACAAAAGAAAGAATTATATGGTTTTAAATAGTAACACTCGGTTCTCCTTTTCGCGATCCCATTTGTTTTTTAGTGAAGTATTAGTCACGGAAAGCTGGAATGATAGTTGATATTGCGATGTATATTGTTTTCATATTCAGATAGCTTCTTACAAGTTGTATTCTATTTTGTTTTTCTTTGTGTCCGCTCTGTCAACAGGCGAAAATGGGACAGTATTTGAAGTTGAACAGACTCATAAGAAGTTGGCATCTCCCAAAAAATCCAGCACCACATTTGCACAGGTTTTTTTTTTTTTTTTTTACTTTTTAACTGTGCTTTGGCTCAGAAACATATATATTATGTTGGTGTTTGCAAATGTTTTTTAGGAGTGCTTATCAACTTTTTAAACAAAAATAAATAAATTTTCGGTGTTTGATTTTCTTGCTTCTGTTATTACTTGTGTAAAATAAAACACATAAAATCAGAAAAAGCAATTCATTACATGCTTTTGGCTGCTTTAATTTATGTGATGAATTTTTTAATTAATTCTTATTATTTTTATTTTAATAGCAAACACTTAATTCTTTAAACAAAAATAGATTATAAGTACTTTAGATAAGCAATTGCAAACATGTTCTACTCAACTACTCAAGATCCCCCCTTCCATTTACTTTAGATTATATAAAGTTAGAAACCCTTGCATATTCTAATTAAAGAAACAATGAAAAAGTTTAATTATAATCTCATGATTAGCCAATGATTACTTGTATTACCAAGATCCTATGATATATCTTACATAAAATATATGTAGAAATCATGTATTTAATTAGGGAAAGCTGCATATGTGGGTGTTTTTCTGGTTAGGAAGCATGTTTAGGTTAAGAAACTTAAATGGGCACTTGGCATTGCAACTTTTTTTTTTTTTCAATATCATTTGCTTGGCAAATAATCAAGTGAATAAATGATTTTTTATTTATTATTAAACCTGAATATATAAATATGATGAAACTCAAGCATTTCCAGTCATGTGTCAACATGGAAAATGGAGAGACTTCCTAATTAATTATATATATGCATTAAATTACAAAAATAGTCCCATAAAATAGGAGTATTTGTAATCGTAATCAAATTAGTGTCACGTAAATGTTTTTATGAAATATGCTCACACAAAATCATTTTTTTAACGAAAATGATCGCAAGTTTTGTTAAGGATTTTAGGGACCATTAATATACATGCTTGTCCTAACCAGCCATGTGTATCCTGAAATTTTAAAAATACGTGTACTCGTGTCTCTGTCTTGTCCGTGTCCATGCACGTATGTATGTATGAGTAAGCTACAAAAGTCTTATAGTGCTGACGATTGATAAGCACCAGGGTTGTTATCTTTCCTAAACATATTTTTCTTGGAATTAGCTCTATTTAATTATGATCCCTATTTATTGCACCTCATTTAAGTATTATTGTTTTTAATAGAAAAGTAGGCCAACACGAGGGGAAGAATGTAATAATCCAGATGGATGGTTACAGTTGAATGAAGAGACAGAACTGGAAGAGAGGAGAAATCCCAGTGATTGGCAAATGTTGAATTTGTCTTATTCTTCCCCATCTCCCAACAACCTAATTAACAATTCCTTTTCATCATCTGCCACTGTGGACACAAACCCATTAAAGCATCAGCATTTTCGAAATCTGAACCAGTGCGGCGCCGGTGGTGGTTGGGTGGCGGAGCAAACGACTCTTCAATTGTTCCCGGTTCGAAGCGGCAGCCGGCGTCCATGCGAGGAGGAGGATCAATCTATTGTAACTGTAAATTGTAGTACTGCTAGTGTTGCCCCTGATTATCAATTTTTTGAGTTTCTTCCCATGAAGAAATAATTATTTGTTAATCAATTTATTGTTGTTTGGAGTATAAATAAAATAAATGTAGTAATGACTTTGAATGATACGATGGTTTTTAGCTTGGATTTATTCTTCTTAATGAAAATTGGAAACTCTTTCTTTCTTTTTTTGCTGGCATAGTTGACTTTTAAGTATGAATATAATGATCATATTTTATAATCAAAATTTAATTTTTTAGTAATACAATTATTTAAAATAAATGGATGAAAGAATAATTAGATTAAATTTATTTATGAATAACGACAAACTTATAACGAAAGGATACATATAGGTACCATTTGGTTTATAAGTAATATAATAATTATAGTATGATAATATACTCATTGTCATTTTTATGCGATCAATACAAGTGTCGACGTGGCGGCACGGTTTAGAATCATAATTGAATATTTTGGGATTACGTATGACCCCTCTTTTTGGTAATAGGGTTTGTGACCCCTTTCTTTTACATTTCTACCCAACAACTATATATATGTTAATTCTTTACATGATGTTTGGTCGGAGGATAAAATGATAAGAGAAATTGGTTCGTTTTTAAGTCTAATGCACAAATCATTTCTTTGTAAGGTAAGAGGCTATTTCGAGATACACATGCATGATATGATTTTTTTTTTTTTTTTTATAGAAATTTTTTAAAATTCAACGTACGATATGAAAAGGATACAATTATTTCATTCACATATACTGTAAACACATGCATGTGTATGAATAATGAAAGTACTATACTATGAACACATCGATAATTAAAATCAAGTAAAATTTTGGACAGTAACATATTAAATTTGAGTTTATTATTAAAAAAAATATCACAACTATCAAAATTAAACAACATACATCATATTATAAACATGCAATTTGTCTTGATCAACACATAACTCCAAATTATATCTTCTCATTTTTAAATTTCTAATGTTAGAAATTCTTAAAATTACAAAATTAACTATATCTTATGCTTTAAAATATGAAAAAATAAACCCAACCCTCGACTACTTGGGGTTTGGTTGATGATGTCTCTAAGGGTACATTAGAACATATCAACAATTGGATGCGAATATTCTCATCCAAGAGTATTTACCTCTCACGGTACCGGTATTGTCCTTAGGGTAGAAACGACTAAAACACCACTTAGGTATCATATACATGATTATTTTCGACAAACCATGGATCATGTCGTAAAAACGAACCCTAATTTTAATTATACTAAAAATAATAAATGAAATTCCATATGGAGCAGAAGATTGAAAGCTGAGAACCAAGCAAGATGGAATTGAATAAGAAGTAATAAATACTCAAATTGAATTTTACAGATGAATAAATGAGGAATGGGGTCATCGACTGCCAAGGAAAATGACAATACCAAACACTGCGTAAAATACAGGCAGGCAAATAGGAGTAGCAGTACCTCACTTTCCTTCTTAGTGGTTTGTTCAATATGAATCTAATATATGAAGTAGTCTAATCTTTCGATTCATCAGCTCCTCATTCCTCATATCTACTGCCTACCCTTTCCCCTTTAAAATGGGTATCACATTGCTACTTTGAATTTCAATATCAGGTGCTTTGAACTACGAGAATTTTTTGAAATAATTTAAATTTTAAAAAAAATATATATAGAATCATATAATTTTGGAAAATTGCAAATTTAGTTCATCATGATTGTCTCTTGTGATAGAGCGCATCGGCGTATGGCGTAAGAAGATCTATATAGCCGACCTCAATTAAGTATGATAAAGACTTGTTTGTCGATGTTTTTGTATGTTTATCACTTTGTTATTTTGGTGATCTATATTGACTAATTATCTTTGCTTTTTTTATAATTATACTTATTTTTCCGTGTGGTGCTGATTCACATGACCTCGACGTGCACAATGCCACGTAAATCATTCACATGGGAAAAGAACCAAAATTCCAAAAAAAAAAAAAACAAGAAGAAATATATTAGACTAAGTTCAATTTTGACAATATAGCGGACAAAAGCCACGGAGTGTTAAACATTGCGGATGAAAAATTTCAAATATCCCTATAATTTTAGTATAATCATATTCATAGACAAACAAGAAAAAAAAGTTATATGATAAGAGACATTGTATTTGTGTCTTAAGTTTGTCTACAAATATCTATATCCACTATCTCAAGAAAAGATCTGGCTCTAAAAGATGTCATTGGAAATTATGATAATATGTACATCCTTCATTTGTTATTTGAATTTTGAGGTTTTTGGAATGTAAAGTAATGATGGAATGTGGTGATGAATCTTCGATAAAAACACAAAATCGAGTAATGAGAGTGCAAAGTGTTACAATTCATAAAAGTTGAGAATATAAACTGTCATTTTTCAAACAAATACATCGAATATGATATAACCGAAATTTTTATGTTACTAATGTCGAAAAGATCCATTTGAATCTTCAGTACCGATCAACGATCACAGTACTCATTCGACTCCGCTGGACGTGAGCTGGCCTGCAACTTATTTTCTGGTTAATTGTATGTCATAATGTAGCAAAAAAGTATTATTAGTGTCAAAAAATATGGTTTAGTGTCTGTTTGGCACTGAACAGCTAGACTTCATTTTGTTATGATGGCTTCTTGTTTTACAATGAATTTGGTATTCCTTTATGCTCTATGTTCCTCATGCACTTTAAAAAAAAAAACTAGATTTATATAATTCAGCTGGGTATTGTTTGTGGATCCTGTAAAATATTGTAGTATTTTATCTTCTTGAACGTGTCTTGATTAGATAAAACAAATGCTAAGAGACAGCATGGTTGTGAGGCTTCGTGCCTGAGATGATGAAACTATGCACAATATCTATCTTCATTTCACAAAAATAATCAACGCAAGCTAGAAAATTAAATTAGATAGTCATATAAATCTAGTCACATCTCTCCAAGCTATATGAAACAATGTCTTGCACTGTAAATTCTGTAATGTTAGCACCAAACAAATCTGGGGCATTCACAATATATGCCGATATGTTTGATTAACATATTCATTTGGCCATTTGATACACTGCGGGAAAGTGTAGTAATGCAGGTTGCATGAGCGACCTCAACATGATGTGCCGGGTATGGTTACAGGTTCGGTTAGTTGACAAGAAGCCCTCAGGTACTGCTGCGCGGGAAGATTTGGAAACCCCCAATTGTGCAAGCCCACAGCCTATTCCAAAATTTTCAAGTCAAGGCTGCCTGCCCAGGGTTACTCTTATGCATATGATGATCCCACTAGCATTGCCACTTGCAGCCTTAACCTATTTGCTTACCTTTTCTCCCCATCATTGAACACATACAGCACATATATAAATATATTTGCAATCTTATTATCATGCCTAAGTAACCAGTACTAGTTGAACAAAACCATTGTTGGCGGTGTACGATCAAAACTTGGTTACTTTTTTTACCCTTGGGGTTGGATGATCTGGTTCAATGGTGCATGAATTTCCTTGGACCTTGGTCGATTTGTAAAGATTAGCATCGTTTCCTGTTTCCCCTCAAAAGACTAATTAATGGTTCTAGTCTTCTAGAGACTGGAAGATTGTTGTCTTTCTATGATACTGGGAGTCATAACTCATATCCCACAAGAATCCTAAGATATCAGAGCGAAGATTTCCACCCTGATTATTGACCATCATGCAAAATTTATTTACAATCAGAAACAACAATTAAATTTATCTTTTGTTGAAAACTGAAATCACCAGAAAGCTTTTGAGATATAGTATCGGAACATCAAGAAATAAACAAAGTTTGATCACATCTCATAGGTTCCAATTTTATCAATAACCCAGTTATTTGTATTATCAAAAGTACATCACAAATCCCAGTAAAAAAAAAAAGTACATCACAAATCCCAGTAAAAAAAAAAAGTACATCACAAATCTAACTGGTATGTATATACAAGCCAAAAGGAAGTCATGTTTCATTTTTCATCATAGCAACAACAATAACCTAAAATATATCCCCACCTTAGGAAAGCCGAAAACGCTACCGTTTACGCGGCTCTATTAGTCGTCATCATCTTCTTGAAGTCATCGAAGCTGACAAAACCGTCTCCATCAGAATCAACGGAACTGATCATGCCAGCACAATCATTGACAGAACAATGATCGCCGAGGCGTGTGAGAATCAGGTGAAGCTCTGCGGCGGAGATCTTGCCGTCATGATCCTGATCGTATAACTCGAACGCCTCCCTCAGCTCCTTCTCCGGCGAGTTGTACGGATCGGAGTCTCCTTTGCAGAAGGTGGCTAATTGCTGGAGATTGATGTGTCCGTCTTTATCGGTGTCGACTTCTTCCATCATTCTCGTCACTTCCTCGGCGGAGGTGCTGGATCCAAGAGACTCAAACACTCCACTGAGCTCCTCCTTGGATATCTTACCGTCTCCGTTAGAATCGAAGCGCTTGAATACCTTCAGCACCTCCTCCATGTTCTGGAGATACATCGAGGAGGTCGAATTTGGGGTTGGGTTCGCTGCCATTTTTCGCTGACTTTTTGGGGGTTGAGACGTTGAGTTGAGTCGATTTTTGCTTTGGGGAAACGAAGATAAGTGAGGGAAATTGCTTATGTTGTGGCTGGTCATCCCAACCATTGATTTAGCGCCAAATCAATGTCCAGGATGTCTTCAAGAAACCGTCTCTTGAGGAATAATCAAAGGAACCGAGAAAATTCGATGGTGGACTCCAACATCAACGGCTCCAAATCGTGGGATCTGCACACTAATATATGGGTTCCATGGTCTCTGTGCCGGGGCAGTAACACAGCTCCGGACATGGGTTTTTAAGTTTTATTATGTGTCATTCTCCAATAATTTTGGATCGAAATATCATCGTTGATATTTTAGATCTTAAATCGTTGATATAACTTCAACCAATATCTTCTTCGATCATTTATTTATTTGCATTAAACTGTTAAAATTCATAAACTCTGATCTATGCATATTACTTTTGTATTCCGTGTTTATTTACAAAACTAATTTCTATGTGTTTCTTATTAATTCTAATTTCAATAATATTTTTATTCATTTAACAATAACATAACCATCATTTATGAACGGTAAAATGCAATTTTTGCTCATTATATTTCACTAGTCAATAATTTTGGTCTTTTAAGATTTTAAATCCACAGTTTGGTCCTCTATATTTCTTATGTTAGCGAATTTAGTTTTTTTTTTCTTTATCACATTCAATTTAATTCCATTAATTATCACAACCTGCAATTTTACTCCTTTAATTATATGACGTTTTAATTTTAGTCTTGTAATTTTAGTCGTTCAATCTTGATTACGTACAGAGACGAAACGTCTTCGATGGTTATATCGACAAAAAATTAAAGTGTGTTTTGTTGTGTGAATGTAACACCCCAAAAATATTAATTACAAAATTGGACAAAAATAATTTGAAGCTATCTTCAATGCTACTAAAATAATCATCCTAAACAAAAAATAATAATAATAATAATAATAATAATAATAACAATAATATAATTCTAAATAATAATAATAAAAAAAAAACTAATCATTTTGAATTAATTAAAAAACTTAATATGTGGCAACTTACCCCAACACTTGTCCACCCTTCAACACCCTAACACATGCACAAAACCCCTATAAATACCCCTCATTTCATCAGATTGAAGACACAATTCAAGAGCAAGTTTGAGAGAGAGTGTAGGAAATAGGTAGAAAATATGGTGGAAATAAGAAAATTATGAGGAAAAATACCAAAACTCCTCCAAAAAATCCGAAAATTTCACACAATCATCCTTATATACCCAGAAAACATTTAGTTTGAGAGGTGTAACAAAATCAAAGCCAAATCACCCAGAAAAATCGAAAACACGTGAAGAACATTTGCAGAAATGCAACCCAGAAATCTATTTTGAGGTAGCGTGTTTATGCCTTCATTTCTTCTATTTTAAAACCGATTTTGATCTTGTGTATAACATGAAAGTTGTTCAAAATGTGTTAAAGTTTATGGGTATGTCGGCCGATCTCCCAAAAGGCCGCCGTACGAACGGATTTCCGGCGACCAAAACACCTCATTAAACATTTCGAAAAAAAAGAATTCTGGGCAAATTCGGTTTGGAATTTCAAAATGGTTTCTGAACAAATATTGTAGATCGAAACGAGGCAAACCTGCTGTAAAATTTTCAGCCGCGCGTGGCGGCCGGAGCACGGCCACGCGCCGTCACGGTGGCGCGTGTAACACACGCGCCGACGAGTTTGACAAATTTCTGGTCGGCGAACGTTGCTGGACTGATTTTAGGCATTTCTGGAAAGTTTCGTGAAGTTTCGACTTAAACTTGATTTTTAATGAATTTTTAAAGTCTTATTTAGAAATTACCCGGACAAGTTTTGTACAAAAAATGATTTGCAGAAGATTCAACAACATATCTGGGTTTCTAAACACCAAAATTACTTATATTATGTTTATAGGACTTTATTTGACATCTGGGTTCAAAATCGAGCCAATCCAGTAAGACATCAAATAGTGAGGTGAGGTGTACTACCGATTTCTTGTTATATAGCCCTTTTGGCATTTGGCTTGGAATTTACAATATCTTGTTATTCATTATCTCACCTTTTATATATTGTCATCATATTGTACATTATCTCGTCCCATTGGTCATCTTGATCTGCATGTTTATTTATCTTGAATGTTATCGATTACTAATCGATTCCTTTGATTGAACGAATCATTTGACTGAATGAATGGAGCCCTGGATATTTATCCACTGGACAACGCGGCTTCGGCCCGGAAAGTGAGTCCAATGAACAACGGATGACAGTCCGGGTATATGGTTCATCTGAACAACGCGCACCGTTTTACGGTCCGGAGAATGGTTCACTTGGCTCGTAAATGACTGAATGTACAGATCCTATCTGAATATGTGGGGAAAAGTGCTACGCCGAACTGTCCGGTGGGAGCCACCTCTTTAGCCCACGATATTCACTCTGAAATCCTAAATCATCACTGTTCATTATTGACAATTACTTGACTGCAAGATCTTTGTTACATGACATATCATATTGAGAAATTGCATTATTTGATAATTACAGATATAAGGAGTTTGTACTGGGATGTATTTTGTTACTAATTAGAATGTATAAACGCTTCCGCTACTAAAAATGAATGTTTGACTAAACGCTTCCGCTATTTCCGAAAAGGTTTAAAACCCCCTGTGCGTAATGTTCTTAGAGAATGTGGTACCGGATAAGGGATAAATTAATTTGTGCCCGAGTCGGGTCCCACAGTGAAGGATTAAAATTACAACTTCATATAATTAAAAGACTAAATTTGCAGATTCTGGTACTTAAAGGACTAAAATTCAAGTTATAAAGATAAAGAACCAAAATTGCTGACATAATAAATATAGATGACGAAAATTGCGGATTTGAAACCATAAGAACCAAAATTGCTGACCAGTAAAACATAATGGACCGAAAATACATTTTACCCACAATGGTTTATCTATTTAAAATATTAAATCAATTCATTTAGAATTAATTGGTGGCATTATCATTATGGGATTAGGCCCTACACATAAATAATATTGTTATTATTATTATTATTATTGTCATCGTTGAACAAAAATCCCGTGATACCATTTATTGTTAACGGTAGTGAAATTCAGGCATTAGTGGCAGAAGTTCATAAATCTTTAATATGAATTAATGTTAGAATAAATAGCGAATAAAAGTATAAAACAAATAATATGACCCACAACCAATCTAAAGACTTGATCCAACTATGATTTTGTCTTGATTAGTTCGAAATTAAACTCCACTTTCTATAAATAAAAGTAAATAATCATGTGAAGTTTCAAGATTTATAGTAATATAAATAATTTTATTTACATACTTTAAATTGTTTTTTTATATGGATTTAATGCAAATCTCATTTTATTGTTTCTCTTCAATATAATATAAAATAAAATTAATATTATACTATATATTATTATTGAATAATTACGCATACTTGGTTCTATAATTGAAATATTGATCTCTAATTTAAACAATAACAGATGAAACTTTGTAGAATAGATGTATTACATTATCAGTTTATCATATCTTTAGTTTGTAATAGATCGAAGAAAAATTATAATACTATCTCATATAATTTAGCATAAAATATATAGTATGAGACGTAGATATTATTGTTTAAATTAAATAAATAAAATTTATTATTATTCAAATTAGCTATATATAAAATAATGATTAGATTGAGTGAATATGTTATTCAAGTTTAGAAATGATTGAAATAAACATTTATAAAATTTAATCAATTTTATGAGTTAGAATTATTCCATAAAATGCCCTCGTCACTCAACACAAACACACACTTCCCCCAAACATTCCCACAGAGCGAGCCATGTCTCCACACATCGTCATCATACTCTTCTCCACTTTCCTCTTCACCACTTCCGCACTACCCGTTTTACCCAACCAGGACCCGGCTACCCAAACCCTAATACCCTTTTCCACCTCTCCTCCCGCCACCATTCCCGCATTCCCCGAACAATCCGACGTCGTCGGTTGCCCATTGGACCTGCCGGAAGCCCTCTTCCGTGGCATCAAATCCGCGTGCGGAACCAAATCCCCTAAATCCCAGCTCCACCGCACCCGGTGCTGCCCCGTGTTAGCTGCCTGGCTGTACTCCGCATACTCCAAAACCTCACTGAGCTCGCTCACGAAAGCCAAGCCGCAGTCGCCGGCGTACGAAATGCCGGTGCTGCCGGATGACTCGGAGACCTGCGTGGATACCCTGGAGAAGGCGTTAGAGAACCGGGGCATAGAATTGGGCAGACCCAACGAGACGTGCGACGTTGTTTACTGTTACTGCGGGATAAGGCTGCACCCCTTCAGCTGCCCGGAAGCATTCTCCGTGAATTCGCGTGGGAAATTGGTGGGCGGCGAGAATGTGAAGAAGTTGGAGAGAGATTGCTTGAATAACGGATTTCCAGGGCTTGGAAGATGCTCAAAGTGCCTCAACAGCCTTTATTCCGTACGTTTTCTTCCATCGTTGTTTGCATTTTACACACACAAAACCCACTAAATGTGTGGATATGCGTGAACGTCTGGTTTTAGCTTTTGGTTTTAGCTTTTGTCACACTCAAACAAAACAGACATGCCATCATTTTCATCTTTCTTTTCTATCTGCGCAGTGATTACTATTCTTTACAGTTTAGTGACAAAGTATATTGTCAAAACAATTACTAGCAAATTTTATAAATCTATCGTGAAAATTGCTCCGTAACGATAATTGTCGTGACAATAACATTTTCCTCCGATAAATGACTATGCTTAAAACGAAAAGACCAAATTAATTTTGATATTATAAAATAAAACTAATAAAATTTGTGTTATTTATGACATGGTGTATAATATGAAATTTGATTATTAATTTTGATATTATAATATATACTTTTTGGAATGTGGTATAGATAACTTTATTGATACTGAAATTTCATTGGTGCCATGTGTATGAATGATGATTTGTTTGGCCAACTCTTGTAGATCTGCTTTCGCTTCCTATGGATTGTTTTTCTCCCCTTCTTATTCCAGGTTAAGTCGTTGCTACCCCACTAGACAATGTCACGTGGGTAATTATGTTGAATGTGGATATTTTTATCCAATAGTTAATAGTTCGACATTAACGAAACCAAGATTTAAGTATATCAGTTGATCAACTCTGTAAAATTTTGCAAGATTGATGGGTTATCTAAGGATGTTGAACCTTATGGGCGATGGATCTGAAACATAGTTTTCATTTATCCGGGGCCTCAAACCGGATCCATTCCATTGTTTTCTAATTACTGAATAAGTAAAAATAATTTTAAATTTAATGGTAAATGAAATTTTTTTTTAAAAAAATATTGTGCCCTTTTTTATATCAAATGGGCATTTATCAAATGGATTAATTAAATATAGAGGGGGGTAAAAATAGTGAAGAAAATTACAAAAGGATAAAGCCTGTATGTGTGCATTTTGTTGGATGTGGTCCTATAGGCTTATACTTGACATGTTACTTGTCTACTCGTGTAATAAATAGACTCTATTATTTATTCATTATTACAACTTAGAAATATCCTATGTTTTGGGTCAATTACTCTTTCTTTACCCATCAAATGTTCACCTGGTTGGTTTTCAAAATAAGATGTAATTTTAAAAGAACATCACATTTAGAGAATATTAATATAATAAAAGTTAAGATAGTAATGCAATAAAAATTTGCTCTTTAATCATTATTAGCTAGATCGACATTGATAAAACTTAAAAAGATTAAAAGATATATAAAGTTAGAGATTACAAAATTAATATAATATAATTTAGAGGGTCGTTCGATCATGCGCCCTCACTGCAATCCAACCTCCCCAAGTCATTTTGGGGTCGTGGTCCACATTAAATTTGGAGCCCACGACTCCAAAATGATTTGTGGCCGTTGGATTTATATATATATATATATATATATATATATATATATATATATATATATATATATATATATCATGTGTGTCAGTATTTCCTCAACACATTTTTATTAATCCACAGACCACAGTGAAAATATTTTATCCAGAAAATGAAACCAAATATAGCCATTATGTGTTGTAGCAAAATGTAACAATATCCAAACTTTTGTTACTACCCGTGCAGCTTAATGGAGATAAAGCTAAAGGAACAAACAAAACTGAGAGAACAAGAAAAATGCATAGCCGGGATTGCGAGCTGATGGGTTTAACTTGGCTTCTCCATAATGACCGACCCGCGTACATACATACAGTATCAGCTGTTTTGAGGACTCTCATGATGAACGCTGAGGACTCTGTGGATCAAACATTCTGCAGCCTTAACAGCGATGACATGCCACTTGCAGTCGATTCTTCGGAGATCAATGGTAGTCAATCTTCGTCGAATATACTGGAAGCACGGCTTGTTCACTATCTCCTACCCATTTTTTTGTTACATGCGATCGTTTTTTCCTCGTTCATTTCATATTAGTTGGTTAGTTGTTTGTTCTTTGTCATGTGAGACTGTGAACATTGTCTATTCTTGTTTTTGGAGCTTAAATTCTATTAGATGACTTGATGCTGTAAATAGACTTCAGGATTGGTTGAAAGTTCAACTTTTCTTCTTGGTCTCTGTTATGTAATAGATAACCTTTTTTAGCCTTCTTGTTTATGACTAGTAGGTTGCTTAGGTTTCGTGGAAACTATTAATGTTACACGTTTTTTCGCTTAAATTTCAGGAGCAAATTCACAACTTCTGATGCAATTATTTATTAATATGCTGTAAAAACCCGGATTTTCAGTTAGGGATAATTAAATCATGATTAAAAAGAGTTTGAAATTTCCTAAACTCTAGACTAGAGTTTCAATGCAACCAATGAGTCCTAAACAAATCAAACTCCCTCTTTATTCATCTCGAATTCAACTTTGAAATTCAAGTTTGGAATCAAACCAAAACTCATCCTATTAAACTCCTCCAAATTTTATCAGCTTGGTTCGACTTTATCTACCCAACACCATCCTTTAAGATCGACAACAAATCGGTGCAGATTTCTTTAATTCCCGATTTCCAGCACCTGGATTCGCTTGGCTTCGGATCAATGCCTAGCTGACGTGTTCCCTAGAAATCGAGAGATCCAAGCCATAGTAAAACACTCCAATTATTCAACCAGAATCCAGCCCCACCTCTCCTCAATCTGTATAGATTTATACTCACCCAAGTCTTAGAAAGACTCCACCCGAAACACAGCTAGCAAGATCGAAACAGAATCAGTAATCCACCTCAGAAAATAAAGATTTCGGAGTCCTTATTCTCAAGTTTAAATCATATTCAAACTCTTAGATTTAGCCTCCACTTCTATCTATAAATATGGACCAAACCAGAAGTTAGTATTCACTCCAAGCCATCCCCTATTTCAGTCACTAAGCCGAGAACCCACGGTTTCTGTCCAATAAAAAGAGTAGCTAAATTCCTTCGAAAATCACAACCAAAGCCGTGACTTGTTCCCAGAAGCTGTTCAAACGTTGCTTAGCATTATGTTGTCAATCCTTTCAACCTTCAGCAATCTAAACCAAGTGAGATCAAGCTGTGACTTGTAGTCTGTGTTTCCAGAAGCTTTAAGCATCACTCTTCGATATTTATTCGCCATTGAAGCCGAGAGTTTCCGCATCAATCTGTCCAAATCCCTTCCCTTTTTACAGCAAGATTTCGAGAACCATAACCAAGGAATCGAGCCATAATTCCGTCCAAGCTTTTACAGAAACGCCTCGACATCTAAGCCATCGAATTATCAGCAAGTTCGAACTAAGAATCGAGAGATTCTTGGCCAAATTTCCAGCAACTAAAGCATTGAGTGGTTCCAGAATTTGGTTCAAGCTTTGGACGTCCTTCTCGTGTTGTTCAAAAGCCAAGGAGATAAGAATTCAAGTGTGTCATACCTTTGATCAATCAAGCACGATACCAAGCACTGTAAGTGGGCTTTTGTTAAGTTTTCGTTTCGTTTTCAAAAATACTATGTATGTTTTTAAATTCTCAATCGATATGTATTATGTTGAAATTATGAAAGTATATTTTGTAAGCACGTTAAACTCGAAATCTAATTGGATTTGGATCCCCATGACCCTGATGCGGTGGGGTGTAACCGCTAAAAGAACCTTATACGGTGGTAATCCGTTGTTTCTGGATTATCCAGACCCTTTATTCGTGGGTTAGCCGATGTTATGACCTCATCTCTAGGAGAGATAAGTCTAGAGACTGATATCAGTACCAAGAAGAGAGTAGAATGCTTTACTGTGCTTAAGTATATGAAAATTATGAAACGATATGTTATGTCATGGCTCGTAGGGGCAAATCAAGTATGTTAAGATACATTCATATCGGTTTATGCAAGTTTTGTGATCCAAGTTTATGAAAATTAATTATGTATATGTATGATATCGATTGTCCCCCACTTGCTGAGTGTTTTGCAAAGCACTCAACCCTTACTCTACATGCCCAGATAAAGCCGAAGAAGAATTAGAGCAAGAAGAAGAGCACCAATTTTGGGGTTGGTGAAATCAAGTCCGCTGCGTAGAACAAGACCTTTTATGTTTTAAAGTTTTCCAGTTTTAAGACAGTTTTATTTATTCAGTTGTTAAGTTTTTAATTCCGCATTTCTTTATTCCTTGTAAAGACAATGGGTTTTTATTTTTATGGAAAAAGACTGGCTTTTCAGTGGTTATGATATTATGAGGCTTATTGATTTCAAGTTGTATGGAAATCAATGCCGGTGTTATTGACCCCGGTCTCGGGGCGTGACATTTTAGTGGTATCAGAACCAGGTTGTGTTCCATAATCCCGCTGGGAAAAGTATTCTAGTTAAGGAAATAACTAGAAGAAAATTCCGGTTGAAATAGACCAACTGGAGAAATAAATACAGTTGGGTGAAAATTGTCGTTTCATGATAATTACGATAATCAGGAGTCCAATCTGATTAATCACATGAATACGAAAATTTTCGAATTTTTAAAAATCTTCAGTTTCTGTTTTTAAAATTTTATTTTCGAAAAAAAAAAATTGATTTTTAAGAATTATTTTCGGATTTTTTCAATTTTCGTACAGTAAACCCTAAGCTCCAAGTCGTCGCCGCCGCCTGCCGCCACGATAGCCGTCGACGAGTATACCATTCAAACCGTCTCTTCCAGTCGACCCTACTGTCCAAGTTTCAGATCGATCGGATGGAGTTTGCCCGATCAATTTCTCGTTCAAAGCTCAAGAACCCTAATTCCCAATTTCTGTTTGATTCTCGATTTCTCGAGCATCGCACGATCGTTTTTGAAATTAAAAATTTTCGTGATATCTTCCAAGCAATTCGATTGATAGCCCTCTGTCAATTTCAGATTTCAAGCTTAGATTAGGGATTAATTCGAAACCCCTATTATTCGAATTAAGAACCCTAATTTTCGATTTTTAAAAAAAAAATAAAAAAAATTCTCGATTGCAAAAATCGAAGATTTATGCTCTTATTTTTTATCCTTGTTTTAAAATAATTTTTGTCAAGTATTTCATTTGACTAAATTAGTTCCGTAATTGGGTTTATGTGATGACAACCCGAGCTCAGACAGTCCAGATCCTTAGCCTGGAACAAGAAGTTGAAAAGCTCAAGGAAGCTAATTCGGAATTACTTGAGGTAGTAGACCACCTGCAGGGCGATGTTCATAGACTCGGCTACTATCACCATCAAGCCGACGAGCAGAGTAAGGAAGCTAGCAAAGAAGTTGCTCGACTAGATGAACTCCATCGGACTGCTGCCGAGAAATGCGTAGTGCAAAGGCAACAGCTGGAACAAATGGCGGAGCGAGTTCTCTCACTTCAAGCTTCGAACCATCGCTTGGCAATAAGAAGCAATGGATACTGGAATATCATCACTCACCTCCAGAACGTCAATAGTGATCTACGGGAAGCCAATGATCACATGCGAGACATCCTGGACGTGGTAGATTCAGACTCAGATGAAGACCCAAATGAAGAACCAATGGAGGAAGATATCGTAGAGGAGCTAGGAAGTGGAGATGTTATAGATCCGTAGTTTCTAGAAAGCTTTGTTTAGGAGTTTTGTTTTAAGAATTATTTTTGATGTTCATCATTTCCTTTCCGTTTTGTTTTGACAAACATTTTCAATGATTAATAAAATCATCATTTCTGTTTATCATGTCTTCTTTATCTTTCCGCTATCGTTATATTCTCTGCGCAAAGATTTTAGATCTTTATGTATTGTAGGAAATGGCCGGACGTCCTACTCGCAGCAATCGTAATCCCAACTATGCTGTTCCTCCCAACTCTAATGAGGAGAGAACTAATGGAAATCAGAATCCTCCACCTGCACCGCCACCACCCCCGAGGGTGGGACTGAGTCGTGAGGACTTGGCAGCAATAACCACCATTGTGGCCACAACACTTCAAGGTTTGAATAACCCTACTGCTAATCAGCCACAGCCGCAGCCAGCGCCACACCCGCAGGGAGTAAAATATCATTACGAATCACTGCGAAAGAACCGAGTTCCAACTTTCGATGGCAACTCAGACCCAGAAATGGCACAAAACTGGCTCAAACAAGTGGAAAACCACCACAGATTACTTGAAGTGCCTGAAAACATTAAAGTGGAAGTTACCACGTCTTTTCTCATTGATCAAGCTGGAAAGTGGTGGGAAAACGTGTCGCCATTAATGCAAGAAACGGGACCAGTTACATGGCAAAGGTTCCGGAGCACATTTCTGAAGCAGTACTTTCCAACTGCGGTCCAGAACCAGAAGCTGCGAGAGTTTGAAAACCTGACACAGAATACAGATATGACAGTGGTGGACTATACCGCAAGGTTTAATTCGCTGGGAACGTATGCACAGAGTATCATGGCAGACGAGTCCCTTAAGCTACATCGCTTCAGGATTGGACTGAACAGTCGAATCCAATCCGCCCTGGCAATTTTCGAGACAACCAATTTCGGAGATTTAATGGGAGCCGCCATCAGGGCTGAAGCAGATATCAAGCGTCGCGAGGAAGAGTTTAAGCGCAAGCGACCCTCCACCAGTCAGCATACCTCTAGTAATCAAAACTTCAAGAGGCCTAGTCCGTCCAGCAACCAGCAAAGGGGACCCATAGTAGGCCCAACTCAACAGAGGTACCCTAAGTGTTCGAACTGTGGATTCAACCATCTAGGGGAATGTCTCAGAGGAAAAGGTGCATGTTTCCGATGTGGGAAGACAGACCACCGAATTGCTGAGTGTCCCGAACCTGATATGAGGGGGACGACTGTAAGGAATAACGGCCCTCATAGTAAACCAAAGGAGACTAAGCCGAACGCCAGAGTGTTTGCTATAACGCGAGAAGAGGCCGAGGACGCAAACGACGTTGTGGCAGGTACCATTTATTTAAACGAATTACCTACGTATACATTGTTTGATTGTGGTGCCACGCACTCGTTTATATCTAAGAGGTTTACTAAGAAACTAGCCCTTAAGCCTGAACTGCTTAGTGAACCATATAATGTAGCAACACCAGCCAATAAGACCCTTATAGCACATAGTATACACCGAGATTGTAATCTCAGTATTAATGAAATAAGGTTTAATGCTGAGCTAATTCAACTCAACATGGTGGATTTTGATGTTATATTGGGAATGGATTGGTTATCCAAACATCATGGAGTAGTAGACTGCCGTAACAAGAATGTTAAACTACGGACTCCAGACGAGAAGGATATCGTATATCATGGCAAAGCTAAGGAGAGAAAATTCCTACTGACGGCAGCCCAAACCTGGAAAGCCGTAAAGAACGGTGAAGAAGTTTACCTAGCTACAATAAGCGAGGTTAAAGAGGAAGATGAACCCAGGATAGAAGACATAGCCATTGTATAAGAATTTCCGGATGTCTTTCCTGAAGAACTGCCCGGTTCTGTTCCAAACCGAGAATTGGAGTTTGAAATCAACTTGGTGCCAGGCGCTGCACCAGTCTCAAAGGCACCATACCGAATGGCTCCAGCCGAATTAAAAGAACTCAAAGAACAACTTCAGGATCTCTTAGACAAGAAACAAATCAGACCAAGTGTATCCTCATGGGGAGCTCCAGTGTTGTTTGTAAAGAAGAAGACGGGAGCATGAGATTGTGCATCGACTACAGAGAGCTGAATAAGATCACAATCAAGAACAAGTACCCTCTTCCAAGGATAGATGACCTATTCGATCAACTCAAAGGAGCTAAAGTCTTTTCTAAGCTCGATCTAAGGTCAGACTATCACCAACTAAAGATAAAAGCTGACGACATACCGAAAACAGCATTCAGAACGAGGTATGGGCATTACGAATTCATGGTGATGCCATTTGGCTTGACAAACGCGCCAGCAGTATTCATGGACTTGATGAATCGAGTATTCAAGCCATTCTTGGATGACTTTGTGGTGGTGTTCATTGACGATATCCTCATTTATTCGTCGAGCAATGAGGAACACGAACAACATCTTCGCCTCACTCTCCAGACATTGAGAGAGAAAGAACTCTATGCCAAATTTTAATAAATGTGAATTTTGGCTAAGAAGTGTATCTTTCTTAGGTCACAATATCAAAGGAAGGCGTATCAGTGGACCCTAAAAAGGTAGAGGCAGTTTTAGATTGGCCTAGACCAACGACAGTGACTGAAATCCGAAGCTTCTTGGGATTAGCTGGTTACTACCGAAAGTTTGTCGAAGGATTTTCGTCAATAGCAGTACCTCTTACCAGGCTCACACAAAAGAACGCAAAGTTCATATGGAGTGAAGAATGTGAGAAGAGCTTTGAGACTTTAAAGAAAAGCTCTCAACTGCACCTGTACTGGTATTACCAACTGAAGACATGAGTTTCACTATTTATAGTGATGCATCTAAAGAAGGACTAGGATGTGTACTCATGCAGGAAGGAAGAGTGATTGCTTATGCTTCAAGACAGCTCAAGCCCCATGAGCAAAACTACCCTACGCATGACCTCGAGTTAGCCGCAGTAGTGTCCGCCTTGAAGATTTGGAGACACTATCTGTATGGCATCAAGTGCGAAGTGTTCACGGACCATCAAAGCCTCAAGTACTTGTTCACTCAAAAGGAACTCAACATGAGGCAGAGAAGATGGATCGAACTTCTAAAAGACTACGATCTCACTATTAGCTACCACCCCGGCAAGGCAAACAAAGTAGCAGATGCTTTGAGCCGGAAAGGCAAAGGCAAAATAATCTTAGCTGCGGTCTCAGCTCAACCTTCTCTTCGAGAGACCATCAAGCTAAGCCAAGATCAAGATCCGAGCCTAACCAAGCTAAAAGAACAAGTTAGAGAGAAGAAAATTACTGACTTTGAGATCGATAACAATGGAATCCTTTGGATGAAAGGACGATTATGCGTGCCAGAGGTGAACAACATAAGACAAGAAGTAATGTCTGAAGCGCACAAGTCAAAGTTTTCAGTCCACCCTGGGAGTACAAAGATGTACAAGGATCTGAAGGAAAGTTTTTGGTGGAACGCAATGAAAAAGGATGTATATGAATTTGTTGCCCGATGCTTAGTATGTCAGCAAGTGAAAGCTGAGCATCAGAGACCCGGAGGACTTCTTCAACCTCTGGAAATCCCGGAATGGAAATGGGATCACATCTCCATGGATTTTGTCGTGGGACTACCGAAGTCAAAACAGAGCTATGACGGAATATGGGTAATTGATGATAGACTAACCAAGTCAGCACACTTCCTACCAGTCCGCATGAACTACAACTTAGATAAGTTGGCAACACTATATATGGACAATATAGTGAGATTGCATGGAGTCCCAGTGAGCATCCTATCCGACAGAGATCCTAGATTCGTGTCGCGTTTCTGGAAAAGCTTTCAGCAAGCTATGGGAAGTAAAGTGACTCTTAGCACGGCCTATCACCCGCAAACCGATGGCCAGACAGAGAGGACTATCCAAACCCTCGAAGATATGCTAAGAGCTTGTGTATTAGATTTTACTGCAAATTGGAGCGAACTATTACCTCTAGTCGAGTTCGCTTACAATAACAGCTATCATAGTAGCATTGGGATGGCGCCATACGAAGCACTCTATGGGCGCAAATGCCGATCACCCTTATACTGGGATGAAGTAGGAGAAAGAGCTATCACCGGACCAGAGTTAGTGCAAGCTACTACTGACAAGATAGCCATCATCAGAGATAGGCTCAAGACAGCCCAGGACCGACAGAAAAGTTGGGCTGATTTGAAAAGGAGACCCGTGGATATAGAGATTGGTGAGAAAGTCTATGTAAAGATTTCACCAATGAAAGGAGTGATTAGATTTGACAAAAAGGGAAAGTTGAACCCAAGATATGTGGGACTATTTGAAGTACTAGAAAAAGTGGGAACGCTAGCCTATAAAATAGCACTACCACCAAGTTTGTCAAGAATTCACAATGTCTTCCACGTATCACAACTAAGGAAATACATTGCTGACCCAAGCCATGTACTGGAAGCAGAACCTCTAGTAACTCAAGGGAACTTGGACGAAACGTTGAAATACGAAGAAATCCCAATCCGTATTCTGGATACCAAGGACCAAGTTCTGAGAAGAAGGAACATTCCTTACGTCAAGGTCCAATGATCAAACCATACGGAAAGAGAAGCTACTTAGGAAATGGAAGAATCAATGTGGGAGAAATACCCCTACCTTTTCCAATATCAAGTCGACTCGAGTTTCGAGGAGGAAACTTCCAATAAGGAGGGAGGGATGTAAAAACCCGGATTTTCAGTTAGGGATAATTAAATCATGATTAAAAAGAGTTTGAAATTTCCTAAACTCTAGACTAGAGTTTCAATGCAACCAATGAGTCCTAAACAAATCAAACTCCCTCTTTATTCATCTCGAATTCAACTTTGAAATTCAAGTTTGGAATCAAACCAAAACTCATCCTATTAAACTCCTCCAAATTTTATCAGCTTGGTTCGACTTTATCTACCCAACACCATCCTTTAAGATCGACAACAAATCGGTGCAGATTTCTTTAATTCCCGATTTCCAGCACCTGGATTCGCTTGGCTTCGGATCAATGCCTAGCTGATGTGTTCCCTAGAAATCGAGAGATCCAAGCCATAGTAAAACACTCCAATTATTCAACCAGAATCCAGCCCCACCTCTCCTCAATCTGTATAGATTTATACTCACCCAAGTCTTAGAAAGACTCCACCCGAAACACAGCTAGCAAGATCGAAACAGAATCAGTAATCCACCTCAGAAAATAAAGATTTCGGAGTCCTTATTCTCAAGTTTAAATCATATTCAAACTCTTAGACTTAGCCTCCACTTTTATCTATAAATATGGACCAAACCAGAAGTTAGTATTCACTCCAAGCCATCCCCTATTTCAGTCACTAAAGCCGAGAACCCACGGTTTCTGTCCAATAAAAAGAGTAGCTAAATTCCTTCGAAAATCACAACCAAAGCCGTGACTTGTTCCCAGAAGCTGTTCAAACGTTGCTTAGCATTCTGTTGTCAATCCTTTCGACCTTCAGCAATCTAAACCAAGTGAGATCAAGCTGTGACTTGTAGTCTGTGTTTCCAGAAGCTTTAAGCATCACTCTTCGATATTTATTCACCATTGAAGCCGAGAGTTTCCGCATCAATCTGTCCAAATCCCTTCCCTTTTTACAGCAAGATTTCGAGAACCATAACCAAGGAATCGAGCCATAATTCCGTCCAAGCTTTTACAGAAACGCCTCGACATCTAAGCCATCGAATTATCAGCAAGTTCGAACTAAGAATCGAGAGATTCTTGGCCAAATTTCCAGCAACTAAAGCATTGAGTGGTTCCAGAATTTGGTTCAAGCTTTGGACGTCCTTCTCGTGTTGTTCAAAAGCCAAGGAGATAAGAATTCAAGTGTGTCATACCTTTGATCAATCAAGCACGATACCAAGCACTGTAAGTGGGCTTTTGTTAAGTTTTCGTTTCGTTTTCAAAAATACTATGTATGTTTTTAAATTCTCAATCGATATGTATTATGTTGAAATTATGAAAGTATATTTTGTAAGCACGTTAAACTCGAAATCTAATTGGATTTGGATCCCCATGACCCTGATGCGGTGGGGTGTAACCGCTAAAAGAACCTTATACGGTGGTAATCCGTTGTTTCTGGATTATCCAGACCCTTTATTCGTGGGTTAGCCGATGTTATGACCTCATCTCTAGGAGAGATAAGTCTAGAGACTGATATCAGTACCAAGAAGAGAGTAGAATGCTTTACTGTGCTTAAGTATATGAAAATTATGAAACGATATGTTATGTCATGGCTCGTAGGGGCAAATCAAGTATGTTAAGATACATATCGGTTTATGCAAGTTTTGTGATCCAAGTTTATGAAAATTAATTATGTATATGTATGATATCGATTGTCCCCCACTTGCTGAGTGTTTTCCAAAGCACTCAACCCTTACTCTACATGCCCAGATAAAGCCGAAGAAGAATTAGAGCACCAATTTTGGGGTTGGTGAAATCAAGTCCGCTGCGTAGAACAAGACCTTTTATGTTTTAAAGTTTTCCAGTTTTAAGACAGTTTTATTTATTCAGTTGTTAAGTTTTTAATTCCGCATTTCTTTATTCCTTGTAAAGACAATGGGTTTTTATTTTTATGGAAAAAGACTGGCTTTTCAGTGGTTATGATATTATGAGGCTTATTGATTTCAAGTTGTATGGAAATCAATGCCGGTGTTATTGACCCCGGTCTCGTGGCGTGACAAGTAGGTTGCTTAGGTTTCGTGGAAACTATTAATGTTACACGTTTTTTCGCTTAAATTTCAGGAGCAAATTCACAACTTCTGATGCAATTATTTATTAATATGCTGTAAAATTAGCATGGAATACGCTAAAAATGAAAAAGAGGGGGAGGGGCAAATACTTGTAGCTTGTTCGATTTTGTGTTGGTAGCTTTATGAGGATATTTTTGGAATCTTTTTGGAAAATAGGTTCTATATTTGATCATGTTTTATGGTATGTAACTATGTAAGGTAGCGATATCACATCATAATATATACATGAAAGAACAAACTCGGTGTACGATTTTCTTGTTAACTGTACGAAGTTCTTGTTCACTCGATCCAAGAAAGTTCGGGCCACTTTGGGCTTAATATATGCAGTTTTCCTTTGCACTGCAAGAAACTATTTATGCAACTCAGACACGTGACCTCCAGGTTACATATCAACAACTTTTATATTTGCGTCAATGCTTACCCTTAAATAATAATATAAACATTAAATATGAATTGAATTTAGTGTATTTTTTAAACAGTTACGATGTTACATCAATATATAATCAAATATAGTAGCATGTTATATTTATGTTAGTTCGTTGCCAAATGGTTTTGCAAACTGCTTATGAATTTTTCAGACAAAAAAATAGATTTTAAGTGTTTTATTTATTTATTTCTGCTATTACTTCTCTAAAAATAAGCAGAAAAAGTAGAAGCTGAGAAGCATATATGACATATTTTTGACTGTTTTAAGTTGTTTGTGACAATTATTAAAAAACTATAATTTTTTTATTTTAACAGCAAACATTCAATGTTTTTGATTAAAAAAATAACTTTTTACGATTTTAAATAATAACAATCTAGAAGTGTTTTGAATAAGCAAGTGCAAACACATCCTAAACATAAAATATAAATAGTTAATGGGCAAATTTCACTCAACATCTCATAGTTTATATGATATTTCACTTACCATCCAAACTTTGAAAAATTACACTTTACATACTAAGTAAAATATATATATATTTACCCATTGGCTTGAAATCGTAAAAGATCCATCATGATTCCGTATTACAATAAAATTTTGACAAAATAGTATATACCTTTTTAACCATAATGGTACCGGGTAAAGTGTGTTGCAAATCCACCAGTCGGAAAATACTGCCCCCAGACTGTTTTACAAATGGCTTATCTCCATCCAACCTCACCTCAGGCGAGGTTAGTCTGCAAGTCTGAAAGAAATACTTAGCTTCCTGAATGGGTGCATTTATATAGGCATGAATCCGAACTTCAACTTATGATTCCAAATCTTGATAATTGTTGAGTGCGGCCATGAGTGCTCCTTAACTTTCACGTGGTCTTGCATCTTTGTCTGAGTGTGCCAACTTTTCTCGTGAATGATCCATTATTTTTGTTCAAGTGCGTTGGACAGTTACCACACTATATTTTAATGGTCCACACTTCTTTCCTTTGTCGGGGAATCTTTACATTATTGGTTTTTGTGGTCCCCGAGCTTTAGGAAAACAGGCTCTCTTGTCAGCAGGTCTTTTGTCTTTTCCTGTCTCTGATCTGTCGGGTTTGGATTGGAATCCTTTCATGAACTCTGGTTCTTTCTGCTCCAGGCATGCTTGGCAAATTTGATCTATCCATCGGCTATGTGTGCCTTATTGCAGAATTTCAGGTAAGTTTCTTTTCCCACCGAAATCTTGTTTTCCTAAAGATTTTCCCTCTTTGTTTCGAAGAGTTCTTCGGCAAATCTCATTGATGTTACTGTCATGGAATTCAGCATAAAAGTACTGTTGGCTGAATTTTGAAAGAACTTAAATGAGAATTTGACTTTGTCCATTTCAGTTAGACAAACCCAAAGACCCATGTACGTCTGGTTGAAACTTCATCTTCTTTGATAGTCCCATCCAAAACTGGTACGTTCTCTGGTAGCGCCGTTTTTTATATTTTTTTAAGGCTTTCTCGTCTGGTCGTCTGAGCTTGATAAAATGAACAATTTCAATGAAGCATTTCTTTACGGGTTCTGGAGCAGCACTGAAAAAATACAACTCCAAATATCTCATATGGCAAAATGTGGATTATTGGACCATGTCTCGTGAACAGCTTCTCTGATCCACTTTGATAATTTTGAGATTTCAGATAATGTTGGTGCAACAGTATAAACCGAAGCAAGAGCTCTGAAATTATATCATTCCTTAACTTCGTTTGGGTGGCTGACTGGCTTCATCCAAACCCTTGGATATTTTCCTGAGATATCAACAATAGTTTTATCTGAGTTGATACACAGTTTGGTCATTAGTTTCTCCCAAGTGCGTTGATAATCCTGCATAGGCAAAGAAACTAAATCATCATTAATTTGAACCCTAGAATTGACAGTCATTGGCTTAAGGTTCAACTATACCTCTTTTACCCCAGAGGTGCTGTGTTGATTTGAAGCTTCAGATTGTGATGACACATGACACTCAATATCGCCACAGCTTCTACATCCTCAAGAAATGCATCATCTGCAGCACTTGTGAAAGGGGTACTTGAATCCCTTGCATCCGGGTTAGATGAGTCACGTTCTCTAAACACTCCTTTTCTGCACCGTTGATGATGCGGCCTAGAGGATGGACTCCTTCAAGACTTCAAACAAACGTTCTTGGTCCCGAAAGCTTGCTCATATGTAATCAGTGACAAGTTCCTGATATACTCATTAAAGTTGTCCTACGACCACTGTATTGAGTCAAAGAGTCCCAAAATATCGATCAAGGATCTTTAGGTTTTCCCTGAGATGCCTCAGCCTCTTGAGGGTATCATCGGCAATATGTCCCTCCATCTCGTGTTAAGAAATCTGCAAGAATATTTTTATCAGATTTCACAATGACAATATCATAATCATAATATTGGCATTTGGCTTGCCATCTTAAAAGTCTAATCTTATCTGGTTTTGACTCAATTTTATTTTTCAGAAAAGACTTAACACATGTATTATCTATTTTCAAGATAAATTTCTTTGCTAGTAAAAATAATGTCCATTTTTTAAAGATCTTTCGGACTTCAAAGAATTCTTTTTCATTGATCTGACATTGGATAGCTTCGCCGCCTGTGAAGAGACCGCTACAGTATAAGCATGGCATTTTTCCATCTGGTGTGGCTTTCATGAGAACTGTTGGCCACCAATTATCACTGGCATCTGTGTATAACACCAGTTCATCCTCATCTTTTGGGATTGTAAGCTTTGGTAGTCGCTTGCAAAATTCTTTAGCTGTTTGACAACTTGTCCATGGTCTTCATTCCACTCAAATTTAACATCTTTTTTTAGTAACGGACTGAACGCCTTTATGTGGTTTGCCAGGTTATTAATTAACAGTCCAGCAAAATTAACAACTCCCAGAAATCTCTGAATCTTCTTTAAATCTTTAATATCATCTGGATATCCTTGCACCTTCTCAAGAATATGTTTTGAAGGATGATTCCAAACTCATTAATCTCGATCCCGAGAAACTCAATTTGTCTAGTAGCAATTATTGTCTTCCTTTCGGACAACACTAATCATTCCTTGTAGCAAATATCTGAAAAGATTTCCAAATGTGTAAGATGCTCTTTCATGTTTTTTGACACAATGAAGAGGTCGTCAATATACACCAAAACATGAAGCTCAAGTAATCTTTGAAAAGATTATCTATATTCCTTTGGAATATCTGGGGAGCATTTGCCAATCCCATTGACATGACATTCCAGATATAATGCCTTTGTGGTGTGGATAATGCTGTGAATTTTCTGCTTGCTTTCTCCATCTTAATCTAGTAAAATCCAGACTTACAATCAAACTTGGAACACACTTTGGCATTCTTGATGTTGTTTGCCAAATGTTTTCTGCTTGGGATAAAGTATCCATCGAAATCCAAGATGTCGTTGATTCATTTGTAGTTAATTACTAATCTTGGCTCTCCTCTTTTGATTTCTCCATTTTCCGAACAATGAATCCTGGACTGCTATATGGAAAAACACCTGCTGAGCGTAACTTAAGGTCAATATGTTCCTTAAGTATTATCTGCATGTCCATCCGATCTTCCATGGGGATTGGTCTGAATCTGACGAACTCATTTTTTTTTTCATCTTTCACCTTCAAAGTAGCTTTGAGCTCATTCTTGTTCCACCACGACAGAGGATCCTCGTTGTAGTTCATCTGAATATTTCTTTTCACATACTCTAGAGTGATTTGCTCTTCGATGGTAGGTTGTGGAACCTCGTCCCGTAATGCCGTTTTTACTAACAACAGGGTTTCTGGTGTGCATTCATCCTCATCCTGTTTTCTAAAAGACATAGTATTAACTCAGTCAAAGGTTTAGGAACCCTTTTCACTAGGACCTTGTTGTCGAAACTGAATGATTGCTTCACCAAATTTCTGTTGATCCTTCATCTTTGGGTGTCGAAGTCTTCCTTCATCACCATGCTTGCTGCGAAAACTAATGAAGAATTTTCTGTGAAACACCTCCCGTAGTCTCTGCACAATAATCTTATGATCACAAAAGGATGTGAACATAAGTCTCATTGTCTTGTTCTCCTGAGTGAACCGCTTGAATGTCTGTAGGAAATTGTTTCCTAGCAGCATATCAGCTCATGTATCATGGAAATAAATAGGTGAAGTCTTGACTTTGTACCACGGGGTACTGCGTGCTCATCCGATAATTATTTTCGTCCCTTGACTCCTTCACTAAGAATAAGGATCCGCTTGGAAAGTCTCTTCCGGCAACGGCTGGTAACTTTTCACCAACATCTTTGTGGAAGATATCACGCTTGTCATTACATATTCCAGCTCCTGAATCAATGTATGTTGCAAAATATTCTGCACGATACTTCTCATATAACATCCCGACGGTGATGGATATTGAGAATGCAGTGGTGATCATCTGATTCTATGTCTCTTTCCTTCCACCGCGAATTCCATTCCGTCTTGTAATCGTTCCCAATGTTTATGTTCATCAAGAAATCAATCCCAAGGATGAGCTGTTATGGGATCATTCATGCAGTGCCTACAATTGTTGCATCAATTTCACCAATATGTAGGTTTCCTTGATACATGCCAACCGTAGGTTGTTGCAAATAATATAGGACATCGCAAGGGAAGATATTGTTCTTCTCAGTAGTGTCGAAGATTATCTGCACTTTTCTGCAGCCTTCTGGGTATTTCAACATTCCTGTTGTTTTGAATACATCAGGGATTTTCTGAATCCTGCTTGAGACGGCCTTTTATTTTTCCCCGAGATAGTTGTTGATTAACATATCCTATTGGAAAGACATCCTTCTTGGCTCGATCATAAGGCTCCTGCTTCTGTTCAGAACAGGTTGGTCCTGTATCCTCATGTCGATCGCTTCCATTGTCGGAGTATCAATAATGTCCGGCAATACTATTTTGCCAAAATCTTCAAAGATTCATGGGAATTCGATGAATTCCTTTCTCAAGAATACCTCTGAATGATGAGTATTTGAGAGCCGTATGACACCTTGTAGGTGATCGAGTAAGGCATGTTCCATTCTTTCATCAAACCATTTCTTTTAAAATCTTGATGAAGAGTAAGAACCTTGTTGAAGTCTCGATCTCCTAAATTGTATGCAATTCTTGGATAGATGTTAAAGGTCATCTTTACTGCATACAAATTTCCTGCAACTACTCCCAAACAAGAATCTTTGAGGTTCGAGATTCTTTTGTCAAAGATCGCCAGGTTTAGGGGCGAATCAATTCATTCTTTTAAAGTTGTCTTGATGGCCCCAATATGAATCCATGAGAGAGTGCTACTTCTCTTTTAACCTTGTTCTTAATCCCCTGAATTTCTCTGTAGGGGATTAACTGCATCTCAATTTGATTTCCCGTGAATTCCATCGGAACGTAAATTCACCTGTTGTTGCCCTATGGATAATTTGATGCTTACTGCTTCGAAGACCAATCATATCCATGGCTTTTTCTATTGCTCAAATTGTAAATCAATCATACATCTGAAGCTTTGACTCTTCTTTCATGATCCTTATAAGAGTTTCATGAGAGACAGTGACATGTGAGAAAAACCCCGACGGCTCTTCTCTGATCAAGTGTTGAAGGAACTCCTTCACTATGATTCTGATCTGGATTCACCTCCATTATCAGAATAGATCTCTTCTTCGTACATGCTTTCCTCTGAGAGGGTATCCTCAAATTGATACACCTGCACCAAGTTTTGGAAGTAAACAAAATGCTCAAACTCCTTGGTTTGCTTGAACTATCTTACTCATCGGTTTTGGTTCTCTGGACAATCTGCAGATATATGTCCTCTTGCCCCGCACGTCCAACAGTTAAAATCTTTAAAATTTCATTTGCATGAGTAGGAGTGCGTCAAAAAGTTCTCTTTGTTGGTTCTCTGCTAGAACTAGCTTGATTAGAACCTGTTGACGAGGTTATACTCATTGTTGGTCCTGATCTGTAACTTCGGGCTTTCTGTTTTGACCAGAACTTCCCGGGTCTCCATGAAGACCTACTTCTTCTTGAACTACTTCCTCGGGCATAAGGATGACTTCTATGTTTTTTCATATTCCGCCTTTGGGGGTAGTTTCCAGTGATATCATGGATATCATTCTCTGTACATCAAATATGAGTTGTCTTGTTGATTCCTTTTAGCTTCTTGTAGTTCTTTTGTAGTTTTGCTTGATAGCACCACTCCCCAAGCTTAATTTTAAGAAATGACATTCTTCTGGACACCGTCTCTATTCTTTGTGGTTTATATTCCTGGATAAACATTTATCTCCATGGGCTCGATATTTTGGCAAATAACAGTTCTGTTGCATCATTTTCTATTATCTTTGTCTTCCATCTATACTCTATGAATAGTTTGATGTACTTGTCTACATAACAGATATCATGTAGTTCCAGATAGAGCTTGTCTATATTTTTCCGCCTTTTATTCATCCTTTTCATTTGAAGTAGCCTACTCCAATGAAACAGATTTTAAAAAATTCTGACATCTTGTCCACAATTTCTTTAAGGGACTCTCCGGCTAAAACTTCTTCCCTGGTACCTGGGTCTCCGAGTTCAAAGGCAATCTTGGCTGATCATTCCAGACTCATTTAAGGAGTAATATGAATCATTATTTACTTAGCAAGTGTTCCTGCTGCTATTCTCATTGCTGAAGCCTATTCATCAATAAGAACTTCTCTATTTTTAAAATCCAAGATATCCATGTTGAGCATAAGTCCATATGCATGAATCGGATCTAACTGAGATTTTCCATAAGGCGTTTGGTGTTAGTCTGTGCTACGGGAACGACTCCTTGTTCCACTGGGAGATCTAAAGTTGTCGAGGTAAAATCTCCCCGATGCGCCATACTTTGATCTCCTTCGGGTGGATTATGTGACCCAAAACTTTCTTGTGGTGGTGGAGTTCTGGTTTGATCCTCCAACATGATTTGTCTTGAAGTCTAAGAGATTAATCCCAAAAATGAATCATCAAGATCACGTAGATCTTGCAAGTTGATTATTTCCATTACTTTGTTTGAAGTATTGGATTTCCTCGTAGGACTGCAATAATTTTTCCAGTCTCCCTCAAAGGTCTTCAAACCTCATTCGCTTTCATTTTTTGATGTAAAAAGGGTTCTGTTCCGTAGGATGGTGGTAACCACCCTCCTTTCATTCTTCCTGAAGAACTTGGTCGTGACTCCAATTCCTCCACTCGGGTTTGAACAAGATGAAGGTTTTCAAGAATTTCCTCCTGATGTTTAATCATGATCTCCATCTGACTTTAAATCTGATGGATCTTTGTAGGGATATGGTATTGTAAGTATCCATATCGCTGCACTGTCTTCTGAATCTCTATAAGATCTTGGGATATCTTAGAAGTATCCGGCTCGATTTCTCGAAAGGTTGGTTCACCCATCCTATTCGTCTGGTCCGGGATCGGTTAAGTGGTTGAGATCTACAATCACGTGGTTATGCTCAGGATAATATCTCTCATGTGACTTGGTTATCTCAAATTGTAGCTTGAGTTTCATCATTTAAAGATTTCTCGCTACCTTCTCCTGTTCTTGATACTTGTATATGATAGTAGGGTTATCACCAATTTCCAGTAGAATATTTCATTTATGGTTGAACTGTTTAGCTTCGGCGAGATATCCTTGATTTAGTTCTTCCAATTTTTGGAAGTACCACTTGTACGAGTTGCACATCGAACATACGTTCAGATCCATAATTTTTCTTGAATCTTCTAATCCGTATATGTTACAAATTAATATTCAAGATATTATTATAATATTTCCAGAATAAACCTAGGCTCTAATATCATTTTCAGTAGGATCTGGGTAATTGAACTAAACTTAGAAATATGTTGAAGGATATAAAATATTTTAAACTTTAAAGATAAATGATGTAAAATGTTACAAATCTTAAAAATATATTATGTGAAGTATAATTATTTAAAGTATATTTGGAGAGCGAGCTACATAAGAGGTAAATGATTGGATTTTGTGGGTAATTTTTCCAATGTTAATTAATGTGGCAATCCGGAGTCCTCTCCAAAGAAATCATTACACGGCTTCCATCAGACCAATTTTCATAAACTAATCTATTTCAGAAAGTTATAAATTCCAGCTCTCCAAAATCAAACCTCGGACCTCAACAATGGCAGAGTTAGCAGAAACCTACGCGTGTGTTCCCTCGACGGAGCGGGGACGGGGCATCCTAATATCGGGCGACCCGAAATCCAACTCCATACTCTACTGCAACGGACGATCCGTCATCATTCGATATCTGGATCGTCCATTGGAGGTGAAGGTGTACGGGGAACACGCATACCCGGCGACGGTGGCGAGGTACTCCCCCAACGGCGAGTGGATCGCGTCGGCAGACGTGTCGGGGTTGGTGCGGATCTGGGGGTCCCGCAATGAATTCGTGTTGAAGAAGGAATTCAGGGTGCTTTCTGGCCGAATCGATGATCTTCAATGGTCCCCCGACGGTCAGCGTATTGTGGCATCTGGTGAAGGAAAGGGCAAGTCCTTTGTTCGCGCTTTCATGTAAGCTTAAAAGCTTGAAGCTTTTACACTCAGTGTGCTGGCACATGTAGTTTTCGTTTATGAAAGGTGAACTTTGTAGGCTCTAAATCTCCTTTTGTGAATTAGATTACGAGTAGCAAGCTAGATGTTAACTAATGGTACACCGGCCTGACAATATTTCTATTTTCTAGTTTGTGAGATGATTGCCTTCTATTGGATGGAAAAACATGGATGAATTGTGGTTGTGGATCCAATACTTCTGTTGAAGTAGAGATTAAAATATTTTAGGAGGAAAAAACTTGTATTTTCATCAAAATAGTACATAAACTCAATCTTTCTTTTTTGTCTTAAGCCCCGCCATAGTTTAATTCTGTATCATAATCTCAGCTTTGAATGATACAGAGGCTCTAATATCCCTTTTTATGTTGTTTGAAGTAACTCTTGCCAACTTTGTGTATCTTTGTACCTTTTTGGATCTCATTTTGTATTCTAAGACGGCGGAAGATGTACATAATCCATCTCATCTTTGTTGTCCAAACTAGAGAAACTGACCAACTCCTATTTTTAATGCATCTAGAGTAAGATAAAGTTTGCATCACATTCTTTAATCAGTTTTACTTCTAGAAAATAACATACCATATAATTACTATTATACAACAACAACTAACCTTTAATTCCCAATGAATTAGGGTATGCTATATGAGCAATATAGAGAATCAAGTCGGGTCGAACACGTTAGCCTTATCCAAGCGCTTCTATCGGTCAGAATATCTTCTTAAATGCTCTTGAAATTCAAGTATTTGTGTATCACTTCGAGCCATGTCTTCTTCGGTCATCTTCTCGCTCTCGTGAATCCATGGAATCCACTCGACGCACAGGTGCTTTGCGAGGCCTACGTCATACGTGACCAAACCAACGTAAGCGACTTTCTTGCATCTTCTCTTCTATACAATTTACACCTACTTCAGCTCGGATATCTTTGTTCCTTATTTTATCACTTCTGGTCTTACCGCACATCCAACGAAGCATACACATCTATGTCCACTCTCATCTTTTGGATGTTATTCCTCTTGGGTGCATTCCGTCCTATACAACATTGCAGGTCTAATGGTGGTTCTATAAAATTTCCCTTCAATTTTAGGGGGATATTACGATCGCATAGAACTCCGTTTCTCCATTTCAACCAGGACGCCTGAATCTTGTTCTTAACATCAATGTCAACCATATATTATTGTAGGAATTTTTTGTGTAAAGTACATAAATAAATAAATAAAAATTCTATGAACTCCATATCTCATACACTATCGTTATCTTAGTTAACTTTTTTCATGAACTTCAAATATAGGAATTTCTAATGCCTGAGTAGATCCAAATTTGTGCTACATTCCTTTACCATGCTACACAAGATTCTAGCACAATATGGATATATTTGTTTTTACTATCATATTCAGTTTTTTTTGTTCAAAATGAATATGACATTCTTCTGTATTCTGGTTCGATGACATCAAATTGCTGAATTCTTTCAGCTGATGAGTTTAATTTGCAGGTGGGACTCAGGAACCAATGTTGGAGAATTTGATGGACACTCAAGAAGAGTTTTAAGTTGCACATTTAAGCCAACAAGACCTTTCAGGATTGTGACTTGTGGAGAGGATTTTTTGGTTAATTTTTATGAAGGGCCTCCATTTAAGTTCAAGCTGTCGCACAGGTAGGTTTACTGCTATTTCACTCGATTAGAATCAACCATGTTCCCTACCTTTTTGAAATTAACAAACAACACTTCGAACATGATTACAAGTACATGAATACGTTTCCCTGTGATACAGTTTTAAGGGAAATGGAATAGTTATTTTATCAAATATTGAAGGTATGGGTAGATTTAGTTCCTACTATAAAGTCGGATATTTTTTTTAGTATCTTACTTTGGGGCCTCGTTTTGGTTATATTACCTGTTTGATGACTAGATTTCTATTTTGGCCTGCAGGGAGCACTCAAACTTTGTAAATTGCGTTCGTTTTTCTCCAGATGGGTCTAAATTTATTAGTGTGAGCTCTGACAAAAAGGGTCTATTATATGATGCCAAAAGTGGAGAAGTAATTGGGGAGTTGTCTTCTGAAAATGGCCACAATGGCAGTATATATGCTGTTAGTTGGAGTCCTGACAGTAAAAATGTAAGTATAATAAATATCTTAATCATAGGAAAAGCATGATATTGCCATAACCCTCTGTTTATCATAACAAAGATTCTGCTTGCTCTCCTTTCAAGGGAAAAGAAACATTAATTTCAAGATAAGGTGTTTATATGTTTTATACTTTCATAATAAGGTCTATACCAAAATCATATTTTCTGAGTTTTAAGTTTGATAATATGTTAGGGACATCGTTTTGATATGGATATGAGGATGTTTTCTTGGCTAGCTTGTCAATATGATAATCATGGAAAAATTGGGTGGTAAATAACTTATCAACGTCTGACAGTTGTTTTTTTACATCGTTATGCTACCAAATAAAGGATGTGCAATATCCTATGTAAAAATTGCTAACCTCTATTTTGTCGTAATATCCTCTTCAGTTTCATAATCTGTTTCTTTCTCTATATGTGTGTGTGTGATTGTATAGGAACTGCCTGTATGTGTCATCTTGAATACACCCGGGTATTTTGTGCGACCGGGCTAGAGTGGGAGTGTAAGAGGGAGGTTGAATTGGCCTTGGAATGAGAGGAGAAACAGCTTGGGGAAACATTGGGACAAAGATCTTATTGTTTATTTTAAGCTTTGAAAACTTATTAGTTGATCGGTTACCACGGACTTCCGAGTGTATGCGCACACTGGAAACAGATGCATAATTCAGGAAATTAACCGTATTATATTTGACTTTCATGTTCTCTGCATGTTATGGATCATGGAAATAGTATGAGAAGGGAGGTCTGAATCTCAATTGTTTGGTCTTCTTGGTAAATTATTCTGAATGATGAATTAAATTGATACTTTCAACATTTCAGTTTATGTTGCATGTGTCACTCCCAAAAATTTACCACCCATCTTCATCTTTTATCTATTTGGTGGTACTGACTTTTGGAACCTAATTTCAGGTGTTGACAGTGTCCGCAGACAAGTCTGCCAAAGTATGGGAAATATCGGAGGATAATAATGGGAAGGTGAAGAAAACATTGATTTGCCCTGGTTCTGGTGGAGTAGATGACATGCTAGTTGGCTGTCTCTGGCAGAATGATCACATCGTCACAATTTCTCTTGGTGGCTCTATATTCTTATACTCAGCTAGTGATCTTGACAAAACTCCATTAGCTTTATCTGGTCATATGAAGAATGTTAATTCACTAGCAGTGCTGAAAAGTGACCCCAAAGGTATATTATCTTGCAGCTATGATGGGTTAATAGTCAAGTGGGTTCAAGGTATTGGATACAATGTAAAATTAGAGAGGAAGGTGATATCACGAATCAAATGTTTTGCTGCTGTGGAGGAAGAAATTGTGTCGTCCGGATTTGACAATAAGGTTAGCAAATAAATCAGCCGTTTTCATACTTATCTTTTAGATTGCATTTTTGTTGACTCTGTTATATCTACTTTGGATGGAAATACTATCAGAGCTTACACCAATGCTTCCAGATCAATCTTAGAGTACCAAGGCCAAAATCATCAAGAGTTCTCGGAACACACCTTTCTCTTTCCTGGACAGTTGCCATTTCTTTCGTTGCTAATTCTTTACTTTTGCCTTTCCCATTTTTCATCACACCAAAAACTATGGCTCAATTTCAATTTGCTCCGCTGCCTAAACTTTGAGGTCGTTTTGTACTTGGCTCCTTGAGTTCTAAATTTTAGCAACTTAAGTTACTGAAATGTAATGTTTTGTAGTGTTAAACATGCTAAATGGTTGGTAAATATCAGCTTTGACCTTTTGACTTCAAAAGGTACGTTGAGCAATATAAAAATGTTACTTTGAAAGCTAAAATTTCTTATCTGATAATATTTCTAGCCAGCTATTTTCTGTCATTTTCCTTGTGGTCGACTTCATTTGTATATATCTTACCTCTCCCCCTTCTTATGTCATCCTTGAGATTCGTCAGCTTCTTTCATTTGTCTTATCTATATTAATTAATTTCTGAGGTCTCATCTACTAGGCTAAATAGATTGAGTTTTTTTCTTTAAAATGTGTGAAGTTCCACTTGAGTTGTCAAAGTACGTACTTGAGAAACTGGTGGTTAGTTGAGGAACTAACTTTTGTTTATGCTAACATTCTTCTGATCTGCTAACGCTCTTCTGATTTGCTTGATATGTTTAGCATTCTTTGACTGCAAACACCTACAGCTATTACTATATTGGTGCTTGTGTTTTTTATGAGAACATATTACGTGTATACATAATGGACAAGACGGAAAAATTCTGAAGCTATATCTTGTATGTATTATTTTGAGGGAAAAAATCACGGTGCTTCAGGTTTAATGCTTTTTTTCCCCTTCCTTTATCCTCTAAGGTTTGGAGAGTTCCTCTCCATGGAGATCAATGTGGGGATGCAGAATGCATTGATATTGGCAGTCAGCCGAAGGATTTGAGTCTTTCCCTTCTTTCTCCGGATCTTGCGTTGGTTTCAATTGATACAGGTGTAATCATGCTTCATGGTGCAAAAGTTGTCTCCACAGTCGACCTTGGTTTTACCGTGACAGCATGCACAATTTCTCAGGATGGCAATGAAGCTATTGTTGGGGGTGAGGATGGAAAACTGCATGTATATTCTGTCACTGGTGATACTTTGAAAGAAGAGGCTGTACTTGAGAAGCATCGTGGAGCTATCACTGCCATCCGTTATTCTCCAGATGTTTCCATGTTTGCATCAGTAGATGCTAATCGAGAAGCTGTTGTCTGGGATTGTGCTTCATTAGAGGTAAGAAATCATTACGTTAACTCTTTTTTATTTAGTCTTCAAAGTATGTCAACTGATAAAAACAATTAACCACTGATCTCTGATATGTTGTCTGTTGTCTGACCGATGAAGGTGGTCCAAATTATGACTATTAAGTTTTTTTTTTTTTGTCTGAACTAATCATAAATAATACCATCGATGTTCCAAAATTTTGTTTTTTTGGTCTGAACTAATCATAAATAATACCATCGATGTTCCAAAATTTCGTATGTATCTTATATTCATGATCACGTACTCTTTTATCTGGTGTACGACACTATGGACGAAATTTCTTATTAACTGCTGTTTTATAATGGAGATAGTTGTTTGTTTGTGAATCGGATATGGATAAGGATTCATGCAAGTGACTGACAGCAGTAGGCTTTCAAATTCAATTTTTTCTGTTAAAGTTAGTATACAACTGGCCATTGTATCATTTTGGGAAAATTTGTAGAGTATTTTTCAGGATGAGGAGACAGGATTATGAAGAGACCTATATAACTTCACTGTCATTAGAAAGATTCATACTTATCTTATAAACAGGAATTATCTGTCTTTTCCTTTACATAATACGATCTCCTAGCCTGATACTATACCTGTTTAACAGTTTTTTACTTTACGCTTTTAAAGTTCCATATGACTTATGGCCATAAAATAATCATATGATTTGATGACCAAATGTTTAAATTCACTTTGAGTACTAATACTGATTGCTCTATCGATAGATATGACTCTTGCTTGCTTTCCTTTTCATGTTATAGTTCCTGAAGAATCGATTGTCTACCACCATGGGCTTGGTCTCACAATCGGTATTAAAGTCTATGTCACATGCTTGATTCCCCATTAGAGCAATCTCACAGGCGTGAAATGTTGGGCCTCTTTACATAACCATTGCTCTCTATTATCTTATGTGATAGCAATCAGAACGTGGCATTTAAGTTAATGTACATTCAGTTAACTCCAGGTCCTATAGTTTTCACGTGAATACGGCATATACCCATGTTTAAAACCTAACTAAACCGAGTTGATTTAGTGTACAATGGAATCTATGCCTCCACTTTTCCCCTTCTTAATCTGCTTCTTTTCCAGGTAAAGCTTAAAAATATGCTGTACCACACAGCCCGAATAAACTGCTTGGCTTGGTCTCCCGATAGCAGCTTGGTTGCCACCGGATCACTTGATACGTGTGTTATTATTTATGAAGTAGACAAACCAGCATCAAGCCGAATAACTATCAAGGGAGCTCATTTAGGTGGAGTGTATGGATTAGTTTTCACTGATGATCATCACGTTGTTAGTTCTGGTGAGGACGCTTGCATTCGGATATGGAAGGTAACAACACAGTGAGGCTAAAAATTTGCTACCCACGCGTTTTTCGATTTTGTGGTTTGCTGTAAATTAATTATGGTTGTGGAAGATGAGCGTTTCTTGCTTTATTTTGGTAATTTGGTGACACTGAATTTTGACGTTCAGATGATTCAATCCAATGGTTTGAATCCCTATCCTTCCTTCTCTATTTATTTTGGATTATGACAATTTTCTTGATTCTATCCGTCTGTTATAAATGTGAAAAGATTATTTGTTTCGACTTATCCTCAAGAGTCAAACCTCTTGAGGAACCGCATGGAATCTCGTTGTTTACACTTTTCAAAACCATGGAGGTCTCTCCATGGCCAATAAATAGGACACTTCCTGTATATCCTATATGACGCAAATACCTAGAAATATGTAATAGAGTTTTATATCATATTAGTTAAGATAAATTTGTTGTATATGTTAAATTTAAGTATACGTTTTAATTAATTCATTCAAATTTGGCATAAAAGTTTGATTGTTATTGATATCACCTGAATTTGCGGTGACTTGCTTATATCAATAGAGAGGGGGTTCACCTCTCTTTCTTCTCCAATGCTCTATAGCAGCAAGGATGTCAGTAAATATCTTTCTGCAATGACCTGAAAATACGAAGGAACAGTGAGAAGGGTGCCGGAAGTTTTTCCGGCGGATCCCCTCCGACGCTCAAGTCAGGCGAAAGAATAGGAGGAAATATATGCTGTAGGTAAAGGCGATTATAATATAAATTAGGCCTAGATTGATACCCCAAACCTGGTATTTATAGGCGGAGACTTAAGAGTTGTATTGCAGCAAGGACTCTTTCCATGTTTATCCAACTCTTACCCAGATATGCCAAGATCTTATGAATACAATCAAATCCCTGATATTGCTCCGCAGATCTAGGACTAGGTATCTTGGGGGACTAGTTTCCTTATTGAGCACCCGCCTCAACAAGAAAATGAGAAGAGCTCGGCATGGCAGCTCGGGATCCCTAAAGAGGTCGCACAACGAGATCGGGGAGGGGCATTAGGTCGGCCAAATAGGTCGGACGTCAGATCGGACGGCATAAAGAGCTCGGAAGGGCAGGCTATGTCTCGCGAAGAGAGGCGAGTAAAATTCATGGAGGGAGGCCGGCTCGTCAAGTGGTGTCTTAATCTTTTAGGGGTATCACAGTCCCCCCTCCCCGTCGAGCTGACGTTGTAGACCAGAAGCTCGGATGTGCTGAGCTATCCTGATGAGCTAATTCTTCAAAATAGCAAAACTTGATTTAGGCGGGAATTTACGGCTAAATATTTTGAATTTTGAATTGAAAATACGACCGTTGGGCTACCCGCCCGATTCCCGAGGCTAATCTAGACCGTACAGCGCATCAGGGATCAACGGCTGGGATTCGTTGAGGTCTCCCTATATATATACCGGTCCGGGTCCCTCATTTTCCACTTTTGCAATTTTCGAAACAGATCGGATCCGACCTCTTTAGCAATCCATTTTTATTTCTGAAAACTCATAGGTACGTTGTTTCTGTTTTTGTTAAAATGTCTTCGCCTGATCAATTGTTTCCTTCCCCTCTAACTGACGAGGAGCTTAAGACGGTAGATCAGTACGGTTCATTTTATCCCGAAGGGATTGCCCTCCCTGAGGGTGTTGAACCCATTGAAGAAGTGGTGCGCACTGAGGCTCCCCAGGAAGCTGGGACCTCAGCTGAACCCGACCTTCAAATGACTGAGGCCAGCCCTCGTCTTAGATCAGAGTCGCCTCCGGGCAATTATCCCTGGTATGAACTCTATGTTCCTGCCTTGGATGAGTCAGATGAGGCCAAAATACGTCAGCTCAGCCAAGCCCCTTCTGATTATGAGTTCATATTCCCTTCCTCTTCTCAACGATCCAACCAACCTCCTAAGGGTTTTTTTACCTTTTACCGCGGTCAACTAGAAGGGGGTTTACGTTTTCCTCTTCCTGACTTCTTTCAGGAGTTCAGTAGTTTTTACCAGCTAAACCTTAGCCAATTCTCTCCCAACTCCTTCCGAATTTTGTGTAGTCTAGTAGTTATTTTTAAGGCGTTAGGCTTACCTTATGACCACCCCTCTCTCTCTTATTTTTTTCATATCAAGAGATCGGATGAGGGCCCCTGGTATGTCACCAGCCGACCTGGCTGTGAATTGGTGGGGGTTATCCTAGCAAAATCAAAGACTGGAAATATGAGTTCTTTTTTGTAAAGCCTTCTCAGCCCTGGGCCTGCTGCTCTGATTGGCTTGAACTTCTCCCGGCTCTCCCCTCTCCTCCCAAAAATTTCAAAAAGAGCACCTCCTTCTTAGATGTAATGAACGCCATAGGAGGTCACTGCTTTAATTCATCTAAGCTGTTGGTGGAGGATCTACTTTGTTTTGCTGGGCTGAGTCCGGCTGATCTGACCTTGAGGGGGAGAGCCGGTACTTGTTCTAGCACGTTTTAACAATTATTTTACTCACAAGTGTTTTTTGTTCGGTGTGACTGAGCTATTCATTTGTTTATACAGAAGACAGAGTTATGAGCTCCTTAGTGTTGAAAGCTATTCAGAAAAGGAAACAAAAACAGGGCCAACCCCAAGCAGCCGAGGGAGTAACCATTGTGGATATAGGAGGTGAGAGTCCTCCCGAGGATGTAGTTCAGCTTTCCCGGAAAAGACAGGCTGCTCCAGGGGGCTCATCAGGGTCTACTGCTGTGGAAGTTCAGCCTCTGAGGCAAGTTCGGCCACGTGCCGATTCGTCCGACCTCCCTTCGATGGGCGAGAAAGGAGGTGCACCAGCTCGTGTGGAGAGGTGTCGTGAACGGGTGATGGAATCTTACCGAGGAGGCGTCAGACTAGTTGGGGAGGGACCGAGCACAGTTGCCTTAGCTGTGGCTCGTGACCTGCCTAACACGGAGGATCCCCTTTATATGAGCCAACTGAGCTGGGGGGACCTGATGACCTGAACTGGGAGCCGTCTGACCGAGGCTATGCTCTTGATGGGGGAGTTTACGTCCAGGGCGTCTTTCATCCGAAGACAATCTCTGAAAGATGCCAAGGTCTTTGATAATATGCAAGACACTCTCGCTGAGGCCAAATCTCTTCATGAGAAAGAAATCTCTGAGCTAAAAGCTCAGATTGATAAGAAGACCGTCGCTGAGGCCGAGGCTCGCTCTTTGATTGAGGCCCAGAAACGTCAACATGTGGCTGAGCTCCGGGAGCTGCGTAATGAGTTAGCTTTAGCTAAAGGGCTAGCTAACTCTGCTGAGCAGGAACTCGCTAAATCTCTGAAGGAGGCGGCTGAGGAGAAGCAAAAGTCTGAGGAGTTGGTAGGGGAGAAACTCCTTACTTTTATTGAGGCTGGTTTCCAGGGATGTCTTAGCCAGATTAAAGAGCATGGCTGTCTTGTACCTGACGTCCCTTTGGATTTTCTAGATGTAGAAAAAGTAGCTGCCTCTCTCCCCCCTGATCTATAGATATAATTTTGTAGTCCTTCCGAATTGTTCTTTTCTTTAATGTTAGTTCTGTTTTACCATGCTTGTCAATTTTGTATGGCGGAGCTTAATTAGATAAGACTTAGTGTGCCGTAACTTGGCCTAGCTTAACCATTCACCATGTAATGGCTAACATTAAACAGGTAGGGCCAAGAACGACATAGCTCGGCCAAGTGTAACAATTTACAACGTGATGGCAAACATCAAAAAGGTAGGACCAAGCATGACGTAGCTCGGCCTACGTTAATAATTTACCACGTAATGGCAAACATTAAACAGGTAGGACCAAGCATGACGTAGCTCGGCCTACGCTAATAATTTACCACGTAATGGCAAATATCAAACAGGTAGGACTAAGCATGACGTAGCTCGGCCTACGTTAATAATTTACCACGTAATGGCAAACATTAAACAGGTAGGACCAAACATGACGTAGCTCGGCCTAGTTTAATAATTTACCACGTAATTGCAAACATCAAACAGGTAGGACCAAGCATGACGTAGCTCGGCCTAGGTTAATAATTCACCACGTAATGACAAACATTAAACAGGTAGGACCAAGCATGACGTAGCTCGGCCTCGGTTAATAATTCACCACGTAATGGCAAACATTAAACAGGTAGGACCAAGCATGGCGTAGCTCGGATTAGTTTAATAATTTACCACGTAATGGTGAACATTAAACAGGTAGGACCAAGCATGACGTAGCTCGGCCTAGGTTAATAATTCACCACGTAATGGCAAACATTAAACAAGTAGGACCAAGCATGACGTAGCTCGGCCTAGGTTAATAATTCACCACGTAATGACAAACATTAAACAGGTAGGACCAAGCATGGCGTAGCTCGGATTAGTTTAATAATTTACCACGTAATGATAAACATTAAACAGGTAGGACCAAGCATGACGTAGCTCGGCCTAGGTTAATAATTCACCACGTAATGGCAAACATTAAACAGGTATGACCAAGCATGGCGTTGCTCGGATTAGTTTAATAATTTACCACGTGATGGCAAACATTTGCTCCTGGCGTAACCAGGGCTGAGCTCGTCGTACACGTGCTCCTAAGGTAGGTTGCACACCCTTGCTCCTGGCGTAACCAGGGCTGAGCTCGTGCTCCTCGGGTAGGTTGCACACCCTTGCTCCTGGCGTAACCAGGGCTGAGCTCGTGCTCCTGAGGTAGGTTGCACACCCTTGCTCCTGGCGTAACCAGGGCTGAGCTCGTGCTCCTCAGGTAGGGTGAAAACCCTTGCTCCTGGCGTAACCAGGGCTGAGCTCGTGCTCCTCAGGTAGGGTGAAAACCCTTGCTCCTGGCGTAACCAGGGCTGAGCTCGTGCTCCTGAGTTAGGTTGCACACCCTTGCTCCTGCTGTAACCAGGGCTGAGCTCGTGCTACTCAGGTAGGCTGCACACCCTTGCTCCTGGTGTAACCATGGCTGAGCTCGTGCTCTCGTAAACGTGATCCTGAGGTAGGTTGCACACCCTTGCTCCTGGCGTAACCATGGCTGAGCTCGTGCTCCTGCTTGTACAATATCTGGCAAAAATTATAAAACTTTGCATTGAAATAATAAAAGAGTATATCATCCAAAAACAAAACCAGTCTTTGCTAAAATTTAAAGAGCTGAACTAAGAATAATATTTTCGGAGATGATAAGCGTTCCAGGGTCTTTTCAACATCTTCCCATCAGGACCTTCTAGGTAGTAAGCTCCTGAGCTTAGCTTTTCAACAATCTTGAAGTGACCCTCCCACTTAGGGTCTAGCTTGCCCACTTGAACCTCTTGCACCTTTCTTAGTACGAGATCACCGACCTGGAAAGTTTTCTGAATAACTCGTCTATTGTACATCCGCGCCACACGATTACGATATGCTTCCATTCTGATGGCCGCAGCCTCCCTTACTTCTTCAATTAGATTCAGGTCAGCAGCTCTTCTATTACCGTTTTGTTCATCATAGAAATGCACTCTTGATGATTCCGCTCCAATTTCAGCTGGGAGTACCGCTTCATTTCCGTAGACCATACTGAATGGGGTTTCACCTGTTCCCGTTCTTGGTGTAGTTCGATAGGACCATAGAACATTAGGTAGTTCCTCCACCCAATTTCCTTTGGCTTTTCCCAACCTAGCTTTAATGCCTTGTACTAGAGACCTGTTGGTGACTTCTACCTGACCATTACTTTGAGGATATGCAACAGAAGTGAAAGCCTGATGAATTTTTAACTCTTCACACCATGCCCTGAGCAGAGCTCCTTGAAATTGCCTTCCATTGTCAGAGATGATCTTCCGCGGGATACCAAATCGGCAAACAATGTTTTTCCAGATGAAGTTGAAGACCTATTTCTCAGTGATTCTGGCTAATGGCTCTGCTTCTACCCATTTAGAGAATAATCAATGGCCACGATCAGAAATTTCTTCTGAGCTTTACCTGTTGGAAAATGTCCTACTATATCAATGCCCCACTGATCAAACGGGCATGCCGCCATAATGGCTTTCATCATCATAGATGGATGATGCTGGAGCCTGGAATGTCTTTGACAACTGTCACATGATATAACCATAGCAGCAGAGTCTTTCTGAATAGTAGGCCAGAAATATCCTGCCAGGAGCACCTTCTTTGCCAAGAAATATGATCCTAGGTGATTTCCGCAGCACCCCTCATGAATTTTCCTTAATACGTAGTCTGATTCTTTCGGACCCAAACAACGCAGAAGTGGTTGGGCAAAAGACCTCTTGTACAAGATTCCTTCGATGATTATGAATCTCTGACTCCTCTTTTGAGTCTATAAGCTTTTTTGGTATCAGAAGGGAGCTTAGCATTGATAAGATAGTCTAAGAGCTCTTGTCTCCAATCATTTTCTTCCACGGATTCAGACAGAACATCTTGACTAGGAGTTAACTCAATTTGAAACACCACATCTCTATTTTGCCAAGCGCGGATAGCACTAGCCATTCTGCCAAACTGTCGGCCTTTCTATTCTCTTCTCTTGGGATCTGTTTGAATGTTACCTCTAGAAATCCCTCCTTGATTTTTTCTATGGTACTTGCATAATGGATTAGCTTATCTTGTCTAACCTCATAGGCGCCGTTCATTTGTTGGGCTACATGCTGGGAGTCAGAGAAGACATGTATACGCTTAGCTCCAACATTTCGAGCAGCCCTTAATCCAGTCAATACTGCCTCATACTCTGCTTCATTGTTGGAAGCTCGAAAATCCAATCGAACTGCCAAACATACCTCTTCTCCAGTTGGAGAGATCAGCACAACCCCAATCCCACTTCCCTCATTACAAGAAGAACCATCTACAAATGCTTTCCATAATTCTTCTTTCTCAGGATGCACAGTTTCCGCAATAAAATCTGCTAAGGCCTGAGCTTTGATAGCTGTGCGTGGCTCATACTGTATATCATACTCTCCTAGTTCAGTTGTCCATTTAACAAGTCGTCCAGAGACATCTGCGCGGCTGAGTATTTTTCCCAGAGAGCTGTTTGTTAGCACCGTTATAGGATGTGATAGGAAATAAGGCCTGAGTTTCCTAGCTGTGATAATCAACATTAGAGCCAACTTCTCGATCTCCGAATACCTCAGCTCAGCATCTTTCAAGGCATGAGATAAGTAATATATCGGCTGCTGTTCTAATTCTCTCTCTTTGACAAGAACCGAGCTGATTGCTTCCTCAGTCGCTGATAGGTAGACGTATAACCTCTCTGTCTGCAGAGGCTTGGCTAAAATGGGAAGTTCAGCTAAGTATTTTTTCAATTCTTCAAATGCTTCCCCACATTTTTCGTTCCATTCAAATTTGTCAGCCTTCCGGAGTATCTTAAAAAGGGGAGACTTCTATGAGCTGATCTAGAGATAAATCGAGATAAAGCAACGATTTTTCCTGCCAAGCGCTGCACCTCTTGAAGGTTCTTTGGAGGAGACATCTCACAGATGGCTCTCACCTTTTCTGGATTAGCTTCTGTCACTATATAGCCTAGAAATTTTCCGCTTTTCACCCCAAACACACATTTTTGGGTCCGTAGGACCTAAGAGTGGAGAATGTCTCCGTCAGATCGGTGATTAGATCAGTGCCACTTTTTTATTTTACCAGAATGTCGTCTACATATACCTCTACATTCCGGCCTAACTGTTTTGAAAACACATTGTCCATCAAACGCTGGTAAGTAGCTCCTGCATTCTTGAGCCCGAAGGGCATAACAACATAGCAAAATGTCCCATCTGAGGTGACAAAACTAACTTTATCTTGATCTTCTTTAGCCAAAGGGATCTGATGATATCCCTGGTAGGCATCCATTAAGCACAAGTACTGATGTCCTGCTGTTGAATCAACCATCTGATCAATCCTTAGTAATGGGTAACAATCCTTCGGACATGCCTTATTAAGATCTCTGAAGTCTATACACATCCTCCACTTTCCCGAGCTCTTTGGTACCAAAACAACATTTGAGAGCCATGTAGGAAATTGTATTTCTTGAATTTGACCTGCCCGAATGAGCTCCTCCACTTGCTCTCTTATGACCTTATCCTTTTTAGGTCCAAAATGTCTTTTCTTCTGTTTTACAGGTTGGACTCCTGAGAGTACATTCAAATGATGTTCTAGCACGTCTGGTCTAATTCCCCTTAGATCCCGAGCACTCCAGGCAAAGATATCCTCATTTTTAATCAAACATGAGATGAGATCTGCTTTTATATTTATTTCCAAGTCCTTGGCTATTTTTACTTTCTGATCAGGATAGACGAGCTCAATTATTTCTGGTTCTTCATCCAAGCTGTTTGGAATGCCTTTGTCATTCGGAACCCCAACCTCTCTACCCACTAGGAATTTTAATTTCTGATGATATGTAGAAGATACCGCCTTGAAGTCCTTCATAGCAGGTCGGCCTAAGATTGCATTATATGATGAAGGTGCCTCTACCACAGTGAAATTAACCATTTTTGTTATGCGGGACATCCCATGACCTAGAGATAAGGGTAGGTTGATCTGTCCAAGAGGTTGAATTGCGTGCTCGGTGAACCCGTACAGAGGAGTTGCAACATGTTCATACTTTGACCCCTCTATCTGCATCTTTTCTAAGGTATCTTTGAACAAGACATTGATTGAGCTCCCTGTATCAATGAAGATCCTTGCTACATCATAGTTAACTATGGTTACAGTGACCACTAGGGCATCGTTGTGTGGGGTTGCAACTCCTTTCAGGTCATCAGGCCCGAAGCTTATGACAGGCTCATCCCTTGCAATTAACTCTTCTGATACTTCAAAATTTTCCATTCTTCTACCATGACTTTTCCGAGCTCTGCCCGAATCTCCATCAGTGGGTCCCCCCGAGATCATATTAATAGTTCCTCGGGTGGGATTATTATCCACATGTTCGACCCTTCTCCTCTGATTATCTATTTCTTTAGGAGGAATACTCCTTTCACGGGACCTGGTTCGGCCCCTATATGGTGTCTTTTCTCTTCTTTTACCTCGGTACCGGCTTCTACCCCGACCTCCTTGAGAAGGTTCTTGCTTCTTTGTTAGGAGAGTTTTTATTTCAGAGTCTCTTTTGATGATTCTTTCTACCTCATCTTCAAGCTTCTGGCACTCATTCGTTATATGACCGTACTCTCTATGGAATTCACAGTACTTATTAGAGGTAGGCGTACGGGGCCCCTTATCTGACTTCCTTGGTCTTTCCAGTTTCTTTCTATCATCACATATTTCCATAGCTCTTTCCAAGCTCATGGATAGAGGTATGCGTGATGCAAATTGATTTCTAGTTCGACCACTTTCATCGGCCCTATCTCCAGGTCTTTTCTTGCTTAACTCTAACTTATCTTTCTTTTCTGAGGGCCGCAGATCAACCCTTCTCTGTCTCTGTGCATCTTCTAGATTGATGTACTTTTCAGCTATTCCTAGAAGCTCGTCATAGCTTCGAGGGGGTTTCTTTACCAACGATTTAAAGAACTTTCATGCCTTAAGCCCTTGTGTAAAGACGTTAATAAAGACATCTACCGTTGCAGTAGGGACCTCTAAGGCTGCCCCGTTAAAGCGTTGTACAAACTCCCTCAATGACTCCTGCTCATTCTGCTTGGTAGTAAACAGACTTAAAGAAGTTTTTTGATACCTCTTGCTGCTGGCGAATTGGTTTAGAAAAGCCGAACTGAACTCTTCAAAGCAGCGTACAGTGTTTGGTTTAATTAAATTAAACCACTGTTGTGCCGATCTAACCAGGGTGGTCAGGAAAACACGGCATTTGATCCCATCAGAATACCTATGCAGCAGAGCAGCATTCTCAAATCTTCTAAGGTGCTCCTCCGGGTCTGTGCTTCCATCATATTCTCCCACCGCGGGTTGTCTGAAATTTGGCGGGAGTTCCTCTCCTAAAATAGTTAGGGAGAATGGACTTTCTCTCCTAGCCACTGGTGGTCTGCCACCTAGATGTTGACCCAATCGCCTTATCTCTCCCCATACAGCTTCCATTGGATCTATTAGCGGAGGCTCTACTTGTATATCTGTCTCAGCACTTGCTACCCTATTGTTTTCAGGGACCTGCTCTGGTTGCACAGGCGGAGGCGCCTGATTTGTTTGTGGCGGGGGTGGAACTTGGTTAAACTCCGTTGGTGGTGGAACCTGGTGTTGGAAAAAAGTATTACGCATGGTTCGATTGATGAATTGTGCCAGCTGCTCCATAGTCAGATCTCCCACACTCATAACAGATGGAGGTGCTTGATCTTCCTGCTGTGGAGGAATATCATGATTTTCCACACTGGGAGTTTCTCTTTCTCCTAGGTTCCTCCTGACTCCGCGCCCACGTCCACGTCGTCCAGCTATATCAACGTCTTCAACTTAGAATTGTTCCCACAGACGGCGCCAATTGATATCACCTGAATTTGCGGTGACTTGCTTATATCAATAGAGAGGGGGTTCACCTCTCTTTCTTCTCCAATGCTCTATAGCAGCAAGGATGTCAGTAAATATCTTTCTGCAATGACCTGAAAATACGAAGGAACAGTGAGAAGGGTGCCAGAAGTTTTTCCGGCGGATCTCCTCCGACGCTCAAGTCAGGCGAAAGAATAGGAGGAAATATATGATGTAGGTAAAGGCGATTATAATATAAATTAGGCCTAGATTGATACCTCAAACCTGGTATTTATAGGCGGAGACTTAAGAGTTGTATTGCAGCAAGGACTCTTTCCATGTTTATCCAAATCTTACCCAGATATGCCAAGATCTTATGAATACAATCAAATCCCTGATATTGCTCCGCAGATCTAGGACTAGGTATCTTGGGGGAATAAATTAGGCCTAGATTGATACCCCAAACCTGGTATTTATAGGCGGAGACTTAAGAGTTGTATTGCAGCAATGACTCTTTTCATGTTTATCCAAATCTTACCCAGATATGCCAAGATCTTATGAATACAATCAAATCCCTGATATTGCTCCGCAGATCTAGGACTAGGTATCTTGGGGGACTAGTTTCCTTATTGAGCACCCGCCTCAACAAGAAAATGAGAAGAGCTCGGCATGGCAGCTCGGGATCCCAAAAGAGGTCGCACAACGAGATGGTGGAGGGGCATTAGATCGGCCAGATAGGTCGGACGTCAGATCGGACGGCATAAAGAGCTCGGAAGGGCAGGCGATGTCTCGCGAAGAGAGGCGAGTAAAATTCATGGAGGGATGTCGGCTCGTCAGGTTGTGTCTTCATCTTTTAGGGGTATCAGTTATTATTAATTTAATTTGACAATTAATCTATTTATGTTTGTTTTTTTTTTTTTTTTTTTGGGAATCTATTTATGTTTGTCACCATTGCGAGTTAGCATGATGAGAGAGAAATTATGGTTTCTGCCCTTCAAAATGTAAAGATGTGCAGCAAAATTTTTTTCTAATGTCCTCTCATAACACATATCATACACGTTTCATGTGACACGTCCCTAATTTAAAAAAAAATAATTCGGACACGCGTATCGGACGCTGTCAAAAGGCGTGTTCGACATAGAAAGCATACTTTTGGGGGTTAATTATATAATTTAAATTTTTTTTGACTAAAATAAAATTTAGACGTGTTTGTTAAACTTTATTTTAATCGAGTAATATATATTTGGTGTTGATATGAGTGATATTATATGATTTTATTGACATATATTTATTTATACATTTATTGAATTTTGTAAGAATATTTTTGTTGCGTTTACATGGCTTTAGAATTTAAAAATGTGAATTTTAGTATTTTATAATATATACATAATATATATATATATAAATATATAAGAGTGTCATAGTCCTGTCATATCCTGAAAGTTTTGAAAAATCGTATCGATGTATGTGCATCTTAGGTATCCAACAATCATACTACTTAGGCCCAATGAGTAATTGCCATTTTTAAAATATCAATTTTAGTAGTTACACCGAAATGCACTACAATAAGTTGATAATAAATTTTAAATTATAGATTTGCAATTAATTACGCACCATGTCGGAGGTTTGAGATAATATAATATTATTTATTTATTTAAAAATAATGTTTCAAACTCGATTTATATGTTCAATAATATAATACTAGTCTCATTCTACACATCTTGCGTGCATATAATTTTTTTTTGTAAATATTGTGATTTGTAACGTCGTTTTTTATTTTGGTTTTAGCTTTTTTAATTTAAATTATAAAATGATTATACAGTATTTTTATATTTAATTTTTTTTGGAATTTAATAATTTTTTTAGGATAATATGATAATTTGTATAATAAGTATGATTGTAATTTGTATGATTGTGAATGTCATAATGTAAAATTGATTGGTACATAGATAGCAAGTGTGATTGTAATATTTTAGATTGGTAAGGGCATGAGTGTAATTAGATATTGGTAATTTTAAAAAGAAAATGAGGGTAATTTTAGAATGTAAAAATGGCCATATTAAGTTAGTTTTTATAAACATTATAATATAGTTTATTTAAAAATAATGTTTTAAACTCGATTTAAATGTTCATTAGTATTTGCACTGCCATTGCCGCCAAAGATGGTGGCCATTTCTTGAACTTTTGGTTGTTTTTGTCCCTTCAAAAACCCTAACCCTTCGTACTCAAAATCCCAAAATTTGCGAAGATGCGTTCCTCAAACGAAGAATTATCCGATTCCGATTCCGACGACGGGTTGAACGCGGATATGGAAGCTCTAAGAAGGGCTTGCCAGATTACCGGCACCAACCCAATGGACAACAATCTTCAACTGACCTCCAAATCTGGTGGCGCCGCTAGCGTAAGTTCCTCGTCGGATGCTGAATCTGATGGCAATCATGACCTAGAATTGGTGCGCAGCATTCAGAAACGCTTCGCGATTTCGGCGGATATGGAGGAGCTTTTGACGCAAATGCCTTTGTGTGTGCTACCACCTGACTCGTCAGATGCAGATGATTGTGATGAAGATTATGAAACCCTTCGTGCTATTCAAAGGCGTTTTGCGGCGTACAATGACGGTTAGTAGAAATTTTATTCCTCTATTTTTTTTGTGGCAAGATAAACTGTATTGTAATGTATATAATTGGGTTTCGGAATTTGAGTTTGAAAGAGTATCTTGTCAATTTTATTTATTAGAAGCAAATTTCTCTACTTGGAATGTTGATTCTCTTTAATAAAATCCATTGTTTGTTTTAAAGCTTATTGCAATTTGAAAAGAGGACAAAAAAAGAACAATAATGTATGAGTTTTCACATTGTTGTTAATTTTACTCTGTATTTTTTGGGCTGTAATCGACAAATGATCTACTTTTAGTTATTTGTTTGTTTAGAACTTATACTTACACTTATTTGCATTATGAGGTATAGGTGGCTTGAAAGACAATGTAGAGGATGTTTTGCATAGACCTGTGCAGGTGGGTATCATAGATTCAGAAAAGGAATCTTCCAATAGCTTGTTTGGTGATAGAACTAATGCTCGAGAAGGGTTTCTCAATTGTGTAGATTCAAGTGGACCGAATGCCCAGAAGCCTAATGCATGTGATGATGTTAGCAGAATACATTGTTTTGATTTAGTTGAGTGGGGTGGTCCAGGAGCTGATAATGCTGCTGGATTTCAACTCAAAAGCTCTAATTTCCCAAAATCTGCTCTGACATTCGTTGACGCTATCAAGAAGAACCGATCTTGCCAGAAACTTATAAGAAGTACGATGATGCAGATAGAAGCTAGAATGGAAGAACTTAAAAAACTGATGGAACGTGTCAAAATACTGAAAGACTTTCATGTTGCGTGCAAAAAGAGGACCGGGAGAGCATTGTCGCGCAAAACGGATGCTCGTGTGCAGTTGATATCAGTGCCAAAGTTAAAGGCGAACTTAAAGGTCTTTCAATTTTCATCATGGCTGTGCTCCACTCTGACATCACCTATTTTAGACAGAACACTATGTTTTCATTTTTTTCTATTTTAGGAGTTTGGTGAGGCTGGGAGTGGGTCCAAGTTTGATGTTCTCTTGCATATATGGTTCTTTGTGGCCAATCATACACTATTTTATTAATATTTAGTGGATGTCACAGGTGGATGATGGTCGGTAACCATGTCTACCATTAATTAGCTAATAATTTAAAATTTTGCTCTATGTTATTAGAAACTGTTTTTTTTTTTTTTTTCAGTTAGCTTGTTTTAATCTTTGGGCTTTTTGTTATTGTTTTGTACAAAATTTAATGTTCAACCACAAATTCTAATTCTACAGCTCAATGAGAAGAAGATCCCTGCTTTGTATACGGGACCTCCAGAGAATAGTCATGTTTCTGGCTACAGGGAGGCATTGGCAATATTTCCAGATTCAATGAGTAGGGAGAAGTGGTCAAAGGAAGAAAAAGAAAATCTTGGGAAGGGTGTGAAACAACAATTTCAGGGAATGTTGCTTCAGCGATCTGTCGACCTGTTCAGGTATGTCTCTTGGAGCGTTATGATGATTATAATGTGAATATTAGACATTTTTTACTTATGCGATGTGTTCAACCTTTGTTAAATTGCATGAGCAATGTGATTGTGTGGTCTGAGGTGCTTATACCTTTAGCAATGGTTAATTCTTCCTTGTTTCAGTTATTCGTTGATTGAATGAGCTTTTTGGGCTTCAAATAGATATCTAGGCTCTTATGTACAACTTGCTAACATTGGGATTTAGAGGCTACTATTAGTTTGTCACTTTGTCTGTGAAACGTTGACTGGCGTAACATTTAAGGAGGTAAAGAGTAGTTTGCCCCTTATTTTCGTGTGTGCTGGTAGATTCAAGCTCCTAGTGTTCTTACTAGAGGTCAGTTTCTAGATTGATTTCTCAGAGTATCAGGACTATAGTTTTTGTTGACTGTGATATTGTGTACCTAGCTACCTGGCATTTAGTATGAACACTTTGGTCATCTAAAAGATGGGAACCTATTTGCCTATAGATAAAACTTATCATTTGAAAGTTTTCATGGAGTTGCTGGAGTTACAATTTTGTTGGAGAAGATGCAAATAGATGTTGGAGAACTTGCGGAGACAGAGACATGTGAAATATCTAAAAAATTGTTACTGAAGATGAGATTGTGCCATAATTAGACTTATCTCCCTTGGCAAACTTCTATCATTATAGGGCTACATTTGTTTTTCTTTATTAACTTGATTATCGTTTCTTTGCAGCTGTATTGATGGATCTTCTGGAGATTCTAATAACATTGACAGCATCATATCATCAATTAAAGATCTTGACTTCAACCCTGAGAGAGTAAGATTGTTTTTGCCAAAGGTCGATTGGGAACAGCTGGCTTCCATGTATGTTCCTGGTCGTTCTGGGGCAGAATGTCAGGCAAGGTAAAGTGTTGATTTCTAAAAGGTTAATTAAATAGTAAATTTTAATGATGCTATTAGCTGCACATACTATAGTCGTTGCTTGAACTCCTTGATTCATATCTTTACTCGATTGTGTATGGTACTGAAAAGAAAACACGAAAGAAAAAGGATACCAGGACAATATAACAGCCTAGGTATTAGCAAATATCCTCTGCAATGACTTGAAAATACGAAGCAAGTGTGAGAAGGGGCCGGAAGTTATTCCGGCGGGTCCCCTCCGACGCTCAAGTCAGGCGAGAGAATATGAAGAGAATATATGCTGTAAGTGAAAGCAATTATAACATTCGTCCTTAATCAATACTCCAAACCTGGTATTTATAGGCGGAGACCTAAGAGTGGTCTTGCAACAAGGACTCTTTCCATGTTTATCCAAATCTTACCCAGATATGTCAAGATCCTGATAACACAATCGAATCCCGGATATTGCTCCGCATATCTAGGACTAGATCTCTTGGGGGACTGGTTTCCTTGCTGAGAGCCGGTAGCAACATGGGAAATGAGGAGAGCTCGGCCTATCAGCTCGGTCTCTCAAAAGAGGTCTCATGGCGAGTTAGTGACGGCAAACAGGTAAGGTGAAACAGCTCGTCAAAACAGGTCGGGCCTTGCAAAAGAGCTCGGACGGGTAGGCGAGCTCTCGCCGAAGAATGACGAGTAACATGCCTTGGAGCTAGGTCGGCTTGTCAGGTGGTATCTTCTAGCGGGTATCAATTGTAATGACGATACTTGTTGACAGCAATAAAATTTATGTTATTACTTCTTGTAGTGAATCTTATGGTTTGTAGCATGATTGTTAGGATCATTTAAACAATAGTTCGCAGCACAAATTGTAATGTTAAATTTATTGCTTATATGGGCACTAAGTTAACAAAATCGTCATTCATTTGTTACAAGAATCATAACATCTCTAGAGTTTACTCACAATGATGTTTGTGATAGAAAGATTGTGCAAACTAGAGATGTGAGAAAAATAATTTGTTACTTTATCAATATTTGCACATGATATCGTTGTGACTTTTTTGCTATGAAGCAAAAAAACGAGGCCAGTGAGGTTTTAAACACTTCAAGAATGAGATTGCAATAAAATTTAGCAAATGAGTTTTGCTATAGGAAATTGTGAGTAGATTATACTTATATTGTCTAAGAATTTGACGCTTAAAGCTTGAATCTGCAAGACTATAAAATCTTGAATTCGAGTTTCTAAGCTTTGTACGCTTAAAACACAAGTGATAAATCGAACCACAAATTTTGACTAGGCGTTGTAATATCTCAAATTGGTTCATTTTGAATTCTAAGCTAGTACTCTTATAACATGAATTTGCAAGATTTAAAATCTTAAATTCAAGTTTTCAAAGTTAGTGCGCTTAAATTGTAAATTGTGAACCGAGTTTGAGTTTCAACTTTTGTAAGCAAGTACGCTTTAATCCGAAATTTTCAAGAAATAAAAACTTGAATTTGGATTTGTAAGACTATAGCGCTTAGAACTTGAAACACGAAAGTTTGAACGCCAGTGCACTACATTACCACCCGAAGTTGTGGGGTTTGCAATTCTAGTATTCAATCACTTACCACATTTAGGCAATGACGAAAACCTTGTGATTGAAGGAAACGAGAGTTTCCTACAATATTTGAAATGTGGGGGTACTTGGCTAAACTAGAAATGAAGGCCAAAGTAAAGTCATAACAAACACCAAATAAAAGACATGAAGAGTTTGACAAATCATGTTGTCAAATAGATTAAAAAGTGTGAGAAATGTGTACACACCTAAGCATATGTATGCTTGTGTATTGATGATATGCTCATTGGAGAAGCAATTTAGAAATCATCAAGTAACAAAGAAAAAATGTTGACGAGACATTTTGACATGTGTGCATCAATAATAATGCTTGGATGAAGCTTCCAAGACACTTGAAGAATGAAAACTCAAGGATTAATTCGAGTTTCAAATTTTAAGCTTTGCACTTAAAATTTTAAGTTTGCAAGAAACAGAATCTTGAACTTGTAATTTTTTAAGAATCTATGTGCTTAAATATGAATTGTGATTAAAGTTGAGTATTTCCTTGGTCTCGACTTTTGTAGAAATAACGCGTTGACAACGCTTAAAATTCGATGATAGGAATATCCTAAAAGGATAAAATGATGCAAAAGAGGTAACGTGATTACCAAAACTGAAGATATACTGTTGTGGAAAATTCTATATTCAAAACATATAAAGCTTCTTCGGCCGAGTGGTTTTATAAGTTGTTAGAGAAAAATCGTGTACATGCAGTTAAAATGTGTTGCGATAGTGCTATATGACAAATGATATCTAAATGGCATAATCTTGAATGATTATGTGAAACCGCTGATCCGCATATGAAATGGTTAACCGAGAGATCATGTCGAAGTTTATTTGGGGAATGGGGACCCTATAATCAAAATCTCATAGTTGATACCCAACCTTGTTGACTAGAGATCCCAAGATCTAGGTTCAAAAGGGACAACTAAATTATGAGAGTGTATAAACACATTGGAGATCAATCTCCAACCCATTCCTATGATAAGGGGTGTAGCCTACAAAAAGAGTAAAGGATAGGCAAAAGGCCTTTAATGATTCCTAAGACATATAAGAATATGTTGGAGTATAGCGGGATACTCTTCTAGGAGATCACCTACGTAAGTGCGAAGTGTGACCGCTTCAAAGATGAAAAGCACTTATGAAACCAAGCGTGGTCCATGGCCGAAACGGACACAACCGTAAGAAACCAATACGGAGGTTAGAATTGTTATGGTGTGTGTACAATTGTCTGGGTTTACACCAACAACTAAATAGTTCAAGACTCTAAGTTCACTAGTAAGTCAAGTAAATCCGATTGAATACTACTACGGAAGATTCAAAGCCGCAAGCTATTTCTCCAGATGTCATAATAGTTTGTTAGAAGCGCTCAATTGCTCACATGCATTAATTTAATTCATGTGGGGGATTGTTGGAAAAAGTGACGTAATAAATTAAATTAACATGCTCGATCGATCGAGCAAAATGCTCGATCGATCAAGCGGACCAGAAAATTTGTTGGAATCGTGAACAGTAGCTCGATCGATCGAGCTCCTTGCTCGATCGATCGAACACTGTATCTGTTTTGTGAAATGGTGTGTCCATTCACGTTTAGGGTGCGATTTTTGGCGATATAGTGTCTCCAAATGGTGTCCATTCGGACTTGTTTTTGGTTTACTATATATATAACATAACCTCACTTGAACTGATATGGAATTTCGAAATTCACATCATATTTGAAGATCAAAATTTGAGTAATTTTGTGAGTCTTCATCATTGTTATGATTGAGCGTTTGTAGACCTTTGTGGTTTAAGGATTTGTGATTTGGAGTTCTCCTATCACAAATCATAGTCGTTGTATCTTGGGAGACAAATTGACAAAGTAAACCGTTAGCACCGGAGCGGGACAATATTGTCTTAAGGACAGAGATTCCAAATCTCGCCTCGATATTTCTAATACAAAGTCATTTGTTGTTTTTGCTTGCTACTCTCCTAAGATACACACCCATAAACTTTTGTACTACAATATGGCTACTCAGAGGAACAAATTGGCCTGGTATGATTTGTTAGCTCCACGAGTCAACTAATGGTTCCATTTGGATGGAAGAATTTGATGGATTTGAATTTCGGATCCTTAATACAAATCCATTTAAATTGTTTGGCTAATTAAAATGCATGGATTTCAAATCCTTCGTCTTCAATTTTAAGACATTTTATAATCATACCAATATATTTCATATTCTTAGTTATTAAAATCATTTCAAATCCAAATTTTCAAATCCATTGTTAAAAATGAAATCTTTCGATCCAAAAGCAACCGAAATAAAATCCATCCACATACAACCAAAAAGATATTAGTGAAACGATTACATAGATACATTTGAAATGAATGTGCAAGACAGAATTAACAGTATAGGTAAAAATAAAAAAATAAAAAGGAATCCAACTTTGAAGCCAACTTAATTCCTCCATGGAAAGCTGAAAGATATACCTTATAGACGGGCCCAAAGCCGCCGTGACCCAGTTGATTCAACTCCGAGAAGAAATTGGTGGCAATTTGAAGCTCCTGAAGCTTAAAAAACAAAGAATCTTCGGTTCCATCCGCCTCTTCTTCACTGGCTTTCCCCGGCCTCCGCAGGCAACCGCACAACCCGGAATATAATCCCATGAAAGCATCAACAAGGAGACGATGGGTTCCTGTGGTATAATCCAGATTGATTTCTTAAACAAGAAAAATCATGTAAAACTGGTTTAAGAATTGAGAATGCCAACCCGTTGTTTCTGTTAAATATTGCAGTTGAAATACAGATTGAGTTGACTGAATGGAGGGAAAGTCAATCTTTGTTCTTCATGTTTGGTGATGTCTGGTCAACGAATCTTTCGCCCCGGTGATTAGTTTGGTTATTTACTTATTAAATTCGGAAAAAGTAGAGACGACGGCCTGCAAGTTTTACAAATTCAAAATGACATGATTTTTTAATTGTTTATTGCAAATAACCCCACAATTTTCAAGTAAATGTCTTTTTTTAAATACATGTTGAATCTGTCAATTTGATAAAAGTTGAATTGAAGACACCTCAGGTTATTATTTAGTGTAAATGTGAACAATAATAATTAATTTTTATACATTTGAATATCATTTCAATGGCAATGCACAATTCGATATACAACTTTGAATAATTGTCTTTATTCAAAGTGATGAAAATGTGGTGTGTGGGATGACATACAATTTAAATATTTGAGTTAGTTAGGGGTGTTTAACGGGCCGGGTCAATCCGGACCCGGCCCAAAACCGGACCGGTTAGTCCGGTCCCGAACCGATTTGATACCTGACCGGATCGGTTCTACAATTCCGGATCCGGTATCTTACTGGTTCCGGACCAAACGGATCCGGTTCCGGATTGAACCAGATCCGTTTTTTAAAAATAAAAAAAATTATTTTTTTCCGATAAATCCCTTTCTTTTTTTACTTTTTTTAAAAAAAAAAAAGAAAGAAAAATCCGGTTCCGGGTTGGACGGTTCCAACCCGGAACCGGTTGCACCGGAACCGGAACCGGATCCAATCCGGTTCCTTAACGGATCGGTCCGCTTTCGGGATTATCGGATCAGGACCGGACCGATCCGTTAAGCACCCCTAGTTGTAGTATTATAATTTTTTGATAAAACGTCGAATTTATAATCCTATAATTAGTATCAGAATTAAGATTGCATATTTGTTACCATTAATTTCAAGGTAATGTAATTATTGAGAAAATGACTCTATGGGAGCAACAATTATCCTATTAAATATTTTGATAAAAAATGGCTCGATTACTAATTAAAAGATATTTTTTGAACAGAAATTAAAAAAAATTAAGTTGTGCTAAACTGGTCAAACGAAAAGTGGCCAGTACTATGATAAATACAAAAAAGTAATATTTCCGACTTATTTTATTGAAATAATTTAGAGATTAGGTGTAAAATAAAATATTAAAGTTTATAAAATTGTTAAAATAACAGTAAGATAAATTTTAACTAAATGGATTACAATTTTTTAGGGGCTAAATCAATTTTTTTGCGATAAGTGCGACAAAGCCGGTGAGCTCTAGATTACAATATTCTATTTGGCATGGAAGCACATGTGGTTTTGAAAATAATTAATTTACCCAACTGGAATTTGACAGTATGTGCAAAACATCCCTCGTGTATGATTTATGTTACTCGTATCATATTTTGCTTCTAAACTTTGAAAATACATGATAAAAGGTTAATTATGCATTTGAGGGGTAAGTTGCACCTAAATAATAACATAATAGGGTAATCTGCCTATTTTGAATAACATAAGGGAGCAATCTGCTCTTAAAGAATAACATAATAGGGTAAATTACACCTAAAATTAGAAGAAGAAAATTGACAGAATCTTATTCTGGCAATTTACACCCATGTGGTATCGATCAGGTGCAGCGTACCTCAATGTGGTTTGAAAATAGACGGGGCGCCCCTATTGTTTGTGAATAAGTGCAAAACACCCCTTCTAAACGAGGGTATTTTTGTCATTACAAGCTAAAAAAATTCTGAAAATTATGGAGGGGGGGGCTATATTTGCAACCACATAGGGTAAAATATTTATTTACAAACTACGAAAGATAAATATATATTAGCGATATACATGGGTAAATTACCACGAACTCTAGACATGAGAGCATGGTCTAGGTTACATTCGCATGATCTGGGCATGACACTACATTCTCCAAAATCGTTCGTCAAATCTTTATATTACCTATGCTAAAAATCTTTATATTACCAAACAGAAACAAGCTAGGAATATGAAAATTTCACACAAAACTATTTAAATTAATTAATGAAACAATTAAAGCTCAAAATGAACTACTAATACACGATTGAACCTTTCCAGTTTACAAGAAAAAGAAACATTTATTTAATAGTCATCTAGTAGTGCATATCACGTAAAACGACTTAACTACAATACAAAAGCCCATGTAGTACTTCAAGAAGACAATACACTACTTGCATCACAAGAAAAGAACTAAAATGCCCAAAACCCTAGTTTATAATAGGCAACTGTTAGTAGTTTTTGCTGTGATCTATTCGACAATCCTCATACCGGGGAGGACCACTTTTTTCATATTAGCCTAGAAGGTCGCTCAAAGGAACAAACGAAAATAAAATTGGCCCACAAAATCCATTTATTGTCACATGACCCAGTCTCCAATGCCTAGTATGAAATCATGGCTCAGCCCCTGATTGGGCTTGGACAGATCGGTGGTTCAAGTAGTCGTTTTGGGCGGCACGGGGAGAAGAAGGGTGCGGTCTTGGGCGGCGGAATGAGATGGAATGTAGCATGATTTCACATTCAACAGATTCTTGACTGCAGCTTGTCCTCCTTTAGGCAACCTAAAGCTCCTCCTTTTTCTTCCTCTCTTCTTCACCTTTTGCTTTAGAGATGATTCCTGCGTGCCAAAGCCAACCTATTATTGATCTTTGAATAACAACTTGAATATTCGTGTGATTAATGGAAAGATCAAGAGTACTATATATTTTTATGTGAGGAGGCAATCAGGCAACCAGGGGCGAAGACAGCATTTGAGATTACCGGGGCTTGTCAGAATGCTTTAAGGATAAATAGGATTGGGATAGGGCCGGAGGGTGTGGCTCCGCCCCTGCGGGCAACATTCAAGAAATAGCTTTCGTTGTCGTGTATAAATCATAGTTTTGGACTCTTATCATTTTTGTTCAAGAATACATAAATATTTGAGAGAACAAAGGGTTCTTTGGACTCATGGTGCCTGTTGTACGTTGAATATAAATATATTTTAACTAATAAAATTTTAGAATTCTGATTTTGTTCTGTACATAAGATTTCTGCAATGCTAATATCTCACAAATATACCTTTGAAGAGGATGTATCATCATTTGAAGTCGTATCCTTCGAGACATCATGATTCCCTGCATTTATAATAAATGCTAATAAAAATAAAAACGAATATTTATTTATAAATAAGATATATCAAACATCGAATACAACTCTTCATAAGATTGATATGGTTGCTTACCATTATCATGGTGGTCCTCTTCCTCATTATCATGGAAATATACTCTAAAACTCGGGGAGCCTGGAAAAGCATCGCCGTCGATCTCATGGCCGATCATTCTCTCATCGCCATCATCGTCATCCTCGCTTTCGGCATCTGTCAACATGTTCTCTAGCCTATCTTTTTCCGTAGCCTCCATGTGTTCTACCATTCTCTCCTTCATATCATTTTTATAATTTCCTTTCGGGCTACCTTCGTGCCCTATCCTCGTCGTATCCTCGATCTTCATGCCATGGTCTACGGTATCTTTAGGAGATGATGGTGCGGTTTTCACGACGTGATCGTCTGTCTCGGCGTCCTTTTCATGCAGAAGCAACTCTTTCTTGGAAGGTGTTGAATCTTTGAGGGGACGACCATGCCTGCTTTTTGAGATCTCCTCTAACCGGCTAAGGAAGAGGGGTCGGAGCTTGACCGGAATTGTTAGCCCATTGGCATCAATCCTTGAAACACCACATCCCATTATTCGGTATCACATGAAGTTTCAAGCATGCATGCCACCCTATATATCCAGTCCAAAAAAATTGAGAGTAAGGAAAATAAACAAGGGAATGCAAGAAAATGACAATAAATTTATATTTCACCAAAAAATATTTTTTTATGTTTTGTGGATAATCTTACAGTTTTGATATTCGGAAATGATGTAGCTCAAGCTTGTGAGAGTTTTCAAGACTCTTTAGAATCTCACCTGATAAAGATTGAAGGAATATTTGTTCGTCAAATCGTAACTTAGAAATTTGTGGAGGAATATGCTATTCTTCCGGAAGATGAACAGCTGCAAATATTTTGCTAAGTGAAAATGTTCCAAAATTCTCAATAATGGTTGGTCCTAAAATTTGTGGCAAAAATAATATTTGTTTACAAAAATATGAGTATTAGTAGATAAACCAATAAATTGTTTGTTAAAAATTTTGTATTAAGTAGTTATCATCAACCTTAAGAAAAGTATGCTATTTCTTTTTTACTCACGACGCCCTCACCCGATTTGTTCTTTGGTACCCCGCGGGTAGCGCCTATGGATAGATCCAACCACCCAATATTGGTATATTCACATCCAACGTTGGAAAGATACCACATATTCGATGGTTGGATTCTATATGACACTAACCATGAGATAGCCAAGAACATTCTCACCCCATGAACACATTGAGTTCCACTGGCACCTATATCGTTCTCACCCTATATGGGAAAGGATACTGCAATCACCCACATTTGACCTGACATTTCCTCAATCGCACTTCTTCCCATTGCAGGACATCCATAATGCAAATCTAAGCCGGTAATGAGATGTTAGCATGAGGGCAATATCTTCAAGTTACATCCAAATATCCAAATTTAATTTGGATTTATGTGATCCATTTTTTATATATATTTCACATGTCCAAATCAAATTTGGACCATTGATTATATTTAAACATTAAAGTATTGCCCTTATACAGAACTCACACGTCTAAGTCAGGCTCTCCATACTAATTGTGTCATCAAAGTCAGCCCAAAGTTGTGCAGAATGCACATGATTAGCAATTACTTCATATCCGTCTTCACCTCATGCAAATATTAATTATATTTGAAGTAAGGAACTCTTTTACATCAGAACGTATCACTGATTAAATACAGTAGCTATATCTTCACCTATGGTTTTAGAGTTTTAAGGAATCCTGACGTTTAATGAATTCAGGAATCCGAGGTACTGCAATTTGGTGTTAGAGCCAAACTGCGACTGATGTTTCGTCGCCCTTAGAGCCTCCTCGTAGAGGTCTTAGAAAACCATTATCCACCCTGGTATGGGTCGCGCAAGGCCAAGTGTTGTAAAAGGCATTTAACACAATAATATATAAACATTACATGAATATAATCCCTTGTGTTGCATAGAAAATTTTAAATCCACATCGTCTTAGGCTATATTCAAAGCTCTCGTCGTCATTGATAAGAATCAAGCCAATCATGAGAATCTGGACAGATTGCGCTCGGGTTGTCATCACCTAAACCCAAACACGGAATTAAATACTTGACAAATCATAAAAATCAAGTATCAAAAGCAAGAATTCGAATTCTGGATTTTTTTTTTTTTTTTTTTTTTAAACGAAAATTAGGGTTTATAATCGAAATTTAGGGTTTCGAAATTAATCCCTAATCGGAGCTTGAAATCTGAAATTGGCAGAGGGTTAATGATCGAATTGCTTGGAAGATCTCACTAAAATTTTTAATTTAAAAAACGATCAAGGTACGATCTGTAAATCGGGAAAACGAAATAATTTGGGGGTTAGGGTTCTTGAGCTTCGAATGAGGAATTGATCGGGCAAACAAAGTCCGATCAACATGAAACTTGGACAGTAGGGTCGACTGGACAAGGCGGTTCTAATGATACACTGGTCGAAGGTTATCGCGGCGGCAATCGGCGGCGGCGGCGAGGAGCTAGGGTTTCGAATTTTTCTGATTTTTTGAATTTCCGAAATTCCTTTAAAATTTTTCGAAATATTTTTAAAAAATCAGAAACTAAAAATTTTTAAAAGTCGAAAAATTCGTATTCACGTGATCAATCAGATTGGACTTCTGATTATCGTAATTATCGTGAATCGATATTTTTTCCCCAACTGTATTTATTTCACCAGTTAGTCTATTTCAACCGGGATTTATCTTCTAGTATTTTTATCAACTAGAATTCTTTTCCCAGCGGGATTATGGAACCTGGCTCTGATACCACTAAAATGTCACGCCCCGAGACCGGGGTCAATAACACCGGCATTGATTTCCATTACAACTAGGAAACCAATAAGCCTCGTAATATCATAACAACTGAAAACCAGTCTATATTCCATAAATAAAGAAATCATTGTCTTTACAACTGAATTAAAAATGCGAAACTAAAACTAAACAACTCAATAAATAAAATTGTCTTAAAACTTGGAAAACTTTAAAACATAAAATATCTTGAACTACGCAGCGGACTTGATTCACCAACCCCAAAATTGGTGCTCTTCTTCTTGCTCTAATTCTTCTTCGGCTTTATCTGGGGATGTAGAGTAAGGGGTTGAGTGCTTTGGAAAACACTCAGCAAGTGGGGGACAATCGATATCATACATATACATAATTTTCATAAGCTTGGATCATAAAACTTGCATAAACCGATATGAATGTATCTTAACATACTTGATTTGCCCTTACGAGCCATGACATAACATATCGTTTCATAATTTTCATATACTTAAGCACAGTAAAGCATTCTACTCTCTTCTTGGTACTGATATCAGTCTCTAGACTTAACCCTCCTAGAGATGAGGTCATAACATCGGCTAACCCACGAATAAAGGGTCTGGATAATCCAGAAACAACGGATTACCACCGTATAAGGTTCTTTTAGCGGTTACATCCCACCGCATCAGGGTCATGGGGATCCAAATCCAATTAGATTTCGAGTTTAGCGTGCTTACAAAATAATACTTTCATAATTTCAACATACTACATATCGATTGGAGTTTCAAAACGTACTTATATAATTTTAGAAAACGAAACGAATAATTATAGCAAAAGCCCACTTACCGTGTTTTGGTGCGTGTTTGATTGATCGAGGTATAACGCACTTGAACTCTTATCTCCTTGGCTCTCGATCACTACGAGAAGAACGCCCAAAGCTCGAACCAAATTCTGAAGTTCGGACAGATCCTTGAACGTATTCCCACAGAATCTTGGTTGGTCTTTTGGTTCGGAAATTTGGACAGTACTTGATGGTTTTGGACTGATTTTTCGAAGGCTTAAGTTGCTGGAAACTTGGATGGAATAAGGTGCTGGATTATGGCTAAGACTTACTAGGTTTGGTTCTCGAAACTCGCTGCTAACCGGGAGTGATTATCGGACAGACTTATAACTGAAATTTGGTGGTTAAAATCTCGAGAAGAGGACGCAGAATCAAGGCTTGATTCTCCTGAAAAGTTTCTGGAAAATAACCGTAGAAAGTATGGCTTGAGAGTGAATGTTATCCTCGAGTGTAAAGGCTGGAAAAAGTGCAGAAGCTTCGGCTATGGTTGGAGGAATTTCTTTCGAATTGTTGGACAGGATTATACTGGCTTGGGACTGAGTTTTCGAAGGTTGCTTGCTTGCTGAAAGGCTGCTGGAAGGAGATGGCTTGGAGTGAATAATAACTACTGGTTTGGTCCCTATTTATAGATAAAAGTGGAGGCTAAGTCTAAGAGTTTGAGTATGATTCAAACTAGAGAAGGAGGAGTACGAAATCAGCGAACTCTACGGTGCAAATCTGATCTTGCTAGCTGCTATCTTGGGTAGAGTTTTGACATGATGAGCCTTCGAAATTTAGAGAAAAACTTGGCATAATCATGAATGATTCTTAGTGGATAACTTTGATTAAGATGTTGAATATTTGAGGAGTTTGGAAGAGATGGAATATATCGAAATCTTGGGGGTAAAACTGAGCAGATAATCGATGGTATATATCTGATTTTTGGTTGATCCAAGCTGCTGCACTTCGATTTAAAATGGAAGGAGTTTGGTTCGATCTAAGCTGCTGAAATTCAATCAATAAGCAAGGAGTTTGATTAGGTTAGGGACTCCTTGATGGATTGAAACTCTATGATAGAGTTTAGAATTTTTCAAACTCTTTTCTTATCAAGTTTTAGTTATCCAATAACTAAAATTCCGGGTCTTTACACTGGCACTCTCCCTCATAATGAAGGTTCTCCTTATAATATGGATCCAGAACATGAGTTTACATGTCTATAACGCTAATATGGAATAATTCGCTTTGAGTGAGACCTTCACTTATTCATATTTGGTATTCACATTTATTGCACTTTTACAAACTACCAATTACTGATCTTGAACCCACACAGCTGAACTTGGTATGTTAGCATGTACAACAAACAACATATAGTATCTTGGAGGTGCAATCTAAACTGCAGATGTTCCTAATCCATTAACACTATAAGAATTCGATCCCATTCCTGAAACCCGACCCACTTTTAGCACAACATCCTTTGATTCATCGAAAACGAATGTGTGTTGAATGATGGTGCGGCTATTCTAATCGAAACAAAGCTCATCCCAAGAAATGAAGGCACTATGAGAATGAATTCTTGTACCCGACTGTCACATCGGATCGGAATATTCTTGACCTCACGGTATTAAATAGAGGTGACAAATACGGGGAGAGAACAATTCGAGGCTTAAATCTGTCAGAAATTCAATATTACTGAAATTGTAGTATACATGAGGGTTGTGGCCTCCCAGAAGACTCTGGTCATCGGTGAGTAGAATAGCTGTCTAGTGGGATCCCACTGCCCACAAACTTTGTTGAGTCTTAAAAGCATTGTTGAGTTTAATGCTTAATTAATCTCCAAATTATTTATGGGTTTTGATGATCAATAAAACTTGCATTTGTTGTACTAATGTGTATACTTAGTGTACAGGGTTAGATTGATAAATGGTTGGGAAGACCAATGGAAGAGGACTCAAGTTATACAATGACATTTGCGAGTTCACAGGACAAGCGGTGAATGAATTTTATGAAGGAAGATATTGAGCTTGGAAGAGAAGGAATGACATATATGAACAAACAAAATAAGTGTTCAACATGTGTGGAATGATGTTGGAACAATATTTTATGATGGGATGAAGACCCACAAACCAATGGTCCGTCGGTGGGAAAATTCGTATAGAAGCCATTTGGAGCGCAGTGTAGTGTTTTGCTAATATCTATTGGCTCGATGATCCGAATGGTGTGAATCTAAAGAGGTTGGAAAGCCAACTAAAAATGATAGATTTCATATTCAAACATCTCAGTCCAATTCGGATTGCATCATGGAGCAAAATGGCATGGAAGTCACAGCAAGTGCAGATTGTAGCAAGGTTGGAGCGGCTGTAGCATTTTGGGCATAACTTCTTCATACCTTAATGAAATTCGATGATTTTGGTGTCCACGCGTAGCTAAGAGGATATGATACAACTTTTATGTTCACCACTTTTCTCATAAACGAGCTTAAGATGGTCGAAAAGTGTAAAGTTTGAGAGTGTTGAAATCTACCAGATGGTTTCAGGCGATCTGGGCCATCACCTCAGGCGATCCGAGCCATGCGTGCCAACGCCGCGCACCATCGACCCAAGCAATGGCACGGGTGCACCATGGCGATCCAGATTGCCCCAGGCAATGCGTAGAACGCCTGAGGCGATCCAGAATTATTCCTATGCAATTTTTCTAAAGGGCGATCGTCCCAGGCAGATGCATGGAACGCCCGAGGTGATCTAGAATTTTTCCCACGGCATTGTTTTCTATTAGGGATCGCCCAAGGCGACGGGGTGATCGCCTAAGGCGGTCTGTGTGAATTTTTAAAATATTTTGACAGTTGGGCTGAGGCAATCCAAGATAGTTTAAGCGATTCAGGAGCGATTTTGGCCTTAAATGTTGCTAACGGCTAGTATGATAATTGGGTGTCTCCTACACTATAAATATGGATGATTGGGCTCAAGTTGAAGACAAGAAACAAGAGGATACAATTAGGGTTGCTTATCGGGGAGAACCGGTCCGGTAACGGACCGCAACCGGTCGATTCCGGGCCCGTTATGGGTGGAACCGGTCCGGTCCGTTAAGGAACCGGATCGAACCGGTTCCGATTCCAACTGGTTTCGGTTCGGTCGGTTCCTTAAAGGTTTTCCGATTTTTTTTTTTTTATGTTGTAAATGTTTCCTCAATGATGTTCATCACAAATTCAATATATTTCTTCTTCATTTCATAATATAGATGCATACAAATAATTGTAAAGACATGACAATTGAAAATCTAAATAAAAAAATATTACTATTTAGTACTTAGCAGTCTTCATAATTGATAAGTATTGTTTTAACGTTCTCTTCTTCTTGCTCGTCATAATGATTTACGAATTCGTCAACCGTCTCATCTCTTCTATTTTTACATTCTGCTTCAAACCAATCTTTAAGTAACGTGAGCATGCATAACGAATCAGCTGATAGACTACTTTTGTAGTCTCCAATAATACGGCCGCATGTTAAGAATGCCGATTCAGAAGTGACGCTTGAAGCTTGTACAACATACACGTCTCTAGCCATTTTGGCTAAGATAGGGAATTGTGCTGCATTGAACTTCCACCATTGTAAGACGTCGAAGTTGTCTTCGGTTAGAAATTGATAATTCAGATAAATTTGCAACTCAGTCGACGTGCTAGTAGAAGGTCATTTTCCCTTAAGTTTTTTCCTGCCCAGCATTCTAAGCAAATTGATGCCCCCGCCTTTAGATTGAGCTTGGGGTTGTTCTTCAACATGCCTTTGTTGCGATGATTCACTTGCCTGTTGATTATAATACAATTGAAACATATTTTGGAGAGATTTCATTGTAGACGTCTTTTGATCGTCAACAACCTTCCCCAAAAATTTAGCATAATATTCAAAAAATATCTCAAATGAAGATAAACATTGACTATGATCTAGCAATGTTACGATGCAGTGCACGGGTGGGATTTATTCCCAATACTTTATAAATTTAGTTTCCATTGCACTAACAAAAGCATGCAAGTCATAGTCATCTCTAAATTCTATAAATTTATCAAACATGTTAAATACTAAAGGAAGAAAATAAACGAAAGTTGGATAAGTAACACCAGAGAAACGTTCTGTCGCTTCTTTGAAAGTACCTAACAATAATACACAATTTTCAACAAATTCTCAATCATCATTAGTCATTTAAATACTTTCATCGCTATCAGGCATTTGATATGAATTATAAAATGGAGTTAAGATATCTTTGTAAGGTAACATAGCATTCAACATATTGTACAACGAATTCCACCTAGTTTCTATTGGTGATGGAAAAAGAAGATGCTTTAAACCATTAGATAAACATAATTGTTTCCAATCACGCTTAACACGGCTCGTGCGTAACCATTTAGCGCAGTATTTCATTTTCTCAATACATGCTGAGTGGTTGTCCTCATAACCAACTTTAACAGCCAAATTAATCACATGACATGCACATCTAACATGAAAAAAATTACCATCAAGCATTGGTTTAATATAGGTCTTTAATCACGCATCGCAGCATTGTTATTCGCAGCATTGTCTAATGTGATTGAAAATACCTTATCCTGAATTTCATAATGTCTACAAGTGTTGAATACATATTTAGCAATTACATAACCAGTATGTGCACAGTCTAACTCATCTAAAGACAAAATCCTTTTTTGCATACACCAATTATCATCAATCCAATGACAAGTGACAACAAGATATGAATCAGAATTTACATTTGTCCAAATATCAGTTGTTAAACTAACCCTACAAGGCAAACTAGAAAGATGTTGAAACAATGTATTTCTATATTCAACAAATACGTCCATACAATTTCTTTTTAGTGTGTGCCTGGAAATATGTTTAAACATGGGTTGTATAGACGAAGCAAATTCAATAAAACCAGCAAGTTCAGCTTGTATAAAAGGTAGTTCACATCTGATCACATATCTAACAAGTGACCTACGATTAATTTCAGCAGTTAAAATAAAATTCCTGCCAGTAAGAACATTAATTTGTGCTTGTGTTGCTTCTCGACCTAATGGTTGTAATGTTGTCTCATTTATGTTTTTTTACTAAGTGTTTTTTAAATGTTCTGGGGCCTCCACTGGAACCACCAGCTTTATATGAATATTGGATCTTACATAGTGCAACAGATTCATTAGTACCTTCTTTTTGAGCGAGTTCAAAGTGATCCCATATCTTACTTCTTTTGGCACGAGTCGGTTGTCTACTCGCTGTTGTAGTGGCTCCGGATGACTCCACATGTTGTCTTTCTTGGGCTTGGGCAGCAACATGTTCGGCAGGTTGTTGGGGTTGTTGTGGTTCGACATTCATAGAAGAACCACCAACATTGAAGTCAGCAAAAAAATCATAACTTTCATTTAACTCATGAATTGACACAGGCAAATTCATTGCAGAAGATGAACTCAGTGATAGACGACCCAGAACGAGACCCCGACTGCGACCCCGGCTACGACCAGCACCGATGCTAGATGAAGATGCCATTATTATAAGTAAATTGTAGATAGCACAATTGAGAGAAAAATATGAGAGTGAAGTATTTTTCGTTACAAGAATTGTTATGAAAAAATACACAACACGACATCCCCTATTTATAGTTTTTTTTAATTAAAAAAAATTTAAAAAAATAAAATAAAATTTGTTAACGTTGGCAACGGCTAAGTGTCGTTGCCAACGTTGTAGCCGTTGCCTTCTTCGTATTTTTTTTTATTTATTTTTTTAAAAAAACTACCGGTTCCGGTTCTAGAACCGGAACCAAACCGGTAGCACCAGAACCGGCAGTGCTACCGGTTTGGTTCTTAGGAACCGCCCCAGACCGGTTTCTAACCGGTTCCGGGGCGGACCAGAACCGTTAAGTCCGGTTTCGATTTTGGACCGGACTTAACGGTCCGAATCCGGGCCAGGTCCGGATTGACCCGGCCCGGTAAGCACCCCTAGATACAATACAAGAAAACTTTGTTCAATTAAATTCAATCTGGCATTGCAAACTTCATACATTTGTGTTGTATTGAGAGTTTGTAATTCATTTCTTGTGTGAGAGTTTTTGTTCTTCATTTGGTTACACCGTGAAGGTGTTATTTGAATCGTTGTAAGGTCCTCCAACACCGACGCAAGTTGAAAATTGTATAAGTCATCAACAACTGAAGTTGGTGCATGTTTGTGGCTATCCTTGGAGCCCTTAAGGCCAAGAAGACTTGTGAAGAGTGTGTGACTCGGGAAGAGTTTGTTTGTGGCTATCCTTGGAGCTCTTAAGGCCAAGAAGACTCGTGAAGAGTGTGTGACTCGGGAAGAGTTTGTTTGTGGCTAACTTGGAGCCCTCAAGGCCAAGATCAAAGTGTTCTAGTGGAACTCGGTTGGACATTTTCTTACCGGGAAGATGAGACATAGGTGATTCATCGCCGAACTTCTATAACAAATACTTGTGTTCTTTATTGCTTTATTTACATTATGCATTTACTTTATTATTTCTTATTGTTCATTGATTGGTTGACTTGAAGTCTTCCGCAGCGCAAACTCGACTTTTGCAAAATCACTTTAAATCGTTAAAGTAGCCAATGAACCTCATTTAACCCCCCCCCCCCCCCCCCCCCTTCGGTTCCAACAAGCTTATTATCAGCAAGTATGTTATCTTCGAGGAAGATAAAGTGTAGGGTCACAAAGGTACACTGAATTTAGATACTACTACAATTCATGTGGAAAATAAGACAGATGAAGATCAATTTTCTTCTGAGGTATCACCAGAGCACGAGGAACAAGAACCAGTTGAGTCAGAGGTTTTCAAAGTCAGGCAGTCTACTCGCTAGAGGAGACCACCGGGTTGGCTTTCAGATTATGTTACCGAAAGCAATATTGCATAATGCTTATTAATAGAGGATTGTGAGCCATCGAGTTTTTAGGAAGCTACTCGAAGTTCGAATGTATCCTTTGGATGCAAGCTATGCAAAAAGAATTGGAACTCTTAGACATGAAAAACACTTGGGATCTTGTTACACTACCACGAGAACGAAAAGCCATCGGTAATAGATGGGTCTACAAGTTCAAACGTGATGGTAACAACCAAGTGGAGCGATATCGTGCAAGATTGGTGGTGAAAGGATATGCTCAGAAAGAAGATATCGACTTCAATGATATTTTCTCATGTGGTCCGGCTTACAAGAGTCAGAGTAGTATTGACTTTGTGTGCAGTGTTTAACCTACATCTAAAACAGCTAGATGTGAAAACGACATTTCTTCATGGTGATGTTGAAAAAGAAATATATATGTTCCAACCAGAAGTTTTGCCGAAATGGGCAAAAAGAACTTGGTTTGCAGGTTGAACAAATCTCGGTACGATCTCAAACATGCGCCGAGGTATTGGTACAAGATATTTGATTCGTATATCACGAGCTTTTAGTACAACAGACTTAATGCGGATCCTTGAACGTATTACAAGAGATCTAGGGACGATGATTTCATCATTTTGTTGTTGTACATGGATGACATGTTGGTCGCAGGCCCCAACATAGTTCGACTCCAAGAATTGAAGGTACGGTTGGCTAGGAAATTTGATACCAAGGACTTGGGACCGACAAACAAGACTCTTGGGATGCAGGTTCACCGAGACAGAAGTAGCAGGAAGATTTGGCTTTCTCGGAAAAATTATTGGAAGAAAATATTGCAACGCTTCAACATGCAAGATTGTAAGCTAATTTCTACCCATTTTACAGTTAACTTCAAGTTATCCTCCGATATGTGTCCTATCAATGAAGCAGAGATAATGGAAACGTCGAGTACCGTATGCATCAGCGGTGGGAAGTTTAATGTTCGGTATACAATACAAGACAATGCACAATAAGTTGGAGCAGTCAGTCGGTACATGGCGAATCCTGGACGAGAGCATTGGAGTACAGCTAAGAGAATCCTTAGATACATTAAGGGTACCTTAAATGTTGCATTATGTTATGGAGGATCATATTTTACACTCATGGGCTATGTGGATTCATATTATGCAGGTGATCCGGATAAAATAAAATCTACTACTGGTAATGTGAACACACTTGCAGGAGGAGCAGTAAGCTGGGTTTCAAAACTGCAAACATTTGTGACATTATCTGCAACGGTGGCAAAATATATGACAGTTACTCAAGCTTGCAAGGAGGCAATATGGAATCAAAAGGTCATTAGAGGAGGTCGGTTGCAAACAAGAGAAGATAACTTTGTTTTGTGACGGTCAGGGTGTCTTGCACATTGCAAGGAATCCACCCTTTCATTCCAAGATGAAACACATTGAAGTACAGTTTCACTTTATGCGAGAAGTAGTAGAAGAAGGAAATGTTGATATGTAGAAAATCCATATGAAAGAAAACCTAGCTGATTTTTTGACAAAGCCAGTTAATACTGGTAAATTCGAGTTGTGTAGATCATCAAGTGGCCTAGCAGAAACGTAAGCAACAGAGCGTGACAAGATTGAAAGGATGTGTGAATATGTGTTTGATCCTCAATCAAATCTCCAAGTGGTAGAAATGTCGCCAATCAACAATTGGACAAATTGCATACCCATTAAATGTGGCTGCAATGAATTTAACGGATGAAAGTTGATTGTTGAAAGTTGCGTGGATTAATTTCAACCCTCATTTACATCATCTCATTCTGAGTTTTCTGTTATTTCTATACATTTGAGTGTGTATTTCTATAATAATTTGTGTGAGATAGTTTTCTTCTATATTGTAGTGTTGTTCCCTTTGAACGATATCGAGAGTTTGTAACCCACGAAATATTATAGTGAATCTTTTCCTGCCCGTGATTTTTACCTTAATAATTTTTAGGGATTTTTCACGTAAATTGTTGTGTCCATTTTATTTAGTTTCAATTTTTTTATCTTATGTTGTCGCACTTTGGCCAACACTCCTTCACACAAAAAAAAAAAAAAAAGTTGTCTCAAAGCTTTATGTTAAGTTATGAGATCATTTTGTTAAAAAGTAAAAAAATATTTATGTTGGGCTATGTTTTATTAAATATAGTTTACGTATATATATATTTGATAGTTTTAAAAGTTTAAAATTAATAAAAAAAATTAACACCTTTTGTTTTTGTTTTCCGATTCTCTGGAAAAAAACTCGCTTCTATTCTCCTCTTCTTTCCTCGATTAATGTAAAATTTTCGTCACTTTTCAAACAAATACTCTAATTATTATGTTGCAATCTAACTTAAAATTTTCTAAAGTAATTGTATCAAATAATTTTTAATATGATGTAACATTTATGTTAATAATCCAAATGGTAAATCAGGTGCACGAAATTCACGTTATGTTCTGGGAAGAAGTTGTCATTTTAGGTCTAATGTATTCAATCTTTTCTTTGCACTGTAAAAAATCACAATGATTTATATTAACAAAACATTTCCTCAAAATCGAATCAAACGTACCATCTTTTCCCAAAATACATATGAAAGTAAGCAGAAAATCATGGGCACATTTGCATTTTCGAAGATTCAAAAATCATATCCTCAGAAAGAGTAGCCAAAAAAATACATATACACACTCATTTATCACGCATCAAACGAATGCATCTATCTTATTTTCTTTCATTTTTGTTTTCACGTTGGTTAATATCCATATTGTCCACTTCCCGTTGCATAAGCTCTGTCTATATTCTCTCCCCAAATCGTTTTTCCTTGCTCCTCATTTGCACTTGCCAAGTTTTCCCTCACAAAACCCGAACCAACTGGATAAGATTGTGTCCCATTTCTTTTTGGCACATTCGCTCGGAAATCGTTCTTGGATGCTGGAATACTACTGCAGAATACTTCCAAGAAGTTTCCAACTATCCCTCTGTTGTAGGGATTGGAGCGTCTGCTGTATTGATATCTGAAATTCTCGTATCTCGACTGCAATGAAGGAAAAACTTCAAAAGTTGTTGGGAGTCGCATTATCGGTTAAACAACACAAGGAATTGCATCCATTTCTGATATCTATTTCTTGAAGTAAAATGCTTCAGTCACAAAAAAAAACAAGCATGTTCTGAGGGTTGGAAGTTTTGTACAATCAATGGATAAAAATATATCTACAGGCACTACAGAACGAAACCACGGCGATACAAAACGTAAAAGGGAATGAATAAGGGGGAAGAAATGAACATAATACGGTTTTTTCGTCCATAATATACTTCATCAATATAATGGTAATAAGCAGACTGGTATTCCTTGTTGGTTAGTCGAGCTCTAATGAAACCATACAATCGAAAGAAATCCCCAATATTTAGCATTATTTTTGCAATACAATAAGATTTTGTGGTTATATACCATCAGGACTCGAAGGAAGGGATGATAAACGAATATGAATCGACAAAGAAAAGTGAACTGTTCTCTCTGTGAGTGCATAATTTTCTATTAAACAGTAGTATGAGTAATAAATTTAACAAACATAGTAAAACTATCAATATCAACACATATTATGATGCACACTATATGATAATTAATAAAGTAGTCTTGTTTTCTTTTCGAGGTTTTTTGTTTCTTATTTTTAGTAAAACAAGTTCTCCCAAACACGCGAATTGATGTTTTGATCAATTTTGAGAGAGAACGATAAACAGAAACACCATATTTATATCACCCTCTAGTATGACAAATTCCACAGCAAAGACCAGTGTGTTACCTGGTTGGTACCGATAAGATAGAGATGAAAGACTGAGAGTCCACCAACAAACCAGAGTGCTAGAAAGGTATAGATGATTAGTACAATCGATGCAGGAGTCTTACTCATTGCTTTCCATATGGAGCAGTTCTCACTGTCCAATATCTTTTTAATATAGACCCAGCAAAACCCGTGAACGTATAAGCAAAGAAGGGTGGCTGAGAAAACGAACATGAAAAAGAAACGATAGTTCCTCTGCACCGAAAATGAAAAGAAGGATTCAGATGCAAGAAGCACCACAATTTCCAATATTCATGATGGATTTATTAAATTAAAAGGATATATAGAGATACATATAGACATGTACATTCACTGACTAACAAGATGTTGCTAGGATGCATGGTCAAGTGCAGCAATTCGAAACGATACTTACCAATCCAATACACTGTCCAACCCAGGGACAGTGATGGTCAAATCGTTCCACACAGTTGTCGCAGATTGAACAGTGTGAGCAACGAGGAGGTCTATATAGCATACAAGTGTCACAGTATTTGACTTTTACAGTAACTCCATTGATGACTACATCTCTTGTCCGAGGTAAACGTGGTGTTTGACCAAGCACGAGTTCTGCGCTACCTTCATAGTTTTCGTGTTCCGGAGGGTGAATATTTCGAGGAATAATACCGGGATCTCTCCCAGAAGTCAGCAGAAGTAGGACTAAAACCTGCAGAATGTGTGCAAAAAGGACAATGTATGTTAGATGGGTGCACAATTAGTAACAATGAAAAGCCCGTTATTAAAATTTATACATTAGAAGAAACAAGATAAGGGTTCACGTGGGAAGGGGGGATGAGAATTGAAGGGGAGAGGTTGTTGGGGATCATTTATCATTTTCGTTTGTTGAGTGACACTAGCTGAGCTAGGGAATATTGAGTGTTTGTACAGAGCTTGTCTCCGGGAAGTTTATTGATATCAATACAATTCTATTTTCTCTAATCTGTTCTCCCTTAATCTCGATTTCGATTTCGTTCTGATTATCTTTTTGTTGGGAGAATTGGAATCTAATAAAGTATCACTATATTAGTATCTTTATCAAGTACACTTCCACATGGTAAACATGTATTTGCCTCAAGTTAATAATGAGAAAGTAGGTCATTCCTCAAAATGATTCATCTGTTATTACAGGTTTCACTATCAGATAAAGAGAAGTCAATTCTAATTATAACGTACTACCAATATTCTGGTTGAAGCACATTCTTTCTTCTCAAAACCAATATGCTTTGCGGTTATAATGCATGAATTTTAAAGTGTGATATATGTGTGTTTGACTTAAAAAATCTAAGATTTAAAAAAAAATTTCGTTTGATTATGTGTTTGGACCGTAGCAGCAGATACGCTACAAAAACAGGATCTCTAATATATTAATCAATCATAAGAACCTGTAGTGCCTAGTGATCACCTCATGTACCCAAAGACCCTAAGACAAAATTAAAAAATTTGATTCCACTTACATCCTTCTATCCAGTTTAATTGTAAAGGCGAGTTCAAACTTCTTTTAGGAGGTTAAATTTTACATGATTCGAATCTCCAATAAAAACATTTGCAAGAGAAATCATGGCCGTTCCAGGTTATTTAATTTTGTCTATCCAAATCTCTCAACTTAGACACATACATATTTCTAGTCTACACACGGTTAGATATTGATGAAGTTCTCGTTTGCATATCCAATTAAAAAGGGTAACATCATTAAAACTCTCGTTTCTGTTGTTTCCCAAACATAATGGTCAACCTACTATAAACCCATTGTGATGCATCTCCAACCTGTTTCAATTTAAGAGCCTACCTACATAATCCCAAAAATTGGCTTTTTCTTTATTCATTAGATATTCCATTAATCTCAATAATTCAATCATGACAGCTCCTCAATAGATTTGTGCATCTTAAGTATGCATAATGAACTTCTAAATCTAGTTGATTCATGTAGAAATTTTCTCTTAGTAGCATGGAAAAATGATCTCTTTGCTTAACATTGTTCTTATTAAAGTTACAGATAGATATTTGAGACCAAAAATCAAGCTTTTCACATGGAATTCTGTGTACAGGTTTGAATTCCATGCAAACTACATCTACCGAAGGACGTTAATATTGATATAAGGATTCAAATACAGCCGATATTTGAGATCAAAAACAAAGCTTTTCACATGGAATTCCGAGTACAGGTTTGAATTCCATGCAAACTACATCTATGCTTTTTTTCACATGGAATTCTGAGTACAGGTTTGAATTCCATGCAAACTACATCTATCGAATGACGTTAATATTGATATAAAGGATTCAAATGCAGCCCAATTTAGAATCCTAACTCACATTAGAAACTCCATCCAACCCATCTAGTCATTGAATGAACTTTCATCTCAAACCATACCAGGTGGTTAAAGGGAAAAGGTCGCATAAATTTTTAGCAACTGTCACCACTTTTCCTGGGTGGTGTTTTCTTCAAGGCAACTAATGTTTACTAACAAATGCTGCTTCTGCATATTGTATCCCAATTCAGAACAGAGAGTAAATTTAGAATCTCAGCACAATTCAAATTAACAGAACGGAAAGAAAACGATGGGTCAATCAAAAGTCCAGTAAAGGGGGTGGGGGCAAGCGGATAGAATGTTAAGAAGAACATGCACAATGTTTCCGAGAAGCGAAAAGAAAACAGAGGAACCTCGCATGTAGATTAACAGTTATATCACTAGCATAAATGAAATAATTTCACGTGAACCATTTCCGTAATAACTGAACCATTGAGAAGATTTCCAGGGAATGGATGGATATTCCCAGTTTTTCTCAAGTTTACTATGAACTACAGCTTTGGTGAACATGAGTAATTAAACAGTCAGATTAGCATCACTTAGCAAGATTTTCCAATGGTTGAAACTAAAAAAACTGAAAAGTCCCATCCAAATGCTGTGACCCGCAATGTGGATTAAAGAACAAACGTAAATCTCTAAAGGAAACAGGACTTACATATAGCGTGAAAACAATAACTACAACCATAACTGAGATTCCCCAATCCCCAGAAAAATCGTCCATGAGTTTCCTGGCGACAAAGACACAGAAGATCGCAGCTGGAGCAGCTACAAGAAATGTCGTCAGGTAGATGGATATTGCATCAGGCCCGAAAATAAACCTTCCCCCAAGACAAAATTTCTGCACAAGAAAAGGACCATAGCTAATGTTAATAAACTCCTAAAACAAGGTTGAATCAAAGTAAAGATGGAAAAAGAACTAAGACTTCAAGAGTTAGCAGGACTAGTAATTCTACGGTCAAAAACTCAATCCTAAATATCGAGATAATCCAATCGGGTGCTAATTTGTGTTTCTGACAAATGAATTAGAAGGATGTCTCATCCGACATATGTGCATTTTATTAATGAATTCCATTTCTTGTCAGAAAAAAAAAAAAAAAGAAGAAACGATAACCCTATCTTAAAAGAATAAACTTTTCAGTGTAGATACACATCAAATAGCTCAGATAATTTAGTGGACAAAGACAATTCGCTCTTGGTCAGTGATTCATTCAAAGCAAATGACGCATCATTGAAAAAGAGCTATTAGTTATTCAAGCTTCAAAAACAGAAACATAAACACAAAACTTTGCAGTAATCTTGAATCCCAAGAAAAGCTCAAATTTGGGCATTTCCAAGAGTAATCCAGAACTGAATATAGCATTTCATATTATGAATCAATCCATCATAAAGGATTCTCAAAAAGATTCAAACTTTAAGCTAAATTCTGCACTCAGATCACAAAATCTTAAACCACAAAGGTTATTTTTTTCCCCAAAAAATAACGGGATCTCATTAAAACTCAAAAAAAAACAAGATGTAGAAATCACATTACTGCCTTCCCAAGCCCGGTATCTCCGGATCATCTCAGCCGCACCCTCGGTTCCGCTCCGCTCGGACTCCGGCGGCACCACAGCATTCATCTTAATTCCTTCGATTTTCCTCTCTTCACCAACCTATTCTGTTTCTCTCTCTAAAAAGCTGTAAATGTAAAAATAATAATCGAAAATGAGAAAAGTCAATCAGGAACAAAGAAGCTTATGACATTTAAATATGGTTGAATACTCAACGAGAAAAGGCGGCTGTTCTGAGCATGGCCTACTTTTGTAAGAGGGTTGACTTTGACTACATGACCTCAGCCGCCAGAAAGATGACGGTGGATCCGGCGTTGGTTTAGAACAGCTAGGAAGAGGAAACGGAAGCATATTTACCAATTACCAGTTTATCAATCGTGTATACATTGAATTTTATCATAGATCATAACTTTAGATATAATAATTTTTTTTATATAAAATGTTTTATGATAAAAATAAATATTTTCAATTAAAAAATTGTATATTTTACAACAAAATTATACATTTTAGAGATTTGTTTTTAGCATAAAACCATAACTAATATTAAAACCACCCACAAATACAATAATTACAAAGTTCAACTAAAAGCATAGATCATAAGACACGCAAACTAAGACATTGAGTAATTGAAAGGCCAAATGGTAATGAGTTGCACAGCAGAAGGGCACGAGCTTGGCCAGGAGAAACCAACGACCATCCAAGCGAATCATAATCCCCTCAAAGCAATTCGATGAGCGCAAAGTCGTAAAAGGTAACTGTCTTCCAAGATAAAAGAATGTACATGAATGAATATGCGAGAGACAAAATCTGATAAAAGTCCAATAAACGCGCAGGTCCTCGTATCCAAATCTCTAACGGTAAATCGTCGACAATAGAGCGCCACTGAATGGCGCACAAAACCGAGACTGCTAGTAGTCAAAATCAAGTTGTTCCAAAGCGGTGACATATAACCAAAAAAAACCCAATCACAAAACAAATTAGGCATACCAAAACATGACCTAGAAAGTAGATAGTTAAAAACCGACAATCCAATACAACTACAGACAAAAACATTGCGACCAAAAGACCCACACATTAGAGAAACATATATAAAGAAATGGAATATAATAAGCAACATTTGACCGTACCTTGAACCATTTCCATGTTTCATTACAATAATTGTCTTCAACTGCTACCGGCTTAACTAGGAGAATTGGATGTAGCTTCAAAACTGCTTTCAAAACTTCATGGAAATGTGCGCTAATAATTTGACCACTCCGTATAAAATCATGTCCAGTGACATCATTTTTTTTTTTTGACGTGCTAAGATTGTCAAGAACATGGCCACTTTCTCTTCAACCTCACATATCTCGATTCCAGTAGACCTCCAACGTGTGTTAGCAAGAAGCATAATCATGCAAATGTATTTCGATTCATCCGCAAATTTACCACACATTGCACATCTCCAATTTCAATTATTCCATATAAATGATCAAACTGCGTCTTTCCTCGGTGTGTCATACTGTAAGACACGTCCGACATATGATCCACTTGCCTTCTTTTGGAAACTAACTTATTGTAATGTCATGCCAAAACACTTACAAAAATGAGCGACCCAAACATTATACGTTGCAGCGCTACGATAAGGACAATGTTTCTACATCTAATGTCCATGACATGAAGGCTTCATGTGAAGTATATAACCACTACGAAGCTGCTCAATTTCTTGCTTAACATACAGCCGGATTTTAATAATATTTTGACACTAGCCTTCAACATTAAGTTTAACATTACCAAAAAACAGAAAATATGTAAATTTATTTCATTCTCAAACAATAGATACACAATTTTATAAGCATAATAACGACATAACATAGTTCCGTATCACATTGTTTACCTTCAATTACCTAAATGAAAAAGAATTTCCAATGTATGAACTCAACCTTATCCTCGGACCGCAAAATTTATCAGACCAGATAATAAGATATATGAGTGAACTTTACGGTATTTAATTCAAAGAATCAGCACCGTTGAGAGCGAAACAGGCGATGAAAATATAAAAAAAAAAAAGAGCGTAAAACTAATCTTGTCGGAAGGAGAAGGGCAAAATTGGAAACTTTGGCTCTTATCACAATTATTGTGGAGAATGGACTTCACTATCCTTCTCCTCACTCGGGATTTGTTTCAAGCTTTAACAGGGAGCAATCGCGGGCCTTCGGGACAAGCACGAACATGCAAAAATGGAGACTAACGTTGGAGTAAAGGCTTTATCAACCCTTTTCATTAGTACCAAACATAGTCATATCATTTTGTTGCACAGCGGGATTAAAATGGGATAAATATAATGGGGTAATTTTTTTTAAAAAAAACCAAATATGTGACAACAATTTAATCCTAAGATACTAAATCTTATCACCCAAACCAAACATACCGTTGTGCGCTTGGTTCGAGGATAGGATAAATGATTGATAGATTAAAAAGTGAATAATGGATTGATAAGTAAACTAATGGATAAGTTATATAACGTTTGGTTCGTATGATTAATAAAGTATGATAAGTAATATTGTGTTTGATGTACTTGATAATATATGGTATAAATTAATTTTATTTGTAAAATGACAAAAATATCCTTGAATAGATGATAATTTGTATTTTTTGTATGAATTGATATTTTCTTCTCACACTCATTAAACAAATTAATTATTATTTTTGTTTCATATAAATTTTAACTTTATATTGCTTTTGTATCGTCTCCCCCACTTTCTTCCCCGACCAGCACCCCTAAATTCCTTCCTCATCTCCAGATAATGAGTTCTAGCTTGCTAAACCATGTAAACAAAAAAAATGATTTTTTTTTAAAAAACAAATTAATACCAAATTCTTGGTGATTCCGTCTCACAAAACCAAACAACCCAATAAATTTCAAACAAACAAGTTTAGGAAACAAGAAATTCGTAAAGAAAAGTTTAAGTTGCCTCGTTTACTTTTTTTAAGAAAAATCGTCGTCGGCGAAGGGAGAAGCGAACTTCAATTTCTTGTTCACAGCTTTGTCATAGAGAGAGCAATTGTGAATTGTTCAGCGGAAACTTGTGAGAATAAACAAGATAGTAGGGTTTCAATTACCAACCAGGGTAAATGTGTAAAAACATCCCCCAATCTTGTTTATTATGCGTCAATGTATTGAACATCACACATCCTTCCAGAGATGTCTCATCCGACTTTTGTCTATTTTATCACGGGCTTTTTCAATTTTTTAGGCTTTCCTATCCTCGAGAAGAACGAAGGATCTTGGTTGATAAATGATTTATCCACACGTAATCCTATGAGCCGAACGGGTAATGTTATAAGTAAAATAATAATTTTCTTACTAATTTAATATCATATTAAGAATGTCTTCATGATTGAGCAAATATGTTTAAATTGTTTAGGTGTTGTTTCGGCATTGGCAGTTGAAATTCAAAGTTGAAACAATAAATTAATTGGAAAACATTACACTAAGGAAGCTATGAAATTGCTGTGATAATTACTTGTTGAGTTGGTGAAATGTCGATTTTGAATATGAAGGAAGAGCCTTCAGGTGTTTTATCATTATCACATAACAAACTCTTTATTGCTGAAAATAATATCTAAATAATTGCTGTTAAAACAGAAAGAGTCAATAACAACCGAATCAATATATCAACCAAACGAAATGTTCGTTTTCTTTATAGTTTCAACCAATACTTGATATAACTTAAAAATATAAATAATATACTAAAAATCTATATGGCGAACACCGGATACAAATACCATCGCATGCGACCAGAGAAAAATAACCTGGTCGATCAGAGTTGATCGTGTGGGTTCGTATGTGATGCACGAGAAGCTTACGATAGTGTTAAACATAGGTAGATTACCAAAATTTTTTTAACTCCCTGCAACCAAAATTTCATTCAATGTGAAGCAAACGCAACTATGACAACTTGAATCTTCATATCTTCCTCTTACAACATTTGAAAATAATGTATTTATTAGAAGGAAGAAGAGGACTAGCATGAGAAAGAAATGCCCGTGAAGTAACCAAGTTGACTCGCCTGTAAGTCACGCATCCCCATAAAAAGAATGCTTTTTATATATAATATTTAAATTATTTTCGAGGAAGACGATATATAGCAGGCAAGTCATTCTTGGCTACTAAACGAAACTCGGGCATTTTTCCTCATGTAAGCCCTCTCTTCCTAGATCCATGCCCAGATATGTTATGTGACGATGAACTTTGGATAATTTTGTGATCTTTATTTATAGCCAATATCTTTGTATTTGCTTTGAGATTCTCATGAATATCATCTTTTTATTTTTTTCAACCCTTAGCCAAATTGTCTATCCACAACTTTATCCCTTTATACATTCCTTTGATTAAAGTTGTGCATATTGTTGTAGGAATATATGCTCAGTCGAGAAAAATGGAATGTCAACCTTCACACTTGCACAAACTGATAGACAACTATTTAGGGAATTTTTACGAGGCCTTATCCCGTATCGAATGTGAGGAACATGTTATAATAAGAAATTCTTGTAAATTAAAGGTTAGGTTTATCAACAACTTCAGTTAAAGAAAGTGTAAATGGATAACAAAAATTATATCGAATATTTACTTGCTCAGTAACACGTTAAAGAAAACCCAAATTGTTTGTATGTCAAATCACTCAAATTACAAATTTTTTTGTTTGATTTTATTTACTTTTTAATTTAAGAAATGAATTAGTTGGGCAACTAAAAATCTAATATATATACATGCATATATATGATTGTGTATATATTTATATGGAAAATAACCAAAATCGTGTTGTATGTTGAGCTATTTTGGCTTTTGATCCAATACCACGTTTGTACTCCAATGAAAAACTAAATAAAAATAAAAAATAAAAACCAAATGTAAAGTGTAAACTATTTAAATGTCAAAAATCTAAAATAGACTAAGTTATAGGACGATTTTGGTAATTTTTTCATATATCTATATATATATATATATATGTATGTGCAGGGACGAAGCTATCTTGGGGCAACGGGGTATTCCCCCTCGCCAAAAATAAAAATAAAAAAATTTCATACCTTCCAAAAAAATTGCATTACCCTCCAAAAATTACATTTGCCCCCTCAAAAATTATATTTTACCATCCAACACTAAAATTATAATTGACCCCCTAAAACTTTTTTTTCACTCCATTTTTTATGTAGGCCGAAGGAGTATGGTACACCATATGCCATAATGGATGAAGTTGTCCGTTGCCATGGCACACATTCATATCTCTAATTAATTTCTTCAAAAGTACCAAACGATACAGAAATTACAGTGTTGGTAAGGGAAAATATGCACATTCAAGTTCTCTAGAAACCAAAATCGTCCATCTATGTTCGGGATTCATAATGAAATGTTGTGTCTTCTTAGAAAAGACACAGACATCTATAGATTTTTCAACTACTTGAAGGAGCTTTTCCACCATATGTTCATGTGTTGACAGCATCACAGCACAGGAATTAATTATAGTCGTATAGAAGCTACTTTATGTGTAATTGCATTCGTGAAATTATTATATTCATTTTGGGATTGACTTCGTTTGCACAGAAAGTTAAAGCACGATACATCAACATACGCACACACATGATTCTAATCATGAGTTTTGAAATGCAAGTTCCAGTACTTCAAAAATACACAATATTTCTTCCAGGAGAGAGAGAGAGAGAGAGAGAGAGAGAGAGAGAGAGAGAGAGAGAGAGAGAGAGAGAGAGAGAGAGAGAGAGTAACCCTGAATAGGCCAGTTGACAACCCCATCCATTAAATGGCTTGTAAGTGAAACTTATTAAAGCTAATATTTCATCAAAAGTTAGATTGGTAAAATCTACCATCACTGCTAAATTGTTCAAATGGTGGCTGCGCGTTACAATATTTGCAACTGTACATTAGTAGACCCTACCAACTTCTATCGAGTAGACTGCAGACGTGAAGTTCGTCTCTAATCCTACCATACACAACTTCTACATGATTAATAAGTCATGGTTAACGTGTCATGAAGAGTTTTTGTACCATCACTTGTAGATATCAGGGCATCATTTACCAGAGGAAAACCGTTTTTCTAGAAGCCTAATCTTGTCCAGCAACTCTTGAATGCTATTTGATGCTTCCTGTGATAAAAAGAGTGTCAACTTCTTCAAATATTTTCGCAAGGTGCGGCAATAATCAGAGCATATTGGTTTAAATGAGTTGGGAAAAGTAAAATGAGACCTTTAATCTCTCTCTCAAATTTTCCTCTTCAACCTCATGACGCTGTTTTTCTTCTTGGAAGATGTCAATTAAACTCTCTTGTTCCTTGCTCAGATCCTCACATTTACGAGTTGACTCCTGCAGCTGAACGAGGCACAAAAGAAATCTGCTTAGGTTGAGGTCGTATGTACAAGCCAAAATACAGTTTGCAATGATACTTACCTGAATATTAGGACATTAAACATACTCATATATACACAAGTAGCACTTAGTTGACAATTTCTTGTTCATTTTTTTTAAGGGGTTAAGGAACCAATCACAGAAGAATTTAAAATCATCTAAAGAAAAGAACCTAAGCACAGCCAGTTTACCGCATCGAGGGCAAGCATAAAACTAAAGCCTAGCCCTCTAAGGTTGTGTTTGTATGGAAAAATTTGATTTGGAGGAAGATATTTGATTTGGAGAAGATTTGAAATAGCACTAATCTTGAGTGCATTTCAAATCCATCATAATTATCATCAACTCTACATAAATTAGTAAATGGGTGGATTTGAAATTCATCAAACATAAATTAATCTAAACAATCAAATGCATTTGAAATCATGGATTTCAAATCCATGACTTCAAATCCCTCGATCCAAATACACACTAAAGGTTTTTGAGTGCCTCATCAGCTGAAAACATAAGCGGACACAAATTTTCCTTTTATCACCCCCAAAACTTAGGGTGCAAATGAAGGTAAGGATTGCCTATTCTTTCTACAATCCCTGCCTTTATCGTTGACCAGGTCAATTTCTTATAAATTGAGTTCGCGTTACAGGCTAAAAAACAGAGACTTTATTTTTTTTTAAAACATCATTGATATATACAGGAAAAATAAAAGGAATTGTTGAATTTCAGTGAAGGACCAAATGACAGTATTAGGACAGTCAAATTTTTTGGCATTAATATATATATATTACTTTCATCTTGAGTCTCATGATACTGAGCGCACTCAAAATCTAAGTTGGCATAAGCAAGGAAATTTATGTCAAGGATATTACTTTAGATAAGATATTAATTTATGCATAGTAAATCTTGATTGTATCTTGATTGTCATGGTACCAGCCATTTGATTATATTTTTTGAGTCGATCGTGGGGCGATTTCTTCTTTCCCGCTGGTTTCCTTGCTGAGTTTTTCGTGGTTTTTGCTCGGTAGTTTTCATGCACCACTGTTGGGCAGCGATTTAGAGTCTTTCACGACAGATCTGTGTACGCCGATCTAGGGTTGCGTCCGGCGGTTCTTGAGCGTCTCTGTACGTCGCGATTTTTTGCGCATTTCTTTCTCTGCGCCAATTAGGGTTTCACGCACAGCTTTTGTGTGTCAATCTATGGTTTTCCGGCTGTCTTGGGTTCCGCGCGCGGCAGTATGTACTGCTGTCTAGGGTCTCGTGGCTATGAGTGGTGGCTAGGGTCCGTACAACGACTATTGTCCGGCGGCTAGAGTTTTCTACTTGCATCATGTCGATTGGAATACTATTGTCCGCTTCACTGGTAAAAAATTCTCCAATTGGGCCTTTTAATTTCAGATGTTTCTGAGAGGCAATGAGTTATCTCATCATCTTGATAAATTTGCTCCCGTTCCGACCGATGCGAAAGAAGGCGCTCTCCGGGAAACTAAAGGTGCTAAGGTTATCTCTTGGCTTTTGGGCACGATCCTCATCTTGTCCCCATCCTCCGGTGCTTCACTACGGTGCTCGCTATGTGGGATTATTTGCAGCGCATCTATCATCAAGACCATAGTGCTAGCAAATTCCAATTGGAATTGGAACTTCGTCAATTTACTCAGAGAACTCTGCTTATTGCCGAATTCTATTCAGGTTTTATTAATCTTTGGAGCGAATACTCTACTATTGCTCATGCTAAGGTTCCTACTGCGGCTCCTGAGGCTCTTCAAGCTATTCACACTGACAGTCAACGTGATCACTTTCTGATTAAACTCCCACCCGAGTTTGATCATGTTTGAGCAGGATTATTAAATCGTGATCATGTTCCCTCTTTGGATTTGTGTCTTGGGTACGTACTTCGTGAGGAGCAACGTCTATCCACTATGTCCAGTTTCAGTCCAGTTTTTCGCCTGAATTTGTACCTATGAATGTGGCTTATGCTGTCCATAGCAGAAGGAAAGAGGCTTCAGTGTTTTCGTTGCAAAGAGTTCGGCCATTTTGCTCGAAATTGCTCCAAGAAGGTTTGCAATTAATGCAAAAAAGGAGGGTCGCTTTCTCAATGACTGTCCGGTGCGGCCTCCAAAACGTTCTCCTCGAGATTTTGCGGTTTCGTCTTCTACACCTGTTGTCGTCTCCTCTGACTCACAAGTTGTTACATCTGCCATGGTCCAGCAAATGATTGGGTATGCTTTTACGGCTTTAGGCCTGCAAGGCACTGGTTCTGCTCCAACTACTACTTGGATTATTGATTCAGGGGCCTCTAATCATATGACCAATAGCACACCCGGCCTCCATGATGTTCGCAAATATGGAGGGTAGCAATCCATTCAGATTGCTGATGGTAGTTCGCTACCTATTACTGTTGTTGGTAACTTGGGGTCTTCATTCCGTGATATGTTTGTTTCTCCTGAATTAACTACCAATTTAATCTATGTTAGGCAATTGGTTGATAATAACTGTGATGTTCGTTTTTCTAGTGGTGGTTGTCTTGTGCAGGATCAGGTGACCGGGACAGTGATCGCGAAGGGACCTAAAGTGGGACGTCTTTTTCCTTTACGGTTTTCTATTCTTCATGTTAATTATTTTGCTTGTACGGCTACGGCCAATAAAACTGAAGTCTGGAATAAGAAATTAGGGCACCTAACACTTGTGTACTGACTCATCTATTGAATATGGTTTTTTGGGCAATAAAGAATTATTTACTTCTTCTCATTCCTTTGATTGTGCTACTTGTCGTCTTAGTAAGAGTATAACTTTACCTTTTCCTACGCATGGTAGTCGTGCTTCTCAGTGTTTTGATCTTGTTCATTCGGATGTCTGGGGTGTTAGTCCGATTGTCTCTCATGCTCAATATAGATACTTTGTTACTTTTATTGACGATATTAGTAGATATACTTAGATATATTTTCTACGTTCAAAATCTGAGGTGTTTTCTGTCTTTCAATCATTTCTTGCACTTATTGAGACTCAGTTCAATACTCGTATCAAAACATTACGTTCCGATTCAGGGGCGAATACATGTCCAATGCCTTTCAGGATTATCTTCGGCACCATGGAATCATCTCTCAACGATCTACTCCTTATACACCACAACAAAATGAGGTGGCCGAAAGTAAGAATCGTCACCTATGACAATCCAATCCGATAACAGTAGTTAACCAGAAAGTATGCATCCAAATAGATACTATGTTTGCATACATTCCCTATGCCGTTCCATTCAATTTAGGATTAGAAATTGGCATAATCGACCTGTTTTTTCCATATCTCTAGTTATTTTGGGGACACTATTCACCTTGTTGAGCTTCTATTGAATCGAGAAATAAAATAGATTTTGTTGGCCATCGCTTTTATATTTGTCATATACATAAGGTATTGCATTCTCCAGAAAATTCATATTGAAGCAAAAAAATCATACCATGAGACATGATTCAAGGAAATTATTACCTGAGCTTCGAGAGACTTGCATCTTTCCTTCTCTTTCTGTAAATCATGCAGCAAATCACCTAGAACCTCCTCGTCTCTCCTTTTCAGTCTGCATTCACCAATATAGAAAATAAACCTATCATATTATAAAAGAAAACCAATATGCACAGTTATTGTAGACTAAATACCTCTCCTTTAATTGGAGATTCTCTTCTTCCAACTGAGCCAAAGCATGAGAACTGGGCTTTGATGGTGACTCATTATCATTTGCCTTTTGAAGACAACAACCAGCATAAACCCATATCCAATGTCAGAAAATCATGTTTGCACAAAATAACAAACTAGAAAGAGAAGATTCATGTCTACGTTCACAAGGCAAATAATTTTGTAGGCATTCGAAAATTTTAACCATGAAAAATACCAGGGCGAGAAAACCAACAAAATGTAGAGAATATGAAAAGATAAATAAAATTTATCTCAGGGAATAAGGAAATGCTTCTTAAATACGCCCGCATGTCACAAGAGTCCATCTCATGAGAACACTGTAGAGAACACCTTGACCAATAAACACAACTTCTATCAGTCATATATCTAGAACAGACAGGACAGGGCAAATTTCAGCTGACAAATTTTTGGATCAAAAAGCTTATAGGACCCTTTCCGATATTATTTATAAATAAAGTTTCCTGTCACTTCTCTTCTGGTTCTGCTTCTGATATCAAAACTGTAGAGGAAAAAATAGCAAGCAATGGACTGGAAACATCCCAGTTTCATTTGACTTGTACTGTACATCCAACAATTGTCACGGTTATTCATTATACACAATCATTGAAGATTTTCATTCAGAAGTTATGATGGAACTTGAACAGGCACATCACCGACATTAAAAGCACATATTGAGATACAACACTATCAACAAAAAATGCCCGGTTCAAGGTAGCAGATATGGGAAAAAAGATGTTTTCATAAATATATCAAGGCCACAAACAAAACATCCAAAAAATTGATCGCACTTGGTTAAGAATTTCAACTCTGGTTAATCCAAATATAGTCAGCATACTTGTGAACGCAAACTAACCTACCATCACAGGTAATGGTGCTTGGTACACGTGTAAGGTAGTCAACAATTACATTACTATAAAGCAGTAGTCAGAGGAGCACACAATATACCTTCCAAATACCAAATGAGGTAATCACCTGAGAATTTGTATTTCGGGTTGATAGGCTGAACTTTTCAGCAGGAGAGTTATTTTGTTCAGTTTCATGATGGATCGACCCTGAGAATCTTTGAGATCTATTTTTTCCAGACAACACCCCTGAGACCGAACCATTCACCCTATTCACGGAAGTGTGGTTTTGCATGTCATTGTCACCAACATCCTCTGCAGAAGATGATGACATTTCAGTATAACCTGGTTGTTTCTGAAGAGTTCTGGATTTCATAACTCCCTTCCCACTCAAATGCCCATTGGTCCATGTCTTATCACTTGAAGCAATGCCTTTCGTTTGACTTGGGGAAAAAGAATCAGGAGAAGTATCTGAAAAGACAACAGTAGTCAGTAAGATCTTTTGATTATACCGTAGCTGACACCAATAATTGACGAGCGAAATTAAAATTTTGTTTAGTTGTATATTTTCACCCGCCTCCGCACCCCCCACCCCCCAACCCCCCCTCCTCTCTTCCCCCATAAAAAAGAGTCGTTAACCCCTTTCTTTACCTCTTTCATTATATTTTTTATTGCGTCGGGGAGCATAGCCAATTCTGTGGCAGTATGTAGTCCTGTCAAATGTATCGAAAACCAAACAATAATAATGTGACTACAGAGGATTATACAATAAAAGCACGTAAAAATCAACTCAAGTAAACAACAGAATATACCAATATGTCTTCTGCATTTGAACTAATCGCGTCTCAAGTCTTGAGAGGACTATAGTTCGCTCAAAACCCTGTTTATCATGAGCTGGTTCAACAAAATTGGCTTCAAGTACTCCTTTGAAGGAAAAAAAATACAGCAATTAGAACCTTAAACCCAATATTATTTAGAAAGTAAAAATGGCAAAATAATACCTATAACTCCTCGACCATCGCTACCAGGAGGATGCCAAACTCTCCAGAATGGCTGGAATATCATAAGCATCACATGAGCAATGCAGTAAAGTACAAAGCTTTTTTGAGAAACAAAATTACAGGCGTCCATAGTTTTTCCACAGCATGAAAATTATAACACCATTTCTCATGGCAAAACAATTCGTATTTCAACAAACATACGAAGTTGATAACCCAATTTTTCATAACCAAATATATAAGAAAAAGACCAAGATAACCAAAAAAATCTCAATCTTCTCTGCTTCAGTTCCTTCATAAATGCAATAATATCAGTAATGACTCATCTCAAACCAAAAGAATTAATGCCTAAAATTCATCTACAATAAGCTTATCCCCTCCTTATACTGCGGAACTTAGCTTCATGGGTTTGGTTTGAAAGTAGTAGCTTAGAACACCATAACCTAGCAATTACCATGCTACTCAACCTGAATGAAGACAGCAGGATTATGACCGAAAAAGTATCCCATGAATCAACACATTCAGAAATAGTAACAAAGTATTCCTTGTAGTTAACGTGTACATAATATTCTGTATTATTATATTTCCTTTTTAGATAGTATTTGATCTATTAGAATCAGTTATAAGTTGTCTGACTATTCGGTTGATTGTATAGTTGACTTTTCTATAATATATTGTATATACTATAAATACCCCCCTTGAGATATGTGAAACTCATTTAGACAATCAATTTGGTATCAGAAAATAATTATGCTGATAAATCTTTTCTTCCAACTGAAACCCTAGCCGCCACCTTCATCTTTCACCCACTTAGTTCCTCAACTGTCTGAAAAAACAGCTGTAGACATTCCTGACAGCAAAAAGCCATCCATTATGACTCATGTTGTTCCTAGAGAGACATTCCATAGAACACTAATCATTTTTGGCATGTGTGATGATATTTGTACACCAACTTGTGGGAGAGCGTCAACGAGTACATAATATTATAGAACTTGATGTATTAGAATCAGGATATTAGTATCTTATTGATTCTAACTGTATAATTGTCTTTCCTAGAAGAGGTTGTGTATACTTTGTACAGTACCCCCTTAAAACCCATTCAGCCAGTTTATGGATTCTATTAAAATCATCAATCGAAGTTTCAAACCACATGCAACCCTGAAAAAAAACTAAATCTTGATAAAATTGTACATACAAGAAATGTGGAAGAAAAGCTTTTAGTGTGGATAGATGCTGAGATGAGTTGGAATTACCTTGATAAGCCGATTTTTGTGATAGACATTAAATCCCTGAACATCAATATGGTATTTGGCATCCTTCACAAAACCAACCGTAACTACAGCAACCATCTATAACACATATGAAAGCTGGTGAGAAATATTGCATAAAACGAAGATCAAACACAGGTTAAACCAAAATTACATTGGAATTATTTGAAACCCCATCAACTCCAGGCTGAGGACGATACGTGATCTCCTTAGACATCATCATATCATTCACTATATTATGGTGCTCAACATCTTTCCCTCGCAAAATAATTCGAAAGCCAGGAGGAATTCTGAGATAGAGAATCGCTACATAACTCTGCAGTCAGCAAGAACTCCATTAAATATTTAATGATCATGATATTATCAAATCTAATTCAAGAATATTGGCATCCTTCACAAAACCACACATTTATATAGATGGGATAAATACTGTGAAAAAAGGAAGAGGAGTAAAGCACAGCAATAATATATCAAATATTTATTAATCATGATAATATCAAATCTAATTCAAGAATATTGTATAAAATAACAAACACTTCCCCTTAACTTGAAACAATATATTTCGTCAAGAAAATCTTGCAACAAGAGATGTATGTGATGTCTGATAAAAAAAAAAAAATGTATGTTATGTATCCAAGAACAAAACCAAAAACAAGATAACAGAAATATATAGATCGGATTTTCTATCTTTGACAATGGGATTTGAGTGCCAAAGTGCACAACTACATTTGTTTTTGTTTCATTTTTCTTTGTTGGAAGGATCAGAGACATTACACAAGGAAAATCCAAATTGGAAATTCATGACATAACACCACGTTAAACTTTGAAACAATAGTGATAGAACATAATACTAGATATAGGTGGTTCAGCTAAAAAAACCTAAATTCACGGTTAATGTTCAATGATTTAAAACTCACAGTTTCTTAAATTTGAATATGGTTGTCACCCTTTATAAAGGGGTGAAAACATCTTTTTTTGTCAGAAATTTAAATATTATATTAAACTATAAGGTACCAGAAGTACTCCAAAAGTTACAGAAAATATCCCAAACAAGATAGATCCTAAGCTAAAGTGCTAATAAACAATCCCTCGGCTCCCTTGACCAATCCGAAAATACATATGGAAAGTTGACATTGCTTCTATTTTTAATCCAAAACCAAGATCTTTATTTAATTAATCTTTGTCTTCCAGGTCCTGAGTTGAAAACATCTTCCTAATCACGTTAAATAAGTTACAATCCAAATGTTTAAGACAAATCTTCACAATTGACCATATCAAGTTTGCTCAAAACTTATCATCTTTCATTTTCCAAGATTCTCATGCATCTAGTGCCCTCGATTGATACAACCCCATCCAGGTGGAACATCCTTGAACATTCTGTAGGCCAATGGATTTCAAATTAACTGTAACAATCACAATTCTTTGATATTTTTAAGTAGCAGTCACAAACCCTAACCAATTAGTTGTATCTTATATTAAGTCTTTCGTTTTTGCTTTTTATTTCTTTTCTTTTAATGTGTAAATCTTAAGACTTTTTGGTGTACCTCTGGTACCTATTTATATAACTTATTTGCTCGATCAGGATCCCAGTAAAACAAAATCTAAAATAATTAAATTAATTAATACAGAAAGAAGGAGATGCACAAGAAAAAAGTGAAAAATCGCTTGATATCTGCAGCATTTTACCCTTAATGAATGTCGATATGTAAGAAAGTGTCTGGAATTAGGATATTTCTTTGCCATTTCTATGTTTCTCTCATCCCTATTGACACCTCTGATTTGAATATCCTAGAAAAAAGCATAAAATAAGATATTAGGATATTACACGCTCTCAATTAAAGCACGCAATCTACAGTCAAAAACTATAGTAGCTCACATGTGGATCGATGTCAAAATCAAGTTCCAGGAGTCCCTCGTCATCCTGCCAAAGATTGTATATAAATATCCGAGTACCATGCTCCTTCATTTGATTGAACTACCAAGTAACAAGAAACGATGTTAGAAAACAGGCTAACTTGAAATTTATAAGCATACTTGTCCAAACGAGTAGGCAAACTCAACAGTGAAGAAACAAGGTAGAGATCTTTGCCAAACCCCATCTTGAAATATTATTTTTTTTCTTGCGCCGTCTAAAATATTTGACTACCTGAGTCCAAATATAGCCACTCATAACCTATTCATATGTGTTTCAAGTTCAAAATGTTTTCAAATGTTGGTTTTCCCCTTATTGTATGCTCAAGCATCAAATATCAGACTTAAATACAATCTCCCTTCGAGGTTCATAAACATTCAAATAAACATGTTTACAATCAAATAAACATGGAGGCCGAGCTCCATTATCTTAAAATTTTAATCCATGTGTACTTGTGTAGTAAAGCCCACATGAACTGAGTTAACGACCAAGCATGCGTGAATAAAGTCAAGATCAGCCTGGATCGATTTGGCTTTGAACAAGATTTATAGGTGCAGGAACCGTATGATGAACAAAATTCAAAAAGTATACACAGTTACCCTAGCCAGTTAATGGCTAAAAGAAACTAGAATCTAATATTTTACTTTTTTATGAAGAAAAAATATTCATGCGAACAACAAAATGTTCGTTTAAAGGATAACACATAATCATGAATGTTTCATTGACACTTCAACTTTCGTACTAAGATATGAACATATAAAGGTGCAGTAAAGTCATTACTCATAGAGTGAAACAGAAACAGAAACAGAAACAGAAACATAAAGCCAAAGATGAGCGCAAATTGAGGTTCAAGGATCATTGCACATAGACACGATAAACAAAGGTCATATGTTAGTTGACTTTATCCCTAAATTACTGCTACTGAAAATTATATTCAATAATCTAAACTAGACTTTATATCATTGAGACTAAGAATAACAAAGAAAGATCACCTGCCGAAGAAGATCTTCTTCCCTTGAAAAAGGAGACCACTGAACTATAGTTTCAACATTTCTCTGCCAATCACCAGCAGTTGATCGAAAAATCTTGTTCCAATCTTTTCCACTTCTTTCATAATCAAGCTTTCAAATCATTTAAGGAAAATCTTCAATAGTCATGACCCGGCATATTGAAAATAACTATATATCAACCGAATACCATAATAATAGTATCTAAAAGAGAACAACTACAGTAGGCATAGAATGTATGAAGCAAATAAAAATAAATGAAAAAAGGTCATATTTTAGCTACAGCGATGCCTATAACATAAGCTGTAAAATGATATGATAGATTATTAATGGATTAGAGCTATGGAAACTTACATGATGGAGTAAAACACATAACAGCAGCTAAATAACATCAATCTTGTTAACCAGTTAATTTACGGCACACAAGGTCCCAGCTGGAACATACCTTAAGGCCAGGACCTGTCTTTTAGGAGCATCAATCATTCCTAGAATGAGGGACAGACTCTTTTTGAAAGAGATAATCTTTCACTAAGAACCAAGATGTTCACAGGGCCTTTCATAATAATAATAGGCAGAAGTAGAACTCTATCATACAAATTTGGAAGCTCCCTGAATAAGCATCATAACAAATGATCAGAACAAGGAGCCTTTTCTACGATCAAATACTGCTTTAAGCCCCAGATGCCCCAGTATTCTAGAAAGATTATTCAATTGAACTTCACAACCCAAGTTTTATTTTTTCACGAAAATAGATCCTATCGGGTAGGTAGCGCCCAAGAGAATCTCTGAAATGCTAGTAGGTGTGGTGCTCTATTCAGCTTTCGGTCTTCAGGTGTTTTTAAATTTTCTAGCTTAAACCATCAAATTGTTCTTTCATTGAGTAATATAAAGTTCAAATAATCAAGAAGAAGGAAATAATGAAGGTGTTGCACACAATGAAGAGTGTGCTTTAACTTTTCTATAGCTACAAAACGCCACTACAATTAAAAGAAAAGTTTTATGGTTCAATAATTTGGCAAGGTATTGAATATATGCCAGTGATTACTGTGTTAAGACAAGAAAATGTACTCACAAGATAGATTTAGCTCATATCCAGTGTTTAAGTGCACAAATTGTTACGGAAAAATATATCTAATTAGAAGTGAGCAAATTAGAGAAATATAGGTGGTAAAATTAAAAGAATAGATTAAGACTAGAGCTAACATAATATGTCATGTTCAACATTAAATATCATAAGTCACCTATGAGGAAGTGGAATGAGAAACAGAGGTAATTAATAAAAATCTAAGAGGGATGAACTAACTTGGGATGAAGTTATTAAGCATGATTTAAATAATTTGAGGATCAAAATGTTTAATGGACAAAGATCAACTTTTTTTGTCTTTTCACATCTTTTAACTTGAGGATCAAAACGTTTAATGGACAAAGAGATACTAATTTAGTAAACCCTATTAATTTGTGATTCATACTTGCATGGAGATGATTATCAAAAAATTCTACAGTTTGTGACATTTGTCATTTGATTATCTAATTTTGAGTAGCTTCCCTATCCGTGAAAGGTGATATTTCTTATGTACGGAGAGAAAGGCAAAGTTACACCGTCATTTAGTTCTGCTTTTCTTCTCTCTCATCAATCTATTCATCACAATTGATTTGACGCCATTAGTACAAAGATAAAGAATTTCAAAAGAAATCAATGGTACATACAATGAGCTCCTCTCTTTGACTTGCGTGATCCAGGGGAATGACAGAACAAGATGTGCATATCACAGTATGACTACTAAAATTTTGTTTTATCACATGGGAATCTCAATATGTAGCTTGGGCCACATTAATTAAGAAGCATATGAAGTCAATAGTTTCATACAAAAGTACAGAATCACAAAATTGCTCACCATGGGAACCACAGTATCTTCTTTTCCTGTGCTCCTCAAGAAAGTATAGGATAGTAATCCTATGCTTTGAGTCGGCCTAAAACAATTCAGCATTTCGTTAATCAGCCGAGTAATAAAAGCAAACATTTTGATCAGAATCAAACTATTGTCCTTGAATGTTGAACAACACGCAACCAGATGATATCAGTGGAAGGGGTTATTGTCTCATTTTCACATATCAGGGTTGACATATCAGATCTATCTCCAAATGTCAGAGTCACAGATCCCTCCTAAAAAGCTTCAAAAACTGTACGATAAAGCATTTGTCCTCAAAGTTCAACAAAACACATATCATTTGAACCCACACGATATAAACTAAAAGTTCCTAATCCCCAATCCATTACCTAGGAGAGCAGTTAAAAGTTGAAAAGCATAAAGTTGCTGCTATCTATGAAAAAAATTAAATAAAAGCAAAAGTTTATGGCAAAATTCAAGACCAATCAGTCACCATGTAAATGTATTCAAGTTCATCTTAGCCACAAATTTTTAATCTTCGATGATTAAGATTTTTTAGTGCACAAAAAAATTAGTACAGCAATAAAACACTGATGAAATTGAAAAAATACCAAGATTTTTTTTTTTTTGATCGGGCAAATAAATAAAACTATAATAATAAAAGTACCAGGGGTACCTTGAAAATACAAATAGTTTAGAATACAAAGTCGAAAGTAGAAAAAAATGAAAATCCCAGATAAATTAAAAAGCTAAGATAAAGCACTCATAATGTTTTTAACCCACATGGTTTTCCGAAGTACAGAATCCACCAATTCAAAATCAAGGAGATAATACATCAACGCACTCGGGTCAATTACAGCCATAATCCAAACTTAATTGCTGAACAATATTCATTAATAAAATTTGCATATCCTGGAAGTTGACTACATCATACGAAGTTTAATTGCACCTGGAACCTGATAAAAAATGACAACACAAAAATGCAAACCTTCTCCCATCCTTCCCACAACTTCGAGAAAAAACAATTACATCAGCGCCAAGCCTCATGGTGCTTGTCTTGAAGCCATTTCCATCTGAATGCACAGCTTCTAAAGTAAATTAATGAGAACTACTAAGACATGCTTTTAGAAGTCAAATGATGCAAATTAATCACAAACAAACACACACATACACACACACACACACACACACAGAGAGAGAGAGAGAGAGAACTGACATTGTCCGATAGTGTCCACCATTTTGCTTTTTGAGGAATAACCAAGAGACATGCATTGACGAATTTTATCAGGGTCCATTCCACCACCATTATCTATGAAAATCTCACAGTAAGCAGATGGAACATGAAGTTAGGAAATAATAAACCTCAAAAAGGTCAAAAAAACCTAATACACGGATTTGGAATTCTATAGGCCAGATGCTACAAATATCAACCAAAGCATAAGGGAAGGTATAAAAACAAGGTAAACTGGTATATTAATAATGTATGGTTTTAACCTCACATTATGGTTTACTAGTGTATAAGTTTCCATTTCTTATGGGTAAGTTTCGTTTCATAGGGATGGATATCATTATGCTGCATCTCCATGCTAAAAGCCTTAAGCTTTGCCCTACTAAAGCACTTTTCATTTCTTTCCCCCAACTATGACAGTGTATTTACAAACATATATTTATCTTCTTCACACCTTAGTCGTCGAAAAAAACTACTCTACCACTAGGTTAACGCTAATTGGTGTACCAGAGGACACGCAATGAGCTCCTCACACATATTTCAAGAGAAGGATGATTGGAGATCAAAACAAAGTGGTAAATGAAAATACCTTCAATGAGTAACATTTTGCTCCCATTTTTCTTGCTCTTGACCATATCTAAATTAACAAATGTCGCTCCGGTGCAGACCTAACAACAGCATATATATAACAAGGGAGAGCAGTCTGATTCCTGAAACAAACAAACTCATAGTATAAAGTAGATCAACTACATGGTAGAATCGATATACCTCATCCAAGGAATTGTCTAGAAGTTCCGCAAATGCTGCAAAACAAACAGATAGTTCCAGGACAGTAAAAAAATGGAACCTTATAAAATTGCACCTTAATAGTAAAACAGAACATGCATCACAAAAATGGGAGACTGTAACATTGCATCTCCACCTAAACAGAAACATGCATCACAAAGATTAATCTCCGCTATTCAAATAGGACGTAGTACCTCCAAGAACCCACTTATGACTGGTCGCATTTGAATGCAGAAATTTGGGATGTATTCTGACATGATCCATGCTACCTGTAGATTATACCAGAGATCGGTTGGAATTAGGCTATTTCATAATATTAACCAACTGGAGCCCCATTAACAAGAACAAAGAAGGTATAAGTACATCAATAAAGAGATACTTAAGCAGTCACTCGAGAATTAACAGAGCCATGTGATAGATAGTAATATATTTCATGCTACTATGCCTCGCTCGGACAAAAGAGGTTTCCCATCAATATTTAAACCAAATAGAGTTATATCCCTTTCATACAAGGTAAATATAGGAATCTAGGGTGACCTCGTCCTCTAGGTTCCATTTTAGGCGAAAACCACAACGTTATCAATTAACGCAGACGTAAAGGGTGCAACCACGAAAGCACACGTACACCCTCAGGATTCATCTCTAGCGCTTCTAGCACAGCTTCTCCTCCCTAGCAAAGACACTTACAGAAAATAAACATGCAAGTAGCAAAAACTCACCATCATAAGAATCCCTAACGTCAGCAGACGGCGTCCCTTCGTAATCCCCCGCCTTCCAGAACTGCCTGATAGACCCATCCACAGCCGCCGTCACTCTAGAACCTACATTCGCCGGTGAGGGAGACGAAACCCCCAACGGCGGCCGTTTAGACGGCAAAAGGTCCAAAAACCCCACCGGTAACTCAACCGTCACCTTATTTTTCTTATTTTTCCCATTAATCACACCGTCGATCGAATCCTTAGATCTTTTGTTACTGCTTCTAACTGCAGCATCGTCGTCAGAAGAATCCGAATCCGTGCTCGATAGGTTGATAATTGCGGGTGGTTGCGACGGATCTGGGTTTGGTTTATTTACACGGGTGAAATTGTGATCAATGAGTTCTTGCTTAACTTGGAAATTATCTTTGTTAGCCATGGGAGCGGAAACCAAAAAGGAAATAACTTCGTGTGAACTGTTTGAGCATCTGCAAAAGGCAACAGGTTTAATGAAAGAGACGGTACGGCAGTAGAAAGTTGAAAGGCGTTAAAGATTAAAAAAAAACGTGTTCGGGTTTTGGAAAAAGTGTTATTTTCCTGACACACGAACACGTTTTCAATTGACCATGGTCTTTGAATTTTATGAATTTGTGAACGAGCACATTACAGAGTAAAATGGTTGGCTTTGAAAAAGACATTTTCAACGACATTAAATATAATAATAAGTACCTAAACTATATATTATTCATGTATATTTACAATTATTTCCTATATAATAAAAAAGCCATACAAATGTCTCTTAATATTTTTACTTTAGGGAGTCGAAGGGATTCAACAATTTATTCTTTTTCCCAAATTTAACATAACTCTTTTATCTTTTTTTGCAATCACCAATCTTTATCATATTTGTCAATAATAAGCATTTTGCGTTATACCACATATATTAGGTAAATCATTATCAATGGCAAAACCAGGATTTAAGAAATGAGTGGGTCAAAACTTAATTAATATTTTTTAATAGGTAAAAAATATAATATTTGATTTATTTTCAAATTATTTTACCACAAAATAAAAATTTATAAGTAATGTTTTACAACAACAACAACTAAGTCTTCAACCTCAATGGATTATGGTATGATACATGAACCAAAAAATAAATCAAGTCGTGTCGCTCGCGTGCGTCGGTCTTCTTCAAGTGGGTCTTTCGTTCAGAATATCCTCGTTGATCATTTTGGACTCGTAATCCTTCTAGATAACTTCAAGTCATGTCTTCAGACGTGACGAAACCAGCGTAAACAATTTTCTTGCATTTTATCTTCTATACAAGTCACACTTATTGCAGCTCGAATGTCTTCATTCCTTATTTTATCTCTTTTGGTCTCACCACACATCTAACAGAGCATTAGCATCTCTGTCACACTAATATTTTGAATGTGATTCTTCGTTGGTGCCCAGTATTCCGTATCATACAGTACTGCAGGTCTGATATCGGTTCTATAAAACTTCTCCTTCAATCTTAGCGGGATATTGCGATCGCATAGAACTCCGGTGGCGTTTTTCCATTTCAATCAACCCGCCTGTATTTTGTGGTTAACGTCGATGTCAATCTTTTTGGATAACGGAACCTAGGTATCAAAACTTGCTACTCATCGATACCTCTTGGTCATCGATTGTTACAATATCAAGATCACGAGATCTACGACCATTAAATTTGCACTCAATATATTTTGTTTTAGACCTACTTAATATAAAATTATTTGATTCCAATGTATCTTTCCATAACTCCAATTTAGCATTAAATCATGCCCTCGTCTCGTCGATTAACACAACATCATCAGCGAAAACAATGGTCCAGTGTAATTCATTTTGTAATCTTTCGTGATCTCGTCAATCGCTGAGATGAACAATAAAGGATTCAACGCAAACCCTTTGTGCAATTCAGTTGTGATCGAAAGCTCATTTGTCACCCCGTTGCACGTTCTAAGACTAAATGTTACTTCGTCGTACATATCTTTTATTATATTGACAGATTTCATGTGAATTATTTTCTTCATCAAAGCTCAGCACAATATCTCAATTGGCACTTTATCATAGGCCTTCTCCAAGTCGATAAGATCTTTATTCATCTCACGATATCGCTCTATAAATTGGTGAAGTAAATGGATAACTTTTGTTGTTGACTACCTTTGCATGAACCCGAATTGGTTATCAAAGATTTTAATCTTCCTCCTTAACCGATATTAAACTACCCTCTCACAGAATTTTATTTTGTGACGCATGAGTTTTATACCATGATGTCTTACTTGCCCCTATGGGAGCCGCGGTCATGACGATTACTAAATCATGGCATACGAATAGCATGATTGTATGAACATGAATATTTGACCTTATTTATGCACTAATATGCATTAGTTTGATATTTATTAAATCAAACTTTTATATGATTCGACTTTTATTATATGTTTGGTTGCAATAAAAAGTTAAGTCTCTCCATTATGAAAGATCTATGTGCTAAACATTTATAAAACAAATTACTCTCGTTTTTACATGTTGGTTGCTCCTTATGAAATAATTAGTGACCTATGTTTGACTATAAATTTAAAATATCAAGAATATTGTGTTTTGACTGGTTAGTTGAATACAATGCATCCATGTCACCCTTGATTCATATTTATCTATTAAATTAAATTCAAAGTTACCTATTATGTTGTATTTAGATTGAAGAATTTGAAATGAATGAATTTAAAATGCCTCACTCATCCATCATTTATGTTTGGATAAAAATTGAATTGAATATTTCAAATTCCTCATCTTTTTTCAATGCATTTTTCTTTTTTACTTGGAAGGATCTGAAATGACTACCAACTATATGTCATTTCAAATACAAGAATTCAAATTATTAAATTTCAAATCATTTCCTCCAAATCAAATCATTACATCCAAATCCAATCTTACTGTTAAATTTTTGCTTATTCATTAGTACTAAATTCATACTTATCCATTAGGTCATGTTAATCTTTTAGTCATGTCTACTCACTAATATTAAATTCATATTTATCCATTAGTATTAAATTCTACATAAAATCAATTTTTTACAAGTTAAATTAAATAATTATAAAAAAAATGTCATCACTTTATTATTTAATTTATCAAAACTAATAATTTTTTTAATAAATTGATGACACATCTAATAGACCTATGTAATTCAATGAAATCAAAAGAAAACATTGTTTAATAAGTAAACTAACCATCGAAAATTTATTTTGTATATTAATATGCTATTGATTTTCCTTTTCTTTTTTGTTTGAGTGAAAATTTGGTTTTATGTAGAATTTAATTAATTATATCATTATTTAAATAAAATAATTTTACAAAAAAATTGTTAAAATTAGAAATAAAGTATTCACATTAATTACTATAATAATTAAAAATTTAAAGAATTAAGTCACTCATTCTTTTTAAGTGACCCGATTCAGTCTCTAATTTTTGCGTCAATTCTCGATTCAGTCCCTGAAATTTTTAGTGACCCGATTCAGTCCCTCTCCATTTGTTTTACGGTGTATTAACATTTATGACTGATTTGGGACAAATTAGAAAATTAAAGGGGCTAAATCGGGTCAATGTAAATAATATGGACTAAATCAGGAATAAGTGCAAAGAAGAGTGAACATATCATTTATTATTCCTGTTAAAATATAAATAAAACATTTGCCTTCATCATAACTCAAGCAAACATAAGAAGAAAAGAGAATGAAAAATTAGAAACCTCTACCTTAATTTTCGTCCTAATCGTCTAGCTTTCGAACAAATCGATTATGTGTGTGTTTCTGACGTACAAGACCTTATAGCATATCATATATTCTTAAGAGACTAATTCTCACATTGTCCTCTGTTGAATCACAAGAATTATATTATGTTGTTCATATTTCAATGAGTCTGTTGATATTTTTCATGAAGTATGTTATTTGTGCAAGTACTATGTATAAATGTATATTTTTAAGTAGAAAATATGGTACTTAATTAATGGCCGGGTAGGCAAGAAACACGTGAGAGACCGGTGAAACCAACGAGAAAGATGGCAAAATTTGAGATTGAAAGACCAAGATAGGAAAGCCACAGTGAATGAATGAAATACAAATATCTAATGTTGAAGAAAAATAGTATCAAAAAATCGTATTTTTCTCTTAATGGCCAATTATGATGAACAATTCCGAAAACCATGGTCTACCATTATCGATTAAGTATTGTAGTTCGAGAGCTTGATGAAAGAACAAAGAAATGAAAGTTTTGAACTGAAACATTATATTTGATGACAAAAACATGTGGTATGTAGCATATTGTTACTACATCCAATCCCTCAAACGTTAAAGCGTAAATGCTTATTTATATCTTGATAACAAAATTGTTAGTATGGTAAATAATCCGATCAAATATTAATATTTTTGTTTAAATTTTAAAGATATCTCACAATATTCTCGGGATAAATATGGATATAGTTGCCATATACAATACAATTTCATTTTGACTTGAACTCTTCTTCTATATTGATTGAGATTCTACATCTATAAATAGAGAGCTCCTAACCCTTATTCAGGTAGGCGATTACTTATGCAAAAGTCTATAATTTTAATATTTTTTCTATTGAAGCATATACTGAATTGAGCGTCGGAGTGGCTTCACATATGGGCGGATTCATCTTACCATTTTTATTTTATACACAGACATATTTTGGAGCGGTTAAATTCGGTTTAATGAAAGATAAACCTATTGTTGTATCATCGCACGATATTTATTGAAGATCACACTTTTTGGTGATATCAATTGGTGCTGTCCTTGGGAAATCGAGTGAAAGACGTTGATAACATGGGAAGAAACCAAATTCCCGAGCACAAGGAAAAACAAGCACCATCCTCCATTAACTCCCAGTCCAGTGGAAACCCATATGCGGCCAAGCACAATCCAAAGGGATCATCGCTCCACAATAGCTGCTTGTATAGTGGCGAACCGTTACCGCCACTGAGCCGCGCATCTCACCCCGATGAGTTACGATCAAAGGCACCAGTATCAGTTTTGAAGGCCATGGAACAATAATCGAGAAGAAAAGAACACTAGAAATTCCCAAATCAAAATATTACACATACATCACTCTTCGTCGATACACTAACCACTGCCCTACCCTTCGCCAAGTCACCGAAATTTGAGGCAGGACGATCGGCCAACACTTCAATTTTCTAAAGGCTATAATCTGTCAAGATTCAATCTTTCTCCGCATTTGGGATTTGCATAAGGGTTGCTTTCCTCTTCACACCTGTGAGTTTAATAGGCCCCATGATGATTTATGTCCAAGATTCTTTTGCCTGTATTCGATTCTAATTTCATTGAATTGGGTTTAAAAAAAAAACAAATATTATACAACGAATTTCAACTAGTTTCTATTGGTGGTGGAAAAAGAAGATGCTTCAAACCATTAGATAAACATAATTGTTTCCAATCACGATTAACACAGCTCGTGCGTAACCATTTAGCGCAGCATTTCATTTTCTCAATTCAAACTGAGTGATTGTCATCATAACCAACTTTAACAGCCAAATTAATCACATGACATGCACATCTAACATGAAAAAAAACAACATCAGACATTGGTTTCAGATAGGTCTTTAATCACGCATCGCAGCATTGTTAATCGCAGCGTTGTCTAATGTTATTGAAAATACCTTATCCTGTATTCCATAATGTCTATAAGTGTTGAATACATATTTAACAATTACATAACCAGTATGTGCACAATCTAACTAATCTAAAGACAAAATCCGTTTTTGCATATACCAATTATCATCAATCCAATGACAAGTGACAACAAAATAAATTTGAATTTACATTTGTCCAAATATCGGTTGTTAAGCTAACCCTACAAGACAAACTAGAAAGATGTTGAAATAATATATTTCTATATTCAACAAATACGTCCATACAATTTTTTTTAATGTGTGCCTAGTTTAAACATAGGTTGTATAGAGGAAGCAAATTCAATAAAACCAGCATGTTCAGCTTGTATAAAAGGTAGTTCGTATCTAATCACATATCTAACAAGTGACCTACGGTTAATTTTAGTAGTTAAAATAAAATTTGTGGCAGTGAAAACATTAATTTATGCTCGTGTTGCTTCTCGACCTAATTGTTGTAATGTTGTCTCATCAAAATTATGTTTTTTACTAAGTGTTTTTTAAATGTTTCGGTGCCTCCACTGAAACTTCCAGCTTTTTATGAATATTGTATCTTACAAAATTTACATATTGCAACAGATTCATTTGTACCTTCTTTTTGAGCGAGTTCAAAGTGATCTCATATTTTACTTCTTTTGGCAATTGTCTACTCGCTGCTGTAGTGGTTCCGGATGACTCCACTTGTTGTCTCTCTTGGGCTTGGGCAGCAGAAGGTTCGGTAGGTTGTTCGAGTTGTTGCGGTTCGACGTTCATAGAGGAACCACCGACATTGATGTCAGCAAAAAAATCATAACTTTCATTTAACTCAAGAATTGACACAGGCAAATTCATTGCCGAAGATGAACTCAATGATAGACCACCCGGGACGAGACCCCGACTGCGACCTTGGCTACGACCAGCGCCGCTGCTAGATGAAGATGTCATTATTATATAAGTAAATTGTAGATAGCACAATTGAGAGAAAATATGAGATTGAAGTATACAACTTTGCAATAATGAATCGTGAAGATTTACAAGGCACAACACACATATTTATAGTTTTTTATAAAAAAAAATTTAAAAAATGAACGTTGACAACGGCTTTATACCGTTACCTTGCTGACATTTCACTTTAATGTTTTTTTTTTCTTTTTCGAAATTACCGGTTCCGGATCCAAACCGACAGCACCGGAACCGGTGGTGCTACCGGTTTGGATCTCTGGAACCGCCCACCGGTTTCTTATCGGTTCCGGGGCGGTTCCAAACCGGTTAGTCCGATTCCGGGCCGGGTCCAGATTGACCCGGCCCAATAAGCACCCCCACAAAAAGGTTACGAAAACACAACACACGAATCGATTACACTCCCATACTACATATCTTATTAAGAAGCAAACTTTTCCAATGGCTTAGTCAACTTTCAACGATTTTTCAATGTCAATAACAAACCGATAACTCACATCAGATTTCAGGAGACGCTCCATAGCAGTGTTTATGTTGTGTTCTGCCGCAAAATCAATAATCCCTTGTATCTCTTTCAACCCCCCTATTCCACTTCCGGAAACTGTCTTCCTCCCTATTATCCATTTCCGGAAACTGTCTTCCTCGATGAGTTAAAAATTCAAGCCTAAGGTCATGGGAGTTATTGAATGAATAGAAATCTAATTTAATAAAATTTGGATCCAATGGCGGGTATGAGTGGCGATATAGAATTTTCAAATTTTGGGTGAAATACGAGGAATTTAGAGGGAGTTACGCGTCCTACCGTTTCATAATAAATATTTTACATGGTACGAATTCGACTCGAAAAATATTTGATTAATATTCAAAATTATTGAATTCGAGCCGCCTTATCAGAAATCTCTATCCAAGCTATTATAGAAGTTTAAAGATGGTCTACCCACTTTAACCTCAATAACTAAGATAGCCAGTGGGGTTGGCTTGCAAATTGAAGCAAAAGATAGCCTAGCTTATTGCTTTAATATTGAAGAGGAGCCTGATGGGAGATAGTGGTATCATAACATTAAACAGTATATCAAGACTCAGAAATACCCTCCAGGGGCAAAGAGAAAGAGAACAATGAGGAGGCTATCCATTGAGTTCTTCCGTAATGGATAAATCCTATCTAAACGAAATCATGATGGAACGCTCCTCAAATGTAGGAATTGTCCACATCCGATCGTGAGCTTTTAATGATATTATATATTAAATAAATATAATTTAAATCTTTCGGTTATTTATTTTCGACAAATAGTTCGGGTAGCTCACAAACATATTCAAATATTTTGAGATGAACTCGAACTTGAATTCTAATTTGAGTCAAACTCGAGCCGAATTCAAGTCTCGAAATTTTCTTCATATTCTGCGACTTAGCTTGTTCACACCTCTGGATGCTGCAATCAAGGCACTTCCCTATAAACAACATCAATATATCCATGTTTGGATAGTAGTTTCGAAGTGATTTCAAATATCTTAGTCTTTATTATCTAGTGTCAATAATTGAGAAATAGGTGACGGTGGTTGGTAAATCAAATACTTGGATCGGTCCTGTTTTGATTAGAAGAAATCCCAACACACATATAAGTTGTGTCTTATACAGTTGGATTATTAGTATAATAGCATGTAATAAAACCTTTTGAATGATTTATCGTACACTCTTTCTCGTTTTTCCCCGTAGTGTCATTACCTTGTTGCGTTGGTTGTAAATCAACGATCATGTGATTAACTATCCAATTCTCGGTCGCATATGGTATACCACAGTCAAAACCCTTTTCCATACAGATGTTTTTTATCAACGATCAGGTGATTAACTATCCAACCAGCTTGTGGAATTAGAAACGTGATCTTTCATGCAGTCCACTATAATTCATTAATTACTTTTAATTTTCTTCCGCATTTTCAGAGAAATAAAATGAATCATAATTACCTCAGAGTTAATTATATATATCCACAATAATTACAAAAAATCCAGTTAACTTTGAAAACTATACATATCTCCATGAGATTTGTATCAATCATATATTTACACCCGTTAACTTTAAAAATTACATGTACCTCCCTCAAGGTATATGTGCATCTTGCATTTATCCTATTGAATATGAGTGATAAGTTGTAAGGTAGATAAAAATCTAAGGAAATATGTATATAATTTTTAAACTAAGCAGGAATAAATGTAACATTGATACAATATTGAAGACATATATGTAATTAACCCTTATTCTTAGTTATGTTCATACTTTAGATTTTTTTTTTTTGTTTTTTTCTTGAACCAAAACCTTATTATATTACGAAGAGTAGAGTCCATAAATATGGTAAAAGCTTCATCCCGCGTTACTTTTTTTTGTTGTTGTGTTTGGATTGAGTGGTTTGATTTTAGAGGAAGGGGTTTGATTTGGAGAGTCATTTGAATAATAAATTTGAAATTACATATATCTCGTGTGTATTTCAAATCCATCATAATTACCATTATATCTACATAAATTAAGAAATGAGTGGATTTGAATTTACGCAATATAAGTTAATCTAAGCAAAATCAAATGTATTTGAAATCATGGATTTGAAATATATAATTTCAAATCTCTCGATTCAAATGGACCCTTAAGTAATGCGTGAAACTCATCAGTAATCAAACGCACAATCTCTCCACTTTTTCGCATAGATCAACGAAGGAAATATATTCATCTTCTCCCCCACCCAAAAAAAGTGGTTGAGCTGTAAATATGTCCATTGACCCCATGTATTCAAACTTTTAAGCTATTAATCACACGTATGCATACAAAAATATTATTATTATTTCCTCTCAATTTTTATTTCCATTTGTTTTTATGTGTATAATCTCCTGACCCTTAATTTCTTCATGCTTTCTCCATAAGTAGATGAGCTACTTATTAATGCAACATCACAAGAATCCACCCTTTTTTTTTATTCTTATGCACCTTTTATTGAAATTCTTTTTTGGAAAATAGATATGAACTAAATCAGGAGAATAGATAAAGGAATGGCTATGGCTTCCATGCAAAATAGTGCTGCTCTGAATTTTCATGCAAATTCTTGTTTTTTAGAAAAGAAAGACGATTTCGAGGGGACATTCAGCTCATTTAGATGGGTTCATTCCGGTTTTGACCGTGGTTCGAAGGTGCGAAAATCTTTGAGATTATACGCGAACACGAGAACGAATGTGGAGACGATTAATGGGAAGAAAGTGAATGGAAATCACGTTGGTGGGATTTCGTATTTGGATGAAAGCAATAGTGAATGTGATAATGAGGCGTCGAAAAATCATGAATATTTGATGGGAAGATTTGTGGAGGATCGGTTTGTGTATAGACAAACTTTTGTTATAAGATCTTATGAAATTGGCCCCGACAAAACTGCTACAATGGAAACCCTGATGAATCTTCTCCAGGTACCTGTTAATATATAGATTTTTCAACTAAATTAAGTATTTTCTAAAAAAATTATTATTAATCATGATTAAAGTGTAAGATAATTTATTCTATATTTGTTTATAAATTCAAAAATATAGATCATGATCTATGATAGTTATATATTAATTACAGGTTTGTTAAAACCAAGTATTATAGCATGAAAGAGAATACTTTTGGCAGTTCACATAAAAGAGCAATATTCAAGAGATATGATGTTTAGTAATATATAATATTTGTATTACCCGTAAAATTGTATGCCCCTAAAATTTCATTTTGTCCCCCAAAATTATAGATTGTATTATTAAAATTATATTTTACCACCCTAAAATAGTTTACTCCATTTTAATATTTTTGCCGCCATCAACCTAATTTTTTTAATCGGCCCCTATTATATTATAGGTGTGTGGCGGATTTAACCTTTTTAATAAAACATTTGGTCATGTCTAGTAGAAAGAAAGCAGGATTAGAATCCTATTCGGTCAACGATTGGTTTCGATTTCCTCTTTTATGCTTGAATTCTCCTCTCGAGATTGCCTCCATCAGGCTTTTTGTAATACATTACTGTAATTTCCGAAGTACTTCCTATGCTCCGTTTAATAAATTTGGCTTATCAAGAAGAAAAAAAAACACATTTGGTGCAGGAGACAGCTTTGAATCATGTGGCGAGTTCTGGCGTGGGAGGGAATGGATTTGGTGCTACTCGTGAGATGAGCATTCGGAAACTTATTTGGGTTGTTACTCGTATACTTGTGCAAGTTGAGAAATACAGCTCATGGTAATTATTTCTTCACTTTTTTTTATGTAATTAGGAGCGAATTCAAAATGTTAATAAATTTTGAACTTTATGTATGATTTGTTTATATGTATGTTAATTTGTTGACAGGGGAGATGTAATGGAGATAGACACATGGGTGGATGCGGCTGGTAAAAATGGAATGCGTCGAGATTGGGTGATTCGAGACTACGACACCCAAAAAATAATAACAAGAGCTACCAGGTTTATTCATTAATTTTGGCTAGCTAAATTTATAAATCATGCTTTTTTTATAAGCATAAATTGGAACCAAGTAAATATACGAGGAAATACAAAAATGGTCTAATAGAATATGAGTATTTATAATGGTAGTCCTAAATTTTTAGGGCTAATCAAATGTAATCACAAACAAATTATTATTTAAACAAAATTAGTACCACATAAATGTTTTTTATCAAATATAATCAACATAAATTATTTTTTAACAAAAGTAATCCTTAAACCCTTAACAAAACTTCTGACTACTTTTGTTAAAAAATAATCTACGTGACTATATTTGATAAAATAACATTCCAGTGTAAAAAAAATTTCTTTGAAACTATATTTGGTTAATTCTAAAAGTTCGTTACAATTAGTACAAATATAATTATTTCATGCGACCATTTTTATAAATTACTCTAAATATATTGTCAACGTTTACCTTTTACAACTGGAAGTATATATATATGCAGTACATGGGCGATGATGAACAGAGAAACCAGAAGGTTGAGTAAAATCCCAGAAGAAGTGAAGAATGAAGTCCAGCCTTTTTATCTCAACAGAGCTTCAATTTCTCCAGAAAATAATGACAGTGAGAAGATTCAAAAGCTCACTCACGAAACAGCTCACATCATACGAACTGGCTTGGCTGTAAGATTTAACTATTAATTATTATGGAAATTTTTAATATTATTAATTGTTTATCATAAATGTAATTGCCTAATATATTGATCAATCCAGCCTCGATGGAGCGATATGGATGCTAATCAACATGTTAATAATGTCAAATACATTGGATGGATTTTGGAGGTACGTCAAATTTATTATTTGGGAAAATTAAATGATGAGATATTTCCTAAAAGGGAGGGCATAATAGTCATTTAGTATTATATTTCTAGTTATTCATAAGGAAACAACGCATCCGATTAAATGAGAATGTATTTTGGGGGAACTACTAGCTACGTCGTAAAATGGGGATTATTTAAAAGAAAAATTACAGTTGTTTTCATATAGAACTTTTGACCTTTAGTTTGAATAATTGCTGGCTGCATTACAATATCACCCCTCTAATTTATAATAAATATAGAAAAAATTACAGATGTATCCCTTATGATTGACATAAAAATACATAGTATGATAGATAGATGTTATTGTTTAAACTAAAGGATGAAATTCATTATAGTACAAACTAGAGATGATCTATACGTAATTCATTCTTGTTTAAAATCATAATGTAGTCTTTTTTTATAATTACTCTAATGTAGTTATTTTAATAATAATAGCTTTGGAAAGTGGAATTACGGGATATGATAGGGTTACAGCTTTTGTTAAAAGTGATCTAGGGTATTGGGTACATTAACTATTGATTTAAATATTTCAAATCAGTGGTCGAGGACAACATCAAACTAATCGTCTCGTGTTTATCATTATTAAGAATTTTTTTATTCGCTAATTGCTGTTTGCAGAGCGTGCCAATAAAAATACTCGAAGATTACAATCTTACAAGTATGACTCTCGAATACCGGCGCGAATGTCGTCAGTCGAATGTGCTAGAATCCTTAACAAGTATGAAACCAAAGGCATGTGAAGAAGATGGAGTCACTGAGAATGAAAACTGTGACTTGGAATGCACACATTTGCTTCGCATGGAAGATGATCATGCAGAGATTGTTCGAGCAAGATCAGTGTGGAACTTCAAATTACAACCATAAATCATCTTATCATTTATTTTTTGGTTAAATAATTTAAGAGTGTTTGCTTATAAACATATTTAATTTCCGATCGTAATAGACTTAAATGTATTATTTTTCCATTTTTTTTCATGTCATGCATGTGGCACAGGGTTTGTATTGTACATTCTAGAGTTAATGTTGACTAGAAACCCATTTTTTTGTTTCTGATGTTCTTAGATACTAGTTTGCATGAAATAATTTATCAAAGATATATTAAAAATATGATTCTTTTTATCAACTGATGAAGAAATTTTGATCTTTTTCGGGGATCCTTACTCCGATCCTCCACGCTACAAATATCATATTATATTGAATGGGAAAAGAACAAAAGTGATTCTGTAAAACAAAGGGGAAGATTTTGTTGGCCTGTGATTTCAAGAAAGTCTTACCCTAATCCATTGTAATTAAAGATAGTTATTGTTGTTGTTGATTCCAAAAATATGGCTCTTGCCAAGCACTATACAAATGGAAGCTTTGAATAACGTAGAATTGGAGGCTCGGAATTTAACAATGGCGGGATGTAAAGTTCATCTTGAAGATATTCACCGAGGTTTTAATCACATATAAATACCCTTCAAACACTCATATGGAAATCATACCTCAATCTGAATATCACTCAAATTATAAGCTTTTAAGCATCTGTATGACTGTATCTGTGTATGTGAGTTGTGAAGTGATCCTTCAGAGTTTTGTAATTCTCGTCTGAAATATCAATATATCGTGTTTGCCCCCCATTGACGAATGCAATTACTCAACCATAATTGTTAGATAGGAATAGTACTAAGAGAGTTACTAGATAGGAATATTAGCTGAAACTGTTTTTAGGTAATGGTGTAAAATAGGAAATACTTAGTCTGCCTATAATTGATTTGTTTTCTGTTATACAATGATTTTATTCATGTGTTTAAATCAAGAAAAAGCGGTGTAAATAATTTAATTCTTCATGGAATCAAAATCACCCAAAAGAACACTGCCAATGACACCTATAATTTCTGTATATTATTGTTTTTTTTGCTAATAAGCCATATGAGAAGAATCCTACTTGTTTACTCCTCTCATGTCGCAACCAAACACTCGTCTCAAACATCCAATATCGGTTCCTATTCGATCCAAGTCATTACCATTTGCCTTAATGGCAGCATATTCTTCTGGTGGTCTTTAATCTGTAAATATCTATATCAGAGAGAGGGTATATTAGGCATCTTAGAGGCTGGCGTTATAATTTATGTCGAGGGACAAAAAATAATAATATAAAAAATAGGGGTAAAAATAAGGAGATTAAATGCAATTTTATGGGGGTAGGGAATGCAAGTTAGAGTAGCAAAATGCAATTTGATATATACAATTTTTTTGAGGGGGACAACTACCTCCTATGATACAGTAGAATCACCCCTGCTTATAGATAAGAGAGCATCGGCACCATATGCAACATATGATGCAGAAAATTCTGGCAATAACTTGGCTGTGAAATTCATGGATGGCGATATTAATTCCAACTACATGCGCTATTCCACAGCTAAAAAAACTCTAGAATAATGTCAACCAGGTTTAGAAAATCCATCTAAGCCTATGAATTGACTGTAAAACTTGGTATGATTAGTAAGGAGAAGACTCAACCATAAAGTATTTCACTTTCTCAATGTTGTGTTTTGACTGAATGATTTTATTTCAAATTTGAAATGAATTTTGTTACCTCGGATTTTGGGTAGGGTGTCCTCCTCGGTTAACAATAACTCCTCCAACGGAGGTAAGTGATCCTGAAAAAGAAAGGTTAGAAAGGGAGCCAGAGAGGGTTCTCCGGCGGGGCCCCTCCGACGATCAAGTCAGGATGATGTATGAGCAAGGAGAAGACTCAACCATAAAGTATTTCACTTTCTCAATGTTGTGTTTTGACTGAATGATTTTATTTCAAATTTGAAATGAATTTTGTTACCTCGGATTTTGGGTAGGGTGTCCTCATCGGTTAACAATAACTCCTCCAACGGAGGTAAGTGATCCTGAAAAAGAAAGGTTAGAAAGGGAGCCAGAGAGGGTTCTCCGGCGGGGCCCCTCCGACGATCAAGTCAGGATGATGTATGAGCAAGAGCTTTTAATTATGCAAAAGTTGAACAGAAGCGAAAGAATCCCCTAAACCTGATACTTTGGCCGCATATATATTGAAGGAGTGAGAAGGACAATCTGTTATGGCCGGCGGGTATTTCGGGGGACCACCGCCGACATTCCTCTGCGCCTTTCTGTTTTAGAGGGTGGGGACCACCGACAAATACTGTACATACCGTACGACATCCTACCGGTGAGATCTTGATAGTACTACAAAATATTCCCTGGATATTGGTCACCTTTTGATTGGCTCACTTATGCCGGGTACCCTGCTCTAGGACAATCAGTTGTGGATAACTTGGGCGAGGGACCACTCTAGTGCCCGCGATGGTACTGTCGACGTTGGGCAGAATAGGAATCAATGGATCCGTCCTGAGTTGTCGCTTCAGCTCGGCTACAGTACTAGACTCATGTGAGGTAGCAGGGGTCGTAGTGGTTGGCTAGGGGTGGAAGTTCAGGGCTGAGCTAAGGTCTTAGTTGCGTGCTGGGCCCCTTAGGACAAGCTTGGATCTGGAGTTCAAAGGTATCCAAAGGGATGGACCCGAGAGGCAACAGACTGGGCAAGGTCGGGTCACATCCGATAAAATTAGGGTCGATGCCGTACTGACCTATAATAGGGATATCATGAGTATCCCCCTCTAGTCAAGCTAGTGTAGCGATGTCCTCGACTATTCGTGTCAGGCCGAGACCCGTTCCTAGCTGTCAGTCTTTGTACTCTCTTGATGGGACATGTTGTCAGCAGGAAGTGACTGGTGACATGCGTCCCAATTGGTGGGGCTGCCACGTGTTCATATCTGCGTTCGCGACGCTTGGCCTCCTCCAATCCTCGCCGTTCGAATGGGCCAGGCCCAAGAGGCCCACCGCTTTGATGGCCTATATATATACCCTAATCCCCCCTTTTTTTTCACTTTTCTCCCGTCGCTAGCCTCCTTCTGCTCTTCTCGTCTGCTTCGCTTTGATTCTAGTAAGTGCTCTCCTTTTATTTTCCTTATGTCGAATTCGACTTCTTCTACCTCCGGAGCCGCACTCAGGGGTTCGGCCGGGGATGCCTCTGGGTCTGGGCTTTTAAGCTCTCCGACCCTTAGTGGGCCAGTGAGGGAGGTTGTTAGTGCTGTCCCCCTTCTCCAAGTCCCTCCTCATCCAAATCCCGAGCCATTTCCTCCTAGTTTCGAGGTTGACCCTCGGGACTTGGTTCGGGCTGGGGTACCCTGGTATGAGGTCTTAAGTTCCCGGGTTTCGGCTGAGGCTGAAGCTTTTCTTCGCTCCCATTTCATTCCTCCTGACCACGAGGTACGGATACCAGGGCTGGGAGATCGTCCCCACGTTCCCCCTCCGGGCTTTTTTCCTTTTTTCATTGAGCAAATTAGGAGCGGGCTGCGCTTCCCCGTCCCTTCTCTGTACCAAGACATATCCAGTTATTTTTGCGTTTCCCTTAGTCAGCTCAGTCCCAACTCTTATCAAAATATGGCTGCCACAGCTGCCCTATTCCAATCTTTGAATCTCCCCTTTTCTCCACCCCTCCTGCACTATTTTTTCCATGTCAAGAATACCACCTTCCCAGGCCTATTTTATTTTGGGTCTAGGCCGTCCTGTAAGTTTTTGGACAAAATTCCGAGCTCTCACAAAGGGTGGAAGGAAACTTATTTTTTTGTCAGACCGCCCCAACTTTGGTCTTGTCCTATGGCTTGGAGGGATTCTCTTCCCGAGGCTCGCCCTCTCCCGCACAGATATAAGGAAGACGTTTTTTTACCAGAAGGTCATGTCGGCCATAGGGGGTCGACAGTATGATACCACTATCCTGATTCAAGAGGACGTACTCAGGCGTTACAGGCTGAGTTCTTACCCAGCTAGTCCTCCCCCTGGTGCGTCCTCATCGATCTGAACTTATATACTGCTTGATATACTGTCCTACTCATGTCTCTTGCTCCTGTGTAGGTACCATGTCTTTCAATCAGATGCTGTCCGCCATGGTTTCTCAAAAGAAAGGGAAGGGGAGGGCGGCCCCCAAACACCAGGCTGAAGAAAGAGCTCCCCCACCCCCTCCTGCTCCCGAGGCCGCCGCTGTTGTAATCCTTCACTCTGAAGAAAGCGGTGAAGCTGGCCTTGCGCAACGCAAGAGGAAAAGGGACGGGAAAGCGCCCGTCGCCTTGGTCCGGGAAGAAGTAGCCACTTCCTTGGCACCCCGTGCTGAAATGTCGGAGGATTCGCTCCAGAGTCCGCAATCGGCCCGATCAGCCGGGCCGGGATCCCCAGGTCTCCCAGTTGAATATACTCAATCCACGAGCCTGATCAGTGACCCTGTTTTCGGAATTCCGGCTGAGATATTAGAATGCATTACTACAGGCGCGGATCAACAGGCCATGGCCAGGATGAAGTGGGGGCCCTTGGCTAGGGAAGGGCTGGCACGGACCTTATCGGTATGTGCTAATACTGATCTTCTACAGGCGCGCTCTATTGCCTTTATATTTTCTGACCATTATTTTTATTCAGGGCTTGATAATGCTGCGTGAAAGCATTCGGAGGGGATCCAATTATGGCCAGTCTTCATCCGATGTCAGAAAGAAGCTCCGGGAAGCTACAAGGCGGGCTGAGGCTGCTGAAGCTGAACTTAGGGAGGTTAATGAGCTGCAGTCCAAACGGCTAATGACCCTGGAGACAGAGTTGAGCAAGTATCGTGCTGAGGTTGACCGACTTCGTTCTGCACTATCTGAGAAAGACACTGTCCTAACCAACTCTTCCGCAGAGCTGACCAGATCTCGAGCAGAGCTGGAGTCGTATATTGCTGGAGAGGTTGGGCGGAAAGAGGCTTTCCTGAAGTCGGAGGAGTTCAAGAAACTCCTCTCAGAGAAGGCGTTTCGATTCCTCGACCTGGGTTTCGAAGGCTGCAAGGATCAGTTCAAGGCACAGGGCTTCCCTCCCGAGGATCAAGACCCTGATGATTTTTTGGACCTTCAGGCCATTGTGGCCAACATCCCTCCCGACTTTGTTAATTAGGGTAGCTTATAAGTCTACTTAAGGCTTTTTCTTCTCCGAAATGTAATCAGTGCTACTTGCGCAATTCTACTTAAATGAAGTTTTTATTATGCCAAGCTGTACTGTCATCCTAGGCCGAAGTAAAAACACCTTATTCTCAGAATAATTGAATGACTTAATGTAACAACGAGCTGCCCTGTATCAATAATTCGGGTCATAAAATTATAATAACGAGGCTGACCTTTTCCAAATTTATGCACGGACTATGAGTACGTGGCCCCTGCCAGCTATAATCTTTAACGTGGGCTGTGGTAATCATTGGCCGAATTCGGGCTCAGGCCATAGTTGCTCGTCTGATTAGATCTTGATTGCTCCAGACAGGGCGGGACTTACTTCCCTTTAGTCAGGGCGATACCTTAACTCTTTCTTAGTCAGGGCGATACCTCAACTTTTATCGTAGTCAGGGCGATACCTTAACTTTTTCTTAGTCAGGGCGATACCTTAACTTTTATCGTAGTCAGGGCGATACCTGAACTCTTTCTTAGTCAGGGCGATACCTTAACTTTTATCGTAGTCAGGGCGATACCTTAACTTTTTCTTAGTCAGGGCGATACCTTAACTTTTATCGTAGTCAGGGCGATACCTTAACTCTTTCTTAGTCAGGGCGATACCTTAACTTTTTCTTAGTCAGGGCGATACCTTAACTTTTATCGTAGTCAGGGCGAAACCTGAACTTTTTCTTAGTCAGGGCGATACCTTAACTTTTTCTTAGTCAGGGCGATACCTTAACTTTTATCGTAGTCAGGGCGATACCTGAACTTTTTCTTAGTCAGGGCGATACCTTAACTTTTTCTTCGACTATTTTTTAGAATAACATTTTATTTAATAACGGGTCGTTGCGGGCTCATACATCGTTGAAATACACCGTGTTTTAAGAATAATATTTCCTGAGATGAAACGCGTTCCACGGCCTCTTCGGCTTTTTTCCTTCCGCATCTTCCAAGTAGTATGCTCCACTGCTAACTTTCTGTACTACTTTGTAGGGTCCTTCCCACTTGGGGTCAAGATTCCTGACTTCCGCTGACTGGACCTTTTTGAGCACAAGGTCTCCGACCTGGAAACTACGAGGTATCACTCGTTTATTATAAGCCTTGACTACTTTGTTTCGATAGGACTCCATCATGATCACTGCTCTCTCCCTTCTTTCGCATATCATGTCTAGGTCAAGAGCCCGGCGTTCATCATTGTCATCGTCGTAAGCTTGTACCCTGGCCGAAGTTGCTCCTATCTCCGCTGGCAAAACTGCTTCCGAACCGTAAACCATACTGAAGGGCGTTTCCCCTGTTGGAGTTCGGGGCGTAGTTCGGTAAGCCCACAGTACACTAGGAAGCTCGTCAGCCCAATCCTTTCCTACCCCGTACAGCCTGGCTTTCAATGCTTGCACTATAGACCGGTTGGTAATTTCCGCCTGGCCATTGCTTTGAGGGTATGCTACTGAGGTGAAGGCTTGTTCGATCTTCATCTCCTGGCACCAGACTGCCAGCTTTCGCCCTTGAAATTGCCTCCCGTTGTCGGAGATCAGCTTCCTTGGAACCCCAAACCGACACACGATATTTTTCCACAAGAAACCCAGTACGTCTTCCTCCGTAATCCTGGCTAGGGCTTCAGCTTCAGCCCATTTTGAAAAGTAATCGATAGCCACTATCAGATATTTCTTCTGTCTGGGAGCAACAGGAAAAGGTCCCACTATGTCCATTCCCCATTGGTCGAATGGACAGGCCGATACCACAGACCTCATGAGCTGAGCTGGTCTGGGTTGGAACTTTGCATGCCTTTGGCAGCCCTCGCAAGCAGTCACGACTTTTACTGCATTTCTTCTTAAAGTGGGCCAAAAATAACTGGCCAGGAGAGTTTTTCGAGATAGGGCCAGGATGCCTAGGTGATCCCCGCAGCAGCCTTCATGTATTTCATGAAGTACGTAACTAGCCTCTTCCCCGGCCAGGCACCTGAGCAGAGGTCCTGCGAAAGATCTTTTGTACAAGGTATCCCCGATCAGAACGAAACGGAAAACCTGCCTTTTTATCCTCCTTGCCTCATTCTTATCTGAAGGGAGTTCAGAGCTCATCAGGTATTTTAGGAGAGGAGTCATCCAGCTTTCGACTCGAGGAGTTTCAGAGGGCTCCGATGGTGGGATCAACGGTGATAACTCGGTCTGGAATACCACCTCCCTCTGACATACAGACCCTAACGCCGTGGCCAACTTTGCGAGTTGGTCTGCTTCGTGATTTTTAGTCCGCGGTACTTGAACTATGCTCCACTCAGAAAAGTTCTTGGACATATCTTGGATTGCTTTCAAATAGTCCATCAATCTTTCGCTCTTGACTTCGAAATTTCCATTCACCTGCTGGGTTGCTAACTGGGAGTCAGAGTGGAGGACTACTCTAGTAGCGCCAACCTCCCGAGCTAGCTTAAGCCCAGTTAGGACTGCTTCATATTCTGCCTCATTGTTGGAGGCTCGGAAACTCAACCTCACCGCTACCTTTATCTTCTCACCGGTCGGGGAGATCAGCACTATTCCAACTCCACACCCCTCGCTGTTCGAGGCTCCATCAACATATACTTTCCATGCTTCCTGCTCTGGCGTGGTCATTTCCGCCAAAAAATCGGATAACGCCTGACCTTTAATAGATGTTCTGGCTTGATATGATATGTCGTACTCGCCGAGTTCGATCGTCCATTTGACCAGCCTGCCCGATACCTCGGGTTGCGTCATGATTCTCCCAATTGGGCTATTAGTCAATACCGAGATGGGGTGAGACAGGAAGTACGGTCTCAATCTTCTCGCCGTTATGACCAGAGCAAAAGCAAGTTTTTCAATCTCCGGGTACCGGAGTTCTGCCCCTCGCAGGGTGTGGCTGACATAATAAATCGGCTTTTGATCCGTCCCCTCCTGTTTGATCAAGACAGAGCTGACGGCCTGTTCTGTGGCGGAGAGGTAAACCTACAACTTTTCTCCCGGCTGGGGTTTGACTAACACAGGCAGTTCGGCCAAATGGTTCTTCAGGTCGGTGAATGCCTTCTCGCATCCTTTGTCCCATTCGAATTTCTTGGCTTTTCTTAGTACTTGAAAGAAAGGATAACTCCTATGTGCTGATCTGGAAATGAACCGTGCCAGAGAAGCAATTCGATCAGTCAGCTTCTGGACTTCCCTTATGCTTCTAGGGAGGCCATATCTAGCACCGCTCTAACCTTCTCCGGGTTGACCTCAATTCCTCTGTCCGTTACCATGAAACCCAAAAAATTTCCACTCTTTACCCCGAATACACACTTGGCAGGGTTCAGTTTCAGGCCGAACCTTTTCAAGGTAGCGAATGTTTCCTCCAAGTCAGGTATGAGATCTGACCTGTTCCTTGATTTGACCAATATATCATCAACGTAGACCTCGACATTTCGCCCTGCCTGTCCTACAAATACCTTATCCATCAGTCTTTGATATGTGGCTCCAGCGTTTTTGAGGCCGAATGGCATGACCACATAGCAATATGTCCCTTCCGAGGTGATGAAGCTGACTTTCTCCTGATCCTCATGCGCCAAGGGAATCTGGTGGTAACCTTGGTAAGCATCCATAAAACACAACAGCTCATATCCCGAAGTAGAATCCACGAGCTGATCTATGCGAGGCAGCGGATAACAATCTTTGGGGCATGCCTTGTTCAAGTCTCTGAAGTCAATGCACATCCTCCACTTTCCCGCGGACTTTGGTACTAAGACCACATTGGACAGCCAGGTAGGAAACTGTACTTCGCGGATTTGCCCGGCCTTTAGCAGCGTCTGAACTTCCTTGCTTATAACCCTATCTTTCTCCGGCCCAAAATGTCTTTTCTTCTGCTTTGTTACTTTAATCCTTGGATCGATACTAAGTCTGTGCTGCGCCACCTCTGGATGAACCCCTGTTAATTCTGCTGAAGACCATGCGAACACGTCAACATGCCTGGATAGACAACTCAGCAGCTCCCGTTTCAGATATGTGCCTAGATCCGAGGCTACCCTCGTTGTTTGTTCCGGGTGCCCAGGAACAAGGGTAACCTCCTCTTCTTCTTCCGACACAGCTAGTGCCTCTTGCGTCTTCTGGGCTCTCTGTATTAGGTTAACCCTCCGATCTTCCTGGTCGCCGCTGCCTTCCTCATGCCTTGACCTCTTTACCTCCACCCTCACTGTCTCCGTGTAACATCTCTTTGACGACGGCTGTTCTCCTTTTACTTCCCCGACCTTCTTTCCTACCGGAAATTTGATTTTTTGATGGAACGTAGACGCAACAGCCCTGAATTCGTTCATGGCCGGCCTTCCCAAAATGACGTTATAGGAGGACGGGGCTTCCACTATGGTGAATGAGGTTAGCCGAGTCTTTCTGCCTTCCCCCATACCCATGGATAAGGGTAGGGTGATCTGCCCGAGTGGATAAACTGTATGGCCTGCGAAACCAAAAAGGGGAGTCGAGATTCGGTCAAGACGGTACTCCCCTAACTCCATTTGCTGGAAGACCTCTTGGAATAGCACATTTACAGAGCTTCCGGAGTCCACAAAAACTCTGCCGACCTCGTAATTAGCGACCGTTGCCCTGATGACAAGGGCATCATTATGTGGCGTCTTCACCCCCTCCATGTCCCTCGGGCCGAAATTAATTACCAGCTCTTCCTCGGCATCTATAGCTCTTTCTACACTCGGCACCTCCCTCCTACTCATAGCCTTCCGGGCTCTGTTGGAATCCCCGTCAGTGGCTCCTCCGGAAATCATGTTAATAAAGCCCCTGGACGGGGAGTTGCTCCTATGCGGTTTCGGCTCCTCTGGCCTCCGTCCTCGTCCCCGACCTTGAAAGGAGCCACGAAAATTATTACGCCCAACTCTGCCCCTTCCTCGGTAGGGACCTCTGCCCCTCCCTCGTGAATGGCTCTCATAGGGGGTGCTCGGTCGGGATACCCCCTGGCTATGCGGGGGATCATTCCGCATAGTCAACTCCTGCCCATTATCCAGGTTACGACACTCTTGCGTGCTATGTCCAGGAGTCCGATGGAGATCACAATACTTCTCCGCCGACTCCTTGCTCGGCCCGTCTTTATGTGGTGATTTCCGAGGAGTTTGTTCCTCACAAATCCGGACCGTTCCTTCTTTAGCAATCTTCAGGGGCGTGTAGTGAGAGAAACGCCCGAGCCTTGTGTCCTCCACGGGCCTTTTTTCTGTAAGTCTGAGCTGCTTGTCACCAACTTTTACTTTCTTTCTTCTCATGACCTGGGCTTCCTCCACATTAATATATTTCTCAGCTCGTGTTAGGAGCTCATCATACGTGCTGGGAGGTCTTTTGATCAAGGAACGAAAGAACTCCCCCACCTTCAAACCCTGGGTGAAAGCGCTAATCAAAATCTCCGCTGTGTAGGCGGGCACCTCCAGGCTGACACCATTAAATCGCCGAATGTACTCTCGAAGGGGTTCGCCCTCAATCTGTCTTATTTCAAACAGGCATAATGAGGTTTTCTTATAACGCTTACTGCTGGTGAATTGGTGAAGAAATGCCGAGCTGAACTCTGTGAAAGAGGATATTGAAGATGGTTCGAGTTGATTGAACCATTGTTGGGCTGATTTTACCAGGGTCGTGAGGAAAACTTTACACTTTAGACGGTCCGAATAGCAATGCAGCATGGCAGCGTTCTCAAATCTACCCAGGTGTTCCTCCGGATCCGTGCTCCCGTCATATTCCCCAGCATTCGGGGGTCGGAAGTTGTTTGGGAGCTCTTCCTCCACTATCTCTGGGGAGAAAGGCATACCCTTCTTCGGGGCGCAATATCCCCCGATCCCCTTCTTCATTACTCTGACCTCCTCCCTCAACTCTCATATCTCGTCCTCGAGGTTGAGGCCCCCGTTGGGCGGAGGGTGAGATGTGGCTACGTGCTCGGGTTGTTCATTTTGTCGAATGCTCTCCCCCCGGCCGCTCTCAGACTGATCCATGGCTCGCTTCATTGCTTTCTCAACTGTGATTGAGATGAGGCGCGTGAGCTATTCGAAAGTTAGTGCCCCCACTGTCATGCCTTCCGCCGGCGGTGGCCCATCTCCATTTACCGATGGTGCTCGGCGTTCGTTATTCGTCTCCTGGTTCGTCCTCCGCGTGTTTACCATTTCTATCAACGCCTTATGCTCTTGTTCCCACAGACGTCGCCAATTGTTACCTCGTATTTTGGGTAGGGTGTCCTCCTCGGTTAACAATAACTCCTCCAACGGAGGTAAGTGATCCTGAAAAAGAAAGGTTAGAAAGGGAGCCAGAGAGGGTTCTCCGGCGGGGCCCCTCCGACGATCAAGTCAGGATGATGTATGAGCAAGAGCTTTTAATTATGCAAAAGTTGAACAGAAGCGAAAGAATCCCCTAAACCTGATACTCTGGCCGCATATATATTGAAGGAGTGAGAAGGACAATTTGTTATGGCCGGCGGGTATTTCGGGGGACCACCGCCGACATTCCTCTGCGTCTTTCTGTTTTAGAGGGTGGGGACCACCGACAAATACTGTACATACCGTACGACATCCTACCGGTGAGATCTTGATAGTACTACAAAATATTCCCTGGATATTGGTCACCTTTTGATTGGCTCACTTATGCCGGGTACCCTGCTCTAGGACAATCAGTTGTGGATAACTTGGGCGAGGGACCACTCTAGTGCCCGCGATGGTACTGTCGACGCTGGGCAGAATAGGAATCAATGGATCCGTCCTGAGTTGTCGCTTCAGCTCGGCTACAGTACTAGACTCATGTGAGGTAGCAGGGGTCGTAGTGGTTGGCTAGGGGTGGAAGTTCAGGGCTGAGCTAAGGTCTTAGTTGCGTGCTGGGCCCCTTAGGACAAGCTTGGATCTGGAGTTCAAAGGTATCCAAAGGGATGGACCTGAGAGGCAACGGACTGGGCAAGCTCGGGTCACATCCGATAAAATTAGGGTCGAGGCCGTACTGACCTATAATAGGGATATCAAATTTAATAATTAAGAATTTGAAATATACTGGTATTGTAAAAAAATGTCTTAAATTTGAATATTGTGGATTTGAAATCCATGGATTCCAAAATTAGACAAAACAATTTGAATATATTTGTATGAAGAATTTAAAATCCAATTTGAAAGGCTCCATTTGGATGGATTTGGAATCCAAATCTTTAATACAAATCTATTAAAATTGTTTGGCTAATTATGAAATTCATGGATTTCAAATCAACATCTTCAATTTTAAAGTATTAAGCAATGGATTTCAAATCCATTTGATTGTTTGTATGGATTTCAAATCCATCACTTTATTAATTTATCTAGATGTAATGATAATTATGATGGATTTGAAATGCACAAAAGATGAGTGTCATTTCAAATTCATTATTCAAATCCTTCTCCAAATCAAGTATCTTCCTCCAAATCAAATCCTTCTATCCAAACACAATTGAATGCATTTCAAATTCATAATATTGAAGTTATTTCACATCTAAATTTTCAAATATATTGTTGAAATGAAATCATTCAATCTAAATACAATCAAAGATAGTGTATTGGTTATAGACTTTTATTGACTTTTATTGACTTTTATGGAGTTTAAAAGTCTAGAGGTATTCAATTCAGACTTTTATATACTCTACAAAAGTCTAATGGTATTCAAGACAGACTTTTGTAGACTTTTAAAAAATCAGGTGGTATTCAAACTTGAGTTTTTAAAACTCTATAAAAGTCTATAGGTATCCAAAATCTCATAGACTTTTAATGACTTCTGTTGAAATCATTAGGTACAAACTTTGATGCCTAATGTACATCCCAAAAAAGTTAAAAATTCTCCACCACTCATAGTAAAGATTTGGAATGACTTTTAATTCCTAATTGCCCTCATCTCTCTTTACTCTTTGCTATTTTCATTTCCGACGGCCACCTCCACATTGGTTTTTCTCCCCTGTTTTCTACATGTACACTTTCTTTAATAATGTGCGGCTCTTTCTTCAATTATTATTATTTTTTACATCTTATTTTTTATCCAATATAATATTAATATTTACACAAGTATTTTGATAAAATAACAAGTTAATGTGCTCAATTTTATATTAGATGATAGATTTTTAAAACGATTGTATGGGTCTATATCTATAAGCAATTATAATAAATATTTTTCTGAAACAAAAGATATTTATAAAGATATATATTATCATGTTTAATTTAAAAAGTATGTTTTAAGAATTTTATAGTAGTCATCTATCATCAAAAAATATTTTAAGTTTATAAAATGTTATTTAATAGAAAACTTTTGTTTTATTACACAAAATTATAGATTACAGTTATATAGCAACATTAACTGAATCTTCAAGGTCGTCATCTCTTGAAGATGCAAAAAAGTTGTTCAATATTTGCCATGCAAAAGAATTGAATAGGTATTTTTCACATTTTTGACTGTTAAATAAGTAAAATGTGTTTACATTAACAGTAAAAAAAATATATGTTGAAGAAGTTGTTTATGTTCAATTGTTAGTTCAAAGAAATTAATTATAAGTTATAAAATCTATAGTCTATAAACTCCTTTTGATAATTCCGTATAATTCTATAAAAGTTATTAGAAATCTATCAATTTCATAAAAGTTCATTATTTAAAAAAGTCATTAAAAGTCGATAAAGTCCATAGAAATCTATTGAAAAAGTCTACGAGACTCTATACAAAATCTTTTATAACTCCATGAAATTCTATAAAAGTCAAAAGAAATCTATCAACTCCATAAAAGTCAATCATTTAAAAAAGTCATTAAAAGTCAATAAAAATTTAGATTGAATACACCCCCAAAGTGTTTTCGATGAAATTTGGATTTCTAATTTGATCGAAGCGATGTGATATAAAAAAAATGCAGTTGTTTTTTTGAAAGGTAAGATCATTCGACTATGTTAACAATATGAATTATTATTTACTAATTATCCTATAAATTCATATTGATTTCAATTTAATACATAATTATTTTATTATTATTTCATGCTCCTTGGACCTGTTTCTGTCCTAGGAGGACCGGTTTTCGTTGGGGCTATTTATGTATTTTCACATATCGTCACCTTATTTGACTTCAACGAATCTGAAACTCTGTCCCTAAATACAAACCAAAATCCAAGCAATCAGTGTTTATAAGCTTCAGAATCATCATTTTTTCGGGAGGAGGAGGAGAGAAAAGTGACATCAAAATCGAAGAAAAATGGATGCTTTGGACCAAGTTTTCGATCCACTGAGAGATTTCGCCAAGGACAGCGTTCGCCTTGTTAAGCGATGCCACAAGCCAGATCGCAAAGGTACAAACTCTTCAGAAACTATGAATCCATTATCGCTATTCTTGTTTTCGGTAGTGTGAATAATTGCTGGTGTGATTGATATATGCATGTAGAATTCACGAAGGTGGCGACTCGTACGGCGATCGGGTTCGTGGTGATGGGATTCGTGGGCTTTTTCGTCAAATTGATCTTTATTCCTATCAACAATATCATCGTCGGTGCTTCTTAAGGCTTTAATCGCATCAGATAGGTACCTATTTCGCTAATTCACGTGAAAGTCATTATTAATTGAATTTTTGTCAGAAATGTTATCGATTTCAATCTGTGTGATTGTAGTGTGATTGTAGAGATCCTGTTCATTGATTGATTTAACCGAATTCGAATTTCCTTTTGGTCATCAAATTAGGGAAGTTCAGGCAAATTGTGATGTGTTAACGTTGTTCAATTGTATTTTGTTTTCAGATGCCGCGTGCATGTGTTGGTTATTTCTAAATTTGGGAATTCGGAAGTGAGATTGTTCATGTAATAATGGATTTTAAACTCCATAGTCAGATTTCCATGTCCATTCAGACTATAATCTCTGTCACTGCCTCCTTGAGGACATCATAACCATACATGTGGCACTTTCATGTATGGTGATGAAAGTGCCACAACAACAATCCCGTTGCACCCCCATCACCTGGATTTAACTTGTCTGCAAAGAACTAGATGTGCCTGCCAAATTATTCGTGCACGGTTACATTGATATGTGCACGGCCACATTTATTATCATGATTTTGTGGCAATACTTTGACATTTGATGTCTATGAAGATTTGTCTATGTGTACGCGCAGTTTGCATCTGTTCTATCTAATTGAATTCAACTTCCTGTATGTCGGTTAATAAGATCTTGGTCGTGTTTTTGCATGATTGTTTTCTGGCTGAGGCTCCGGTATGGTTTTGACCGACTGAAAACATGTGGTATCAGTGAGTTTATCTATCTAGCAATGGAATTTTGTCACACTGCCTTGTGCTTTCGAACTTTGTGGGTCAGGTGAACTATAATCCCTCAGCTTGGCGGAAGTAAACATCAATGAATAATGTTCCAGTTATTCTTACTTCAATGTTCACATTTCGTTAGCTTTCCCTTGTTTTTGCTCATCACTATTATCGCAAACGTCCACTTTTCTTCATTAATTTAAATTCAGGACTTCGGGGTTTCTGATTAAATCACATTTGACTCGATGAAACTTCTGTTTACCATTGCAGGATTTTTGTTGGTACGAGAACCTTGACAATCAATCAGTAAGCAGGAAAAGATGAGAAATTCTGATAATTAGTTAGCAATCCTCATTCCAATATTTGTTGAACTTCTTTTTGTGATATTTGAACACAATCTGGCGTTTTATTTATTTATCAGTTATTATGAACTCCAATGCATGACTATTGTATCATTCGACTGTGTTCCCATGGATTCCTTTTTATTTAATCTCGAGTTGACTATATTGGATGAAATTAATGATGTATTCACTTATTCGTATATTGCAGTTTAAAGTTGTTTGTGGGGATAAATTTGGTTGATTTAGTTCCATTCAGAATTTTTTTGAATTTTTACAGATACTACTATTTTTTAAAATCAAGTTTCACCTTTTAAATTTCCCTTGCTGATTTCTTCGAAACTTAATTCTAGTTTTGTCAATCATTTCAAAATTCTCGAAACTGACTTTCCACAAAATTTAAGTTTATATACGCTTTAGATAAAACTTTATAATACATTTTCAACATGGACCCTAATATAAAATTTATTTTTTTTAAATTCTGACCTAAAGTATTCTGCCCTGATACAAAATACTTCATTCCAGTTTCTAACTTGTTATTTTTGGCCCTTAAAAGAAGTAATTGTTTGTGATTAATGGAATATGTCATCAACCAAAAAAAGATGTTCACTCTAATTCTTCGTCAAATCCTCCAAAACTTAAAAAAACAAACAAATTTTTGGATTTGATAACGAAAACACAAATTTTTGGATTTGATAACGAAAAACAAACTAGATCTCCGTCTTAATCTCATAATCAATAGGCAATAACATCTGAGAGTCAATTTATTGCTATTGGGGCTTCGAACGACCAAGAATTGCGGCCGGGGCGTCAACCCTAGACAAGGCGATTCCCTCTTGCTTTCGTTAGTTGAAGCTAATGTTGTTGACTACTCGGGACAACCCAGGTTTTTTTAGACTATCTACCATTACTATCATCCAACGGGCTTACATTATCATTGTGATTAATCCCAACTCATGTATTTATTACTATATACTATGTCTAAAAGAAGAGGACCGAAAATATCCCAATAACATTTTGACCCTTTTGCTATAACGATCCATACAACCTTGTGCTGGGAGTTCAGTGGAGCGTCCATGCTAAAAGAACTTGGTGATGGCAGAAATTCAATGGCTATAGCTTAAACCAAATATTATGAGTTCCCATACAACCTTGTGCTGGGAGGTCAGCGGAGCGTCCATGCTAAAAGAACTTGGTGATGGCAGAAATTCAATGGCTATAGCTTAAACCAAATATTATGAGTTCCTCACTTGTGGCTTCTAAAGTCCAAGTTCTTAAACATGAATACCACGTGTCCTAGTTATAACCAAAATTTTGGCTCTGACATCTCAAACGTCTATATGAGCTCACATATCTCGAAGTCGTGGCCTAGTTTGGAATTATTTGAATAAAAATGAAGTTGGTGTGTATTGGAGTTTTCGGGACTTTACTTTGAAGCCATAGCTTGTTGTTACCTTCGGACTATCTTGACTAGGTCAATAATATGAATGTCATGGAGGCTTGGGGTATTCTATGCATCTGTACCACGAGTCTACCACATGGTCATTTGTTCTCTATTAACGTCTCGAATATTCCAACCATCATCAGGCATTAAGTATAACATATATACGAGTGTATTGTTCAAATATATATATTATACCATATATATAAGTAAGGAAGGGGTTACTGTTCCAATGAACAGTAACCCCTTCCCTTTTTTTCCTTTTTATTTTTTATTTCCTTTTTCTTTTGTTTTTTTCTTTTATTTTTGTTATTTATTATTATTTTGCATCGAGTACTGTTCCTATGAACATTAAACATCTATCCTATTTTCTTTTATTTTTGTTATTTATTATTATTTTGTATAAATACGGATTTGTTTGGAAAGATTTGATCTTTGCCCCAATAGTGCATCCCTCTTATCTCAATTTTTTTTCTTTGTTTTTTCTTTTATTTTTGTTATTTATTATTTTTTTGCATCGGGTATGAACAGTAAACGTTCATCCTATTTTCTTTTATTTTTGTTATTTATTATTATTTTGTATAAACACGGATTTGTTTGGAAAGATTTTATCTTTGCCCCAATAGTGCATCCCTCTCATCTTAATTGTTTTAAATTTAAAATGTTTTCTTTTTTTTAGAAAAAACCTTGTTGATTTTGTCAAGTATGAATTGATTTTAAAAAAAACAGAGAGTTTAAAACATGTTTTCGTCGTGGCAAACTTTAATAATAATTTTTTATATGAGCTGACTTCAAAAAAACAGAGAGTTCAAAATATGTTTTCGTCGTGACAAACTTTAATAATAATTTTTATAAATATTCGGCATGATGAATTTTTGGTAGATTACAGGTCGTTTTACTTGTTTGTATACATTTTGATTTTTGGCTTACCTATGACATATTGCTAATATGTGCTTGTTCTCGACTAACTATATATTATTATAATAACTATATAATAAGTGTGTAAGAGTTTGGAATAGTACTATTGCAATGAGTAGTAATGAATAGTATTTCACTATTTATTACAATTATTTTTCTTAAAAAATGTTTTTTTTTTCAAAAATTTATTTTTGTTGATGTGCGGGTTTAACCTGAACCGACATGAAAAAAATATTTTAATCGATTGTTGATACGCGCAGCTTCAATTTATAGTAAGATGAACATTATGTTTTTTTTAAAAAAAGTTAGAGTTGGTCTTTTGGTTATTTTTTTCCATTCAATTACAGTAACATGCTCGTTTTAATTTTTTTTGTTGATGACCGATTTGGCCTAAACCAACTAGGAAAAAAATATCTTAATCGGTTGTTCATGCGCACAACTTCAAATGTTTTTTTTTCAGTTTTGAGTGAGATGAGCATCATTTTTAAAAAAAAAGTTAGAGCAGGTCCTTTGGTTATTTTTTTCAAATTCAATTACAATAGCATTGTAGTTTTTTTAAAAAAAATTTGTTAAAATAAGTTATTTGAAATGTTATTTTCGATCAATTTAAGAAAAAATTGATCAACATTTTGGTACCTGGCACCGCACCTTGTGCGGTGCCAATAAACTAGTATATATATATATCAGCAGGATTCAAATGCCATTTTCAATGCATACGTTTTAAAAGTTAGAAGAAGGATATAAACGATGGAATCAAAATAGTATAACATTTCCCAATCCTTATTCATGTCTATCATTTCCTAATAATGTAGAACTCGGTCTTATAGTAATTACATTTGGTCTCTCATGACATACCAAATTTTCTTCACAAAATACTCATTCGCATTATATTACTATTTTTAAATAAAACATAACATAATAAGTTATAATTTCAGACCTTAACTTAAAAAAAAAATACAACTTTATTATATTTCAAAAAAAAAAAATTTACTTTATATAAAATTTTATTTTATATAATTTATTTTATGTGCATGCATCTTGTGTAAAGACTTACTAGTATATATGAAGGGAGCAAATATCAGATATCCCAAAACTATAGGGTAACAAAATTTTTTCTTTCTTGGGTTTTCTCCCTCCTACCGTGTGAAGCTATAACTGACTATGGTGTTTTGGGGTTTCGCTTTTGGTCCATCCTCTTGTGGTGGTTGTACTTATTGGTCGACCTGGATTGCTATTCCTGGCAGCGTCGCCCCGGCGGCTCTTTGGGCTTTTCATTCTCCGCAATGTTAAGCCCGTGTGGTGAGGTTTTTTTTATGTCTTCTCGTTTTCTTTCTAAATGTATTGCTTTAGGGTACATTGGTTATCTGGATGGTGGTGGTGCGGAGGGTGGTGGATGCGCCGAGGGGGCTGCAGGCAGGGATGATGGTGGACGAGGTGGAACCGATGGTTTCCGTGGTGGCTTTGGTCTTGGTGGTGGACTCGGGCGCTGCTCTTGGTTCTTTGGGGGCGCTGGCGTTGGTCTGGATGAACTCGGACTTGGAAGCGGTTTGGGTCATTGTGGAGGAGTTGGCAGTGCATCTGGTGTCGGAATCGAGTATGGAGGCGTCGATGGTCTGGGTGGAGGGGGTGGCTTAGAGTGTGGGTCTGATGGTGGACTTGGTGTTGGTGCTGGGTTGCTCTGGCTCCTTTTGGCAATTACTGCGCGGCAGCCTTGCCGTGTGGCAAGAATATCTTTTGTCGGTATGCGTGGGATTTGGGAGCATCTAGCGCATTATTTTGGGTCTGCGAGGTTATTCAGGCAAGGTCTCCCCTTTTGTTGTTCTTATTTACCTTCCTAATGTCTATTTCTTTCGTTGTTGTTGTATTTTGTAAATTTGGTTCGTGTAGTTTTGGATCTTGGAGATTTGGTTACTGGGTTTCGTTTCATTGCTGTTAAATCACTTAGCTATGGTTATTGGGCTCATCGGTTTTGTGCGCCATGCTATCTTGGTATGGGCTCCTGGTTATCAGGGAAGACTTTGGAAACTAGAGTTTGATCGATTATTGTCCTTTATCAGTTTATGCTCCTCGATATCTTCTAATTACCTTCAGGTATGTTAGAAGTCAGTGTCCCTTACTTGCCCATCTTATGGAATGCATGGTTTGAGGGAACTTGGATCGGTTTAGAGTGTCTTTGCACTTTCGTGATCTCGGTCTTGTGCTTTTCAGCGATTACGATTACCTGTACACCGGTTACTCGTTGTGTCATTGCCTATGATTTTGTTTGGTGGTTAACTATGTTGGTGTCTTAAGATAGTATGATCGTGTCTGATCTTATAATTTGTTGTATCTGGTTGATCTATTAATATATTTTTATTTACTGCTAAAAAAAAATCTATAGGGCTAAATAGAATAAATTTATTGATTCTCATATTATTTTACCCCTGTGAACCCTAATTACCAGAACTTCTATTCCGAACTCCAGAGCCCAGACTCACGACAGCGGCGCTCCACTTGTAAGTCTTCCGCCAGATTTCTCTTACCCTAATTTGCTCAAATGTGTATATTCGTACACTAGCCTGTGCATGGTAGAAATTTTTTTCGATCTCGCGTGGATTTGTTTCATTATGGCTATTTGATTTCTCTGTTAGTTTTATTTTCCTGAAAACAATGTTATCATTTGGCGCAGAACAGATCCATTCGAACTCGGGTACTATTAAGCCATGGTTCTGACATTGTTCAACGTCAATTCGGCTGATGGTCTCAAGAAGCTTGATGAGTATCTTTTATCTCGCAGCTATATAACTGGGTAAGTTTTATTCTTGTATTCAGTTGCTTTTCTGTTCTTGATTTGAACGTTTAAGGGAACTGGGACAGCACTACCAAAGTATATGCTACCTTTTCTTTTGGGGTCATAGTTACTGGAATCTGAAGAATTCTAATATGTATTTGTTGATATAAAGGTTGACTTCTGTGTCAATAGATAGCAACATGGGGAAGAGAATCGATTACTATATACTCTAATTTCAAAAAAGACCTAAGACAGTTGGTAAAATCTGCACCTGCTATTCAAATTAATCATTAAGCAAGTATGCATATTGGCGATTGCTCCTAATTCAACCAATTTCATGACTTGTGTTTGTTTTAGTTTTATGACTGGTTTGGATTTGATCAGGTACGTGATAGAGTTTTTATAGATGGATAGTTTTTCGGGCTTCACTGGTTGAGGAAGTCACCATAGAGGCATATAATAATCAGAATAATGGAACTTCATCTCGATAGTCTCTCCTGTTGGTTATTAATAGAAGATTAAAAACTATATGTGTTAGGTTAAATTCTGTCTTCATCCGTTGTTTCAGGTATCAAGCTTCAAAAGACGATCTCACTGTGCATTCTTCCCTTGCGAAGCCTCCATCATCTGACTTCGTGAATGTCTCACGGTGGTACAACCATATCGAGGCACTGTTGAGGATCTCGTATGTCTTTTAATTCCGTACATAAATATCAATCTTCTGTAGGTTTTCTTGTTATTGATTATGTTTAGGCATCTGCAGTGGAGTTTCTGGTGAAGGATGTGGTGTGACTATTGAAGGGTCAGCTCCCGCTACTGAGGAGGCAATCACAACTCCTCCAGCTGCAGACAGTAAGGCAAGATATACGAACTGACCCTTTGCATTAGTTCATTCAAATTATAACGTTCAAAATTTTGGGAAGGTCGCCCTTCTATTGTAGTTATTTACTTTTATGTTTATCCAATTTGCTAATTATGCCATTTTTATTTATTGAGTAAACCTTTTAATCTGTGACATCATTTTTTTTATGACCTCGTGAATGCATGGAATGTGTCTTTTAGGCCTCAGCTGCTGAGGATGATGATGATGATGATGTGGACTTGTTCGGTGAGGAAACTGAGGAAGAGAAGAAAGCTGCTGAAGAACGTGCCGCAGCTGTAAAGGCATCTGGAAAGAAGAAAGAGTGTGGGTTATTTATTATATCTGTGCAAGTTGTTTTCTTATTCTATGAATTGGAAACATTACATCATTTGTTTAAATAAATGAATGTAAATTGGTGATAATATTGTCTCCTAATTATTGTAGGGGATATTTAATTTGATATTGTGTTTGCATTTGTTGTTTAACTTTCTACTTATCCAACCAACGATGCTAGTTTAACATATGGATCTTGTCAATGTCCATTCTGTTTCAGCTGGGAAGTCATCTGTCCTGCTGGATGTAAAACCATGGGATGATGAAACGGACATGAAAAAGCTCGAGGAAGCTGTTAGAAGTGTGCAGATGGAAGGTCTACTCTGGGGAGCATGTAAGTCATTCTCTAGCAATTCATTAATATTTTCAGGTGGTTTAAGTGTTCGCTTATATTTCATATTAAGGTTATTTGTCTTTTCTTTTTGGTCTACATTGCAAAAACTTGCACCCTATGTAGAGAGGGGTGGCGAGAAAACTGTTGGGTGATATTTCCATGTATGAAGGTTTCTTGTGATGGAGCGTCGATCCTGACCACATACATATTTAGTTTTAATTCTGAAATCATGTGGAAAAAATAACGTGTGGATACATTGTGTTGTTTGCAGCTAAACTTGTCCCGGTAGGATATGGCATCAAGAAGCTGCAGATTATGATGACCATTGTGGATGACTTGGTGTCTGTTGATACACTCATTGAGGAACACCTCACAGTTGAACCGATAAATGAATATGTCCAAAGTTGCGACATTGTGGCCTTCAATAAAATATGTAAGCTGTCCTCTAATGAAACTATCCTTCTATGCATTGTCTAAAGCATTGACCAATTATTCTTCATCTCCAAAATTATTTCGTTCTTCATCAGAGCTTAACTTTACTTTTTTTTTTTGGGCAGAACTTCCAAAGCTGCATATATCAGCAGTGAAGATCATTGGAATGGATTTTGGTTACTGTCGACTCGTTCTGTGACCTGTTTTTTATATTCAGTTTAGCATATTGTCTCCCGCAAATTTGGGAAATGAATTCAAGTATTTTCATGTTTTGAGAATTTGGAAATTAGTATATTTATTAAGAAACAAGCTATGTGGATCTCAAATTTATGAAATCCAAACGAATGTGATAATTAAATCATATTGAATCCAATTTTTTCTATCCAAGGTGTCCTTGGGGAATTTAGTCGATTTAAATTGAGTACCCTGGAATCAACCTACTATTTCTTGTTTAACATATAAGTATACGTTAGTATATGTATATCTTTGAATCAAGTTATATTTGTTGTACAAGATATTTCTCCTAATATCAATGTTTTAAAAATCGGACTTGTGGTTGAATCGGTAAACCCGTGAACAAGATGAAAATTGGTAATTTTTGCATCAAAATTTGATGTAATTTTAATATATTCACAAACAATTAAATAGGTATATATCATTAGTATTTTAAGTTTTTTTTTTTGTTTTTTTGTACAAGGGCCGGGGATTATGGGAATGAAACTCATGATCTCTCCCATTTTTTGGAGGATGGTGCCACTTAACCCATGAAAAAGGGGTGGCACCCTGTCAATATTTTAAGTTTTTAGGTTCAACTACCTTTCATTACACATGAAACCTTTCATTACACATGACACACATATCTCTTTTATACACGTGTATATATATGAGGCATGTCGCCTAACATAGTAACATTTATCCTGTAAGGGCGTCACAGCACTTATATACATACACATAACTGTGACTATAACATTACTATAGTAACATTTAATTCGTTGCAGCGAAAATTGTACTTTATAACATGTAAATTTAAAACTTTTTTCCATAACCATATATACATGGTATATATACCACAAAAATGGACTCATGTTGTATCTCGCATTACTCATACCAAAACCTATACACTTATATGTACAATGATGAGCAGATGGAGAAGAACTATAGATCAGCCGGCCAACCTTGTATCCATACTGGAAAATACTTCAAAAAGACTTCTAGACCTTCCTCTAGAGTTGACTTTTACTTTGGATTATCTGAAACAAAACACTTCACTGAGTATATACAAATAACCGATATTCAGCAGTGCATACATATATAACTCATCATAACTGTAGTAACACTTGTACAACAAGTAATTCACATGTACACATGTATGCATGATTATTTGTTCTTCTGTTATGGATCAACTTGAATCAGGAACAATTTGTGATCACAAGATGGCGATGACACTCTGTAGATCCCCTTTTTGAGTTCTCAATTAACTCGGGATCGATATTCTTTGATTCTGTAATTCTGACCGTACTCAGAATGCATTAACACATGGTTCAAGATCCTTAGCATCCATAACCGAGTTCTTTAATCTCTTATGTATACATGAATGAACAATTCATAAGCACATGTCAATATAGCGAAACATCACATCATATACAACACATATTTACATCCATTATAAACGCAATTCATAGAACATAAATTATATACTTATGTACAATTAAATACCAAGTTATAGGATATACTCACAAACGATACACCTATCTCGAAGACACTTTTAGTTCGCCTTATTTGTAGCTTGTTCGAAATTAGGACCTATAAATACATTTATCTCAAACACATTAAAAATCATCTAATATTTACCTTTAACATGTTTTCATAGTTCACATACATCATACTAGGCTTCCCATACTTAAAATTATCAAAGAAAACCATTTTTTTTCAAAATTTTGGCTGGAGAGATCGATCTATACAAAGAGGCTATCGATCGCTACCGGACAGAATGGCTTAGTGGAAAAATTCTGCACTTTTCAGCTTTGACACATTTTTGTATAAAATACATAATTAATTCATATGAACTCCAAATGAGCCCCACTTTGTATCAAATTAAAGATAACTCAAAGCTCTACCATTCATATTTGAAGTACTTAAGTTAATTTAATCATCTTCATAAACAAAAGTAGCCAAGAACATCAGGTTTCAGAAATTATTCCATTTGAAATGTCAACATATACATAGTTTAGTAAAATTGACATAACTCATGCTTTATAACTCCAAATTACTTGAATTTACCATCAAATTAAAGATAACTTAACATACTACAACTTTCATTTGAACACCAATATCAAAATCAAAGTCTAAGAGTTCCAAAAATTTAAAACACCATAGAAGTTCTGTTTTTCAGCAGATTTCTTATACAAACACATGTTCCTTATTTCCAAAACCTCTTCTACCTTCTTTAAACCTATTCCCTTCATATATAACATCAAAATCTACTTCAGAATACATGTTTTCATCTAACACATGCAAACCCTATGTTACTTCTCAACAAATATCAACCAACACATCATTAAAACTTGTCAAAACCATAGAAAACAAAGAGTATAAACATGTGTATACCTTCATCTACAAGTTTTTGGCACAAACCTTGAGTTTGTATGACTTTTTGATAGGTTTTCCCCAAGCACTAGAAGTTGAAACGAAAACGGCAATGAAATCTGATATTTTTCCTTCCTAAGGCACTAGATAACTATTAAGTATATTAAATATTGCACTTTAGCCCTTCAAATCTCTATCATCTTACACTTAGTCCCTAAACTATGTATATTATTTTACCCATATTCTCGATATAATGACACCGACTCATTAGATTTCAATTCTTATCTTAATTATCACTCAAGTCATGCATTCAGTAGAATCCAAAACAAATATCACATATCAATCCAGAAATTTCACGTATTTCATATTCACCATGCACCTAACATTTATGCATATCAAATGCTCATATATGAGTCATGATGTTTATGCATGATCATGTATTTCTACAAGTGGCATAATTTTATAGCTAGTAAAGTCTCTTCAACCTAGAAAAACGCATCCTTACCTACAACCGCCTCTGAATTTACCCGTATGCACAACTGCTTTTAATTCTTATCTTGCAGCATTTTCAGAATTGCATGTATCAAATTTATTTTTCGATGTCATTTAATTCATTAGTCATTTAATTCATTAGTTTGGTTACCCTGTAGTTCTTTTTTCATAACAAAAATATTTGACCCTAGCGTGGAGTTGTGGCCGTGTTTGAACCCCAAGTTCTGTATATGATGCATTCCTTCGTGATGGTAATAATTTATTCTTATGCTTGCTTAATTAAATTGTTCAAATAATATTAATAAAATTTAACATGAGTGTAGGATTAAACATGTGAATGATTATAACATTTGAAATTTTTGACTATCTTTTGCGATAAGTTCTTATGATAAAGAGATGATTCATTGGAAATAGTGATAAGTTTTTTTCCATCTTTCCCACCTTCGAGTGTCGAATCAACCTTGAACCAGGTACTAGGCCTATTATAGAGACGTTTTATGAGCACTCCCGCTGAGTCGAAGGAGTATGATGGCGGCGGCTACATATACTTTTGAAACAGGGATACATAGGACATATTGTATCATCATACAACAAAATGTAAACAAAAATTGAAATCCAGATCAACATTTTATACCATCAACTCCAATGCCAAGTTTTTGACTTTACCAACACTGCAGCATTCCCCACGAGGCCAATTTAATTCAAGGTCATACCAATTGCAAAACTGAGTGTATCAAATCATATAAAAAAGCTATATCTAACAGTAATATCTCAGATGTTTCAAAGTGTACATAAATTCAGGTGTCACGTTTCAGTTGTAGGTTGACCCACACACGGTACTTTAGTGCGCACCACCAACACCAGTAATAATAAAGAAATGCACTCAAAACTAAAACTCCAACGAACTTAAGGAAATGAAAGAAACTAGTTTTACTTATTATTTTGTCAGCAACAATTAAAACAATGAAGGATAGCAATAAATATATATGCACAGGATCAACTAATTCTCGTGCAGTTGCAATAACTTAGACTGAATCCTGCCTGACATTTTCTATTTGACAGAAGAGAGATGGGATACAAAACAAAGCCAGAGTAGCCATCAATTTTCACTTGGGGAGGCTATTCCAACCTTACACCATCTCAAAAATTAGAACACGAGTGTACAATATGCTTTGCATTTTTTCAGGGCATGTCCAATAGATAAGTTGGATAAAGAATGGGTGGGGTGGAGAAGTCTGGTGATGAGAAGAAAACAACTAATTGTACATATGCAAACCTTTACATGAAGTAGCTAAGGGATTTCTTCCGCCTCGAGCCTCCTTCACCATAAAGTTCATTCCACTGAAGAAGCTCTGTCATGTTTATCGACTCTGAAGAAACACTTGCACAGACCTAGGTTGAAGGATGAAAAAAAATAAATTTAGAACAAGGGAGGGACATGTAGGCGATTCAAAGTAACAGATTTATGTGATTTCTTCTCACCTTTTCGTGAGCAAATCTGAAGTCATCTATATTTAGAGGGCGAATATCAGCGCTCCCACTTAAAGCTGGTGGAGTCCTCCCTTCAGCAAGAGCAGCAGCTTGCTCCTGATATTAGCCATAACAGTCGCATGAGGGTAGAAATTCCAAAAAAACAAGGGAACTCATCTCTTCAGATAATCTATTTGATAACATCTCGATGACAAAACAATTTCTTCAATGTAGGAAGTGGTAAAGAAAGAAACAAAGATAGCCACCAGAATATATCAAGAATAAGATGACTACAAAAATCCAAAATGGATTCTAAACCTTGATTATCCACACAAAAAATTCAATATGATGAAATCCCAAAACGAAATGCTGAAAAGCTCGGGAAATAGCCATTTATAAGACCTTGACAGGCCTCAAGACATGATTTTGCGTCATACTTGCAACTGTAAAAACCGGAAACAGGAGATAGATGCCACTCAGTTCAATTTTTTCATCTACACAATAGAAATTATGGAGAAAATACCTTTTTCTCTTTTTCCAAAATCTCTCTAATTGGGCGATGTGCAGCTGTGACACACATATTCTGAAAAAAAAAAAAACGAAACATGGAAGTTACAGGAACATTGCACCTATAAATCATTCACTACTTTAGCCTTTACGCCCAACCTTTAGATCACTTCCAGAATAACCATCTGTCATACTTGCTACTGAATCCAGATCCATGTCAGCAGACAAGTCCTCGTTTGCTAGTATCACTCTTAGGATTTTTGCTCTATTAGCAGAATCTGGTAAGTTGACCATCAATCTACAGACAACATAATACCAGGGCAGTCATCAAACATTTTGTGTTCAAGATTGAACTTCTCGATCATGTTTTTTGGTCTTGTTCTTACCTCCGTGGCAGCCGCCTTATTACAGCTTCGTCTAGGTCAAAAGGCCTGTTTGTTGCAGCAAGTACCAAAACACGTTCTGCGTCTTTTGTTCGCAGCCCATCCCAATTCACCATGAATTCATTTTTCATTTTACGCATGGCCTCATGTTCTCCAGGGTTTTCTCTTCGCCCCAGCATGCTATCTACCTAACAAAGAAGGAAAACCATATCAGTTAGAGAATCCATGTAATATGGGTGTCTCGCGAGCTGGAATGGGCTAAATTTGGATAGAACTTGAGCAGCTCATACACTACATCAAGAGCCAAGCCCCTGCACTCAGCATCCAATTAATCGAGCTCGAGCATGAAATAACGGGTCCTTAAGCTCTGATTGACTTGATTAGCTAGGAGAAAAACACAATGTAGAGTAACATGGCATACTTCATCAACAAATATAACACTTGGAGCAATTTTGCTAGCCAGTGAGAAGACAGCCTTGACATATTTCTCACCCTCACCAAACCACTGCAAATACAAAGTATTGTGAGATCAGCAGAATAAAGTAATAGTCGAATTGAGCTTTTTATTGGACAACCTTTGACGTTATGCTGGACATTGAAATGTTAATGAAGTTAGCACCAGCTTCAGTGGCCACAGCTTTAGCAAGCATGGTTTTTCCAGTTCCAGGGGGCCCAAATAAAAGTATACCCTTGCAAGGCTGCAAGAGAGACGATAGATTTTGGAGGTTCTGAAAGCAAAGTTTGCAAATACTAGCTAGCCACAATAATACTCAGTTATCCAAGCAGTCAAACAACGGCAGAAGACTAAAATCTCAGAGGCAACAAAGATGAGCATTGGAATGCAAATTGCAAGTTGAAAGAGAGTGAAGGTAACATCTTAATTTAAAACAGTACAGGCTTATGAGCAATTGTGACAAAGTAGTCTAACGAAATCATTTTTGTGAGGTGATAAATGACACGAGCACAATCACAATCTTTTATCATCAAAACAGTAACATAATCGGAACAGAAAATCGACCCATTAACCACAAACAGGGGTCACATCTCACATGTACTTACAGCAAGGAGAACTTAAACAATATACCTATGAAAGATGATAGAAGACAAAATAATAATTCAAGAACAATGAAAACAAACTCAACAGAAGCCGTAACTGAAAATAGTAAAAATTGTGAAAAATACACACTTCTTCCTTCACCCACGACCTTCTTTATGCATCAAGGAAACAAGTGCATCAAAAAGAAAAAAATGTCACCTTGGTGAGTTGACCTTTGCAGAAAAGTTCTGGCCTCTGTAAAGGAAGCATTACCAACTCCTTCAACGTGTCTTTCACATTTTCCAGCGCCCCTATATCATCAAACGTCACCCCAATATCACTGGGTGGGATTACATCCGCCAGAAGCCTCTTCTCAAATTCATTTTCAGTCACAACATCCTGGGAAAACCCAAATGAAGATACAAATCACGGATTCACAAATCAACTGTCGATAAGATGATGAGATTTGATAGGATATAGATCTTATTTGAATAAGTTTGGTAGAACAAGATATTTTATAGATTAGTGGGATATGATTTTGTGTTTTTCTGCCTATTTATATTATAACAATTCTAAAATCTTATATGTCTGAAAAATAAGAAGAAGAAATGGATATCTTCTTCATTCCTGTTTACTCTGGGTTTCTAAATATTTTTACATGGTATCTGAGCCCCAGGATCGGTCATGAATTTCAAGGCAGCAATGGTCGGCACTAGTGCTGGTACATCTTCGACCACATCCAGCGGCGATGGAAGCTCAGCCCCTTCGGGCGGCGGATCTCAACATTCCACATGATTTCTTTATCTCCAATACATCCCTCCAAATCACGATCCATAAATTCAATGGTAAAAGCTACCATTAGTAGGCACAATTTGTGCGTCTTGTCATCGATGTGAAGGGAAAATTAGGTTTCACCAGAACAACAATGAGAAAGCCCCACCAATTATCGATGCAAAGTACGGGTAGCCGCGATCAGAGAACTCTATGGTAATGGCGTGGCTCATTAATTTCATGGACCGATGATAGGTAAATCATTCATATTTTTTCCCACTGCACGTGATATTTGGGAGGCTGTAGGGAAACTTATTATGATTTGGAGCATTACTCTCAATTGTATGACTTAACTACTCGTATGTGGCAGATACAACAAGGAAATATGGATGTCACGACATATTACGATGAACTGATGGTCATCTGGCAAGAACTTGATCTTCTCGAAGTTGAGCAGGGTGTTTGTTTTTCTAGCATAGCTCAACAAGGAACTCGACGAGGTTCGAGGTCGGATACTTGGGCAGACTTGAGAAAATTGATTTAGCCCATCTACCACTCAAAAAAAAAAAAAAAACAGAAGACATCAAGACCCAACAACAAACATGGCATTGGAGGTCACGCTCTTCAAACAAGAGCAGATGGATCTGGACAGTAATTGTAACCTTCTGATTCTCTTCATTTCACAAAGGATCAGATGGAGCATCTATACAAATTGTTTGACATACGTTTGGGAAATCCAATCCCTCAGCTTCCTGTTCTTTAGCCCAAAAAAGTATATCATTTGATAATGACGCGAGTACTATTTCTAACAGTTTCTGGTTTTAGATTCAGCTGACAGGATCATCACATTTTTTTCCTCATCTATGTACCTTGCGCAGGGAACGAGAAAGTTAAAATTGGTGATGGTTCACTCGCTTTGGTTGCGGGGAAATGACCCATTTCTGGTTCCCCATCTTGCTCACTTAAAAATGCATGTTCCCCTCCTATCTTAGAATCTCATCTATCAGTAAATTAACCAGAGATCTCAGCTACTGTATTGTTTTTTATCTTCTCATTGTTAATTTCATGATTTAGCCTCGGGGAAGATGATTGAAAATTCTAGACAAGACAATGGTCTCTATCCGATGCTCACTCTTTCCGTACAAAGCATGATCAAAATGTGTCTCAACTCTATTTCTACTTCTAGTGCGGGTGAAATTATGTTATGGTATAGTCGTAGGTCAAGCGAATTTGTTTATTTACAAAGATTGTTTCCCAAGTTATTCATCAATAAAAATCTTCTTACTTTATATTGTGAATAGTGTGAATTAGCTAAGCATCATCGTTCTATATTACATTCTCAACAATATAAAATGTCGGCATCTTTTACCATGATTCATAGTGATGTTTGGGGACTATGTAAAATCGAAATTCTTTATGGAAAAATGCGGTTTATAACATTTATTGATCATTATTCTCGGATAACATAGGTATTTCTTTTAAAAGATAAGTCTGATGCATGAAGTATATTTCAAAACTTTTACAAAATGATTCAGACTCATTTCAAACCAGGATCAAAATTTTTCAGAGAGATAATGGAAGATAATATTTTAATCAGATGTTATGGGATTTTTTAATTCATCATGGATTTATACATCACAGCTCGTGCCTCCATGTCCCTCAGCAGAATGGAGTGGTTGAACAGAAAAATAAACATCTCCTTGAAGTTGTTTGGGATATTAGTTTTCGTGCTAAAGTTCCCAGCTATCTTTAGGGAGAGGCTATTCGGACATCTACTTATTTGATTAATAGATTACACACACAAATTTTCAACTTTCAAACTCCCCTTACCATTTTTCAAAACTGTTTTCCTGATCCCCGTTTAATAACAGATATTCCACTGAAAATATTTGGTAGCTTGGCCTTTGTCATAATCATGGCTCAAAAATTTCAAAAAACTGGATCATAAAGCCATCAAATGCATATTTGTTGGCTATCCTGCAAACCAACGAGGATACAAGTGTTTTGATCCCACTTCGAAATTTTTCTCTCTCTATGGATGTCCCATTCTTCCACTAGTGAAGATAAATTCTTAATCAATTCAAATTTCAAAATTGAATTTGAAAATAATGAAAAACCTGAGCATACCGAGTAAGATCATAATCCAACTGACAATAGTAGAGGTAAGTAAAAGACATTATATTCTTTATACCAGGATAAGAGGTGCAAAGACGGGATGATGCACTACTTCAATACCGAGCCATGAATAACTCCAGTGCCTAATCCTGAGACACACTATGACACCTCAGCAATCTTTGAGACTCCAGCTCCAGGTAAGCCCATGATAATTCCCCCCAACTGTATTGATCTTCTTATTGCTCAAAGGAAAAGGTATTCGATTGTGCACAAAACATCCTCTCAAACTTCGTATCTTATATGAGGAGATGAGAGCTTGGGATAAGAATGCCACTCGGGATTATGCTGATTTACCTAGTGGTAAGTCGGTTGAAGGATGTAAGTCGGTCTTCACAAATAAATGCAACTCCACTGGGTCCTTAGAAACATATGGAGTTGACTAAACTGAAACTTTATCTCATATGGCTAAACTTAATACATTTCGAGTTATTCTTTCCATTGTTGTTATTCTGGATGTAAAGTAAAGATTAAACTTTTCTTTAAAATGGGGAGTTAAAAGAGGAAATATATATTGAACCTCCACCTGGTTTTACAAATGAGTTTGGATAAAAAGTTTGCAGGTCAAAGAAATCACTCTATGGGCTACAAGAATTTTTACTGTCAAGGACAATCTGATCATACGCTTCTCGATCCAATACAGACATGATCTCCATACTAATTGTTTATGTTGATGACATTATATTAAAGGAGATGACAAAGAAGAGATGAACATATTGAAGAAAAAATTGGCAAAGGTGTTTGAGATGAAAAATTTGGGATAACTGAAATATTTTCTGGGAAGGGATGTGGCAAGGTCCAAAAAAGGGATCATGGTTTCCAGCTGAGATGAGTGGTTGCAAACCATCATATACTACTATAGAGGCAAATACTAAATTATGAGATATCAAAGATGGCGTTCCAGTAAATACAGGAAGATATCAAAGAGTAGTTGGAATACTAATTTCTCACACACTCCACCTGACATTGCATTCGCAGTAAGTATGGTAAGCCAATTTACGCACTCACCTTTTGCAGAACATCTTGAAGCTGAGTATTGAATTATGGGATATCTAAAAGGAACTGCGGGGAAAATGACACTTTTTTTTGTGTGGAAAGAATGAGAAGAGAAATAGAAGTATACACTGATGCAGACTGGCAGTATCAATAACTGATAAAAAATATACCTCATGTTATTGCACGTTCGTATGGGGTAACTTGGTGACTTGGAGAAGTAAAAACAAGGTGTTGTTGCTAGAAGTAGTGTAGAAGCTTAGTTTAGATCCATGGCTCAATGAGTGTGTGAGGTGTTGTGGCTAAAAAGAATTATGGGAGAACTATCCTGAATTTGCGTGAGAGGGACCAAGCACATTGTAATTGACAAGCATTTCATAAAAGAGACTTGAGGAATGTGTAATCAGCATTCCTTTTGTTCCTAGCCCGTCGCAAGTTGCAGATGCCTAAGCTAAGGGACGTCACGACAAGCCTTGGGAAGAACAAGTCAGCAATTTGGGCATGATAGATTTTAGTGCCGATAAGATGATGGGATTTGATAGGATAGATATTCTACTTTGATAGTATATAGATCTTATTTGAAAATTTGGTAGGATAGGATATTTTACAGATTTAGTGGGATATTGTTGTGTATTTCTGCCTATTTATATCGCAACAATTGCAAAATCTTAAATGACTGAAAAATAGAAAGAAATGAATATCTTCTTTATTACAATTTGCTGTGCTTTCTAAATATTTTTACATCAACCACAAATGATTGTGGTGTCAAGCAATGAGGTATCACCTTGAGGAACTTCTTCAAATTTTTGGACTCATTCATTATGGATTGTAAAATTCCAACGCCATATTGAATGCTGTAACAAGAGTGCCATATTAGTTTAGTCCTGACTATAGATTGATAGTTTGCCAAATAAAAAGTGGCTTCTTTCTATTACCTCTCCATAGACAAAACAAGCCTTGCATCTGCTTCAGCTTTATGGTTTGTCATCAGATGATGGCTTAAAGCCCATCCAACAACCTTTTCTGCACCTTCAAAACATTCCAAAAACTAAATAGTCATCTCGTGTTCACAAGTTTAATGTATGGATTATAGAAATCATCAATAACAAAGTAAAACAAATTCTAATATCTAATACAGGGCTGCAAAAGAAATGCATACTCTCATTTGTAAGTGATTGGTCTTTGATGTTTAGAGTTTCTAATCCATCACACCCCAACCTATTACGGTTTAGGATCTGCATATAAAAAATATAAAGCAAATGTCAGGGTACAAGTGCCAGAGTAAGCAACAAGCCACTAGATTTCTTGTTTTTAAGTTTCAATTTGTAAGTATTGATTTTGTCATTCAACAATTAAATTCACGATTTTTCCTTTTTCCTTAATTTTTGGTGGAAAAAGCGCTAATCTTAATTCTACTAGCTAAAAAATGGTGAATCAATTAATAATTCTTTGATAAATATTTTGCCCAACTGCTTGCTCTCGAAATAGTCTATTCTTCATTAATTTTTCAAGAAGTTCATAGATACTATGAGGTGAAGATGAGGACTTAAAAATGAAAATCAGTCTAGATAGAACCCAGTGTTTATTCCATTGCCATATTACCCAAATTGCCATATTACCCAACCAATGCATCCTCTGATAATATTTGTAATGGCCAGTAATTCTCTGTATAGATGCAGGCATTAATGTTACTGTTGGAAGATCTACGTAAATATTGTATTATTGTGATTGATTTGTTAATATTTTGATTCCTGGTTGATAGAAAGATATTAGGAGTAGATTTATCTTATTTCCTTGTTTAGGAGATTTGTTTCTTTCTGTATTTCACTAGGTAGTCTTATATATACTGTTGTATTGTTATTCTAGAATATATGAAACGATAATTCCCCAATTCCTTTGTATCTTCTTAGTTAATATGGTATCATAGCGGAATCAAATATCCTAGGGATTATTTTGTCTTCCAAACCATGTCTAAATCCGAGTCTTCCACGCCGTCTCCACCCGATACTCAGATTATTCGAAACCCATCAGAAAATCATCCCATTCAGATCACCACAATTCGTCTCAATGGTGATAACTTTCTTCGATGGTCACAATATGTCCGAATGTACATTAGGGGGAGAAGCAAGATTGGATATATCACAGGATAAACAAAGACACCCGACATGAAAGATCCAACCTATGTCATTTGGGACGCTGAAAACTCAATGGTAATGACTTGGTTAGTCAATTCAATGGCTGGGGAGATAAGTGCAAATTACCTCTGCTACTCCACAACCAAGGAATTGTGGGAAAATGTTTCACAAATGTATTCTGATCTGGGAAATCAATCCCAGGTGTATGAATTGACTCTTCAACTTAGGAAAATTCGCCAAGGTGTTAACTCTGTGACTACATACTTCAATTCTCTTAAAAGAATTTGGCAACATCTGGACTTATTCAATGACTATGAATGGAAATCAACCGATGACTGCAATTACTATAAAAAAATGGTCGATGTTGGTCGCGTTTTTAAGTTTCTTGCAGGCTTGAACATTGAGTATGATGAAGTTCGTGGCAGAATTATTTGGGAGAAACCCCATTCCTCCTATTGGTTAAGTGTTTGCGGAAGTATGGCGAGAAGAGAGACGTAGGCAGGTTATGGTAGGAAAAAGGGCCATCAACAAGGCAGAATCTGTTGAAGGATCCACCCTGGCTATCCCTGAAGCGAACGCCATTCGCAAACCCTTCGACAAACCACGCACAAGAGATAAAATGGGCCCTGCAATTACTGTGATAAACCCAATCACACCCGAGAGACTTGCTACAGGATGCATGGGAAACCAAAAAATGGCAGGATGAAATGAGGCTGAATCTTCTCCGTTTAATAAAGAGCAGTTAGATCATCTCCTCAAACTGATAAAATCTTATTCACCACCTAATGCTTCGGTTGGTTCTATAGCACATACAGGTAGTAATCCATTGGCATTGTCTGTTTTTACTAGTGACAGCGCTTGGGTCATAGACTCGGGGGCATCCGATCACATGACAAACAACTCACACTTATTTGTCTCCTATACTCCGTGTTCTGGAATTGAGAAAATCCGAATAGCTGATGATAGTTTTTCATCTATTGCAGCCAAAGGTCACGTTAAAATTTCAGAATATATTACCCTAAAATCAGTTTTACATGTGCCCAAACTTGCTTGTGATCTTCTTTCATTAGCAAACTATGCAAGGATTCTAATTGTTCAGCTGTTTTTCTTTCTTCCATCTGTGCGTTTCAGGACCAGAACTCGGGGAGGATGATTGGAACTGCTAAAGAAGTAAATGGGCTGTACCACCTCGATGAGACTGCTTGCTGGAAAAATAAAGCTTTGGGTCTAGGTAGCACTAGTTCTTCTTTTGTCAATGACCAAGTAATGTTGTGGCTTCTTTTGTCAATGACCAAGTAATGTTGTGGCATAAGAGATTAGGACATCCTAGTTTTCTATACCTCAAACATTTGTTTCCAGAATTGTTTAGGGGAATTAATTATTCAAAACCTCATCGTGAAGCTTGTCATTTTGCTAAAGACCATCATGTTTCCTTTCCGATGAAACATTATTCTGCTTCAAAACCCTTTTATTTGATTCATATGGATGTTTGGGGACCATCAAAATTAAAACAATTTCTGGAAAAAGATGATTTGTGACACAAAGATTTAAAGATTTCTTTCTTATGATTGAAAATCAATTTCAAACTAAAATTGGCATTTTAAGAACTGATAATGGCACTGAGTACTTTAACCAACAATTGGGAGGATTCCTTCTTGAAAAAGGAATCATTCACCAATCCATTTATCGTGACACACCACAACAAAATGGCATTTCAGAACGCAAAAACAGACATTTACTTGAGGTTGCTCGAGCTCTTATATTTTCCATGAATGTTCCAAAATATCTTTGGGGGAATGCTCTTTTGACTACTGCCTGTTACTTAATTAATAGAATGCCATCAAAAATTTTAAAATTTGAAACACCTTTACAAACTTTAAAAACGTCGTTTCCCTTGTCTCGGATCACCAAAGATCTTCCCTTAAAAAATTTTGGGTGTGTGTGTGTGTTATGTGTATATACCCACTGATTCACGATCCAAACTTGAACCAAAATCAAAAAAATGTGTTTTCCTAGGCTAAACATCGAACAAAAAAGGGTTTATATGCTTCAACCCCAAAAAAAATTCACTAGCATGGATGTTCAATTTGTGGAAGATGTACCATTTTTCCAGGCCAATTATCTTCAGGAGTAGTACACTGGTGATGAAGATAATTTTTGGACAACTTTACTTATTCCAGAAATTATACCACCATCTGTCCCTATGATTAACTCTGATAAACAATTTTTGGAAACACCTGTTGGTAGTATGTACACCAGGAGGAGTTTTATACATGTGCCCGACACAACTGAGACAAGAGGGGACATATCGGCATATCCCATCCAGAACTTCAAGTTTACACCAGAAGAAGACCTCTCAGAACTGCTGCTGCCCCGATTACTTCTCAAGCAGGTGACCAACTCAACTTACCGAGCACTAGTCCTACAAATCCAGGTAATATAACTTCAACTCCTTCTGATATACCTTTCTCAGACATTGATGTCCCCATTGCCTTTAGAAAAGAAACCCGAGCATGCACTAATCATCCCATTGCAAAGTTTGTCTTATGAAAATTTATCCAACACTCATAAAGCTTTTGTGTCTAAGATCTCTAATCTATCAGTTCCAAGAACTATTCAGGAAGCATTAGGTGATACGAATTGGAACTTAGCAGTTATGGAAGAAATGACTGCCCCTTAAAAAAATAATACTTGGACTGTTGTTGAATTGCCAAAAGACAAGAAGGTTGTTGGGTGCAAATGGGTATTCACTATGAAGTGCAAATCTGATGGGAGTGTAGAAAGATACAAGGCGAGACTTGTAGCGAAGGGATTTACCCAAACTCATGGCATAGATTATCAGGAGACCTTTGCTCATGTCGCTAAAATCAACTCTATCCGAATTCTCTTGTCTCTTGCAGTTAACTCCAACTAGCCACTTCATTAATTTGATGTTAAAAATGCGTTCCTAAATGGAGACTTACAAGAAGAGGTATATATGGACTTACCGCCTGGATGCCTGGATTTGAAGAAATAATGGGAAAAGGAAAGAAATGTAGACCGGAAAAAGCTCTATATGGACTGAAGCAGTCCCCAGGAGCTTGGTTTGAGCACTTTGGGAATGTGGTAAGGAGACACGGTTTTTCACAAAGCCAAGCCGATCACACTTTATTCTTCAAACATTCTGTCGGCGGGAAAGTGGCCATTCTAATCGTCTATGTCGATGATATAACCATGATAGGAGACGATCACCGTGAGATAAACAACTTGAAGAGGCATCTCGAAGTTAAATTCGGCATTAAAGACCTTGGGAAGTTGAAATATTTCATTGGAATGGAATTTGCAAGATCAAAGGAAGTGATTTCTATCAATCAGCGCAAGTATGTTCTTGACTTGCTTAAAGAAACTGGAATGATGGGCTGCAAGGTAATAGATACTCCATTTGAACCTAATGTCAAGTTGAAAGCTGCTACACCAAATGAAGTAAAGGACAAAGAACGCTATCAAAGATTAGTTGGAAGACTGATCTATTTGGCTCATACTAGACCAAACATAGCCTTTGCAATCAGTGTTGTAAGCCAATTCATGCACTCGCCCAGACCTACTCACATCAAAGCTGTGTTCAGAATCTTGAGATATCTAAAAGGGACACCGGGAAAGGGCCTTCTATTTAAAAATAGAGGTCACCTTAAAGTGGAGGCCTACACAGATGCAGATTGAGCAGGTGATGTCAATGACATAAGATCTACCTCAGGGTATTGTACATTTGTTTGAGAAAATCTAGTCACTTGAGAAGCAAAATACAAAATGTAGGTGCGAGAAGTAGTGCTGAAGCTGAGTTCCGATCTGTCGCACATGTGTTTTGTGAAGTATTGTGGATCAAGAGTTAAAAGTCTCCTTACCAGCACCAAATAAGGTCTACTGTGACAACAAAGCTGCCATTTCTATAGCTCATAATCCAACTTTACATGACCGAACTATGTATGCCTTACATCCCTACCACAAGTCAAGTTGCTAACATACTCACCAAAGGTCTTCCCAAGGCGCAGTATCAAAATCTTGTTATGAACGACATATTCAAGCCACCTTGAGGAGGAGTGTTGGAAGATCTACGTAAATATTGTATTATTGTGATTGATTTGTTAATATTTTGATTCCATTGCTGATAGAAAGATATTAGGAGTAGATTTATCTTATTTCCTTGTTTAGGAGATTTGTTTCTTTCTTTATCTCACTAGGTAGTCTTATATATACTGTTGTATTGTTATTCTGGAATATATTAAAAGATAATTCCCCAATTCCTTTGTATCTTCTTAGTTAATAGTTACTCTGCCCTTGTCTGCATGCATGTAAGAGATTCAATTTGATAAGGGCAGGTTTCTGTACAATGTATCATACCAGCGTAAATATCTAAAGCAGGTGAATATAGATATGTAAAGAAGAAACTGCCTATGTTTACCAAAAGGTGATCTGTGTCAAGAGTAGTTCAAGTGCTAACCGAAATCAAAATATTTGCAAGCCTATACAATCACACAAAAATGGAAATCATGGGGGTCACTTTCATGCTGAAAAGAGAACTCACAGTCCGTAAATTATACAAATTTGCTTTCACTTTCAGGGTTTCAGCATCTTGATCTAATTGATGCTTCCAACTAACCAGATGACCTTCATCCTGAGATGTTGATGAACATCAATACACAATTTACTTTACCAAAGACAATTATGAAAAAGGAATTCCAGCACCAAACCTGAGGCATGTGAATTGTAACTTTATTAGGCAATAGTTTGGACAAAAGTTTAGTCGCCTTGGTAACATCCTTAGCTCTATCATTCAGCCTCCCAAAACTATCCTGGGATAATCAAATCCACATCATCTGAGGGCATGTAAAACACATGATGAATTGAGAATTCTAAGGGCCGGTACACTATCTCACAACACAAGAAATAATCTTTACCTGGAACAACGTTAGCCACCTAACACAAGCAACTGGGATATACCAGCTATATGATGATAAGAACCAAGAAGGAGAAATTTACTGAAAGCAAAATAGAAGGAATAAATTGAGAGAGTCTGTGCTCTCTACTTCTTCTTTTTTATTAATTTGTCAACTTAACTTGAATACAAAGAAATGTCCTCTATATATAGAGGAGAAAAGAGTTCTACTATCTTAGAATACTATAAAAGATAATCTTAATCTACAATTTAAATATAAGATAAGTAAATCTATAATCTAAGATCTACAAAACTCTTAGTATCCTTATCAATACTCCCCCTCAAGCTGGAGTGTATAAATTATGCATTCCAAGCTTGTCAATGAATTTTTCCAACATGGGTCGAAACAGGCCTTTAGTAAGTATGTCTGCAGTCTGTTCTGATGTGGGAATGTAGACAATGCTGATTGTTCCTTCATCAACCTTTTCTTTGATGAAATGTCGATCTACCTCCACGTGTTTGGTTCGATCATGATGTACTGGATTGTGTGAGATGCCAATGGCAGCCTTGTTGTCACATAGTAGTTTTAGAGGTAGTATTATACTCAATTTCAGTTCTTCAAGCAACATTTTTAACCATAAGGCTTCACAAACACCATGAGCCACTGATCTTAATTCAGCTTCGGCACTACTTCTTGCTACCACTTGTTGTTTCTTGCTTTTCCAAGTTACTAGGTTTCCCCACACAAAAGAACAATACCCTGATGTTGACCTTCTATCACTTATTGAGCCTGCCCAATCAGCATCCGTGAAAATTTCAACATCTCTTGTATCTGTTTTTCGAAAGAATAGGCCTTTGCCCGGAGACCCTTTTAAGTACTTTAAAATCCGATAAACTGCAATCATGTGTTCCTCCAATGGGGCATGCATGAACTGGCTTACACAACTCACTGGGAAAGCTATATCTGGTCTAGTGTGAGAAAGATAGATTAGTTTCCCCACTAGACGTTGATATCTTCCCTTATCAACGGGATTGCTGCTCATAGTTTCTCCTAGCTTTACATTAGAATCCATCGGAGTATCAACTGGTTTGCACCCAAGCATCCCTGTCTCCTTTAGAAGATCTATTACATACTTTCGTTGAGAGACATAAATTCCAGATTTGTTCCTCGCCACTTCCATCCCAAGGAAATACCTCAATTTACCCAAATCCTTCATTTCAAATTCAGCTGCAAGCCTTCCTTTCAACCTTTCTATTTCTTCTTGATCATCACCTGTGAGTATGATATCATCCACATAGACAATTAATAGAGTTTTTTTTTCCATTCTTATGTCTATGAAACAATGTATGATCAGTATTGGCTTGATGATAGTCAAGTTTCATGACTGCTTTAGTAAATCTATCAAACCAAGCCCGTGGAGATTGTTTTATTAGCCCGTACAATGATTTCTTCAGTTTGCAGACCTCATCCCTCTTACTTTCTTCATCAAACCCTGGAGGTAATGTCATGTATACTTCCTCTTCGAGATCTCCATTCAGAAAAGCATTTTTTACATCCAATTAATATAGAGGCCAATCAAGATTTGCTGCTATTGATAATAGTACCCTTACTGTATTAATCTTGGCAACCGGAGCAAAGGTTTCTTGGTAATCAATGCCGTATGTTTGTGTATATCCCTTTGCTACTAACCTTGCTTTATATCGATCAATTTGTCCATCAGCCGTATACTTAATAGTGAAGACCCATTTGCAACCCACTGGGGTCTTTTCCTTCGGTTTTTTTACAATCTCCCACGTGCCATTCATTTCAAGAGCTCTCATCTCTTCTAGGATAGCCTTCTTCTAGTTCGGGTCACTCCAAGCCTCTTGTATTGTAATAGGGATCTTAGTATTTGAGAGATTAGTCACTAAGGCTTGGATAGAAGATGACAAGTGTCCATAAGACACAAATTTGGCAAGAGAATGCTCTGTGCATGACCGAGTCCCTTTTCTCAATGCTATAGGGATGCCAAGATCTTCAAGGTTAGGTATATGAGATAAATCAGTATCAAGTTCAGTAGGTACCTCATTTGAAGCGGAATTTGAGTGAGAAGATTGAGTGTCAAGTCCAATGGATGGTGTAGGTTTTGCTACCTTTTTGGAGGGATCTTTGCGTGAGTAATGGAAAGGGAACGGCTGTAATAAATCTCCCCCTGCCGTGAGCTGCTCGAGAGGAGGAGACGGAGGGTCTGGGAAGTGAGGCTGTGAAGGCACGGCAGAGACTTCTCATAGATAATCAAAAGGCTGTGGCTGAGTAGAAGCTGGGCAAGGTGAGGGAAAAAACTCCCCCTCAAGATGAGCCATCGTGTCTGGTGTAGGAAAGAAAGGAGCCGATTCAAAGAAAGTGACATCGCGAGAGAAAAAGTATTTGTGCAGAGAGGGCGAGTAACAGCGATACCCTTTTTGGGTGGATGAGTAACCCAAAAATATGCATTTGTGTGACCGAGGATCTAGTTTACTACGATTTTGATCATGTATATGGACGAATGCAGTGCAACCAAACACCCGAAGATCGAGAGTTGAGAAAGACCGATATTCTGGGAACACATGATGTAGACAATCAAGGGGGGACTTAAATTTCAGAACTCTGAAAGGCATCCGATTTATCAAATAGCATGCAGTGAGGAGTGCATCTCCCCAAAAAAGCTTGGGAACATTAGAGGTGAACATAAGAGAGCGTGCAACTTCAAGTAGATGTCTGTTTTTACGTTCGGAAATACCGTTTTGTTGTGGTGTGTTAACACAAGAGCTGTGATGAATGATGCTGATGTGACTAGAAATAGACACATCTATTGCGCTTAATTGTCTACGATTTGGTATATTTTGATGGATAAATTGATACATATGCTACCTAATCGTATATTTGTGTAAATGTAGGGAAAGGTGAAGAAATCAAGCTAAAATGATGAAAGAAGCAATAAAGTTGAAGAAAAGAGGAAAAAACCAGAATACAAGACACATGTTGCTTCTTTCTCCTCAAATTTCTATATGTTCGAGCCACTTTTTGGAAATGTGGTCCATAGAAAAGTTGTAGAACTTTGAGTTATCTTCGCGTGGACAGCTGATTCATCAAATTCGGAGTTCGGACGAGAAAGTTACGGCCAAAATACGAAACTCGCCAGAAAAATGGAGGACAGGCGTAATTACGCCATTCACAGGCGTAATTACGCCAAGGCTACGGCATGTGTAGGCGTAGCTACGCCATTCTACGCGTAATTACGCCAGAAGAGTTTTGGAAAGTGTAAAAACTTGATTTCTTTCCTTCCCACATGGATTTTACCCTACTCCATCAGCCTCCATACCTCATATACACGATTTCTACCTCATATTAAGCATAATTTCATACCTTAGAATAATTTTTAGATTTTAGAGATTTTTTCCTTTCAACTTTTGTGAAGAACGCTTGAAGAACGAGGACGGAATCGACAAGCCGGAATCGTGCTTCCTTTTAGTAACTTTTTCTTTTCCTATTAGTTTGATGCTTTCTAGATTAATTTTGATTGTTTTTAATCTAGTTATGAGTAGCTAAATACTTTTGTGATTCTCGGTTTAGGAAAACGATACATTGGATGTTTACGATTCTTGTGAGATAAGTTTTGATTGTTGATTTTCTTTGAGTATCAATTGTTTTTCTGATTTGATTTTTCATAATTGTTATGCATGATTGTTGGATTGATCACCTAGCTATCGTTCATACAATTTAACGCTAAATTAGATATCAAATACGGAATCGTTTGATCTCTCTAATTTACGAAGCAACTAAGATTAATTAAATTCCGCTTGTGAGTTTGTTAATTCTTAGGAAAAACAATTGACTAGATTAAACATAGACGCTTGGATTATGTTGTTTAGCTTCATCGATCTCACTAGTTCATATGCTATCATCGATTTAAATCTTAATCGCTTGTATTTTGATTGATTGTTTGATAAGGGTTAAACTAGAACGCTTGGGCTACTTAACTAAACTTAAGGTGAGATAGGACTTTGATTATTGGATTAAACGTCCACGATGAATATTCATATGAGAATTGAATCGTATGTGAAGATCGATGATCAAGATAGTAAACGCCAATTGTAAAGTTAACCGAAAACCGAGAATCGCTCTTTTCTCATAAGTTAATTCATCTAGTTTAATTTTGCATCATAGTAGTAGTATTATTCAATTGATTTCAAAAACCCCTTTTTATTTTAGTTTGCATAAGTTAACACAAAGATATAACCTTCCTCGTGGGATCGATCCCTATTCACGCTACTACATTCATTACTGTTATTAACTTGAGAGGGTTAATTTGGGCGTACGCGATAAACGCTACCAGATGCCATTGGTAGTCAAAAAATCAGATAAGATGGAGTTAAAAAATTCTGTGCCATTATCCGTACGTAAAATTTTAATCGATGTATTAAATTGAGTTTTAACCATCGAATAAAAGTTTTGAAATACAATTCCAGCCTCTAATTTTTCTTTTAAAAGGTATACCCAACAAACACGAGTATGATCGTCCGTAAAAGTAATGAACCACCTCTTATGAGAAGTTGTAGACAGATGGGAGGGGCCCCAAATATCACTATGAATTAAATTAAAAGGCGCAGAAGATTTATAAGAGGATGGTGGTAAAAAAACTCTTGTATGTTTTGATAATTGACAAATCTCACATTGAAAAAATCATTGTGTCTAAACATAGAAGGAAACCAATGTTTCAAATAAGCAAAATTCGGATGGCCTAATCTAAAATGGAGAAGCATAATCTGTTGCACGCGGGAAAGAGGATGAGATGTTGGAGTATGGACAGCATGGCTCACAAAGGAATCCTCCTGAAGGTAGTAGAGACCTGAAATCGCCTTAGCACTGCCAATCTTCTTCCTCGAATTCCGGTCCTGAAAAACACAAGAGGATGGTGTGAAGTAGACAGTACAATCCAAATCTTTGGTCAACTTGTGGACTGACAACAAATTGCAAGCTAAAGATGGCACATATAACACATCAACGAGAATTAAATTAGGAGTTATGGATATATTGCCACGACCAACAACCGGGGCATAAGAACCATTTGCTATTTTTACTCGGTGAGTAGCCAACACTGGTAAAAATGTAGTAAACATATTCTTAGTTGAAGACATGCGATTGGACGCACCAGAGTCAATGATCCAATGCTCACCTGGCTGATTGAGAGCACTAAGGGCAACGTGCACAGTACCTGTGGCGGCACCTAAGGAGGAATTCTGATTGCTGGCCGATAGTAATTTGAGAAGCTGATCAAGTTGGGCTTTCGATATTGAAGTATCGGAGGAGGAGGACTGTTCCGATGCAAGAGCAACCTGTGGAGCCTTCCTATCCTTTGGCTTAAACCTGTTTGGGACCCAATCGGTTGGCTTACCATGAATTTTCCAGCATGTATAGACAGTATGCCAAGGCCGATTACAACGGTCACACCATGGTTTCCCATCCTTGGTGCGTGGAGTAGATGAATCAGCCGGAGTGTGAGTGATAAGAGCAGATGCTTCAGGATTCTGTAAAGTAGGCGAAAGCATCACATGACGGCGATTCTCCTCCCGACGTATAATTGCAAACGCCTCATCAATTGTAGGCAGCGGAGTTAACCCCAAAATACGGCCACGAGCCTCATCCAAATCTCAACCGAGACCCGCCAAGAAATCATACACGCGATCTTTAGCAATCAGATTACGATAAAGAACAGCGTCAGCCGGGTCTTTCCAGTCGCAAACCATAAACAAATCAAGTTCCTGCCAAATCCGCTTGAGGGAACCAAAATAATCAGTCACTGTCTTGTCTCCTTGCTTTAAGTTGCGGGATTGGTTTCGCAATTCAAAGATTTGTGAGGAATCAGCAAGGTCAGAGTATGCCAGGGAGACAGCATCCCATATTTCTTTGGCCGTGGAGTGAGAGATATGTGGAACTTATGCTATCAACCATGGAATTGAGAAGCCAAGCCATTACCATGGAATTGTGGACGTCCCAAGGAGCAAACAATGGATCAGTGGTTGGGGGTTGAGGAATAGACCCATCAAGGAAGCCGTATTTTCCTTTGCCACGAATTACCAATTGGACGGATCTCGACCATTGAAGAAAGTTGCTGCCCGTCAATTTGTGGTTGGTAATTTGTAAAGAATAGGAGTCAACAACGATTGAATTTGGAGGAATATGAGTGGGTTTATCGTCTGAAGAGGCCATGTGTGAGAAATATTAGAGATTTGTTGTGTCCGATGTTTAAGGGAGAAAAAAAAAACGTTGCTATGGTGCTGGAAACAACAGTAGGGTTGACGAGATTCTGCGTGAAGAAAAAAACGTCAAAGGACGTCGCACTTGCTGCGAGAAACGATGACGAAGAAAAAATCGCGAAGTTACTGTAGCAAAGCCGCGAAATTACTGTAGCGCATACTGTAGCAAGCCGCGAAGTACTGTAGCGAGGTTACTGTAGCAAGCCGCGAAGCACTGTAGCGAAAGTTACTGTAGCAAAATACTGTGCATTATGTCTAGAGAGAGAAGAGAGGTGAGGCATTCAAATCTTTTCCCGCCCAACCCTTTCGCCGCCAACAAAGCTTTCCGGCGCGGCGGTATCTAGCGGAGCACCGACTACCCAGCCTACACCCAACCCATTCCGAGTGTGAGAGAACCTACCCTAGCCTCGCGATCGGTAAGGATGGTCACCACGGCTCGAACACGGTTCACGGCTCACCATTGGCGACGGCGATTGGGCACAGACGCAGCCTCTGAACAGAGTTCTTGCGTCGCCTGGAAGGAAACTCCACTGCGTTCTTCTTCACTAACTTCCCGGAAACATGGTTCCCATCGGAAATGTGGCGCATTTTCCAGAAAATAGGTGCCGTTTGTGATCTTTTTATTCCGCAGAAACGTGACAAATATGGTAATAAGTTTGGATTTGTCCGGTTCAAGGGCGTTTGAATATTCAACAGGTGGAAGCGGACCTCAATAATATCAGGTTGGGGGCGTTCAAAATCAGGGCAAACTTGTCCAGGTTCGCGAGAGATGTTAAGGCAACTTCAGGGGTGCGTTCTCATCTCATCCCTGATCGGAGGACCATTCCTGGGAAATCTTATGCCCAGGCTGCAGCTTCAGATTTCCGACCAAAGCTGGAGAAGGACATGGCGGCTGCTAAGGTCAATAACCCGTTGGGCGACGAACGAAATAATATGGGAAGCATTGGATTGACTTTCAAAACTAAGAAAGAGGAGCTTCAATGGCTGGAGGGATGTGTAGTTGGGATTCTTCATGATTCTCAGAAATTGGTCGAGGCCCAACAAGATCTCAGCATTCATGGATTTGTCAATTCAAGGATCATTCCCATGGGAGGACAATCTGTGTTGATATGCAATGAGAACAGACCCAAGTTGCAAGAGCTATTCAACGACGACAAGGAGTGGATGGGACAATGGTTCAGTAAGATCAATTATTGGAACAAAGACTGCTATGCTTCGACAAGAGAAGTTTGGATTGACTGTTTAGGCATCCCCATTCAAGCATGGAACGAGAGGTTTTTCCATTTGCTGGCAATCAGATTGGGCAGATTATTAAAAATTGATGAGGAAACCTTGAGTCGACGGCGGCTAGATTGTGGCCGTTTTCTTATTGCCACTACCACTAAGACGTTCATTAATTTGGTGACACATGTTGACATTGATGGCACGATTTACTCAATCAGAATGATGGAGGAGGTGCCAAATCTAGCAGAGCCAAAATCTCACACTTCCGTTCAATTGGAGTCACCTCAAGCGTCACCATTCTCGGACTCCAACTACTCCGATGACTCCGTACCACAGACAATATTGGAGGAAGTCGGAGTTCAACAGAAGGATTACCAAGCCAACCTCACCGAATTAGGGGGTTCGGCTCAGGCAGATACGGAGGTTGTTCACTTTATCGAGGATGAGGAAACAAATGACGAAACTCATCATACTCCGACCACAGAGAAACAGTTTCTTCGAACCTATCAGCGAAGGAGATCTGAAGGCAAAAGGAATGTGATTCAAGAAGTCTGTAAAAATTTGCTTAACATTACATCCACGGAGGAGGACTGCTATGCCAAAGCAATTGAGCTTTGGATGATTGGCCAAAATTTGGGGATTATGGGGCATGGAAATGATGAAGAGATAATTCAATACCTTATGAACATGGAAAGAGAAAACGAGATGGCAATCCAAAAGAAGAGGAATGCTAATGAGGATTTTGGGGACGTCAATGTGAACCAATGATTATAGTAAGCTTCAATATTAGAGGTATAGGGGGAAGGGTGAAAAAAAGAGAACTGCGGGAGTTGGTGCATAAAGAAAAGGTGGACTTCTTGTGCTTACAAGAGACTAAAAATGAATTCATCCATAAGGACTTATGCAAAACAATTTGGGGGGGAGATAATTTAGATTGGGCGTACAAAGGCGAACTGGGGAACGCAGGAGGCCTTCTCAGTTTGTGGAATACGGAAGTTTTTGCATGGACAATTGTTGGGGAGAGGATGGTATTCTGGGAGTAGAAGGGTATTGGGGGATAAATCGAATCAAGTGCAACATCATCAATGTGTATTCGAGAGGGGACTTGGGCTCGAAAAGAGAGGTGTGGCAGACACTATCAGCAAGACTGGAACAGAATCAGAATGGATATTGGTGTATATGTGGTGATTTTAATGCGGTTCGACTTCCTCATGAGAGGAGGGGTCGATCTTCTGATCAGTACATTAATGAAATGAGAGATTTCGATTCATTCATAAGGAACTCGAAATTGTTAGACTTACCAATGGTCGGGAGGAAGTATACGTGGTATAGACCAGCTGGCTCATGCGTCAGTCGGTTGGACAGGTTTCTCCTATCTGCTACTTGGATTCAGGAAAGGCAGAACCTGACACAATGGGGATTGAAAAGAACTGTATCTGATCACTGTGCAATCATATTGAAGAATCATCAACCAGACTGGGGGCCTAAACCTTTCAGATGTTTAGATCCATGGTCACAACACAGAGATTTCAGAGATGTTGTGGAGAATGAATGGAATAGTTGTAACATTTCAGGCTGGGGGAGCTTTGTTTTAAAGGAAAAATTCAAATACCTAAAGAATAGTCTCAAAAGATGGAATAAGGAGGTCTTTGGTAGTATTGAAGCCAATATTGGGACATCAAAGGATTTGATGCATGAGTGGGATAGACTGGCAGAGTCTAGAGAGCTGTCTGAGGACGAGAACCGAGCCAGGCAACTACAGGCAGTCAATTTGCAGAATCAATTGGGGATGAAAGACACATTGTTACATCAAAAATCGAGACTTAAATGGATAAGAGAGGGTGATGTGAATTCAAGCTTTTTTCATAAGGTGATCAATCGAAAGAGGAAAAATTCGGAAATCGTGGGTTTGTATTTTGATGGATTATGGATTGATGATGTTCAGGGAGTAAAGGACGGGGTCCATCGCTATTTCTCTAATCAGTTTCAACAAGACGATTGGATGAGGCCAACGTTGCAAGGTATACAGTTCGGTCAGCTGACAGAATTAGAAAATGAATCATTGATCGCATGTTTTTCCGAGGCTGAGATTCGTCAAGCGGTATGGGATTGTGAGAGTTCAAAGAGTCCGGGACCTGATGGATTTAATTTCAGGTTTATCAAACATTTTTGGGAACACTTCAAAGCGGACTTCATCAGATTTTTTGAGGAGTTTCATAGGAATGGAAGAATAATCAAAGGAGGGAATCCATTTTTATTGTTCTTATCCCTAAGAAGAACAATCCAATTAGAATTGAAGAGTTCCGACCGATTGCACTCATTGGGTGTATCTACAAAGTTTTATCAAAGGTCCTTGCTCACAGACTGAGAAAGGTTATTGATAGAATTATTTCTCCATCTCAGTCAGCTTTTATTGGCAGTCGACATATTCTTCATGGACCGGTGATCGTTAACGAATTGATTGATGAATACAGAACAAATCGGAGAAAGGGTATGATTTTCAAAGTGGACTTTGCAAAATCCTATGATTCAGTCAACTGGAAGTTCTTAGATCATGTCATGGGGTTAATGAATTTTGATAAGAATTGGAGAAGGTGGATCATGGAATGTGTTACAAGTGCACAGGCATCTGTTTTGATTAACGGCAGCCCAACACAGGAATTTCCGCTCCACAGAGGATTAAGACAATGAGATCCACTGTCTCCTTTTCTTTTTGTCATTGTGGCAGAGGCTTTAAGCAGAATGATTGATAAGGCCGTTCATCTTCACTTACTTTCGCCATTATGGACAGGGGAGGATGAGGTCAAGATCTCACACTTACAATTTGCGGATGACACGCTGCTGATGGCCGAAGCGACAGTTCAAAATGCTATTACATTCAAAGCTATTTTGAGCAATTTCGAGATGCTATCGGGGCTGAAAATAAACTTTCATAAGAGCAGTCTTTTCGGGTTGAATCTGGAACAGTCAAGGGTGGAGGAACTGGCAGCTTTGTTGAATTGTAACGTGGGGGCCATCCCGTTCAAATATTTGGGTCTTCCGATTGGTGGTAATCAAAATCGTAAACGTTTGTGGGAACCGGTAATTGAGAAATTTCGGAAAAGACTGTCAGTTTGGGATGATAAGAGTGTTCCTTTGGTGGTCGTTTAATCTTGCTCAATGTCGTCTTGACTTCCTTACCGATCTACTTTTTCTCCTATTACCGTGCTCCAAAAACCGTGGTATCAAAATTGAGATCCATGCAAATTGATTTTCTTTGGGGGTAGGGGCAGTGGCCGGAAAGTAGCTTGGGTTAAATGGGATGAAGTTTGCAAAACAAAAACTAATGGGGGGCTGGGGGTTCGAAACCTAGAATATTTCAATAAAGCTTTATTGGGTAAATGGGGTTGGGATATGTTGAACAATGGGAATACGCTGTGGGGTAGAGTAATTAGGTCTAAATATGGGATTAGTGGTCAGAACATATTAAATCAAAGGGCTTCTCGGGGTAGGAGAAAGGCTTCGCTATGGTGGGGAGATATATTGAAATACTCAGTTCATGACACGTCGGGTTGGTTCACTGGAGGGTTGAGGAAACAATTAATGGTAGGGGGACTAAATTTTGGAAAGAGGTTTGGGTGGGTCATGAGAGCTTACAAGATAGATTCCCTAGATTGGCATTAATAGCAAGAGATAGGGATGTTTTAGTGGGAGATATGGGAGAGTGGATAGGGGGCTCATGGGTGTGGAAATGGGAGACGAGATCTATTTGATTGGGAGGATTCTTTATTGCTTGCTCTTTTATCTTGTTTGGACAGGTTGCCGCCACAATCGGAGGGAGAAGACTTCTGGACTTGGACAGCGGACGAGTCTAAAACTTACACGGTGCGATCGGCTTATGCACGCATTCAAGAGGAATTAGGTGCGGAAGGGAACGCGGCAATGATTTACAAGTCACTATGGAGGACGTGTGCACCAACAAAAGTGGCGGTGTTCACGTGGAGGGTGATCAGAGACAGGATTCCGACTATAACGAATCTCCGTCGAAGAAATATTATGGCTGGTTCAGATTCGGCAGAATGTGTTCTTTGTAAAGAAACTCAAGAGACCACAAAACATGTGTTGTTCATTTGCCCGGAATCTTATAAGTTGTGGATGAAATGCTATCAATGGCTGGGAATCTCAACAGTTCTCTCGGCGGACCCCGTGGACCGTTTATTGCAACACAAGGGACTGTGGAAGCATGCTAAGGGACAGAAGGAGTGGATGACTATTTGGGAAGCAATCATTTGGACCATTTGGCTGCTGCGCAATAATCTTATTTTCAGAGGAGCTGACGATATCAAGGGAGATCTGCTAGAATTAATCATTTTTAGATCATGGTTTTGGATTAGTAATAGAGGACATCATAGATTGGGGAACTCGTATTGGGATTGGAGACATGAGCCTTTAATTTGTTTATTAGCTATTCGTAGTTCTGGTCAAGGATAGGATTCGTACGAGTTCATTGTGGTTATGTTTTTAGTTGTTTTGTATGAGTATTCTAGTACCTCTGGTACTTATTTATATTTTATTACGTTTCGCCAGAAAGAAAAAAAACTGTAGCAAAGTACTGTAGCAGAATCGCGAAAATACTGTAGCAGAGCCGCGGAGTTACTGTAGAAATCACAGACTTTATTCGCAATTTACGTCGAGTTTTATACGAACGACGCTGCGAAATTCACAGAATTTTGCTGTAAGAAAAAAAGTTGATATGTGATCTTCTGGCTCTGATACTATGAAAGCAAAATAGAAGGAATAAATCGAGAGAGTCTGTGCTCTATACTTCTTCTTTTTTGTTAATTTATCAACTTAACTTGAATACAAAGAAAGGTCCTCTATATATAGAGGAGAAAAGAGTTCTACTATCTTAGAATACTATAAAAGATAATCTTAATCTACAATTTAAATATAAGATAAGTAAATCTATAATCTAAGATCTACAAAACTCTTAGTATCCTTAGCAATATTTACGGACAGGTGTACTAATCTATTTCATAAAAAAGAATACTATGATCAAGGTAAGCCCTAGTTGAAAAGTTAATTTTTAAGTAACTATTCTAAGATTTAAAATTACACAACTTATTATTGCTTCCTTTTGCGGTAGCTCGTTAAAGATTCACTGTAAAATGTGCCGCTTGTAGAAGAGTTGGTAAGTCTAACTTCATATATATCCTTGTAACCATGTTATAGAACTCGAGAAAATTATTTACTCTATATTTCTTAAAGGTACAAGATACAATAAACTACACATGTGTCCTGAGACCTAGGCTCAAGATTCAGTTCAAGGCGCACACCTGATGGACATGAACCGCACTAAAGACACGTTTTTGTTAGAAATTAAATGTATAAAGGAAATCATGTCATAGGATATCTATAATAAACTTGGCAAACAATAGAACAATAGTAAATCCAATATTCATCAGCGTAAAGAAAAATTTGAACATTTCATTTGCACACTTGAACATGTTTGAGTCTCAAATTTCACCAAAACACGTGGTTCGTAGCCAAGGTGTACACCTCATTCCAGAGTTGGGCTCTCATTGCACCTTGAACTTTAGTTCACGCTAACAAAGGTGCATTCTACTAAAGCCTTCATGGTATCAGAGTAAATTCTGTAAAGAGGCTGGAAGCATAAACAATTCCATTGTTCCTCAGAAAAGTCCTTAGTCGTTGCGAGTCATCTCAAACACCATGGAAGCTCTCATCAACGCCTCAATCGCCATAACTAGTTACTAGAGAATGCTAAAATTAATTACAGTGGTCAAATGAGTGATGATTGTATTCTCCGTGAAAGGAGAGATGAATACCTTACTAGTGAGGCTGTGGAACATGGAAAAGAAGATCCAAAGTTTTGCACAAGGCAGGCTGGAAATTATCTCCTTATATAATGGTTGTATAACTTTAAATGAATAATGAGATCGGGGACAAGTTTCATTTATGAAACTGCTATATAGGTATCTCTCAAATCGAAAAACTAGTCTAAGTTGTTCTCAATATAGTTCATCCTCTCACGCAATACTTTAATATCTATAAGTAAACGGCAGAAACATAGGAAGACAAATTCTTATTGATTCTGTTTCTGATACAAGATACAATTTTAAGATCCTATATTCATAGGATACAAGGTCGCAATAAAATCTCTAATTATATGGCTATACAAGATATAATATTTGATCAATCAAATCTTATCATAAATATAGAAGATATATATATATCTATATATTTTTTGATCAGACAAATAAAATATAATATAAAAGGTTGTGCGAGAAGCACAATAAAGTTACTACAAGATTTAGCGAACTGTAAAATAGTGACACTCTAGTGGTATTCTAGGAAACTAAACTGCTAACAAACAGACTAACGGTTCCCGTCTCCAATCAACAAATGAGTACAAAAATTTATCATTTCCTCTATTTGTGATCCAAAACCAAGATCTGTAAATAACGAGTTCCAATAAATCTTCCTCCTTCCTCTCTCCGCCTTGGAAACACAAATTGTTTCGATGAAGCCATAACGTCCAAAGTAATGTGCTCCAGATCGTCCTCCAAGCTTTCCTCCCCTTTTTCCGTGTCCATAATCCCTGGTGCTGCAGATACTGGGTCACGGACTCCGCAGGCAATACCGTAACGAAGCCCAGCCAGCGATAGCATCTCATCCATAAGTCATAGGACTCTGTGCAGCCAAAAAACAGATGCTGAGATGTCTTCTCCGTTAAGAGGCAGTTCGCGCATTTCCCAGCTTATTCTCCCGTAAGTATGTTCCTTTGACGGAGGTTTGATCTCGTCGGTAATCGGTCTCGAATTACCCTCCAAGTAAATGCCTCCACCTTGGAAGGGGCCAAAGTCTCCCAAATTGACTCATATGTCGCCGATAAACGTACATCAATTGGTGAGTCATCCAACATTGTGGCATATGCTGATTGAACAGAGTATCGTTTGGAATCATCACTTTGCCAGATCCACATATCCTCTTGTCCCTGTGTCAAAATGTACCTGTCCAACAAAGAAACCAAATCATGAAATAAAGCAAATTCCCTCTCCAATAATTCTCTTCTCCAATCCCAACGCCACTCCCACAACCCCTCCACCCAGGCCCCCATCTGTGCTATAAGAATTTCTTTATCACGAGCTAATAGCGCTAATCTAGGGAATGATTCCTTTAAACTATTATTCCCCACCCAAACATCGCCCCAAAATCTAGTTCCCATCCCATTCCCAACTTTTCTGATGATCCCTCTGTTAAACCACCCCGATTGATCCTGAAATGTACACTTCAAAATGTCTCGCCACCAATGCGAAGCCTGTACCATCCCCCTCCCCCCCTCCGCTTCATCTAACAGACTCCATCTAGTAAATCCATATCTAGACCTAAGTACCTTCCACCATAAATTACTTTCATTATTTAAAATCCCCCAACCCCATTTCCCCAAAAGCGATTTATTGAAATGATCTTCGGAGCACGATAAAAAGATAGATAGTAGATCGGTAAGGAAGTTAGCACAGCATTGAGCAGAAGCAATCGACCTCCCAGAGACAGACTTTTATCTTCCCAAGCCGCCAATCTTTTCCGGTATTTATCAATCACCGGATTCCAAGTAAGTTTATGTTTGGGATTCACCCCAATTGGTATCCCTAAATATATGCATGGTAATTTACCCACCTTACACTGCAGAGAGTCTGCTAAGGTGGTAATCAAATCCTCGTCCACATTAATCCCCATTAGCCGGCTTTTATGAAAGTTGATTCACAGCCCAGAAAGCAATTCAAAATTGCTTAAAATTCCCTTGAAAACCAAGGCATTATCCTTTGTTGCCTCGCCGACAAGCAATGTGCCATCTGCAAATTGAAGGTGTGATATCATTATTCTATCTCTGCCCACATATAGAGGTGATATTATCTGAACCTATATTGCCTTTGCAATCAATCTACTGAGGGAGACAATCACAAACAAAAAAAGAGATAATGGATCTCCTTGCCTCAATCCTCTCTGTAACCTAAATTCCTCTGTTGGGCTCCCATTAATCAAGACAGACGCTGTGGCGCTTGAAATGCACTCCATTATCCATATAATCCATAAGAGTTCGCATACTCCATTTGCCATGGCTCTAAATTCAGCTTTTGTACTGCTTCGTGCAACTACACTCTGTTTTTTACTATGCCATGCAACAAGGTTCCTCATACGAAGGTACAATACCCAGTGGTTGATCTTCTATCAGAGATTGACCATGCCCAGTCTGCATCAGTGTACCCTTCTACATGTCTTAGATCATACTTTTCAAATAACAAACCTTTTACTGGAGAACTCTTAGGTACTTCAAAATCCTATAGGTAACTCCCAAATGTTCCTTGTAAGGTGCATGCATAAATTGGCCGACAACACTAACAACAAAGACAATCTCTGGTCTTGTATGGGATAAGTAGATAAGTTTTCCTACAAGGGGTTGATATTGACCCTTATCTGCTGAGCTCCTTCTACACTCTCTTAGTTTGTGATTTGGATCCATGGGAGTGTCATTTGGCTTACATCCACTCATCCTTGTTTCTTCTAATAGGTCCAATACATACTTTCTTTGAGATAAGGATATTCTCTTCTTTGATCTAGCCACTTCCAGACCCAAGGAATAACGCAAGTCACCCAGGTCTTTTATTTCAAATCCTACTGCAAGGTTCTTCTTCAATCTCGTGATTTCCTCACCATCATTCCCTGTCAGTATTATATCATCAATATATACGATTAAAATAGCAATTTCACTAGGGTCCCTATGTTTTACAAACATAGAATGATCAGCTTGGCCTAGGCTATATCCTTCTTTTTTAACAAACTGAGTAAATTTATCAAACCAGGCACGTGGGGACTGCGTCAACCCATAGAGACTTTCTCAATTTACATACTTTGCCATCGAACCTATCTTCAAATCTTGGTGGTACATTTATATAAACTTCTTCTTCCAAATCTCCATTAAGAAAATCGTAATTACGTCCAGCTGATGTAATGGCCACTCAAGATTTGATGCAAGAGAGCCGAACCGAAATTTCAGTTTTGAAATTTCAAATCGAAAACCGAAATTGTTCTGTTCGATTTTAACCGAACTTTTCGGTTCGATTCGGTTTGGTTTCGGTTCGAACTGTACTTTTTTTTATTATTTTACTTTTTAAATTTTTTTTTATAAATTGGATGATTAATTGATGCAAATTCAACGTAAATACAAACACTAATACATCATACATTGGATTAAATGAATTCTGAAATTTTGACATTTTAATTTAAAATTTCTAATATTATTTTGAAGTTATTTAATACAAAATATCGAGTTTAAATGAGACAACAAAATAAATTATATTATACTTTAAACACGTTGTTAATTTACGAGTTCTTATTCATACAATCAGGAGCGAAACCATTAAAAAAATTATTTAAACCATTAAAAATATTATTTAAATTTTTTTAAAAAAATTTCTCTTCGGTTTTCGGTTAACCGAACCCTGTTTTTTTTTTAAAAAAACCGAAAACCGAAATTTTCCTGCTCGGTTTGGTTTGAACCGAGCTTCTTTGGTTCGGTCCGGTTCGGCCGGTTAACTGAACCGGTGAACACGCCTAACAGGATTCGAATGGTGTTAAGATTAGCTACTCGGGCAAATGTTATGTTGCACGGATACGGATATGTGGATACGTAGATACGGGTACGACTGCACTGGATTTTTTGAATTTGTAGGATACGATACGTCCGGATACGACAAATTTTATTACTTTATTTATATATATATATAAATATATAATTAATAATATTTGTAAGAAATCAAGTTTCAAGCATATAATCAACATTAGAAATCATAATAAAGTTGCAAACTCACCAACTTCACGACAAATGGTAAAATATTAATCCAGGGCATCTAAAAATTTTCAAGCATATAATCGACATAAACACATTAAGATGGTTAGAAAATAGGGATTAAGTTAAATAATTTAATTTTAATTACAGTTTCAACCATATGTTTTAAAAAAATTCCGAAAATTCCCATATATAACCCGTGTCGGATACGGTCAGCGGCGTATCTCGACCGTATCGTAAACATATTTGAAATAAAAACTTATTTTTTGTCCCCAGATGTTTTGTCCCCAGATACGCCTCGTGGCGTATCCGATACGTAGCGGTGCCATATTCGAGCGTATTCGTATCCCAGAAGTATCCGATACTTGACCGTGAAATTTTTTGGAGTATCGGTGCAACATAGGGCAAATCTATCCTGGTAGTCAGGTCCATAGGTTTGAGTAAAACCTCTTGCTACTAATCATTCTTTATAGCGCTCCACGGATCCATCTGAGTCAAACTTTACAGTAACTACCCATTTGCAATCTACCACTAACTTTCCTTTTTGTAGCTGAATAATTTCCCAAGTGCCGTTTTTTCCATTGCCTCCATCTCTTCAAGAACAACCCTCTTCCATTCAGGAACTTTAGAGTATCATGTACAGTTTTTGGTATGTCCATACTTGACAATTGTGATACGAATGCGGAGTATGAAGTTGATAATCTATTATACGAAATAAAATTGAAGAGTGGGTGTTGTGTGCAGGTCCTAATTCCTTTCCTAAGTGCAATAACGAGGTTTTTAGGTTCAGAAATTCTACCTGCAGCTGTAGTGTCCATGAGGCAGGGATTATGGTCGGATATTTCCACAGCTTGCGGATCAGGATTGGGGACAAGCTCTTGGTCTTGCGGAAGCGTAGAGGTGTCACTATTTTTTTTAGTCCTTTCTCCCCTAGTATAAACCTGTCCAAATCTATTTTTGTTCGACTCCAACTTGTTTCCACCAATTTCCATCCCTTCGCTAGGTGGGAAGAGGAAATTAACACAAAAATCATTTTCCTTTTCAACCCTTGACCCTAGGAGATCATTCCCTCCCTCAAGGGGAGTTTTAAAAAAACTTCGGGATTCAAAATGTGACATACATAGTGACAAGGTATTTTCCAGATTTGGGATCAAAACATTTATATCCTTTTTGGGTAGGAGAGTAACCGAGAAAGGCATCTCATATGGCACGAGGATCAAATTTATCCCTATGATGATTATGCACGTGAATGAAGGCGACACACCCGGACACTTTTAAAGGTAAGTCGTGACAATGGATAGGTGCTGTTAAAAAACGTAGGCGTTTGAAAATTCAGAACTCATGATGGCATTCGATGTATGAGGTAAGTGGCTGTAAGAATAGCCTCTCCCCAAAGATATTTAGGTACCTCTGTAATGAACATCAGTGACATAGTTACTTCAAGGAGATATCTATTCTTACGTTCTGCCACCCCATTTTGTTGAGGAGTGTCAACACAAGAGTTATGATGAATAATGCCTTTTTCGTCAAAAAAGGATTTTAAGATTTCATTAAAATATTCTACACCATTGTCACTGCGAAACTTTTGGATTTTTGTTTGAAATTGTGTTTCGATCATGTAAAAAAAGATTTTAAAACAGCTCTCTACCTCCAATTTAGCTTTTAATAAATACATCCATATATGGATGTGCTGGGAAGGATGCACGATGATGTTTAACTAATTGACACACATCACATCGAAATAAATGGAATTTTTTATTACGAAATAATGCTGGAAATAATCGTCTCAAATGGCCTAATCTATGATGCCAAAGCATAATGTCATCATCAGAGTGAATCATAAATGATTGAAAAACAGAATTTAAATTCAGCGCAATTGAGGAACGCCCATCTTCAAAATAAATAAATAATAGAGATCATCACACTCCTTAGCATTGTCAATCACCCTCCCGATTCTAGATCCTGAAAACGCAGTGATTGGACACAAAGTTAGCAGAAACTTTAAATCAGAAGTGAGTTCGCTAACAGACAGTAGGTTACATGAGAGATTAGGGGCATGAAGCACGTTATGAAGAATTAGGTGATCATAAATACTAAATGTTCCTTTCCCAGCGACTGCTGAGAGTGACCCATTAGCTACTTTAATTTTCTGATTGCCTGCACTTGGGTGATAAGAAGAAACAAATTAGAGCAACCTGTCATGTGATCGGTGGCACCGGAGTCGATGATCCAAGGGCACGAAGGGCTGGATGAAGTATGAAGAGCTGTGGCGTTGGGGAAGTTACCTGTTTGGGCTAATGAACATGAGGAACTAGCTGTAGAAAAATGTGTGGACTGAAAAAACTCGTACAGTTTGTTCAATTGTTCCTTGGTGAAAGAGGGAGTCGCACTTGTAGGAGCAGGGCTGCTGGAATCTCCAGTATTGGCTTTAGGAACCTTCTGATCACGGCTGGATTGACGGAATGATCGTGGCTTCCAATCAAGGGGTTTTCCATATAATTCCCAACATGTGTCCCTTGTATGTCTGGGGGTATCACAGTAATCATACCAGGAGGGCTGGGGATTCTTCGTGATGAAGGCAGGGACATCATTTGAAGCTTTGGTATGTAACATAACCTTTCTTTGCCCTTTTTCACGCCTTACTTCAGCAAAGACCGCACGAATCAAAGGTAGCGGACACCGACGTCATCAAGGATAGGGTTTAAGCCAGCCAAAAATTCAAACACACAATCATTCTCCTGCCGCTGAAGGAATCGGCTTGTATCAGGCTTGTAATCCCAGTTATTATCGTAACAAAGGTCTAATTCCTGCCACAAATTCAGAACTTAATTATAGTGGTCCGTCACTTAACGATCACCTTGTTTAGCCTGCCAAAGCCGTGTCTTCAGATCAAAAATTTGAGAAGGATTTGCCAAATCAGAATATGTTTCCTTGACAGCCTCCCAGACATCCTTTGCTTTGGGGAGAGACAAATATGTTTTACCAATAATGCATCCATGGAGATAATCAGCCATGTTGTAACAAGAGAACTCTCAGATTTCCACACCCTCCAACTGGAATCATTTGTAGAAGGTTCAATGGTTTCACCATTTAGATATTCATATTTGCCTTTACCACATAATTGAGGGATTCTGCCCATTCCAAATAATTTTTGCCATTCAAGTTGTGAACGGTAAGATGGATGGGAGTACTATCCACCGAACCAAACAGTGGTTGGGGTGGAGAAGCCGTTGTCTTCGCATCGTTTGAAGAATCCGAAGCCATTGAATTACAAGGATTGTCTAAGCAAGTCAGTCGCTAGGCTGGGTAAATTAAATCCAGCAAAACGTTGGGAAGGAAACGTCAGTTGGGAAAGAAACGTCAATCACGATGAAACTCTAATCGCGATGAAACGTTAATCACGATTGGGAAGAAGACCAATTGTGTTGCACCCGATGAAAAATCGCGAATTAAATCGCGATTAAGCAGAAACCGGAGAATCAATTTTCAGAATAAAAAATCGCGACTGAAATCTTGATGAAGAGAGACAATCGCGATGAAGCAGAAGCCAAAGAACAATCAAAGTTCAGAGGTAAAAAAATATTTGAATCGAAGAATAATCCTTTGGCTTTGGTACCATGGTAAGTAAACGGCAGAAACATAGGGAAGACAAATTCTTATTGATTTTCTGATACAAGATACAATTTTCAGATCGTATATTTATCGGATACAACGTAGAAATAAAATCCCTAACTATATGGCTATACAAGATATAAAATTTGATTGATCAAATCTTATCATATAGGTGAGTTTGTCAGAAAAGTTAACCCTAGGGGTGAATGTTCATCTCAATGGATCATTGATTGGAGCCTCTAACTAAATGACTGAGAATCCCACTACATTCTACAAACTCCACATCAACACTTTGTAAATTAAACCAGACTATCAAAATTTTTAAAATTCACATGCTCCAATCACTTTTAGACACCGATCCCACTTTTCCCTCCAATCTCTACGTTCACACCTTGCAAAGGAAACTTGGACCACAAAATAAAACAAGTGGTCAGTGTGTTAAGTGGTAGGAACTAGGAACCTACTCATGTATGATTTATATGATAATCAATTAGCTAATAAGATAGGTATCTAAATTTTAGGATCTCAAATTACACCACTTGTAATTCTATTTCCTTTTTTTTTATCAGAAAAATAAATATTATATTAAAATAGAGTACCAGAAGTACTCCAAAAGTTAACAGAAGATATCCCAAACAAGATAGACGATAAGTTAAAGTGCTAATAAACAAACCCTCGTTTCCACCAATCCGAGTGATTCTATTTCCTTGGTAGCTGTTCAAATTTGAGTTTTCTGTGATTCTTTCTAGGAGGAGTTGATAGTCTAACTGTATGTGCACACGCTCACATGAAAACATCTAGACACACACATACATATATCTAATTCAAGAATTGTCCACTGGCCTCACTAACTGCCAACTATGTAAGAGGTTCAACATACAGTTTGTATCTGTTCCAATTTTCTGAATCTAGCTTAAAGAATTACAAGAATGCTTGTAACAAATAAGGATGATGGATACATAATGTTGTTAAGATAGATGAGTTTCATGATAAGCACAAAGACCTCATATAAATGTAAGGCGACTTGAAAAAAGCTAGAAAGGTTGCTAAATAAGACGGACTAGCAAATCCCTCAGTTTGTGAAACACAAACACATGCTTCATTTCCAAAGATGAAAAAAATTGTATCCTCCAAGACAACATAAGAGTTGAAAATACTCTTTATTAATTGAATAATAAAAGAGTTACAATGACTATCTATTTATAGGTGAATATAAAGATTAATAGAAGTAAACTACCTGATTTATCTCTATCTAAATCAAATCAAATCAAATCTCTAGATAATATTATCCTACCAAACTTATAATATTATCCTACCAAGTTTAAACACAAAGATTTAAATACTAAATCTTTATCTAATTATTCAACACTCCCCCTCAAGCTGAGTCATATATGTTTATCATGCTCAGCTTGAAACTCAGGTCTTCAAATTTAGGGTAGTGAAGAGCCTTTGTCAAGATGTTATCAACTTTTGTTTGAAACTTCCTTCTCTTTCTCAGAGTCCTGCTCCTTCTCTTGGAGTCTGCGTCTGCTCCTCTTTTGTGAGTCTGCGTCTGCTCATCTTTTGTGAGTCTGCGTCTGCTCCTCTTTTGCGAGTCTGCGTCTGCTAGTCTACGTCTCCTCCTCTTTTTGGAGTTTGCGTCTGCTAGTCTACGTCTCCTGCTCTTTTTGGAGTTTGCGTCTGCTAGTCTACGTCTCCTCCTCTTTTTGGAGTTTGCGTCTGCTAGTTTACGTCTCCTCCTTTATTTTGGGAGTCTGCGTCTATTCCTCTTTTGAGAGACCGAGTCTTCAACAATAGATTTGATATTATCTATTATTATTATTATTTTTTTTAATAATAAATGAAATTACTGAAATGAGTGAACATATTCTGCAACAGTTAGCATCAGTGCAGGCATGAATAGAACCAGCGTCTTAAACTGCAACTCCAAATAAGAATGGAGAATAATAATCATAATAACACCAGCAATCTTTGACTTCATAGGACAAAATTGTCTGGCTCAAGGACTGGTAGTCCAGTCGTCTGCATTTGTTTGCACATCCATTGCCAGTTCTCTGGAGCTACCTCACCACCAAGTATTGGCAGTGTTTGGCCAAAAATTCAAGTGCCGAGTCAGGATCCACATTGTTTTCACCCCTTACAAGTTCAGCTGCTTCATCCTCATTGGCAAAGCAAAGGTCTATGCTCCCCGACTCCAGCAACTGTAGAAGTGGCAACCTAAACTTCCGCACCATCTCAAAACTTGCCAGATCAAGTGAACAGAGACACCCTCTTGCTTGGCAATCTTGATGGCTGCCTGAATAACTTCTATATTGAATATTGCATATCTCAGCAAGAGCCACTTGGAACCTTTCAAATCTGCTGTAGCCAATTCATCTGCCTTTACTTTTACCGCTGTAGAGAGACATGTACGCATTGTACGATTGCCTAACTCATCAACCAAGCACACACACTGTCCAGTAGGTCCCTTTTTCAGCCTCAATCTGGAGAGATCAACCCTGGAAGAGGTCATATTATTTATGAACAAGCTTCCTTGATCATCATCCCCACATACCCCAATTATACCACAAGTGACCCCAAACCCAGAGGCCAGGCCTCTGATAGTGTTGGCTACACTTCCCCCTGCTATGGTTATTAGGGGAGATGTAGTTTCAGGGGAATCCTTAATGTGGGTATTAACCTCACTCAAGATGAACTTCAACTCTTCAGCTGCAACAGGAAACGAGCCACCGCGCTCGCCAGGAATTCGGGAGAGGAGAGACCAATCAATTCTGGCCACATGGTCCACCATGGCCGAGGGCTGGAGTCCCAGTATCAAAGGTGCAGGTGCATCAGCAGCAACATCATCATTATAATTTTCACTCTTGATTTTTTGTTGAACTTCAACACCCATTACTTTAGAGGGATATCCGTATTTTTGGGGGGAGGAAACTAGGGTTCTGAAACAGGAACCTCCCTTGTTACTTTCCCTGGGTTTTCCGCTCTGCTGCCCACACTAGTCGCAAAATTACTGTAGCAATAGTCGCGATTTTACTGTAGCAAGACGGTAAATTACTGTAGCGAAGTTACTGTATCAAGACGGTAAATTACTGTAGCGACGCGGAATTACTGTAGCGACGCGAAAATACTGTAGCGGAAGTCGCGTGCTATTGGCTGCTGCTAGGATTTGCTTTACGGCTACTATTTGAAGGCCTAGCCGCCAGCGGTTGAGTTGAGATAGCAACAACTCGCCGGCGGCTAGGGTTTGATAAACTTTTAACCTTAGTTTTTTTCAAACCTAGAGCTCTGATACCATGTAGAAAATAAATAATCTGAGAGTTGAAAATACTCTTTATTAATTGAATAATAAAAGAGTTACAATGGCTATCTATTTATAGGTGAATATAAAGATTAATAGAAGTAAACTACCTGATTTATCTCTATCTAAATCAAATCAAATCTCTAGATAATATTATCCTACCAAACTTATAATATTATCCTACCAAGTTTAAACACAAAGATTTAAATACTAAATCTTTATCTAATTATTCAACACAATACAATGACAATATTGAGAGAAATTAATCAACAGATTCTTACAGGGAAAGTCAAGTCAAGCAAAGCAGTCTGGTGACTGCCGAATTTTGTGAAAAGCAAACCGCCAGGGTGAGACTGCAGAAGAGAAAACTGGCTTTACAAACGAATCCGAAAATATTTGTCTTGAAATTGACTTATACTTGATGAACATAATTCATTTATGTCAACCCATGCAGCTTGATTAACACAACAAAGATAGAGCAAATATATATATATGTATATATATATATATATATATAAAGAATATAAGAGGAGAAAATTTCTACCTTTTCCTTAGAATTGTCAGTTTGAATGTGTGTACCAATAACTACAACATTATCAGGTAGCTTCTCAAGCTTGCTTTTAAAAATAGCATATGATTCTGAACTTCCTGCCATAGACTTCTCCGCATCTTTCATAAACAAAATAAAAGGGGAATCCCTGCTCTCTTCAAATACAGTCTAGCAATTGGTAAGAGTAAATTTAGGTAATATTAAGTAACCATCTCAATCTAAACCCATCGTTTTAAAAAAAAAAAGCGAACACACCTCAAACATAGTGTTAATCAGCAACTTGTCCATATCCTCAATGCCAGAGGTATCCAAGCGAAGTTCATTGACTAGATGAAAAAAAAGAAGATACTGTGCGTATGAGAATAAGGAAAACTCTGAATTTCATACCGCACAAAGCTAACAGTAATAAAGTAGAAATGTTAATCGAGCTGGGCATCACCATGGCAGAAGAATCCGTGACCATTATCACAAAGACCTCCAAAATCAACCCCATCAGCTACGAGTCTGTCAAATCTTACACCAATTTTAGACTGAGGGTTATCTTCAAAAGGTAAGAGAGCCTTCCCTCGCATTCCAGGAGTTGGTCCCCGAATGGTCGAGCTAAAAAGATGTTATGTCATAATAACACATAAAAATCAGAATGCTTCGAACTTTTGGTAACTAAGATGCAGAACACCGCAAATCAAGGTGAAATCTAAGTTTAAAAAAAGACATTCCATTGCCTGAAGGACCATAGCATATAAAAAAAAAGTGCATACTACATTCCAGATCTTATATAAAAACAAGTCATACTAAGGGACAACTAATGAGCATATTGGACACGTGTAAAACTTTATCCAAATATATATTGTCTAATTCTACAATGACTTCATAAGTAATGTCCTCAAAAGATGAAATTTTCAAATCAAACACCCAATGAAAAGCCAATTCGCGTTGCTGATTTAATATATGAGTTCTGATTCAAACTACCACCAGAGGAATTGTCTCTATTAGACCACCAATATAAGCCAAATCTGGTAATAAGTACCAAATAGTTTTTATTGCACAAGGCCTGTAAAGAAAGCAAGGTATGAAATATTATTATTACCTCGTAGAACAAGGATATACTCCACCAGAAGGTTGACCAATGAATTTTACTCTATCACCTAAAACAATTTGCAACCATCAGACACAAAGGATCATAATAAAAGAAACCATGACAAGGATTGCTCCAAAACTAGACTGTGAGCAGACAAACATTAAACTGCTGAAATTATAATGCTACTCACCCAATTTGATATAAGTGTTCTTAGCAACATTCACTGAATTGGGTATGACATCAGTTTCCATTTTCAATGAGTCCGAGCCAAGTGGAGCACTCGATGAATTAGTGGTGTCCGCTTCACCAGATGTAAGTCCTATGCCCTTACCAAGCACTGTAGATCTAGGAACTTGTTTGCTCGTATTGCGCACTTTTTCTGTGTTGACTCCCTCTTTCGGAGTCTCAGCATCCTTAGAAGAACCCTAAAACAAATGATAACCAATATATCTCACCCATATGATTATTCGGGATTTAAAAATATGTCTCAGTAATAAAATTCAAATGACCAAGGAACAACTTCATAACCTAAAAAATGATGTGTAGTCTATTTCCAATAGCATGCTTTTCAGACGCATTCCTTAAAATAGATTTCTATAGGATATGTGGTTTCCATTTTTTTGTTTTAAGCATTAACTAAGGTCCAAAGATAACATGAATACACACTTTTTTCGTTCAGTTATTATGCAAGAAAAACCTAAAAGATGCAGGTATTTAGAAGACCATTACAAGTATATTGATATTCTCTTTGGGTGTTTAAAAAAAATAAGCATAAACAAGTACCAGATGTCAGTTTTTACCAAAACGCGGGAAACAAAATAAGTCAACACAGGGAACATGTTTTAACAATGAAATTCGAAATGTCAATCTAAACTTACTCCCAAAAATGAATGGCCGTCAAATATAAGCAATTTAGCCCCAATAAAATGAGCTAGTGCCTTTGCCAACATCTCTTGGTAGATATCAGAACCTGAAGATAGGTAAAAATACATTAATAACTTTAAACTAGATCGCAGGTATGAACGTAAAGAAGATTGGCCCACTGGTCCACAAAAATTCATGTGAACCAAATCAGAGACCTGCAGGACCAGAAAGCAAAATTCTTGGATTCAGAGTGGGAAGCTCGGACGTAAATTTAACTTGAGCCTTGTGCTTCAGGTGTATATATGAAGCCGCAACTAGAACACTTTTTGTACTTTCACTGCAAGTTTATTAAGTATGTAAGCATTAACAACTCCGTGATAACAACTTGCATTTTTTATCTTGACTATAATTCTATGCAGGAACACTAGAAAATCAATAGAAGATGAAGGGGTGAATATAGACTCCAGTTTTAAATCCCCAGCAAATTTTAAACTAAAGTTGCATAGCACTACCTCAAATAGTATGGAAAATTATCAAATGAAACTTCTAGCTCTCTTTCATGTAGAATCGATGCAATTATGCCTTCTCTAAATGCTGAAGTTCGTGTACACATGCCAGATACTGATGCCAGAACTGGATCCCTAACCCAATCTCTTTCATCCTGTCACACAAAAGTTTCGCCTACTCCCAAGTCATGATAAATCTAATAACATGAAATTTCAAAATGAAAAAATTGTGCCACTAGGCTACTATTGCTTCTTGCCTCTAAGCCAGGTTCTATATTGCCATCAAACTTGTTGGCAGCCCCAACATCAACAGCTGCTTCACTCCCTATGTTTGTAGCCGAATTAACTTCTTGACCATCAAGCTCCTCCTCATTAACAGTGGGGGAGGAAGGCAGTTCACTCACTCTGTAATTTTTACCACTGGCATGAGATGAAGGCTTAAGCGGTGATAAATCTTGACGAGGGTTAGAAAGGGATGCCAAAATTGAAGCACCGGCTACAGCAGATGCATCTCCTGCTCTCCTTTCAACATGAATCAGCTTTCCTACATTAGCCTGAACATCTGGTGGGGGGCTCTTGATTATGTGTTCATAAGGTAGCTGCTGGAAAATCTATATGGATAATGTGAATTGGAATAGAAAATCAAATAATAATTGTCACAAAAATCAAGGATACATATGCATGAGTTCCAAGAAATCCGAAAACCACTTCATCCCCTGAATTGAGATCACAGCTAGAGTTTTTCTTGATTGTTTTACCATTCACTTGCACACATGCTTTGCTTCCCCGACTCTCGAGCACCGCAACAGGTTTATCATCACGCTGATCATTTTCCACATAAAATAAGCAACAAAATTCGGGATGCCAGATACAAAATTAGTCTTCAATATAAACCACACATGCATTGCAAGTGAAGAACCACAAGTAGGGCCATCTCTACTTAGCAATCCAGGTGCCATCTCCATTTACAGAATCAGATACAAAAGAAAATAATATATAGACTAATGGTGGTTCCACTTTTTAAGTAGGTCTCATATTTATGAAGGCATTGTGGACCATGAAAATTGAGTATTGCAAGGAAAAATTATATAAAATAGATGATTGAGATTGTTCACAAATACTACCTGGGTGAGCCTTATTGAACACAGGATTGCACTAATGGTTTGATCACGGATTATTAGATTCGCCTGTTTGCTTGAGCCTACTAAGAAATTGGTTGTATACACGGTAACAGTTGGGTTCTGCAAACATACATATTGCTGTTATTCAATCATTCCGTTTAATATAATATCCCTAGATATTTCATACTAATTATCTAAAGGAGATGAGAAAAATAGTATATTCAGCTTTGTCTATTAAACAAATTTCAACCAAAGTACACTCATAATAAAGAAGGCAAAAAGAAAAGAAAGAAATCATCTGAGGGATTCAGTGAGACGATTAACGCAGGTCTGACCACTTTACCAAATCCAACAAAAGTAAACCAAGAACTCCAGCCCATGCCAAAAAAATTAAAACCAACGCAAATTAAAGAAAAAAAGCCACCAGAGAGGATTCGGTGAGAAGCCGGCACCAAGGCGTGGTTGTTTCGAAGCCTAGATGTTGCTTCCACGAAGTGAACGAGCTCCTCGGCTTATCCGCTGTAGCTGCCACAGCCCCTGAATTTTGAAAAAAAATCACACAAAATTCCCCAATACATGCAACAAATCCAATAGTCAAGCTCCCCTAAGTTCAAACAAGTAACTCATATAAACTAGCCTTCAGCAACCACAGGAGTGGCGAACGAGACGGAGGCAGCAGGAACGGCGACTGCATGGCGTTCCGCCGGATCAGTGGAGCTTATTTCCTTCAGATTCCCCGCCGGCTCCAGCTCTGATACCTTTGAATTATCATCATTTATACTATTTTTTTTATTATTGCTGCTCTCACCCTACACCAAAAACAATATCAATTAGCAATAACGAAAAAACAGCTAATCTATCCCACCTCAAAGATTAAAAAAGCAAAGAAAGAGAAAGAAACAAGAAAGTGCCTTTTGACGCTTCGGAGAAGAAGGCTTGTTGTTATCATCGGACGCCGAAGATGATCTCTTGTTATTCGACGGCAGAGATCCACTTCGCCGAGTCGACACCATTTCCGCTGATTCTCTTCTCGAATGCGATATCTTCAAAGAGAGAGAGAGTGTGTATTTATATATATAAATATGTGTGTGTATTGTATATATAGGCACACACTGTATCTATTTATATGCGGAGAAGAGAGAGGAAAGTTTTTGGGGTCAAACAGTAAAAAGTTATTTATGGGGTGAAGAACACAAATATGCAGGAGAGTTTGGTGCAATTGGAAGAGTGGCGGGTTTTATAGGTGGGTAAATGGAGTGCTTACGTTAGCTGCATTGTCACCATGCCACTAAATTACGCTGTGAAGCCAGATAAAGAAGGTGAAGTAGCGACGGATAATTGATTTTTGAGTATTTGGCCGAGATATATCCATATGAACAGGGGTCAGTGGATCGATAAATAATCTCTCTCAAGTAAATAAACCTATGTTATTTAAAAAAAATTTATATTATTATTTTTTAAAGTTGAAAAAATTGATTTTAAGTAAAAAAAAAATATTAAGTGTTTAATATTAAAATAAAAAACAACTTGCTAAACTTCAACTTACGCTCTAACTTAAAATCGTCAAAAATATTTCATGATTTTGTTTTCTGCTTTTACCTGTATTTTTTTAAAGAACAATAACATAAAGAAGGAAATCAGACACTCAAATTCTATTTTTTAAATCTAAAAACAGACAATCACTTTTTAAAAGTAATTCGAAACACTCTTTTAATACATGGAATAAATATATCTGTATAAATTATTTTTAGCTAATTGGCATGTATTTAGTTATTACAGATACTTTACACTATAAGATTTGAAATTTAATATTAGTCGTATGATTAGTTTAAAATAAATAAATGATATTATAGCGAGATTAAATTCAAATGAATCATAGATAACATTGTAGTGATAGAATATATAATTTAGGGATATATTTTATGAGATTTATTGGATAAATGTTTACCATTATAGATTTTTGTTTATCATTTTTATAAATTAAAAAATAAAAAAGTGAAGGGATATTGTGTCACACTTAAGAATACCATTAAGGGACTCTTTGTTTATATAGCATAGATAATTTAATAATTCTTAGATATTCTTTAGAGAAGTTGATGAATTAAAAGGTATTCACAACTCCAACCATAATATATGCAAATCCAAGTTGCATAAGTCATTTACAGGTTGAGAAGGTATCGAATGACAAAATATTTGAAATCTCATAATTGCTGCTATATGACATGATCAAGATTAATGCAGTAATTTTCCAATTCTTTGTTCACCATCTGATGTTTCTTGAACTTGAGCTGCATACTGCAAGTTCGAAAGAACGTCCTCGAAAGATGGGCGAGTAGACGACTCGGGAGCAATGCAGTTGATCGTCAAGGATGTAACGATAGATAGAGATTCTTGACAGCAAGATGTCAGTACAATTGGATCAACTATTCCATCTATGCAGTCCGGATTCCCTAAAGACACCTGTATATTGCAGAAACAATCTTTTTCAAAATAAAATGTACAAAGGCTCAGCGAAGCTCGGAAATTCGAAACTCTCATCGATAACTTTGGAGGGAACGGAACTAGAAGGATTAAACAATGAAAAATGATCTTCCAAAGGGAGAGGTGGAACCAATGTTTGAACAATGAGACAAAAGAAAAGCACTTGGTAACTTGGAAATGTGAATCAAAGAATATTGGCTGCATCTCAGATTGAACATTCATCAAATGTGGAATTCTATTACCAGTTAATTTACCATTTCGTTGAGCACAAACGACTCTTTTCTTGCACGAACTGATGGCGCAATAAGCGACTCCAGTAATATCATCCCAAAACTATAAACATCGTCTTCCAGGTTCATTATTTGCCTGCGTATTTAAAAGCAATTTTTGATAACTACAAAATAGCCAGTGCTTCTCGCTAACTCAAAAGGTAATGGAGAACAACACCCCGCTTACAATATATTTTTAAAGATTATGTTAAAGCAAAACGTATATACTTTGTTATAATAACAATTCTATGATCCAAAGTAACTCATACCATGATTTAAGGCCACCACTTTCTTCCTATAAACAAAAAAAAATTGCAAGATGATATAATTAGTGGCTTATCGATATTTTCTTTGATCACCGAAAATTAAACATTATTTTGTATTCCATACCTTGTCCTTTTCTATCTTTTGAGCTACAATAGACAACCCATAGTCACTGAGCTTCCCTATCCCATTCTCATTTAGCAATATGTTTTTTGCTTTCAGTTGGTTGCTGAAAAAACCAGGTATTATTCCATTATGCAGAAAATGCACGGCTTTTGTAATGCCGATTAGAATTGCCAGCCTATCAGGCCATCTGATAACCTTTTGTGAACTAGTTTCTGCAGAGTCAATGCAGCATATTTTGATTAATTCACAGTCAAGGTTGTAATTGGAAAAATAGTATATTACTTCTATTATGAAACAAGATTGGAAATATTATAAAAAGGCTTATTGTTAGACCAATAGTTATAGCTCTTATTAGCGTGTAACTCTAATATTTTAAATCGTACATCAGTCCAATTGTTAAGTTTTGATCGCAATGTATCATGGAGGGCAGCCACACAATATAACATGGTTAATTGTACTTTTCCAATAATTGCTCTAACTTTAGAAATATTACTTCAAGAAAACTTTCAAGTTTGAGATTGCAGCCAACAATATCGTATTCCAACTGATAACAATAGTTATTTGCTACCATCACCAGAAAGACGAGCTTGGTAGTTTCCATGAAATATTATAAAAAGGCTTATTTTAGGACTGGCAGCTATAGCTCTTATTACCATGGTAACTCAAATATTTTAAACCCTGTAGTAGGCCAATCGCTATGTCTCATGGCCAGTCACACAATATAACGTGGTTATGGTTAACTGTAGTTACCACAGAATCTTTTTTCCTCATAATTGGTCCAACTTAAAAATATTGCTTCAGAAAAAACTATCAATTTTGAGTTTGCAGTCAACCACATTTCAACTGATAACAGAAATTATTTGCTACCCTCACCAGAAAGACGAGCTTGGTAGTTTCCATGAGATATATATTCATAAATAAGATGGACTTCATCGACACCAGGTTCTTCTTTTCCTTCGCTCTCGATGCAGTGTCCCAGGAGGCATACCAAATGAGGATGCCGGAGTTTAGCCAGCAAATCCAGTCTAAGTTTGAGGTTTCGGAGAGTATACCTTTTCGAAACTTTCATGCACCGTATGGCTACCTGTGTCCTGTTTTCTAGTCTTCCTTTGTATATCTTCGAACAAGACAAAATAGATACTCAATACGCATAAGGCCAATATAGAAAGAAGTTGCATAGTTTTGAATCATTGGAACGACTGTTTTTCATTAGAGCAAAATATGCAAAACCAATTTTCTCGAGTGATGATTATACTAAGTTTATGAAGCACACTTCCCAGTTTGGCCAGAGGTAAAAAAATGTCGTCTTTACTAAAATTTTAATGGAATATTATGTATCTTGATTTTCATCAAAGAAAACAATAAATCTCCCTTAAAAGACAAATGCATCAAAGTGAAAAGATCGATCAGCTAGTGAACCTTTCCGTTTGAACATTCGCCCATCAGGGCTGAATTGTCAAAGTTGTTTGTGGCTGCCTTTAGCTCATCGAAAGAAAATAATCGGTGAGCTGGCCTATCTTGCGAGCCTAACTTCGACGCATCAGAAATAAATCCTGTGGAGTAAACACTAATCCTTTATAAGCTGCTTCAGAAGATAAATTTCGAAAAATAGCTTCAGAATTGACTGAAATAGCAAGAGTGACAACATACTCGCATTTGTTATAAGCTCTGTAGTGTAACTTTTGACTGAGTTATCTTGCACAGACTTGTGCAACAAGTGCTGCTCTGATGTTCCATGAGGGCAATACTGTCGACATAGTACAAGAAATCCAAAAGCCAGAAGCGCCAATAATACAATGATCCCGCAGATTAGACCTACTAATATCCCCACATTCTTCCCTTTAGAGTTCTTTTTCCCCAAGGAGTTCTCTGCACAATACGTTTCAGGATGCTGATGTTCTAAATCCATTGACAAGCAATTCCCACCAAACTTAACCGCTCGAGTTTTCGAATCCGAACTTAAACATGAAGGCAGAACACCTTTCAATCTGTTGTTGGATAAATCAACTAATTCAAGATTACTGCCACATGATAAACTTATTGGAAGCGAACCTGTCAACATATTCGATGCCAAGTTTAATGATGTGATATTAGGCAAGGCAAATAGCTCCAAAGGAGTTGTCCCTTGAAGAGCATTGGAAGAAAGGTCAAGTTGCCGGAGATTATTCAGCTGACCATATTGCCTAGGGATTCTACCAGAAAAGGAGTTGTTGCCCAAGAAAACAGCAATTATTCCTTTCGGCATACTTGGAAGTTCCGAGTCTAGCGTATTATTGCTCAAGTCCAGCCAATTTAAGCTAGACAAGCTACTAAGATCAAGCAATTTACCAGAAATTTGATTGTTGGACAAATTAATATCTGTCAGAGAAGTAATTCTTCCCAACGAAGACGGTATCGGACCAGTAATTTGATTGTTCCTCAAACTTAAACTTGTAAGATTTGAAAATGAATCAAGCCAATCAGGAAAAGTACCATTCAAGAGGTTGCCATCAAGTTTAAGGATCTCTAGCTTCACAATTCTTGAAAGTGTCCGAGGAATTGAACCATAGAAAAAGTTACAACTCAAATCCAAGTATTCAAGAAACTGCAGCCTATGAATTTGTACAGGAATTGGGCCCCATATGCCTAATGACACAAGACTCAGAGCTCTTAAACTATTTAGCCTTGACAAGGTTGCTAAAAGTGAATCGATGGAGAAATTTTGTGATAAAGTTTGATAAGGAATAGTGAATCCATCAAAATCACTGGCCTTTGTTTGCCTATCACCATATATTCTGATTTCAGAAATAAAATTGTCTTGACATGAAACATTCACTTGAGGAGAAGAAAATTGACATAGATCAACTCCTTTATCGAGCCAATAATCTAACTGTTTTGGGTATTCTAATTGCTTCCTTAACTGCAAAAGCACTTGGGTTTGAGAGGATTGCAGTTGGTTTGTACCATAGATCAAGAAAACGAACGAAAAACATAGTAAAAAATACAATCTTGAAAATCCCATCTTAGGTTTACTAACTAATTCATGAACACTTGAGACATTAATCTTCCTGAAAATGACACATTCTTGATAACCCACAAATGTATTCTATAAAGGAAACAAATTGCACCAGAGATCGCCAAAAAAAAACTGAAACAAGATTCAGATCATCGCTTCGGATAAATAGAACAGACCCATGCAGGAAACAAACTAAACTTTTCAAAAACTAGCCAAAAAAAAAGTACTAGAATGGTATTTATCTGCTGGAAATTTTCTAACTGGGATTTGAAAGTGTGAATGTTTGTTCTTGAAACTATACAACTTTAATGCTCGCACATGCTGCTTGTTTCATCGGAAATTGTGAGGCATTGGTCAATAAAAATGAAGTAGGAATGGATATTCTGTAATAGACAATAATAATGGCCAGGCTTGCAGACGACTAGTTGTTGAGAATATAAGAATCAAAGAGTCAAGATTTCAGTGACATTATTAATCACAAAATTGATAAATTTATTCTGTTTATTGCTATTAAAAAAAAAAGCCACCAAATTTATGGTCCTTTTGTACACCACAATAATTTAAATTCGATTTTTTAATTGCTTTTATTTTATCGTAAATTGCAACAAGTCCACATTGCGTGATGTGAACTTGGGCAGTCTGTATCTTTGCTACGAGCAGGTCCGAATCATCAAGGCAAACAAATCAATACTATGATACATAGGATTTCAATTCAAAATCAATTGATAATGTGTGGAGTAACACATATCTTATAAATAGCTAACATAGTAAATTCTCAATGTGAGACAACTTTTAACACGCCCCTCACGTGTGGCATTATATAAGTCAAACACTTAGATTGATAACACAAGATGGTGAACATGCAGACAGGATAGTCAATTACATGAAAATACAATTTTAAGAATACGCGAGGTTTCAATTGGTATGAATGGATTAACTCGTGTGTTCTATAAAACAGCTAATATAACTTGTAAAATCTGAATATGTGACAATTCTTGTTATCAATTTTTTTTGCAAAAAATAAGAATTGAAATCGACTAAATCAGTACTACAATATGGTTGACGTAGCCAACTATTCTATATCAGACCCAGAACCAAAATCATTTCTTTAAAATCCATGTACAAATACTGTGTTTGGATGGATTAATGAATTGATTCGGGAAGAGATTACTTCAATTTCTTGATAGAACACCCCCAATATGTTGGAATACCAATCCATAGATTTAAATTTTATTTTTATCGTAATAGTGAATTTTAGATTAGAATTACTTAAAATCTATTCCTCCAAACTAACTCGAGGCAATACCATCACTAATTTTCTGAAATGTACAATCTTACATCGGTTTCATCAGAAATGATGGATTATACAATATGTTCGGGATATTTTTTCACCTGATAAATTATTTTTCTTCGGATTTCGGTTCTTTGTCAAGTTTATGGTCTAATATTGATTCTTTTCATTGAAAAATTGACGGAAGACATGACTAGGGAAAAAACTGTCCTTGGTTCACTCTTGTATGATCCATTTCTTATTGTGTAAGCAAGAAAATTTAATAATCATTCTTGTCCTTAATTTTGTGGTGGCGACAAATTAATCAGTCGTTTTCATTTTCATTTCATGATGCAAGTTTACCTTTATGGCTTTACCTAAAGGCGAATAATTTTTTTGGTTTTTTTGGGTATACGAAAGTAAAAAAAGTCACAAATAACAGAGGGTTAATAAAGTTTATAATATACCCAAAAAAAACAGCATATTACATTGTAGGGGAAGACGGTGTATATTAGGCCAGACCTCACGCATAGCATGAGCTTCATGTGCACTTGAGTTTGCCATTTGCCCTTTTATCATACCCAAAAAACAATTTCTTTTCTCTGTATTTGATTAAATATTTTATGCTATAATGGGATATGTTTCCAATATTTCCTAATTTTGTGGATGTATTTTCGAAAAATGAATTAAGAACGCCATGGTGTTTATTTGTATTTTTTAAAATGTGAATATGAAGACATGTTATAGTCAGTGCTTTGTTTCATTTTTATGGTACAATGATTTATAATTTGAAATATGATGTATTTTGTTAAAATATATATATATTAATTTTGAAATTATGAAATTTAATTTAACGTGATGACTATATAGGAGAACATAAAATAGCTTGGGATTTTTATTTAGGAAAGGTTGAAAATAAATCACAAGTAAAATTTTCATTTCTAGAGGAGAACAATATTTTTCAAAAATATATCCATACATAACATTCTTATATTTCATATTGGGGTGCAATAATTATCCATTTTTAATAGCGATCGAAGCGTGGCGTTTGTTGTTTGGGTTGCTCCATGGTTTAAAGATTAAAGTTACACTATTACCACCAACTATAACTTTTGATAAAATGACAAGCGTTTTGATACTACGTTCCACCTAAATTTTCTTAATTAATCTATTATAAGTCAAATTTACACTTGAATCATGATTCTGATTTAAAACAGTTAATTTCAGTTGTTGTACTAAACCTGAGCATTGGTGAGATTATTCTCCCTTAATGCTTCATGTTTCATGCATTTGGAACAAGCAAAAAGTAAAAGTATATTTTTATGGTAAAAATTATTTTTCAAGTTGAAACAGGATAAACTATGGGCACGGTTTTTTTCTTTTTTTAGGGGATGGGGGACTTACGTTGGAAAATAGATGATAATCACTAGACCAAAGCCTTGTTATCAAGGGTAAAATATGAGCACGTTGAGAAATAGTCATTATTTCTTATTAATATCATTTAAACCAACAAAGATATTCAATATATATACTAAATTTTAGGAGAACAATTTTGGTACATAACTGTAATTTCAATTTCAAAACATGACTTCCTCGTTTTTCAAACTTGTTCTTCTATCCTTGAGATAGTATGTTTATATGACATCCTTAAGTTGAAATATTGTCATACATCCTATGTGTTTCTTATGAATAAAAAAAATTTAACGGGGTCAAATATTTATTAAACTTACCAAATTTGCTAAAACAATCTTGAAATTTTTTACATCGAGGACACGAGAAATTTAGAAAATCGACCTGTTTTTATTAAATTTTTTGAAATATAACTGATCAGATTTTGAAGGTTAATTCATAACAAAAAATAATAATAATAAAAACTAAAGTCGTATAACTAACTGACCATCTAGGACACTGTCTCCCACACACTATAGCTACAACCATGCACAGCCTTCGTATTTTAATCAGTATTATTTATCAATATGCATGCAGTCATGCACAATATGCATGCACCAAAATCTTAGCTACTTAAATGAAGGAATGCATTAGTTCTGTCACGTGGGCGAATCTTTAACTTTTGTCAATAGGGAAAAATAATAACATTAAAATGTAGGGTTAAGGGGGTCAAAATATAATTTTATGGGGGGCAAAATACAAATTTGTTCAAAAACTTTTGTTATGGTAATTTTTTATTTCTTTGAGGGGCAGTTATCCCACCCAAAACTAGAACTGACCACGGTTCATAACCGTCTGTTCGATGGTTCAAAAAACCTCGACCATTAACATTAACCTTCCTTGACGGTTTTGGTTAAGGTTTATGAACCGTCGGTTACGATGTCGGTTTCGGTTAACCAACGGTTATGGTTACGGTTTGACCCTTATGTTTTAAAAAAATTATAAAAATTTGAAATAAAGTGTAAAAAATATCTGAATGTGTTTTCATCCGTGGATTAAACATAAAATAACGTGAAATAAATTCAAACTTAGATAACCAAATGTGTAAGATATATTTAAGGAACTATATGTCTATAACTTAGTGGCTGAAGCAGACAGTTTCTCTCCACTCTTATTGCACTGATCGAGTACGGCATCGAGAATATTCACCGAAGCAGAAGCAAAATAATTTAAGTTAGAGGGCATGAGTTCAAATCTACACCATAACATATATTTTAAATTTAAATTTAAAAATGAAAAAAAATTAAAATAAAACATTGAACCGCCGATTCACGGGTTAGCAAAATTATGACCCTTAACCGGCCCGCCTATATACGGGACGGTTACGGGTCCTACCCTTGGAACTGTTGATCAGGTTAATCGGTCAGTTGATCGCAATCTGATTCTGGACCGGTTCTGAGTTGTTTATGATCTTTGATCGGGTCTATCCAACACATAGGGTCGTCTTTTTCTCTCACCAATAAATCTTGGCTATTCAATGAAGGACATGTCGGTTCTGGGGGCAGTTGCCCACCTATATAGATTTTTTTGCCATAAATGTTCCTATTTATAATATTTATACCCACAGATAGTTGGAGAAAACTTTGAAATTTCAATGTAATTGACCCACCCCTAAAAAATTATAAAATATATGTGATGTCAAAGCTTTCGGACAAAATATATTATTATGTTAATTGAACATCTAATGATATATATATTCAAAACGAATCTAATGAAATAATTCTATTATATTCAGCTAATGTTAACTCAAATTAAGAAACTTTAAATTTTCAAAATTTCAGTGTAAAATATATTTGCCAACAAGGATAACATTTCTTTGTTTTTAAGAATAACTTGTTATGCTCTGATTAATCCGTTAATACGAGAGCATATGCTATACTTTATTTGGTGATCTTCACCCAATATCTCCAATATACCTGGATTATGTGGACTCCTATATCTTATGAATAACACATATCATGTATGAGGATTCAATAGTATTCGTCAATTGACGTGGAAAATTCAATGTAAAATATTGCACATCATTTGTATATCAATTGTTGATATATACCCGGAATAATATCACTGGACATTACGAATAGAACATGACCATAGGGGTGGATACTACTACTATCTGTAGAAAAATATCAGGTGTGAATCTACCGATCTATCTATCCATATGCGCGCTAGCTTGTAGTTTAGGGGTATAGTAGGGATGCCCCTTTCTAAAACTTTTCTAATAAGGTAATTTTGAACCCTAGTTTTGGAGTTTTCCCAAACCTATACATTTACTAATCAAAAAAGGAAGCAAGGTATCTCCAGTAAGCGTCGTATTCCTCTTTCTTGGTATGAGCGAGATAATGACTAAGCTATACTGGAATCGGTCCATGAAATTTTAATGAATTTGAAAGAAATTGTATTGAGAAGTAATCTATATGGGACTTGTGAAGCGTAGTATCAAATTTTCCCTTGGATAGGATGTCAATACGATGTTATTTTTTCTTTATCTATGATGTATGGGTATCATCATTTATGTTGGATAGAGTGTAAGTAACAATACGAGTTTCACTTTCAAAAAAAGAAAAAAACAATACGAGTTTCTTTAGTCTTTTATTTATTTGATTTGGCTTGAAATCATAAAGTGGCCAAGATCGACTACATCTTGTTTTATTTCTTAAAAATCATTATTTAAAATAAAACTTCTAATCTGAATATAGTCAAGAAGTAATATGACAAAGGTTCAGCAAGCTCACTCTCGACCCACTCTCAAGCCTTCCACCAAATAGGCACATACGTATATGTAACAGAAATATCTAGGAATAAGATTTTGTCTCTGTCATTCTTGTTATTAGTTATAACAACTTTCACAGAGTCTGTTTTTATCTTGTTATCAATATGCTTAGGCTATATATATGAACAATCTTTATTGTAATTTGATCGATTCAATTATACAAAACTGGAATAATTCCATTGTTCCAAACTGAGTAGCTATCTTCTATCTTTTCTCACTAGTACACATAATAATTATGTTTGAATTCAATGAAATAAAAATAGTTACCAAGTTGTCATTTATAGTCTATCTTCCCTATGTGTCTATCTACTCAGACTTTCATCATCATTGGCGGGATGTTTCTACCACCGCTCTGCAGGATCCTCTGTATCCATTGGAGATTGAATTTGGTGTGAAGGTGGTGCTTGGCACTATTCCGGCTTTGGCTGTTGGTTTGCTCTCTATCCTCGCTGGCGGCATCCATGCTCCTATACTGCGCACTATATTAGGATATCAGTTATTATTATCACTACATAATTTTCTACAAAAAAACATTCCATGAGAGTTTGGAATGGCTATTAGCTTTTCTTGGACAGCGGCGCGAGGATGGATGGAATTTATAGAGCAACCATGTGATGCTATCATAATTGTGGTCAGGGAAGTTTTTGCAAATCTAAAGAAAAGGCCGACGGTACGTCAAGTAATTGTTAGGGGCGGGCAAGGTAGTCAATTTTGACAAGCGCATCACCAACAAGCTATACAACATGCCGGAGGACGAGAAGTGTTGGTTCTCCTTCATTGTGGCGCGAATTCTGCCGTCAACTCACACCTCAGATGTCACAAAAGAACCGAGCGGTGCTGTTATATGCCATTGCCACAGGCAAAACCGATCAACTTAGGAAGCATAATCAACAACTCTATTATGCACGCGGTGTCCGGCAACACTACAATAGGCCTTCCTCATCCCTCACTCATTACTGAACTTTGCAAACAAGCGGGAGTGACATGGGAAAAAGATGAAGAGCGACTGAAGCCTCTTGCACCCATAATTGTTTTCCGCAGGCCCTCAGACACTCCAGCTCGACCACGACGAAAGCCCATACCCACTGATGAAGCTTCAGGGATCTAGTAGCGGACCAGACCATATTCCACCACCCAGTCTACTATCCATGCTAGGCTTGATTCACTTGAGACACGTATAGATTTGCCGTGGTCGTTCCCACGGACGGCGCCAATTGTTATGACTTATAACCAATTCATTTCCCTTGATCAAGAACACATTATACGGCCAATTGAACACCAAGAGCACATAGTGCACTTTACCCACAGAATGCTTTGAACTTGAACGCTTTGGCATGAACTCTCATATACACAGCAGATTCACGGACACAAAATGGTCCACACACACAAGAGATTAATCACAACAATATACATCAATGAAATGATAAAAGAAAACAAGAACGAAACACAAAAGTTTTACGTGGTTCGGCAAACAACGGCCTACGTCCACGGGAGGAGTTTTCATTGATATTCCTTCGAGTATACCAAGCAATTTACAGTACATGATTCACCATTATATTCACTTATATGATTTACAATGAATCTCCCTAAGGAATCACTCACACATTTGCTCACACATTTGCTCTCAAAAAACTCTATGGATCATGCACACTGCCTCACGATCTACTCTTGTGCCTCACATTCTTTTTCCTCCTTTTCTTTTCCTTTCATTCACTTCATTCTGTCGTGCCTTATGCCCTTTATATAGAGGTACAAGTTGGCTACCAATTCAGCAGGTAATCAACCACCTTCCTAGCCAGTTAACAGGTCACCCAACCTAATCTTAACTGCCTTGGCAAGCTACGGGAACATAATTGATAATTTGATATATCATCACTCCAAACATGTGACTTAGTTGGATTGAATAAGTTGATACATATTTAACATTCCTCGAGTTACCAAAATCTTGTTTTTCATTTTTGTCCTCTCGATGATCTAAATGAATCAACCAATGTACGCCGGTTTCTTGCTCCATTCAGTCTTTTAACAGTTATATTTTCTGCTGGGTGTTGGTTTGTTCGGTAATCTGGGTACATGGCGCATCTTTCACTCGGATACATGGGGTAAATCGCTGGATATTTAGCATATGAATAAACCCTTTAAGGCTTCGTACCTGTTTTTCTTTTATTTCTTCCTGTCAATTTTTTTGTTACTTTTTTCGCTTGCTTAAAATCGTCCTTTATTCACTAATGGTGAATCTCTGTATAGAAGAAATGTAAGCATTTCTTATATTTTCTTTAGGTTTTTGGGAGAAGAGATGAAAGAAGCAGCAACATATCCGTGAAAGGATACACTGCTTTTCTGTTTATTTTTTTGGAATGATAGAAACAAACCCTGATATAAGCTATCGTCCAAATCAGTGCACAGAACGAACTGCACGAGTAGGCACAATACAACCCACGGCTAGACAATATCTAAAGTTTTAAGTGACCGTATTCAATCTATTTCCGTTTGTTTTAAATTTTAACGGTGCATAACGTTTATGAGTGATTTAAAAAACTGAAGAGATTAAATCGAGTCCGTGTAAATAATATGGATTAAATCAGGAATTAGTGCAATAATAGGGACCATATCATGTATTATCCCAAAGAAACAGGTTGAAGCTTTTATTGTGCAATATAAAGAGCTCGAGTTGATATTTTGTTCAAGCTCCAAGTCGTCTAAAATTACAAGAGCTGCTTCTTTTTTTCCTAGTTTGGTTATGACTTATGAGTCACCCTTCGATAACCATTAGATCACTTGTTGCTCTCCAGATATAGTGTAAAAATGACCTTCAGATAATAATAGTGGTAGAGCCATCCAATCTAGAATATGTAATCGTAGACATTACCCACGGTATAAAAAAATCGTGGCCTGGGCCGGTTATCTGTTGACTTGGTTCAACGGGATGGAATCGTAACCAGCCCGATTGGGCTGGTTAAGGTTCGCTATAGTCAAATTAACTGACGGTTCACGATTTTTCTATTTTTTAATTTTTTTAAAGAAAATTGTAATTTTTTTTATTTAATATAAATGGTTTGGTATAGAATTAAACTCTAGAGTTCTAACTTGGATGATTAGCTTTCTACAATTCAGTTATAAGAGCCTTGTTGAAATAACTTGGACATCATTAATCAAACAAATATATCATACACATTTGGTTATTCAAGTTTAAATTTACTTTACGTTACTTTATGATTAATGCATGGAAGGAAGCAATTTTTACATATTTGTTCAGTTATGAAAAATATTATTTTAATTTTAGAAAATGAATGGTCGAACCTTAATCGTAATAGTTACTGTAATCGTAACCAGCGGTTCATAAACCATAATCAGAACTATCAAAGAAGGTTAATGTCAAGAGTCGATATTTTTTGAACCGTCTAATCGACGATTCTGGATCGTGGTCATGTCTAGATAATCGTTTATATTATTAAATCTTTCTTAATTTTTTTATCCAAACCATTTATTTTAATTTTAACATTGTATATTTGCGTCACCGTGATGATAAAGAAACTTTTGTGTTCAACCATATCAATTTCCCGTATATCATCTAAACAATTTTGTGAAATAAATTTATAATATTTCATGTTTTTTTATGAAACCTTTTTTTATTACATTTATCATTATTTCATGACTTGGATATTATTTTCGTAGGCGTTTCCAATTGGATGATTTAGTTCCAGGAATTATTTAACACTAGGGATGAAGTATAGTGGCCATCACGACTCCCATTATAAACGTCTTGAGTTCGAGTCCGTATTTTTTAATTTAGGAATTGTTAAAAATAAAAATAAAAAAATCCAGGAATCATTTGACGCAATCAGCGCTGTCCGTTGGATTCAGCCGCAATCAGATCGACGGTCAGATTCAATACAACCTCTCCTTTAAAGTTGCGGGAGCCATCGAGTCCTGAACGCTTGACAGATCCCAACTCGTTATCGTAAGCTTCTGATTCTCTCTGTTCTCTCTCTAAAGCGATATGTACAAATTGCTTAGTATCTATAGATTTTTTAATTTCTAGGGTTTTTTTTCTTTGTTTTTTTAGTTTATCGTTTATTGGTTTCAAGCGAAATCGATCGAATCCACCAAAGACTTTTTTCATACACTATTTCATCCCTTGCTACCTTGTGTGCTCTCTATCCTGAACCCCAGCTTTTGCAATTTGGAGGCTTTTCTCTTTGTTGCTTTGGTGATTCTTCTTTTCTTGGGCTTCATTGTGATGTTTTGTGTCCTCGAATCAGACCAAGGTAGATATTTGAGTTGGATTTAGGGCTTGGTCGCGGCGTTTGTGTTTCTTTGATTTGATTAATGTTTCCTGCTAATCTTGCGTATCTTGCGAATTATAAGTAATATTTCAAGATAAAAGCTGCAGTAAACGGTATTAGGTGATTGAAAGACGAAACTTTTACAAGTTTTTCTTTTGATTCTGTAACTATTATACTTTGTGGAATCAAAGGTTGGTCTCTCATTGGCAACGAACAAGATAAAACTTGAATTCTTTTTGGAAGCTGTTTTTTCTCTTTGAGGAGAAATTGTGAATGAAGAAGAGTTGATGTATGCAGTATTTCGGGTTGAAATTTATGGCACCTACTATTCCAATTGATTACACTGGACAGAGGGAATCAAAAAAGTGTTCAAAGACTGTGTCAGCTGATATGAGTGGGAATACATGGAAAATATCTAAGGGCTATTCCTCCAAGTCTGTGCCAGATTATCGGCAAGAAGTGGAGGCAATGGCTGAATCAGAAGGATTTGTTAGCTCAGGTCAGATTGCTGCGGAGTTAGCTGCTTCAGAGGACTCTTCTGCTCTGAAAAGAAAATGCATTAGCTTGAACGTGGATAGGTTTGGTCTGCAGATGCAGGTGTTCTCGGTGTCTAAGATGTCAAATTCGGAGAAGAGGGATTTGGAGGTGAGGTTGAAAAATGATCTTGAAAAAGTTAAGATGTTTCAAATGAAGGTAGGTTCTTATCGCACAGGTGCCATCGTGCATGAACTCAAAACAGATGTTGATATTCATGAACGAGGGTCCGAGAGAACTCCTATGGTGGAAAGTTTTCCAATGTCTATGAATGAAATGGTTACACCATCGGGGAAGAAGAAGGCTCCTTCTGGTAAAAATGGCTTTCATGCAAAAGGTGGAGCTATGTCAGTTGGACGAAATGAGATAGCACAGCAGGGTGCATCACAAAATTCTAAATGCATTATGTTGATGAAACAGTGTGAGACATTGTTAAATCGTTTGATGTCACAAAAGCATGCATGGGTCTTTAATGAGCCAGTTGATGTTGTAAAACTGAATATCCCGGATTACTTCAGTATTATCAAGCATCCTATGGACTTGGGTACAATAAAAGGCAAGTTACGCACTAATAAGTATTTCAGTCCAATGGAGTTTGCGGAAGATGTGAGGCTTACCTTCAACAATGCTTTGACTTATAACTCACGTGGGACTGAAGTCCATTGTATGGCTGAGGCACTGAGTGGATTCTTTGAAATGAGGTGGAAACCGATTGAGAAGAAAATTCCGGCCACTGTAAATGAATCCAGGGCTTCAAAATCTAGTGATATTATTGAGCCTCACATGCCACCTTCTAAGAAGCAGAAAACCACTTCTTTCAAAAACATGGTCAATCACAAGACTGATAGGCCAGTAATGAGTAATTTTGAGAAACAAAAACTGGGTGCAAATTTGGAGGCCTTGTTGGCAGAACTGCCCGACAATATTATAGAATTTTTGAAGGAGAGTACAATGAATGGGAATCAAGTGAATGAGGATGAGATTGAAATTGACATTGACGCTCTTAGTGATGAGACCGTATTCATGTTACGGAAGCTTCTGGATGCTTATCTACTACAGAAACAGGAAAATCAGGCAAAAATAGAGCCATGTGAAATTGAGGTGCGAATGTACAAGTGCCTTCGCATCTGGACACAAATTTTATAATCTAATGCGTTTATAGTTATCTCCACGGTGTATGCATATGATTTTTTACTTGTTACTGACCACGTTCAAGTGTATCACTGCAGATGTGCAACCATTCAGGATTTAGTGATATATCTCTACAACCATGCGATGGTAAGTTTTTGTTTTGGGGACAATATTACATTTGATGGTGGAGTTTATCTTTAATAACTCCTTGGTTTAACATATTTGTGTTATTCCTTTGCTTTTCCATTCAAATATCAGACAACAGTCCCACCATGTTAAGAATATTAGATTTATATATTAATATTTGATTTGATATGATATTATTTGATTTGTAATATAGATGGTAATTAGTATATTTGCAGAATCTTATGGATTTTTAGGCTGATTCCTGGATTCTTATTGTAATATGCTCCTCTATATAATGGAATGAAAACCCTATTCAAAAGGGTATTGAGTTGGGAGATTGAGATTTAGATTTAGTGACACACCATTGTCTGGTTCTCCTGCAACGGGGATTGATAAGGATTCTACCAGAATGAATAGCAGTAAATACAGTAATTTCAAGAAGCTCCTGTAGTGAGCTAGGCTCCTCATCTAGTGGTTTGTGCTATGACGAACCCTTCACGCTCTGTTTTATGCCTCATCACTTTTTCCTTAAATTCCATTTTATGTGAATGAAACATGTAAATCTCAGATGGGGAGAGATTAACGCATGCTTGTGGTAAATTGTTATGTGAGATCTCACTGGAAAGACAGATCTCCACTCGAGACTTCTGATTTTATTTTTCAGGAAAAAATAATGGTAATAAGATTAATTAAATTAAATCTGACATGGAATTAATGAAACAAGGATGCAAACAAGTTACTTTTTGACATAGTATAACAGCAGACATTTCACTCCAAAATTTTGAAAGGTGTTATATCGTCGGGAATCGACGAGTGCCCAGATCTCTTGAGCTCTATTATTCCAAGAGAAAACGCTAAATGTAAAATTTCAACTAAACTGAAATGTAATGGTGATGTGCTTTGACCTTGGAAGCAGAATAACGCACTTGCACTCACAGACCTCGATATTAAATGAATAGATTAAGTAATATAAAAGAACCCCCTGCCAAATGTGAAAAGAAAGGAAAAATACAGTCATACACTGTCTTATGTACACTTGCGCAAGGCCTTTTTAATATGATAAGCACATCTACATCCCTAGCATTGTTAGAGAGAATCTCATCGATGATACTCAAGCTTTGATCATAGATTAGTAAATAGAAAAGTAAGAAATGGAAAACCCATAAGATATTAGAAGCATATGAAGCAGTACGAATGACCTTGTTCGACTTTTGTTTGCTACTCCTGTTGCATATTATGGGTGCCAGTTTATGATTAGCAGGTGCTATCCACCTTGAAGATATTTTGGACCAGACTGGTGGAACGTTGAATTTTGACATTCCTCCTTTTAACAACCTTAAAAAGATATTGCAGCCCTTATTATATTGAGAATATGATATGCTGTTTATAGCTTTACCTGCAAATGCAGTAACTTTCTGATTTGATATCTGATTGAAACATGTTTGGGAAAATTATTTTTAATTGCATTATGGTTTGCTGTGATGGTTTTTATATCCCATAAAATCAGATTGCTTAGCTAGATGATGTGTTTTTTTTTTATAGCATTTAGATCTAATTTTCGTCCTATAGGGAATTCCCAGATTTTTTGCCTTGACAATGTTCTGTTTTCCCCACCCTTGGTTTGTATACAGCTTCTCAAAGTTGTTATCATCACACCTTAATGTTACTGTTCCACTCTTGTTGCTAATAAATTTCCTGCAGTAGTACACAATTTGAACAATGTATTATTTGTTAAGATGTTACACTCTGTTACTATGTTGAATAATATCTTTCTTCTATAGTAGATACTTTGTAGAGGTTTGATGCTTAATTTCTACATAAAACTTAATTGTTAGAGGTACTGATATTCAATGTGGAGACAGTTTCTCTTAGTAACACATGCAATGCAAGGAAGAAGCAAAAAGATGATGTGAATCTATCCTGTTTCAATCTAATATATCTAGGTTTTCTGTTCATCCAGACACGGATTCTGAAAGTTCTGCTGCTGGTGAATTACATGTTGCCAAGGATGTGGTTGCCTCAAGTACTGCTAATGTTAGTTTTTCTTTGGCCAATGTATTCCAACAGTTTCTCCTCATATTTTCCTGGTCCCTTTAATTGTTTCTTGCAACTGCCATTGAGATGCATTTACCTTTTGAATTTTCGTTAGCCCGTGACTCTTAATTTTCTTCCTTCACTTTCATGATGTCAGGAAAATGTAGAAACAAATGTAGATGAGAAGAAAAGTAACATTGATGTACTCAACAGAAGAGGTATATCACTTTTTGGTTCTGAACAATTTTTAAATAATCTCAATTTTCATTCTGAGTTTAACATATAGTTTTGAGTTATCTGCAGATTTTTCGGATGGGCATACTGAGCACAACTTACTTTTAAGATCGTCCCCTGCTGAGCCTAATTGTTTGCAAGAGGGTAAGCAATGAAAAACCATGAGGAAATGTGTGCTATTACTGTGCAGCATCATCTCACCAGCCAGCTATAAAATTTTAGGGGAGAGTGCTCCACCGGAGAGGCAAGTCTCCCCTGATAAGCTTTATCGCGCCGCTTTATTGAGAAGCCGATTTGCTGACATCATTATTAAAGCCCAAGTGAATTCCATTGAAAAAGTATGGGTGCAGATTTCATAGATTTTTGCAATTGCAGCCTCTGCTTCTTTTCATCCATCTCCCCCTATGCAGTATTACTAATGGTAAAAACTAAAAATATTCAGGGAGAAAGATCAGATCCAGAGAAGCTAAAGTTTGAGAGAGAGGAGCTTGAGAGGCGTAGAAGAGAAGGTTTGAATCAAATAGCAATCCTGTGAATATATTTGATTGAGTTGTATTCTTGCTTGGTGTGCATGAAATTGAAATGTTCTTACTGTAAAATTTTCTCATGAAATGGTGTTGTGGAGTTTTTGTATTATCAGAAAAAGCACGATTGCAAGCTGAAGCAAAGGCTGCAGAAGTGGCTCGAAAAAAAGCTGAAGCAGAAGCTGCAGCAGAAGCTAGAAAGAAAATAGAACTTGAGAGAGAAGCTGCCCGTCAGGCTCTGCTGAAGGTAAAAATAGATTTCCTAGTAATTTGAGAAATTAACGAACTCCCATTGTTCCACATTCTTTATTTAATTATCAAGATCTCAACAGATGGAGCAGACTGTCGAAATCAATGAGAATAGCCGGTTTATGGAAGATCTCGAAATGTTTAGGGCTGCCCCTAACGAACATCTGCAGAACTTTGCCAAGGAGAAAAGCCCTGAAAGTTCTGAAAACTGTCATGGCAGTTTCAAATTTCAGGCAAATTGCAATCCATTGGAACAACTGGGATTGTACATGAAGAACGATGAAGAGGATGAAGAAGTTGAATCTTGCAGCATTCCTGATATTTCAAACGATCCAGAAGAAGGAGAGATTGATTGATCAATAGCTTGATGTATATCAAAATCATCTTCCTTGGATGTGATGAAAATCCGTGTTGGTATGCATTTCTACAAGGCGCGTGTGTCCCCTGTTTATGTTTCCTTCATAAAGGCAGAACTGGGACTTAATCGTGATATGCACAGCATTTGTCCTGTGATATTTTCTATATCATATGATTTGTTATCATCCCTTCTCACGCAATTTTCTAATGAGAGATCACATTGTTTATTGCTTCGTTTTCTCCACGCCTGCGTGTGTACACAGTTGGTAATGTAGATGCTGTGCATATTTGTTAGCATGCTATGTTGATATGACATGAAAGATTCAACGTATGATCTTCGAAAGAATTTTTTAGCAAAATAAACATTAAAACAATACTAAAGCACCCTAATCGAGGCCCTCACCACTTTTCTATGAAAAGAAATAAATTTATATGAATTTTTAAAAAGAAATAACTCTTATCCTTGGACTGTTTTAGATTGCTTGTTAAAAATTGCCACAATTTCTTTACATCCCTTTTAACTTTAAGGATGCCACTAATCTTCTGAAAGGTTACATTTAGAGCAGATTATCATTAACTGGAAGATTAGAGAAAATAACTCTCCATGATTTATAACCCCAAGTTGAATATATGAATCTACAGCTCGATCCGCTTCTGATCAAATGAACAATTTAACAATATAATCCGAGATATAAACCAACTAAATTTTATTTGATTAGAGGTCCAAAAAAAAATCCAACATAAATTCGTAAAAAATCCAGACGAAGAAACAAACTCGACTCAAATCAAATAAAACAATCGATTTTAGAGAAGTTCGAAATATAATTATATATATATAAATAGTTGGTGCGAGCGCCTGTTTCTTGTAGTCTTTGGCTTGCAATATATTAAACTGAGAACCACCAAAAAGATAATAAATTTCTGATGGAAAAAATGAGAGGAAGCATCCCAATCCAGAAGTTGAGAAATTAATAGAGGACACCAATACCAGTCGAACAAATAAGTAAACTACCAGAATTGATTCTGTTTCGCTGTCTATACATTTCAAACAAACCTTCTTCGTTATTGGGAAGTGTACAATACTCTTCCATATCAAACCAGGAGTCGCCAACTTTTCTTGTGTTGCCGGTGTCGCCTCTTTTGTACCCGAGGCTATCAGAATGACGACCTGGGCTCCAACTTCCTTGACTGCTAATGAAACGACTGCTGGGATCATTTAAAATAATGTCCTGCAGGAAACGCCGATTTTGTTAGAATAGATGATGAATGTGAACAATATGTACACCAGAAAAGCCAATGAAAATTGTCCCAGAGGATGAACCAATAAATCTAAAACTGAAAAATTATAAGAAATATTCTTCTTTATAAAGTGAGATGGATAGATTAAAGCAATTCAACACTTTGTAGAACTGAACGTGCAAAAGAAACGTATTCAACAAAATTAGTAGCGAGACTTAGAAACAAACCTTTTCTGAGCCCCAATGCAGAATTTTCGGAGTGACAGGAGTCTGTGTCTTGTTCTTGCCTGAGAGACAACCATCGTGTCTGGTCTCCCACAGCAACCAAGGCAAATTAACACCATCCATTTCAATAGGACTAGAAATGGATCCTGCAGTACTATAAGGTCCATTCCTATATATTGCAGCCTCTCTTTCCTTCACTCCTAAAGTCGAACTGCCGTCGCTTCTTTCTCCATCCAATGAAGATATGTCAGTATCGACATTAGAAATGAAGCCCTCAAAATATCTTTCTGCCTCCTCACTTAATCGTTTTGACATATGATTTCTGTCGCTACTTCTCTTTAACACCAAGAAGGCATAATCATTATAAGCAATACACTTAGACCAACGACATATATCGGTAAATTTATCCACAAATATATTTGTTAAGCATTATTCATCAATTTTAGCATAAAGCTATTACCAAACTTGTCATTTGATTTCCTAGCTACAATCAGAAAACTTTGACAGTTTGAATGCAAACCACCAAGGAATTGCAACTAAACTGTGAGACTGAACCAAATATTCCTATGTTACAATTTTACACATTAGTCAACTCTTTTGGGTCCGGGCTCTCTTTTTGGGAGGCCTAACATCCAAACAAGTCAGTGGAGTACTAAGAAAGCACATACATGTTTCAGAGTACAATTCATTTCATTGTTATACTAGCCAACCACTTCTAGATCTGTGTGATGGTGTCTAGAACCAACTTCTGCCTACCCATAGTTTACCAAGAATAAAACCACTTATCTAACAGGAACATAAACAGATAGGTTTAAAAAATAATAATAATAATAATAATAATAATAGCTATCACCTGCTCAAGTTTTGTCGCATTTATTTTTCTGATTACAGACAAGTCTGGAAGGGTCTTCGAATTGTCTGATCGTAAGCAGTCACTAGTTAAAGCTTCTTGATTTCTTCCCATCGCCTGTGCATAAACCAAATAATTAAATAAGTAGCACAAATCTCTGTTTTACCCTCACAAGACCACCTACGAACAGGTTATAATTATTTCAGCAAACTGATTTGTTCTAGCCCACTTGATTTAGTTCATTTCGGATTTCTTGAACAGCATGTCTAAGTTCTTTTCGCATTGCTTCATACAGTCCACCATTTGGAACATCTTTTCTGGGGTGTTCAGCCTGAAGCAAGGAGAAATATACAGGAAATTTTTTTAAAAAGGATATAGACTTAAACAGTCTACCATCTTACTAACAAAACATATACTATGAATCAACCTTCTTCTGAGAATGAACTGCACAGATTATCTTCTCAATTGATTCATCAGTGAGGACCGAAGAGTGGCTCTGACAGATCTCAGAGTAATAGTCATCATTGAAGTTTCAATTTGAAATAATTAATTTTATCAAAGCTCAATTAAAAATGCAATCAAAACAAAGGGAAAAAGAGGTCAAGGTTGGCAGTTAAAAAAATGTTTACATTGAAAAATATCTGAGAAAGAATTGACAGAGTAAACATCACAAATACATAAGAAAAACGACAGCACACAACATACATACAAGGGAAAAATATCTTACAGAGTAACTATCGGGTGATACAGAAAGATCTTTGTGGCTCCGAGATCTTCCAAGTCGCCTGTTGCTTGAAGGTGTTGTCTTTGAAGCTACATGCATTTGGCTTTTCGCATCAGATGGAGCCTTCACGTTAGAATGTTTTCTTGAACTCCGAGCATAATCAACCTCACTCTGCATTCAAATGTAATGGCAATTTAAGTCTCTCTTTTGACAAAAAAGAACCTCATATATATTTCAAGTATCAAACTTCAAAAGATATATTGTTGCACCAATGATTTTATCCACTATATGAAGTGGCAGAGCGATGGTAAAACAAGCCACGCAACATTAGTGCCATCTCTTCTTGGTGGATGTTGGAACGTGATGTATACCAAATTCATTCACCATTATGTAGTTGCTTGATTTAGACGTCCTTTGCTCAAATCTTATAAAGTCAAAATACTGGCCTGTACCTGACCACTGGAGCAGGAAGAAGAACAATAAAAGTCACCAATTTTGATTTCTCATTATGTCCGTAATATCCAATCTCAACCCCTTGCTGAAGTGGATTTTATATGTCTAATTATCAGGTTTTAGATTTAATTCTCATTTCACTTGTGAAATAACCTTATATTTTGTTTAGGGTTTCGCACATATTCACATTTGTTATCAGTAAGGTGGCCAAAAAAAAAAGATATGAAAAGGGAGGAGGAGCCAAACAAATTTTCTAAAAGAGTGTTCCAAAAATGTTTGAACCTAGAGAGAGAAAGAGTGGAGAGGCACTCAAATTTTATCCGCCCAAAACCGAACCCTACCCAAACAACCGCCTTCACAACCTAACCAAGCCCTACCCACACCCACCCGAGCGCGAGCGAACACACACCATATCTCACCGGTTTGAGGACAGTAACGGCAATAGAAGGTCGATCGGAAATTCCCAGAGAGCAACTCGTATCGGACCACCGGAACACATGCGTCTATTCCTGGCCAACTCAACGCCATTCTACTTCACAAACTTTCCTGATGGATGGTTCCCAACTGAGATGTGGCATACGCTTCAGAAAATAGGGGAGGTATGCGACATCTACGTACCTCAAAAAAAAGACAAAAATGGCAACAAATTCGGGTTTGTCAGGTTCAGAGGCAAAGTTAATGTGAAGCTGATAGAGGAGAAATTTAATAATACCCAACTTGGAGCCTTCACATTCAAAGCAAATGTATCAAGGTTCCTGAGGGGGCCGAAAACAGAGACAATGAACAAAATCCACGACATACCAGTACAGCTGAGAAGTAATGGGAGCATTTATGCAGATACTCTATATAATAATCGGCCCAAACCTTTGAAGGTTATTCCACCTTTTCAGAATAACCAACCCCGAGCAGCTCTAGATTTTCAGACTAAGATTGAAGGCTATCAGTGGTATAGGAAGGATGCATAATTGGGCCCTTGCTTCAGGAAGTACACTTGCTGGATACATAACAATACTTTATTCATAATGGCTTTTGTTAAGACAAAGCTCATACCTATGGGTGGACAAACAGTATTGATTTTTTATGATAACAGTGAGAAGTTGAATGAACTTTTCAAGGAAGATAAAGAATGGTCGAGCTCTTTATTCAGTGAGATTAAACACTGGAATAAAGAGTTGAGCATCCAACCACGACAAGTCTAGATCAACTGCATTGACATTCCTATTCATGCTTTGCTTGGACAGTGAGGCTCATTCACCTCTTGCCAGTAAATTGGGAAATCTGATCAAAATCAGTGATGAAACAATGAGCAGGTCCAAACTTGACTGTGCCAGATTCCTCATTTCAAACACCAATATGGAATTTTTCAGCATACTGCTCCGAATTGACATTGATGGTGCCATTTACTCGATCAGATTGCAGGAAGAGTCACCAGTTCAATCTGAGATGATCAAACTGCTATATCAAGCAACAAAAAGAACACCGATGCCAGAGTCGGCTTTCTCAGATTCAGTTTTTCCAATGAGATAATATCGGAAACAATATGGGAAGAAGAGGAGCTTAAAGATGACACAAAACTACAGCAATTTGACAATGAATTCATTGAGGAATTTGTGGGAGACTCGGAGCGGAGACAGGAAATGGACATAAACAGAGTCAATGCTCAGAATGTGAACCAGATTCTCAGGAAAGAAATGGAATCCTATGAAGAGCAATTAAGGAAATCCCTCACGATGATGACACCAAATACAGCTAACAAGGGGAGAATTATAGTAACAAACACAAAGAGATGAGTGGAACAAATGTTGACATCAAAAGATTCACAAAAACGTATCAGCGAAGGAAGAACATTAAGATTCTGAGAAACTCATATGATCTCAATGCTGGGATACCCAATATGATATTGAGCAGTGATGGACATGAATCTTGGATTAATAGGTCATGGAAATGATCATCAGATAATTAAACATATCAGACATGGAGATAAGAGACGCAACAGCGATGCAGAAACAGTGGAACCCGAATGAGGTAACAGGTGATGCAATTGTTAATCAATGATTATTACAACCTTTAATATTCGAGGAAAGTGAGGCAGGGTGAAAAAAAGAGAAATTAAAGAGTTGATCAGGAAAGAAAAAACTGATTTCCTGTGTATACAAGAAACGAAAAAGATTTGATAACTCGGCAATTATGCAAACAATCTGTGGTTGAGAAAACTTCAATTGGGTGTTTAAAGGAGCCGTAGGTGGTCTTCTTTGTATTTGGAATGAGGAAAATTTCAAGATGGAAAATTGTTGGGGAGAATAAGGAATTTTGGGTGTGGAAGGCCTTGGGGGGAACAAACGGGATTAAATGCCACATCATCAATGTATACTCAACAAGAAATCTTGATACGAAAAGAACATTGTGGACGGAATTAACATCAAGAATGGATAGGAAAGAACAAGAAAACTGGTGCATTTGCGGAGATTTTAATGCGGTTAGACAACCATCAGAGAGGCGTGGCAGAAATTTGGATACGCACACTAGGGAGATACGCGAATTTGATACATTTATCAGAAATAATGCGTTGATTGATCTTCCTTTGATAGGACGGAAATATACTTGGTATAGACCAGACGGATCCTGTGTCAGTCGACTGGACAGATTCATCCTATGAGCAAGTTGGCTTCAACAATGGCCGAACCTTACACAATGGGGTTCGAAACGTACGGTGTCAGATCATTGTACAATAATTCTAAAGAATCACTGCGTAGATTGGGGTCCAAAACCATTCAGATGCTTGGATTCATGGTTGCTTCACAAAGATTTCAAGGTTTTTGTGGAGAACGAATTGCAGAATTTCAACACTGTAGGATGGGGTATATTCGTTCTAAAATAAAAATTCAAATTAATGAAGCATAGAATGAAAATTTGGAACAAAGATGTCTTTGGATCCATTGAGGCCAAAATTGAGGAGATAAAAGAAAATATCAAGGATTGGGATAATTTGGCTGATGACAGAAATTTGACAAAGGATGAATACTTGCTCAGACAGACAGAGATCAATAACCTACAACAACAATTGAGCATGAAAGACACCTTTTTATATCAAAAAGCAAGAATTAAATGGATCAAAGAGGGAGATGTCAACTCAAGTTTTTTCCAGAGAGTAATGAATCGCAGGAGGAAAAAAATGAAATAGTTGGAATTCATATCAATGGGCAATGGGTTGTTACAGTTACCAATGTTAAAGAAAGAATTCACAGATACTTTGAAGACCATTTCAGCCAGGAAGATTGGCAAAGACCTTCGATTCAAGGGATTGAGTTTGAACAATTAACATAGGCTGAAAATTCAGGGTTGTTGACAGCATGCTTTTCAGAAATGGAAATCAGAAATGCAGTTTGGGATTGTGAAAGTAGAAAGAGTCCATGCCCGGACGGATTTAATTTCCGGTTCATCAAACACTTTTGGGATATCTTAAAGACAGATTTCATGGTTCTCTTTGAGGATTTTTACAGGAACGGTAAGATCACCAAATGAAGTAACCCATATTTCATTGTCCTCGTTCCTAAGAAAGAAAACCTGAATAGGATTGAAGAATTTCGACCGATTGCATTAATTGGTTGCATATACAAAGTCCTCTCCAAGGTGCTCGCTAATAGACTCAGTAAGGTGCTTGACAGACTCATTTCACAAACCCAATCAGCTTTTATAGGCCACCGACATATTCTTCATGGGGTACTAATAGCAAACGAATTGATTGATGAACTGAAAAAGAAGAAAAAAGGGAATGATACTGAAAGTGGACTTTGAAAAGGTGTATGACTCGGTCAATTGGAAGTTCCTAGATCAAGTAATGTGTTTGATGAACTTTGACACAAGATGGAGAAAATGATTATGGAATGCATTACGAGGGCCAGAGCATCGGTGTTAATAAATGGTAGCCCAAAGAAGGAATTTGAGATGAAGAGAGGCCTTAGACAAGAATATCCATTATCCCAGTTCTTATTTACCATCGTGGCGGAGGCATTGAGTAGATTGGTGAAGAGAGTAGTAAACAACAATTCCCTTGAAGCAATAACAATGGGAGAAAATCGAGTTTTGATTTCACATTTACAATTCATGGATGATACATTGTTTGTTGGCGAGGCAACAAGTCAGAATGCTTTAATGTTTAAAGCCATCCTTCGCAACTTTGAGATGATTTCTGGGCTGTAAATTAATTTCCATAAGAGCAGCCTTATGGGAGTTAATGTGGATGACACAGTATTAGAAGAACTGGCAATGATTTTGAATTGCAAAGTGGGGAGCTTACCGTTCAAATATCTAGGTTTACAAATCGGTTCTAGTTCAAATAAAAGCAATATGTGGACAGGGGTGATTGAGAAATTCAGGAAAAGACCGTTTTCATGGAAAGATAACAGTCTATCTATGGGAGGACGATTGATCTTGCTAAATGCCGTACTCACATCCTAACCAATTTTTATTCTCCTTCTACATAGCTCCAAAGAAGATCCGCATGAAACAACAATCCATCCAATCATCATTCCTATGGGGGCCGGGGAAAGCAGCCGAAAAATGGCCTGGGTTAGATGGGAAGAGGTCTGCAAAACAAAAAACAAAGGGGGGGTTAGGGGTCCGCAATCAAGATAGCTTCAATAAGGCCTTGTTGGGAAAATGGGGGGTGGGACATTTTACAATATGAAAATTCATTGTGGTTAGAGGTTTTAAAATCTACATATGGTTTTCAAAATGGGGATTTATTTTACGAAAGAGGTTCAAGGGGTAGGTCTAGAGAGTAATGGTGGTGGAAAGAGCTGAAGAAACACACGTTTCAGGATCCATCTCGATGGTTTCTGAACGGGATTTATAGAAAGATAGGAAATGGTATGGGTACGAGGTTTTGGAGGGACAATTGGGGGGAGCTTGGAAGCCTTGAGGTAAGGTTCCCAAGATTAGCATCGATAGCAAGGGATACAGATGTCTTACTGGGGAATCTGGGGGCATGGGATGATGGAGAATGGACTTGAAAATGGGATTGGATGAGGGAGTTATATGATTGGGACATTGTTTACTCGATTATTTTTCCTCTTTTTTGAACAGGTTCCAAATGACACAGGAAGTGGAGGACCGATGGCAGTGGAAGTTCGATGCATCCAAAGCCTATTCAGTTCTTTCGTCTTACCACCATATGCAGGACTCGCCAGACTTGATCGAGAACCACACTGAAACTCTTGCTGGCTTATGGAATATATGTAACCCAACAAAAGTTGCTGCTTTTCTTTGGAAGGCTGTTAGAGACCGTATACCACCAAGGATCAACCTGAGTAAAAGGAATATCTCATTCGGATCAGGCCCGTACACTTGTTACCTTTGTCAGATGGATACCTTTGTCAAACGGACACAGAGACAACACAACACCTATTATTGTTGTGTCCCAAATCTTATGCATTATGGATGAGATGTTATGATTGGCTAGGAATGACGACGGTTTTTTCACTCTGACTTGGCCGCACACTTTCTAAACCACAAAGGGATGTGGTGGTCGAACACGGGAAAAAAGGAATGGATGACCATTTGGAGAGCAATCATCTGGATAATATGGCTACATCGTAATAATCTGATTTTGTAGAAGAAAAAGAAGATTTACTAGAATTAACCATATTTAGAACTTGGTTTTGGATCACTAATAGGGGAAAGAATAGATTCGATTACTCTTTCCTAGAATGGCGAAGGGAACCCGTTTGTTGCTTGTTAGCCATTTAGCCGTGTTGTTTTCATAATATTTTTGTTAGGTGCTTTCATTTTTCTGTTTTTTAATGGCTCTAAAGTACCCATGGTACTTCACTATATAATATACTACTATTTTTTCGATAAAAAAATGGAAAGGGATGAGGAACGTAAAGTATAAAGGACAAATTGTGCACTTGTCATAAGTCTCACAAGAGTGCCGAACAATTTGGATTAGCACTAAGAAGAGTAGCATGCTGGATTGGCCCTAAGATAAAAGGATTAAACATGTCAAACAAAAATTGAAGCCATGACAGGAACACCAAATTCTGCAACAATCTAATGTTCAGGCACACGCCTGACTGTAGACCAGATATAGCAGCTGAAATTATGTCATGCATGGGCAAGGGCGGATCCACACTTGAGGAAAGGGGGGCACTTGCATAAAATTATTACCTTTTTTTTCAATTGCATTTTACTCCCCAAAAATTGCAGTTGCCCATCAAAAATTATATTCAGCACCTCTTAAAATTATATTTTGACCCCTTATCAAATTTCTGTGTCCGCCACTGTGCATGGGTAATGCAATTTAATTAATGCGTCAATTCCATTTGAAGTACTTTTTTCGTCATATACAAAAGAGGACAAGGTTTTTTTGGCCAAAAAAGAGAACTTCCAAGTATAAATACTACTCATGGTATCAATAAAAATATAATAGTAGGACCTATATTCTTTTAATTATTCCATTGGTTGTGTTTAGCTTCATTTTTTTGAATTTCCATTTAATTAAATTCATCTTGTTCAACCGTTTAACTTTCAAATCTCAAGTCTTAGATTAGTTTAGAACAATTTAGATTCGATAATTAAATAATAACTAAGCTCACTCACTCTTAAACATCATCCCTCGCAGTGCCTGTCAAGGTGTGATAAATATCTAGCATGGCCATGCAGTTCGTGAAACATAAACGAAAAAAAGAAAAAAAAATCAACGTATACACATATGAGATACAGATATAATACAACAGCACCATTTTTCAAATTTCGAAAGCTCGAAGGTTAAAAAATTATGAAAATTATAAAAAAGAAATCATAAAAGATAATGCCTAAAACTCATAATTTGGCTTCTCTCAAATAAATATTAGTCATAATTTTGTTCCTTCTATTCAAAATCATAAATTACAAATAAGAAACTAATAGTTCAATTCACCAAAGTGTTTATCTAATGAGTTTGACATTTTTATCGTCAGATCGTGGTACTTCAACCCATGAGTATAATCATTTAATGATGTGTAAATGTGAATGCATGCATACGTGTATATATCTATTTACGTATGAACCTTTATCCTGTCACCATAGTTCGCAGTCACTGTCGCGGTGTCCGGAACAGTGGTCTCCGTTCCAGTTCCAATGACATTTCATAGGACGGTCACGTTGCGGATTTTTTAAAAAAATTATTAAAACATTGAAAACAAATTGAATATTTTTTAAAAAAAAATATTTAAATAAGAATGAATATTTAAAAATATTATTTTGAATAAAATAACAAAAAGAATTTTTAAAATCTTATGTACACTTTACTAAAATATAAATTTGTCCTCAATATACACTAAAATTTTCACAACACTATCAAAATTCATATATGATATTGAAAATTTGGTGTTTAATAATTAAAATCTTGAAATATTTTCATTTGGAGGGGATGCTTTATCAATGTTGTGCTTTGTTTCCCAATTTAATTATTTGAACTTAGAATTAATCTTCCTCAAACAAAATAAATTAAGGGCCTAAAATTCCAATTTAATTGACCTAGGTTAAGTGGCCAGATGTATGCAAATTAAAAGAAAATGTTAGTCTTGGGATGAGAAATCTGGACTTGGGAGATCATCAAAGGGTCGAATAAATTATGGCTTAAGATCCTTCACTCAAAATACGGGATTCTAGTAGGGTGGTCATTATTATTGGGGGCTGGGGGACAGGAGTTTGTACTCATCGTTGTGGAGAGACATTCAGAAATGGGTTTTTCAGGATTCATCGGGGTTGTTTCGAGGATGAGTGCACAGAATAGTGGGAAATGGTAATAACACTGGAAGGATCTGTGGGTAGGGGATGAGAGTTTGTAGTGCATGTTCTCAAGGTTAGCATCTATAGCTAGGGATATTGTAGTGGGCAGAATGGGTGAGTGGACTGAGGGTACCTGGTCGTGGAGGTGGGATTGAAGGCGGGAGCTTTTTGAGTAGGAGTTAAAACCATTTTTCTTATTTACTAACTTTTATTTGCAGGATATCTTTAGCTCAGGATAAAGGAAGACGGGTGGGAATGGCAACACAAGTCTACTAAATCTTTCTCGGTTCGATCGGCTTACCACACTATTCAAGTTGAGGAGGACCTTCCAGTGGGGGACCAAATAACAGCTTTTGAAACTATTTGGAGCACTGCCTCCCCTAATAAGGTGGCAACGGTTTGCTTGGAGGTTAATCAAAGTTCAAACCTATGAGAAGTTAAGGAATAGAAAAATCAGGACATGACCAATTTTAGATTTATGTGCAGCGTGTCAGTTCGTAGAAGAAACAACAAATCATCCTTTGTTTACTTGCTCGAGATATCACTCTCTTTGTATGGAATGTTATCGTGGCTGGGTATTCAAGGACATCTTATTCAGCATAGAGGTTTGTGGAGGCATCATAAAGGAAGGAAATGATGGGAGACAATTTGGCAAGCAATAATTTGGACGATTTGGCTAAATAGAAACAGAAGAATCTTCAGAGATCCAGAGTGAGGAAAATGATGTGTTGGACTTTATCAAATACAGAAGCTGGATTTGGATAAAGAGCAGAGACAGACAGAATCACTCTTTTACGCTTCTAGATTGGTCTAAGGAACCTACTGTTTACTATTAGCTTCTCAGTAGTACGTGTTTTTGTTACTAAAATTTGTAACTCTGTAAACTTTTGGGATACTTCTTGTACTTCGTTTATATCTATATATGTTATTTGCCTGATCAAAAAAAAAAATTATATGAACTTAGAATTTATCTCCTTTGGTAAGAGACCGAGCAAACTGACTAGGCTGCAGCTCGAAATCCACAGATCTATTCCAAACTTCAACAATTTGTGGCATGCCTCTTAGATGAAGAAGCAATCTCTTTCTCATTATTGGAACCAATTTGGAGGGAATCTCATCACGGGTGATTTTTGTAACTAGAATTTTAAAATATTTATTTTCATAATTATGGTTTCCTTCATAAAATCTCGTCACCTCTTGAATTAGGAAATAAACTTTGGTTACAAAATAAGTTGAATTAAAAAAAATTAAAAATCCATAATGTTACTTAAAAAATAAATAAATGTTCTAATGGAATCATTTGTACAAAAATCCAACCTGCTCAATTATTTCAAAGCCGCGGACCTGGAAATTTATGTGGTTATAGACTAATATAATCTTCCCTATAGACTAAGGAGATTGAGTCGATATCATTCCACCTATTAAATCATATGAAAACAAACACTTTAAAGCATAGCCGTTCCGTTCCGCAGTTAAATCGGCGATTTCTAGACCGAGAACGCCTTTCCAAACAACCTACGTTAAAAGCCGGAACTTTGGAACGCCACTCATCGATCTTGTTCCGGAACGGCCGTTCCACAAAGATAAACCATGCCTAAAGAACTGCCGTTCCGCGGAGGTAAACCATGCCTGTCACCCATATGGTACAGTATCCAAGATTTGATATATATATACATATATATAGTCTACTCATCAAATCCGGTTCAAATGTTTCTTGAGCCTACTTCCATTCCAGAAGGAGGGCTTTTCATAGTCAGAGCAACCTTACTTAAATGCCAGTACTCCCTCAGGTATGAAATGTCACAACTACCGCTACATGGGGTATGAAAGGGGTAAGCCGCTTGAATCTATAGTTTTAAATTTTAATCCTTAGATATTTTTTAATCTGCTTCAGTTACGCTCAATTTTTTTTCAACAGTGTAAGTTGAGCAACCACTGCGGTAACAATATTTCATGCTATTCTAAGATCTAACCAAGCTAAAAAACAAAAATAAGAGAACGCAAAGTTACCTCAGAATCGCTAATCTGATGGCGAGCCACAGATAAAGACCTCCGACGGCGCGAACCAGCATCAGAGGAAGAAGAAACAATTTTGTTTCCCTCGAAAGCCGAGCTATTTGAAATGCTACCCGCACGGCTCCTGGATACCGAACGCCCCCTTCTTCTAGATGACATCGTATCACTCGCCCACCGTCCAATCGAACGGCCTTCCCTCTTCTTTCCCTCCCTCACTCCATCGCTCTCATTCTCAGTCCTCGAAGAAGAACCCAAGAACTCAAGCGCGAGATCATCTAAGCTGATTTCCGGAAACGCCGCCGATCCCCTCACAGTGTTGACGAACTTTCCCCTCGGTCCGGTCTTGTTGTAATCCGGCACAGGTGGTTCAGTCTCACGCTCCGGATGGATCGGCCGGGAAAATCGACTGAGACTACGGGAACCGCGGAGAGAGCGGCTAGCTCCGCCGGAATCTTCTGAGCTTGAGCTGCCTCTTATTGGAGTTCTCTTGGTCGTTGAATTGAAAGCTGAAGTCGCCATTGTTTCTTGTAGAAGCGAATCATTAACAAAAGAATTCAGCTGCCACAATCCTCACGAACGTACGCACAAATTCCATTGCTTAAATTATAGGAGTTTTTAGGCTAATTACTTGAAATTTAAGTATAATTAGAACTCAAGCGCGAGATCATATATGAGAGGAGACTTCGGAAAGCGAAAACTGGGGAAATATTTGAAGTAAAGCGGCATCAAATGGATATCACCTTGCAGTATCCATTTGTATTGGAGTGTTTTTGTCGTCGTCAAAAGATCGGCAAAAAAAAATATTTGTTGTATTTAGCCTATTTGGTCGTGTCTAATGAAATAATCGAATATGTATTATATTTATCGTTAATCTAATATATTTCATGATTGTGTTGAAAAATAAATGCAAGTCACAAATTAACAAATTATTTTTAATTGGAGTTCACTAAGTGATGCAAAAAAGAAATTCAAATTATAAATATAATTCGGTTTTATCTCTAGGTAATTTTTTTCTTGAGAAATGATTTTGGTAAATTCGTAAAAATAAAACAATCAACATAGTTTTTGGATTTTGTTGGACATGGAATGAAACAACAGATTGGATGAAGAAACACGACTCATTAACTTAATGTCAAACAAACTTATGCAGTTGACCGAATAATGTGTTTTTTTTTTTAAGCATAAAACATTAATTATGTTAAAATAAGGATCAAGTACAACCCATGCCAGTCATGATGCCGTACACCAACAGAATACAGATAAAATCAATAAATACATGTGCACATCCCGACGAAATGACTCTAAAAAAAAGATTCCAATGGCTTTGGCTACTATAACCTTCCCAACCACGATTTTTTCTTTTTTTTTTAGGTATTTTTTTGCGAAATACGAAAGAAATAATAAATTTTCTTTTGTTAGGTGTAAAAAAAATAGAGTCAATAATAAAAAATGAAATATAAATTAAATGGATTAAAGAAATAGTGGGTCCATCGTTTCTATGGTTACTTCTTAAACGGTGAGGTCTTCTCTATACACCGAAGTTTAACTTCATTTAATCAATGTTATTGAGAACTTGTATAATTCACACCACACTCTTTAGCTCTATCCCTGAATTATCCAGTAATAGGTAAGAGTCGATCTACACAGTCCATTGGGAGAATGAGTAGATCGAAGCACCACAACAGCAAAAGAACTTGACATGGACAAAACAGTGACAATATAGTCCAGTATGAGGTCGAAAATGGGAACTGTCTTCCAATTTGAAGAAACAAAGAGTGGTAAACAGAAGACAAAAAACTTATAAAATATCGACAAACATGCAGGCTCCCGTAACCAAATCCCGCAAAGAACTCTATCGACATAAGCAGACAATCGGATGGCGCACAAAACCCAGAGTCCTAGTTGTCATTACCAATCAATATTCTTGCAGTGAAAATGAGCAACACAATCATGCCCAAATAGGCCAAATAGTATCCCAAGCAAAAAGACCACATGTTGCCAAAGTGTTGTCACCACAGAAAGACCACATCAAAATCCAACAAACAAGCAAACCAGGATTAAGGGAAATAGCAAATGGATGACAAGTAAGCAAAATGGGGGATAATAGTCAATGCCCACTCACATCACCTACATGACAGACAATAGAGAAACGACATAAGCATATATATAGATATAGATAGTAGGACAAAAGGGAGAAAATGCAAGAGACCATGCAAAAGCAGAAGAAAGCTTGGAGTACTCCCAATTCACGAGGGTTCCAAATGAAGGGAATCGTGGTTGGCAACGGGGTTGTGGAGCAACCACCACCTCTGAAGAACTGATCTCCGAGTTTGACGACGAACCATCCGGCAAGGACAAAACAGCACCAAGCGAGGCTCCATAGCGCTAGGTTCGGCTTCGAAAATGGAGGATGGTGATGAGGGAGGAGTGGGAGAGGATAAACCCGGAGAGAAATCAAGGCTACGCTTGAAAACCACCTATAAGAGGTATCGGGATGAACGAGACTGGTGTAGGAGAATTCTCAACCAACAACCGTTGAGTACCTCATGTAGGAACATGTAAAGGAACAAGAGCAAGAACTTGAAACACCACATGCAAACACAGAGTCAGCTCAAAAACCAAATAACACAATCCTTAGCCACATACCCAAAACTCAACAGCTATAACAATAATATGGTAATCTTTCATATCTAAAGGGCACAATAACAAATTGAGTTTGATCTTTGTTTTTGCTTAGTATATCGTATCTAATGTTGTCAACCGAAATCGAAAGAGACTTGATTCGAACAGATGACTTGAACACATAAGCGGGACAATTGTATTTTTTCTAGCATTCTCAGATTAGAGGTATAAATGAACCGAAATTATAACTATAAATGAAACAAATGCAGACGAATATTTTCAAAAAATTTAAACCTCAGGCTTAAATAAGTATATTTGAACTCTATTTGAAGCTCAAAGAAATTAATATTTTTGACTCAAATTATTCATCGAGCATATTTGCGAGGTATATGAATTATTACTAAAAATGGAATGCTCAAAAAATTTAAAATATATTTTTTTAATATTAAATTTCAGAAGTGGCTCACAGACTCTGGAGCAAAATAAACACTATAACCCAATATTAAATTTCATTTTCTCCATATTCATTTCTAGTCTAGAAATGGAATTTAAAAGTATTATACATATTAATTTAAGCACTGTAATCAAAAAATCTATGTTATACACATTTTCTATGCTTATTTATACCTACCTATCATAAATGAATAAATATTAAAAAAATTAAAATCATTTAACAATATTATAATATATACATTACAAATTTAACATAAAAAATTAATACTTATTACTTCAGCTTCAAAAGAAATTCAACAATCATCATTCGTGAAAAATAGAGATCAATCAAAGCGATTGCCAAAAAAAAAACTTTTGCAAACCTAAGAGAACGAAAGAAGACCCAATAATAAGACCTCAATTGTATCATCCCCTCCCCAACGTTCTCAATTTATAAATATGTAAACAAGACCACAAGTTTAAAAAGGAGAGATCTTGAAAAGATATTTGACAGCTGACAATACATAAATGCCGTATCACAAATAAAAAGTGAGGAAGACCTACGGGCTATTAATCAAAATATTGTTTTTTTAATCAAAATATTCGAAATTACCATAACATCAAAATCATTTAAAAAATTACCGTAACTCGTTTTTTTCGACAAACGAGTTCTTAAAAAAAAAAAATTGTTTTCAAAATTCGTTTGAACAAGAAACGAGTTCAAAAAAATTTTTTTTTTTAATTAAAAAAGTTGAACTCGTTTTTCTGAACAACGAGTTCTAAAAAATAACTTTTTTTTTTAATACAAAAAGTTGAACTCGTTTTTCAGAAAAACGAGTTCAACTTTTTTAATTAAAAAAAAAAAAATTTGAACTCGTTTCTTTTACAAACGAGTTTTGAAAACAAATTTTTTTTTTCTTATTTAATTTTTATATTTTCTTGTACAAACGAGTCCCAAAAAAAAAATTTTAAAATTTGATTTTTATAAAAACGAGTTTATGATAAAAAAAATTTCTTATTTAATTTTATATTTTTATTTTTAAATTAATTTTCAAATTTATTATTTTAAATAAAAATTAAGATATTAAATTACAAAATTTAAAAATGATAAAAAGTAACATTTGATTGGATTATTCTAATACATTATTGAAAAATAACATCAAACTATCTACGTGGACGATTCCCTAAATTCCCTCCAGTGCCACATCTTGGGGGTCGTGTAACTCTAGCACGTCCTCTAGCCCTCCTAGCGATAGCTTGAACACTAATGTTTGTCTGTGAATCTTCATTTGCGTTTTCTTCATTCTGACTTGATGATGAAGTGTATTGTGATACATCTCTATATGCTGACAACATCATATCACCATATGGAATAGGAGATATAAAATGTGGACGTGGTGGCACATAAGCTGGTATGGCTGGTGTGTTAAGTAAAGTCCCCTAGCAATACCCCCACTCACATTCTGCCACACTGTAATATATTGTGAATGACAAGCCGGCCAGTCAAATCCAGATCGTCCCCGACGACCATATCTATGTAGATATGAATGTCGATCTCGTGGTGGAGTGGCAGGTATATCCTGTATCATCCCAAACTGTCGTAGTACTCTATCAGGATAGTGCCACTCAACATATGCATAAAATATAAGTGGACATATGGTAGTCCATAAAAAGGGTGCAGAATCCTGTGGTAAGTCCTCATAATACGGTGCTGTCGTATCATATGGTTGTCATATAAACTGTGATCATAAATTAATACTCGTAGATAAAAGTTTGTTCGATTAGCTCATAATACGTAAATACATTTAAAATATGTCTAACCTGATGTGGCACCATAAGATCAAGTATCTCACGAAATAGCCGCACTGAATGTCGAGCTGTTCGACAATAACTCATGGCGGCATTCCAACTGCCAAAATTTTAATGTAATGTAATATAATATATCATGCATGTAAAATTTAAAAGATCTAAATTAATTATTTTACCGTGCACCATACTGAGGCCTAGGAAGTGTCAAATCATACGCAATGTATTGCCATTCATCCATGTTTACATTGATGGCATGGACATCCGGTCTAATCGGTGTTATCCGAGACCATGCCCAAATCTGTAGTAACTGTAGTGGACCGCCAATGCTGGATCTTGACTTCATAGATGCCGTGCAAAGCTCTCGATATAAGCACGCCAATACAGCACTTCCCCAACTGTATCTTCTTATATTCTCAATATCCGATAGTATTTCCAAATATAGAAGTGGAATGGTATTTCCAGTAGTATTTGGGCACATCACACCCCCCAAAAGCATGAATGCACATGCACGAGTGTACTGCACAACTTCATTATCATCACTATTATCATTGATCGGGTGTGCTCTCATGTATTCTCCCAATCCCTTAATCTTTAGACAACCCCCGCTGATCTCACCCTCTTGGGCAATGTATCCCAATGTCTCCTCAATATAACTATGCCACTCTTCTTCGGACATCTCAATATCCTGACCTATGACAGGACGACCGAAAATTGGAAGCCCCCATATCACAGCGACATCCTGTAACGTAATTGTTGCCTCACCTACTCGGAAGTGGAAAGTATGTGTCTCCGGGCGCCACCTCTCTACCAGAGCAGTGATAAGATGATAGTCATCACGGAACTGACCACATCTGTATACACCATAAAAACCTATGTACTGTAACATTCTCATTACCCTCGGATGTGGCCGATCGAACGGGGCATCTTGTTCCTTAAATATAAACCAGAAAGGACCATCTGCGCGCCTACAATGTAGAGTAGCATCGAGTGAACCCTCAAACACAGTCTCAGATCTATGCTGCGACTGCATTGTCAACACTGTATTGTCACGTGGCTCATAGTGCTGTGAATCCATTTTACCTAATTACACAAAATAATGTTATATAATAAATAATATAGTACGATTAAAATACACTAATAATAATAATATATATATTTATATAATAATAATAATTAAAAAAGAATACTAATATATACTAATAATAATATAAATAATATATAAAATAATAATAATAATTGAAATCAAATTAAGTAAAATTTTTGACGAAAACTGTATGTATCATTTTGTTTAAAAAAGAGATTAAAGTGGGACAAATATAATGAGATAATATTTTTTAAATGAAAAAAAAACATGTAATAAAAATTATACTAAAGATTGATAAAAATTAAAATCAAAAGAATTATACATCTAAAACAAGATATTATAATATACCTTCTAGTAACCAAAATCCACAGCTTCGTCCACAGCTTCGGCAACGAGAATTAGGTAAATGAATTGAAAGCGTAAAAAATTGTGCAGGGTATGGGAGCAATCAATGTCTATTAATATATGCCATTTTTTGTCATTTTTTGTCACGGGAAGCTGAATTCATTTTTTGTCATTTTTTTTGTCACGGGAAGCTGAACTCGTTTATCTGACAAACGAGTACAGCTTTCTTAAAAAGCTGAACTCGTTTCTCAGAGAAACGAGTTCAGTTTTTTTAAAAAAAAAAATTTTTTTTATTGGAACTCTTTTCTCTGAGAAACGAGTTCTACTTTTTCAAAAGCTGAACTCGTTTCTCTGAGAAACGAGTTCAGTGTTTTTTTAAAAAAAAAAATTTTTTATTGGAACTCGTTTCTCTGATAAACGAGTTCAACTTTTTTATTAAAAAAAAAATATTTTTTAGAACTCGTTTCTTGTACAAACGAGTTTAATAAACAAATTTTTTTTTTGTTAGAACTCGTTTGTCCAAAAAACGAGTTACTGTAGTTTTATAAATAATTTTGATGTTACGGTAATTTTGAAATTTTTAATTAAAAATACAATAATTTAATTAAAAACTCGAAGACCTACAGGCAACAACTTTGATGCCTGCAGCATCGGTCCAAATTAATACAGCCAAATCATCGTGTCACCCTTTCGGACCACTAAGGGTTACGGAATCAAACTACGCATAAAGAATAGAACAATCTCATATGTGATTTTGAGAGAGGAAAGCAAGTGTTTTTTAACATTATTACACATCAACACGACAACACCAAAAGTAGAGACAGGAGTTCTATCATCACCACAAAACTCTATGAAACATTACAAATGTCATAAACAACCGGGAGCGCCAATTAATTATAATTGTTGCCAACAGAACTCACTTTATTGTAACTAGAATTTCATGGAAACAGTCTTAGGTAATTGGCACACCACGATGAATACTGCGGAGATATTGGAGTTACTTAACCGACGCGATGTGCCTGATCAAATCGACCACACGTGTGCTGCAATGGAAGAGGAAACTAATAAACAAAAGTGGCAAAATATATACTCAGGAGATTGCTTGCATATGGCAGATGTCCATGTGAACCGCGGAAAGGATGAATTTGAATTACCTGTAGCCCCATTCATTATCATACCAAGCAACGACCTTCACAAAGTTCTCGTTCAATGCAATCCCTGCTTGAGCATCAAAGATGCTTGACCTGCAATTGTTTCCAAAAGCAAATCCAAGTCTATTTCACCTTTTCTGGTCACAGCAAGTACGAGTCCATTGCACTCAAAATGGTAATTTTATAAGTGGCAAATGCCTGGGTTTGGGGCCAAGAGGGGAGTTTCAGGATAACAGTATGCCCACCTGCTGTCACCCAAAAAGTCGGTCGATACAACATGCTCGTCAGTGTAGCCCAAGATACCTTTCAAATCTCCCTCAGACTTCTCCCTAACAAAAGCCCAGGCACAATTATTAAACTAGGGCAATGGCAACACTTTCGAGAAAACATAGAATATCCATCAACAGAAAAGCTTGTGCATGCATGTTTAACTAAGTTGATATTCTTACTTCATAGCTGCTTTGATTTGCTCATATGTAGCCTTCTTCTCCAACCTCACGGTAAGATCAACCACAGAGACATCAACAGTTGGGACTCGGAAGGACATACCAGTCAATTTTCCATTCAGAGCAGGAAGAACTTTGCCAACAGCCTTATTATTTTATAATAATAAGCAGCAAAAGAGGTATTAATAAGTCAGCAAAACTCACTACTGGAACTAAGTCAAGACTGGAGCTTTCCCCCAGCTGAGAGCTAATATGATAATCCTCAAGTAAACAAGATGACCTCATTTACACATCAAACATGAATCTTATGAGTGGAGAACAACCACCTCCTATTCATCCAAAATAAGAACATCGTCCAAGCATGGACGAAGGCTCTATACCTTCGCTGCTCCAGTGCTGCTGGGAATGATGTTGAAAGAAGCAGCTCTACCACCCCTCCAGTCCTTTGCAGATGGTCCATCAACAGTCTTTTGAGTGGCTAAATGAACGCTAAAAGCAGCCTCAGAAGCAAGACACAAATCAAAATGAAAGAAATTAATTTATTAAAACATACCTGTAATAGCGTGGACTGTGGTCATAAGACCTTCTACAATACCAAACTTATCATGGATAACCTGCAGGTTCATTTACCACAAAATTGAAAAAAAAAAAAAAAAAACAGATACTTCAAAACAGAACATGAAAACACACCAAGAAGCAGTGTCAACAAACCTTGGCCAAGGGAGCAAGGCAGTTTGTGGTGCAGCTAGCATTGGAAACAATATTGAGGTCTGCCGTGTATTCCTTCTCATTTACACCAACAACAAACATGGGTGCATCTTTGCTTGGAGCTGAGATAACGACTTTCTTTGCACCCCCCTGGAGATTCACAAATTTACAGGAGATATATTTTACTTGCTGGGCCCAAGTTATGGTATTTAGTCCGAAGTAGGCAGAAAAAAGTTTGTACAAACTCCCACAAAAAAGTTTCGACAAACTCCCAGAAACATCATGTCTGGAAGCGTGTGAATACTCAGGTAGACGGTCCTTTAAAATTTATAGCTTTGGCATATATATATATATACCCCTGGCGATTCACATTTACAGGAGATATATTTTACTTGCTGGGCCCAAGTTATGGTATTTAGCCCGAAGTAACCAGAAAAAAGTTTCTACAAACTCCCAAAGACATCATGTCTGGAAGCGTGTGAATTAACATCATGTCTGGAAGCGTGTGAATACTCAGGTAGACAGTCCTTTGAAATTTATAGCTTTGGCAAAAAAAAAAAATTATATATATTTATATATATATAGCCAATTTGCAAGGAAATATCACTTAAAAGGAACCAGCTCACAATATCAATCGGAATAGCTGATAGAAATTCATGGAGGCTAAGGAATAATTATTCAGGGAGAACCATATAAGAAATAAAATGCAATACAATGCTTTCAATTTGAACCGAGCAAAATGGCAAATGCAGAAACATAATGGAAACGGCAGCCTATTCTTATTAAAGAATCTCATACCTTTAAATGGGCAGCCTATTCCTATTAAAGAATCTCATACCTTTAAATGGGCGGCAGCCTTGTCCTTCTCAGTGAATACTCCAGTTGACTCAACGACATACTCCGCACCATAGTCACCCCAAGGAATCTCCTCAGGGTTCCTTCAATATCACCAAAATAAAATTTCAGTTAGCAGTGTATACAACAGAGAGATGATCATCAACCAAAACATAAATAACAATGAATACAAGCCAAGGGGCATACTTAATGCCAAAAACCGCTACAGGCTTATCCCCGAAGAGAAGGGTTTTCTCATCCTTAACACTGATCTCATTGTGCTTCCATTGACCATGAACGCTATCATACTTGAACATGTAGGCCTGCCATCAACATATACATTCACATGTAACAAAGTGTAAACAAGCGCGAATAGAGAAAGCCTAGATCAGAGAATCTCAACCCAGAAGCAACCCAAATGAATTTAAATTCTAATAAATTCTCTGAACCACTCCCATTCATAACTCAAAACAGACTATACACAAATGACAGTACCAGAGGTATCAACAGTTTTTAACAATTCTAAACTTGTCACTCATTAACAATGCATGAATCAAAGTAGAAGTTTTACTCCAAGCTTAGAAGCACATAAATACAGTCATTTATTAATTATCAAGTCGATATGAAACCACAGCAATCCGTCCCTTACTGTCGACTCAGATCCAGAGAAAGAGAAAAACGAAAAAAACATAAAAATACCATGTAGTCAACGGTAATAAAGGGATCGTTGACTGCAACGAGCTCAACATCGTCTCTTTGAAGAACCACTCTGGCCACCAACCGCCCGATTCTTCCAAATCCTAAAATAGTAAACGATATTTGTCCATCATTAATTAAACAAATATCACTAGCACAACAAAAACCTAAATGACAATACTTAGAATTAGAAATCAGATCCAGTACCATTGACTCCAATCTTAATCTTGGCTGCAAATAAAAAATCAGACAAATAAAGATTAAACAGAGGATTCATCAAACTGAACAAGAACAAATAAATGTAACTACAATAAAATAAAACAAAAGGTGAAATAATTACCCATTTTCTGATAGAAACGAAAATGCAGAAAAATAGGGTTTTTGTCTTGAAACTTGTGCGTATCGCAGTTGGTTATGGATTGGCTATATATAAAAATGGATTGAATATGGGGCGTTGGATTTGATGACTGATATATGTGTGGGTGTACCATTGTACGGTGAGGAAGATTTGGATTATTTTTTTTAATCCCATTTTTATTATTAGGCCATGCGTGGGCAGGTCAGCGAATCTCCACGAGTAAATAATGACCCACTTGCCCCAATAATAGGTTGAGTTCACGGGATTCGTGTCTTTTATTTGTGGCCTTTGGGAAGAAAGAGGTCCTCATGACAAGTGGATAACATTTGGAACTATGAAATTCATTTATTCAATAATCTCTAATTATTTAAATTCAATTATTACGTATCAAATCAATTTCAAAATGGCATTTTTTGTTTTGTTCACGGGAATTGTTTTTCAAAAAAGAAAAGAAAAAAAGAAGGGTCTGTATTTGATATTAATAAAAAAAACTTTTTTTCGGATTTTTGAACTTAGTTGACTTTTTTAATTCGTATATGTAAAAACCATATATATATATGGGACAATATTTAAATTATTATATAAATACACAATTCTAAGTATACAAAAATATTTAGGAAATAAGGTGTAAGGACTCCGTGCCTTTAATCATCTCTCAGTGTATTAACACATGTATTTAGTGCATACAATCATATAATTAGGGGAAAAGAAATCATTCTACCATAGCATAACATATCAATAATAAAATTTCTTACATTATTCCACATAATGTCCACTTTCCTCCCAACCAAGTCCATATACAATGCATCATTATAATACACTAACATGTTCTCAGTTCATTTAGCAATTCAATAAATAATTGCATGCGACCAATAAATGAAAAGAGAAAGGCTCGCGCCCTTTATACAACCCATACACATATATAACAGTGCTCACACGCGAGCATCAAAAGAGTGAATGTGCATTTAATGTATAAAGTACCCAACACAATACTGTCACTGGCACTTCAGTCCTTGAAGTACCTCCAATCAACAGCTCGAGCTCAACTCCAAAGCCATCGATGTACATATTCACCTGCCCCAACATATACAGCCTTCACACGGGGTGAGCATACTGTTAGGAATCCGATCAAACAAAACGCAGCGAAAAATAAAACTGGATTCCTACCAAGGACCGATACAAAGTAATCATATCGAGATTGAATAGAATCATATCATTATAGCGTGTTTGAAGCAGATTCCTCTTTGCAACACCACGAGTCACGAACAAATATTTGCACATTTTGTCTCTACGGTATCCACACGATCAAATCGAATGGGACGTTAAAGAACAAGTTGTTAGACTTGTTCTTCAACCGATACAAAGACACACGGTTCACAACCGATAAACAGCGGTCGGATTATCAACCAAGGCGGCGGCAGCGGTGGCCGATGGTTCTCGGATGAGAGGGGCGGCCGGATGCCTTTTTGGGTGGCTACTAGGTTTTAGAAAAATTAACACTTAATCATCTCAAACCCTTGTTAGCTTATTATATCTAATATTAGAATTAATCAAAGGCTTTCAAAAAGCCTCATTGGCCCAAACCCAACATCTTAATTAAATCCATATATCTAATATTTTTAATTAAGACTCTTCTTAATTAATTAATCCATCCAATGAATTTTATCTCCCTTTATCGATTTAATCTTTTGTGCGACCCGATAGGATCTTGCAATGTTGGTAGTGACATAAAATCTAATTTTATGTCACAAGCAATGAGCGGTATCTAGCAACACATCAAGGCTACCCAAATTACAAGAATGTCATTGACTCGACATAACCTATGGACTGTGATAATATTAACCATGTAACTTAATCCATTTGTCCAATGTGTTTAGATTGAACACGAGTCATGGAATAGTCATACTCGTATATTCAATCTGTTATTTCTTGATCCCCAAGTAGAACTAGAATAAACGAATAAGCTTGATATCACATATCGACTTATTCGAGCATGGCCATGCATTTTAGTCTCACTTGATCAAGGGCCCAAACACTTCTCCTGTTATATAGGAGGGACAAATCCTATCTTGATCAATCAACATCCCTCTACATAATTCGTAGTGTATCCAATAGTTGTCTTTATAGTTTACCATGTTACAGGTAACGTTTGACAATATCAAGATACATAACTCCTTATGTTGGGATCTCATATGATCTCAAGTCGTAAGGATTACATACACTATAATCACTATGAGAATTGCTTATGACACTCATATAACTATCCATGTAGCATTCTAATTGTGGGTCTGTCCAGTACATTATTCTCTAACATGTACCCATGTGTTGATTCGATATCTCATATCCATGAACAATTCATCAATCAAAACATACTTGTCTCAATGCATTATCATTATCCCGATTCATGATAATACTTGACTAGGGACAATCTTTAAGAACAATACAATATTATTCTAAGGACATTAACTTATATATCAATTCATATTATACAGATATTCGAATAATATATAATAATGAATTGACATTAATAAAACCATAATACATTGTATGCCATAAACAATCATATAATGAGTTGTCTTAGGGCATATCCCAACAAATCTCCCACTTGCACTAAGATCAATCAGACATATACTTAATGCCTAGAGATCTAGTATGACGATCATGTTTCTGCTGTGACAGTGGCTTCGTCAGTGGGTCAGACACATTATCATCAGTTGGTACTTTGCATATTTTTACATTTCATCTTTCAAAGATTTCTCGAATGAAATGAAAGCGCCGAAGTACGTGCTTGGATCTTTGGTGAGATCTAGGTTCCTTAGCCAATGTGATGGCTCCATTGTTGTCACAATATAGTTCAATCGGATCTAGTATGCTAGGCATCACCCTAAGTTCAGAAATGAACTTCTTGATCCAAACAGCTTCCTTTGCTGCATCTGAGGGAGCAATGTATTCAGCTTCAGTTGTAGAATCGGCTACTGTCTCTTGCTTTGAACTCTTCCAGCTCACATCACCTCCATTTAGGCAAAACACATATCCTGATTGCGATCGGAAATCATATTTGTCGGTTTGGAAGCTTGCATCAGTGTAACCCATTACATTGAGCTCTTCCTCACCTCCATAAATCAAGAATGTATCCTTATTCTCAAGTACTTCAGGATATTCTTGACAGCAATCCAGTGACATTCACCTGGATCAACATGATATCTGATCGTCATGCTCAATGTATACGAGACATCGGGATGAGTACATATCATGACATACATGATAGATCCAATAGCTGACGCATATGGAATCTTACTCATGCGTTGTCTCTCATCTGGTGTTGAAGGACACTGATCCTTCGAGAGATGTATCCCATGTGTCATAGACACGAATCCTTTCTTTGATTCTTGCATGCTAAACCGTTTTAGCACTTTGTCTATGTATGTAATTTGACTTAGGCCAAATAATTTTCTTGATCTATCTCTATAAATCTTGATACCTAATACATAGGTGGTTCGTTGGTAGCATGACAATGCCAATCTCAATCTCTCGATTTTTTCTATTTTGGAAGATACCAGTTACTTTAAAATAATGATTCGATGAATTTTCTAATTTCCAATATACAAATGATGTCACAGTTCGTAGTTACTACTAAATTAGGAAAGAAAAAAAAAAGACATTTGTAGTACCAATATTTTGCCTTTTGATATGCCTTTAAAAAAAATTTGTTAAAAAAAAAAAAGGTTTCCAAAGATGTTCTTCCATGTAATAGTATTATGCTTTAAATATATTTTTATTTTTAAAGTGTTTTTTATTCGTAGTAACAATATTTTGCCTTTCGATATGCCTTTAAAAAAATTTTGTTCAAAAGAATTAAAAAAATTCTAAAGATGTTCTTTCATGTAATATTATTATGCATTAAATATATTATTATAATTTAAATATATATTTAGTTTTTAATGTGTTTTTTTTTACTAAAATGTTATCATAATGAGTGTGCTATGACAACGTCGACCGACAAGAAGCATGCGTTTGTGCGTCATGAAAACATCCGATTCATTGTCAACTTGAATGATATTAATTTATTTTTTTTAACATGAAGATATATTAATTAAAGAGGAAGAGTTATATCAAACCACATTCGTCGATTGTCGACAATATCAAAGTACAAAACCTTTGAAGCATTACAACCAAGTCGAAACGAAGACTTAGAAACATTAACAAACCGACCAGATTTCACAATATCACTTCTCCAATTATGTTGGTTGGAGAGGAATATGCCTTCATAAGCAAGTAAATGTACAAACGATGAGTGCAGAGAGACTACAACTGATAAAAATACATCAAATGCATAAACTCTCAACACTCAAATCAGCACCAAAATCCAACAAAGAAATTCCAGAGGGTGTTGCGTACAGTCGAAGAGCCAAGAGATCAAGTTTAAAAGTTCGAAAACCAGCATATAGATATAACAAAACATCAAATAGCTCAAACTAAATAAAACAACCAGAAGACCACAAAAGCCAACTGTTGAAAAGTGGAGGGAACGAGCAAAACAACGATAGAAACACAAACCAAAAGGGGATAAGGCCTTCGAAAACCATTTGTAAGCAAAATGTCGCTTGTGAATCTCCATTTCACAAGCGAACCAGCAGAGCGAAATCATCGGTGTCAGCAGGGGTGCATAACAACCCCCGATACGGAATAAGGATACGCGGTCTGATGATAGAAGAGAACCAGCGCTGAGTCAGGAGAACCAAATGAGTGGCCTTGAGGTCGCAAGCAAACAGATCCCCCCATGTCACGCAATGCCGGGAGAAGAACAGAAACAACTGCTACTGCCAAAGGGTAGTTCAACCAAAACCAAAAACACAAAAACCTCGGAAAAACCAATTGACAAACAAAGAGAACAGACTAGATAAACAAGGATGATGCACAAGGAGCACAAACAAAGCCAAAAAGTGGCCAGATTGAAGCGCTCAAAGAAGACCTCACCATGATGGAAAACAAGCTCCCATGGATGTTTTCACAGAGGGAGAGAAAAAAATAAGAGCCATGAATGATATTAATTTAATATTGAACTAATATATGTATTATTACATGCTTTGACATGAGCATAACTTGGCGATCAATTTTTCATTAATTATTTAAAAATAACATTCATAAACGTTTGTTTATATATAAAATTTTAATTTCGAGTCTACAATTTCATAGAAGCGTGTTTCGAACTGTTTCTACAGCCTTGTGTATGAGAAGTTCATGATGTAAAATCGTTCTAATATCTTTTTTATTGAGAGTTAACCTGTTCATACTTTACGTATCGATTAGGAACAGCTCAGGGTGCTTATTGGGCCGGATCAATCGGAATCGGTCCAGAACCGGACCGGTCGGTTCCGGTTCCAAACCGGAACCGGTTGATCCGGTTATAAACCGGAATCCGATCCGGGTTTTACCCGGATCGGATCGGTTCCACAGATCCGGAACCGCCAATCCGGCGGTTCCGGTTCCGAAACCGGAACCGGAACCGGTGAAAAATTTAAAAAAAAAAAGGGGGGATACCGTTGGCCAACGGACTGCCGTTGGGCAACGGTTTAATTAAAAAAAAATTTTTTTTTTTTTTAAAAAAAATTTTTGCTTCTATATATACCTCATTTTTCCTCTTCAATTTTTCATCTCCAACTCTCTTACTCTTACAATCCTAATCTTGATTACAATTATCTCGTTTTTCCATATTTCCACTAATACGATGGCATCTTCTTCTACTGGTCGTGGTGGTCGTGGTGGTTCCTCAAATCCACATTTATTCCAAGAAAATTATGATATTATTGCCGAGTTTGATAATGCTTATGATGTTAAAGAAGCGGAACACGTTGCAGAACCGGCGGCCCCCCAAAATCCGGCCCCTGGAGGGTCATCCGCGACTACTGCCGCTTCGAGTCGCACGAGTAATCGTCCCAAACGAAGCAAGGTATGGGATCATTTTGACGTCGAGACAAAACCAGGTACGAACGAATCTGTTGTTATTTGTAAAATATGTAAAACCACATATAATTATAAAACAGGTGGTTCCGCTGGCGGTACCGGAACTTTTAAGAAACATCTAGTTAAAAAACATAATTTTGATGATGTTACTTTACAACCATTAGGTAGAGAACCAACCCAACTTCAAATTAATCCTCAGTCTGGCACTAATTTTATCTTAACACCGGAAATGAACAAAAGATTATTCGTTCGTTTTATTGTAAGATGCGAACTTCCTTTTTTGTTTTCTGAAAAAGATGGCTGTGTTGAATTTTCTTCTGGTATTCAACCATGTTTTAGACATATTTATAGGCATACTTTGAAAAGAAATATTGTCGATGTGTTTTTTGATTACCGTAAGACTTTAGTTGATCATCTTTCTTCTATTAACTGCAGATTAAGTTTAACTACTGATATTTGGACGAATACCGCACTACTTTCTTTTCTTGTTATTACTAGTCATTGGATTGATGATAACTGGTGTTTGCAGAAAAGAATTTTGTCACTGGATGAATTAAAATCTGCACATACTGGTTCCCAAATTGCTAAATATATTGTTAATGTTTGTAGATTTTATGGAATTGCAGATAAAATTTGTTCGATTACACTTGACAACGCTTCAAATAATAACGTGGCAATGCGTGAACTGAAAATATATTTACGACCAATGCTTAATGGTGTTTTTTTCCATGTTTGATGTGCATGCCATATAATTAATATAGCAGTAAAAGATGGTTATGAAGATGCTGAATGTAGTAGCATAGACAAACTTAAAAATTGTTGTCAATGGATACGACAATCACGCATTAAGCGTGATTGGAAACATACGTGTGCAAGTCAGAACCTTCGGTTTACTCTTTTTCCACCGCCCATTGTAAGTCGATGGAATTCTTTGCACAAAATGTTAGAATCGATGTTACATTATCAAGATGCTTTAACTTCTTTTTATAACTCTTATCAAATGCCTGAAAGTGATGAAAGTTATTTATTGTCTGATAATGATTGGTTTTTTGTTAAAAATTTAACTGCTTTGTTATCAACCTTTAAAGATGCAACAGATCGTTTCTCCGGTGTTTGTAATCCTACTTCTCATTATTTTCTACCACTTGTATTTAACATGTTTTGCAAATTTATTGAATTTAGAGATGATATTGAGTTGAAAATCGTTCGTTTATCGTATGTAGGAGAAGTTTAAAAAATATTGGGAACAAATTCCACACGTGCACTGTATATCTACATTGTTAGACCCAAGTCAGGGTGTAGGATCTTTCGATACTTTCTTTGAATATTACAGTACGTTTTTGGATAAGGATGTTGACGATCAAAAGACGTCAATCATGCATTGTGATATCCTCGAAATGATTAATTGCAATTTGGGCAGTAATTGTGTTTATATGATTAATTATGGTGGTAATTAATTATGTGCTGGATTTATTTATCATGTTGAAATGCTTAGTCACATGGTAGGCGTGACCGGGAATGCATTTCGGGGTGCATGTGATGCATGTTGGGTAATTGGGTGTTTTAATGACTTACATGTGTTGGTAGTCATTTATTTGGTGAAGCATGCACTTTGAGATTGTGGAGCATTGTGGTGTTATGCTTTTAAATTATCATGTTGGGGTGTTTTATACACCATGGTATTATAGAATGCACTCTATTTTAAATAACCCACTTTTATACCCCAACCCCCCACCATACCTTCACTCTTACTTTTAACTTTCCCAAAATATCACCTCCCAAACCCTTCCTCTCTTATTTTCGAGTTTGAGCTTAGGGGTGAAGAGAATACTTCCAAAAACCTTGATTTGTGGAGTTTATTGGGAGATTTGAAGTCCCCAAGGGGTATGGATACCTCATTGTTGATTTTGTAATGTTTTATTTAAGTTTGGTATGGTTTTGAAGGGTTTTGAAATGGGTTTGTTGGGGTTGGTATTACTTTGGTTGAATGTTGAGTTTTTGAGATGTTTAAAGTGTTTATGGAAGGTTATTATGTGTTTAATGTTATTGGTTTGATGGTAGGGGAGTTGGTATGGGTTGGAATGGAGTTTTGGAGCATTAATGGCGATTTTTCGCGACACAGGGCTCGGCGATCGATCGCCCGTTTTTGGCGATCGATCGCGAAGAGGCAGTACGCTCCAGAAGCTTATGGCGATCGATCGCCACATTTGGGCGATCGATCGGCGAGGGTGGCGATCGATCGCGAGTCACAAAATATGATGTTTTTGGATTTTATTGTAGGATTTTTGGTATTGGACTATTATTGGGTTCTAATATTGAATTGTGTGAATATGTAGAACCATCCCAGGTGGCAACACAGCCAATGAATTGAAGTCCTACCACATCCTACTTTTTGGAAAGGTACGTAGAGGACGTATGGGCACCCAACGGTACATGTATCTAATATACTCATTGTTTATGCATTGTGGATGCGAGTATATGTGGAATTATGCATTGTGGATGCAAAATACATGTTGAATTATGCATGATGATTGTATATGCATATGATGGTTATTGGTGCACATCCCATGAGTCGTGGTCATCCTTTGATGATTTTAATGCTTGCCGCTATTTGATTTGTTGCCGCTAAATGTGAAGCGAGGGGTGGGAGCGCCGCATGTCACATTTGAGCGTGGTTATCATATAGGGCGAGGAAAGGATATTTGCCGCTCAATGTGAAGCGAGGGGTGGGAGCGCCGCATGTCCATTGAAGCGAGGTTATTCTATGCCGCCTATATGTAAATAAGCGAGGGGCATTAAAATACATTGTGTTGGACAGACTAGGGATTGGTGATTGGTTTTTGGTATTGTTGAGCTGGTGTTATGTCATGACATGTGTAGACCATTAAATAATCTATTGATTATACTCATGAGTTATGGTACAAGGACAACCAAACTGGAAGCGTTTGAAATGCATGGGAAACAGGAAGTGTTTTATTGTGATTTATGCATTTACGCTTTATATTCATATTGTGTTGAATATGAATGTTATCATTGCTCATGTTTGGGGGTTGTCCTTGTAGGTACTTTTGGAATGATAAGAAGGGGCTAAAGCGGGTTGAGGTGATGAGCTTGTGAAGAACATTTTGGTAGATGAAGGACATGATTACTTTTGTATAGTGTCTACTCTAGGAGTAGTGTAAAGCTATAGTAAATACATTCATTTGATTGGGAATGTAACTAATCCATTTGATAGTCCTTATTTTTGGCATGTAATTCTTAAGGCTCATAGTCTCAACACGATTATTTTACTCTGATAAATTATGTTAGCTCTAATTATGCCTTTAATCCGCACTTAAGGAACTAGGGTCCTTACATTAGTGGTATCAGAGCAGTGGTTAGAGAACCCGGGAACGAGTGAAGGGTAGCCTTAGCATGATTGGCTAGGTGCTTACATTTGAAGCATGTTTATACATGTGGTGCATATTGATGTATATCCTGTTATACTAACATGCTTATTATCATTTCTGTTATCTAACGGCATAACATATATATTTGTTTTGGAATTGTTGTTAACCTTTGTGTTACAGCATGGCTGCTATGAACGCGGGGAACCTCAATGAAGAGGTGGGCGATGTGGGCAATGTTAATGCTAGTATTGGTCAGGCAAACCCTCTACCGCTACCAGCTGTAGGCATGGAACCAGTGGCTCAGTTATTACTACCTGGTGAGATCAGCTTGACTCAGTTTCTGTCTTACCACCCGCCCCGGTTTGAGGGGACAGAATCAGGAGAGGAGGCTGAGGAGTGGCTGGAAAGGCTTGAACAGATATTTGTATCGGCTCCTTGTGCTGTTACAGCATGGCTGAGGCTGGCAGAGTTCCAGTTGGCAAAGAAACCTTTGATGTGGTGGAGGAGCACGGTAATGGAGCTGAGAGCACAGGGTGCAGTGATTGATTGGACGCTCTTCAGAACCCGGTTCCTGAACCGGTACTTCTCTGCGGCAGTGAGACAGACGAAGGAAGATGAGTTTGCAAGCTTGAAACAAGGGAGCATGTCGGTGTCAGATTATGCCATGCATTATTCCTCGTTGCTGAGGTATGTTCCACACATTGCCACCAACGGACATGCGAAGATGAGAAACTTCATGAAGGGGTTGCGACCGGAGCTCTTTGACCGGGTTATCACCAATAACCCCACTTCTTTTGATGATGCTCTCACAAGAGCAGAGCTTGCAGAGATAGGAGTTGGAGCCTATCCTAGTGCCGTATCACAAGTACCACAACAAAGGTAAACTACTGATAGCTTGAGGCCCCGAGGAGAGCCATTTAAACCTCGTGGTGCCTCTTCATCTTCACGGTTTAGTGGGAAGAAATTCTTTGGGCAGAAGCAAGAGGGCAAGAAGAACAATTGGTCAGCCAACCGAGGGCCTACGCAAGGAAATAGGCCGGGAGAGCCAAGGTGCGACAATTGTGGAGGGCCACATTCTTCGAATAAGTGCCCTGCCTGTTATAGCTGTGGCAAGAGTCGGCATTTTCAACTTGTGCTCGGCTCATTGGAGACTTTAGAGTTTCTCTACAAGCAGAATCATTGTGCATGCTTACACTGCTAAGAGATTGGTTCGATGCTGAGAGAAGAAATAAGAGAGAAGGAGGAATCGACGAGTTCTGCAATGAAAGTTCCGAAGAAGAAGAAGAATTGGCCAAGACTATACTTATAAATTATGATGAGTAATGTATTTTTGTTATGAATTTCAAATGATGTATCTTTTATGTTGTTTTCCATATTCAATAAATGATATATTTCCTTTACGATTTGAGTTGAAAAAAAAAAAAAACGGGTTGGCCAAACCGGTTCCGGTTGGAACCGGTTTAATCCGGTCCAATCCGATAAATCGGATCCGGATTTCCGAATCGGATCGGTTCCATGGCATTTGCCATGGAACCGGAACCGGACCAATCCGGTTCATAACCGGATTGGTCCGGTTCCACTCGAAATGAGTCCGGGACCGATCGGATCCGGTCCGAATCCGGTCCGATCCGGCCCATGAACACCCTGAGGAACAGCTTAAAACCTCTTCGATTGATAGGACTTGGAACAAGATAATACAATTTCAATAGGTACCCATCTACAAAGCAAACAGGTTGGTCCGTATAGGCGGGCCCAAAAAAACCCGGACCAACTGCCTGAGCCTTATCCAAATTGACAACTATACCCTTAATATGAGTGAAATATTGGATTTTACATGTTACATTTAGCACTATCATATGTATCAATAAAATGATATGTAATTTTCACATCAATATTTTAGGATTTTTTAAGTATATATAACAATACAATCAACTAAATAAATAAATTCAAATATATATTTATCCTAATTACTAGCGTACTCTTTTATCTTAAAATTTTTGACCTACCAATTACTTTTTATTTCGGTCTTTGTGAGGGGTTAATTAGTAAATGACTGCAGGCAATCGAGCTCAAGCATTTCGAGTTCAACTCAACAAAAAACTAGTAATCAAGCTCGATTTTTAAATTACTTTAAATAAAAGCTCTTGAATTTTTTAAAAAAGTAAATTTAAAGTATGTAATGTACGATAAAATTAAGGATAAAATGACAGTTTAACTAATATTTAAAAATGAAAACAAATTAACTTATTGAGCTCGAACACTCAAACTAGAAAGGTCAAAACTCGAACTCGATTCGAGAGCCAGAGCTCTAGTCAAAGATTTATTCATGTTTGGGAAATTTTGGGATTACTTATTTTCATTATCTATTGTGCATTATTTTGGGAGTTTACCTAAAGATCAATTATATAATTCTCATAAGTGACTCTTTGCTGATGATGCTTTGGTTGTTCCACACCTAATGTGCTGACGTAATTAATTCATCTTCTAAAGTTGTGCATGAAAAATTTGTAAGACGAGCATATCAATTTAAAGGAGAATCGAAGAGAGAACATCATCGGACAATTGCTCATCTATGCTCTATAAGATGTAGGATTTTTATTGAGGATGCAAAAAAATTAGGAATTTTTAAATATATAAGGAAAAATATAATATATATAAATTTTTAACTATATTTGAGGTGAGCATCCACGTAAAAATAGTATGTGGCTGGATAGCTCAATTATATATATAATAATTGAGCTATCCAGCCACATACTATTTATATATATATATATATATTAAATAAATAAATTATAGAAAATAGTTTGTTCAAAAATCATGATATTTCATGAAACAAGTATTAAATCAATTTTTAAACAATATAAAAAATGAAGAAAAATGTTATTTTTTAATCAGTAGTAGGCGGGGAACCACATTGGATCGAATAATTCGAGTAGGAAAAAAACCACAAATATAATTAACAGTTGGCTTAACGGAATCGGGCTTACTCGAACTTATTTTCATAGGATTTTATGATTTCCTATTTTTACTTGCACCCCGATTAAATTTTCAGGATAGATAGGTTAAAATGAACGATTATATTAACCCGATAAAACAGCCTTATGTACAATTTGTAGTGATTGATAAAATGATTAAAATTACGAGATTATTATAAATAATATAATGCGAGAGTTATATAAATAATATAATGTGATAGTTATATGATGTTTGATATGATTTTAAAATAGATGATTAATTTATAGTTTGGTATAATGACTAAAATACATTAAAAAAATTGAATTTCAAATTTTGGCCCGAATTTTAAAATTAAATTTTTTGGGATTAAGTTATAAAAAGTAAGTTGAATTTTTTTACGGATATTTCAAATTTTGAAATATAAAAAAATGTGGAAAATAGTATAATATATCATTTTGTTAAAAAGTTGGATTTGATGTATAAAATTTCTCTCAAAGTGTATCTCAGAAAAAAATAACAATGGCTTCAAAACAATTTTTATGTCGAGGCGAGATTTGTAATCTCCGTCCTTAAGACAATATTACCGCGCTATAGTGCTAACAGTTTGCTATGATAATTTGTCCCAATATACAACGACTATGACTTGTAATAGGAGTACTCCAAATCACAAGTCCTCAAACCACAAATGTTCAAAGCACTCAATTTGATTAACAATAAATGCTCTCAAATTTCACTAAAAATTATGAATGAATTTCGAAAATTCTCACTTCAAATCAAGTGGGTTTATGTTGTTTATATAGTAGACCAAAAAATCAAGTCCAAATGACACAATTTGGAGGCAATATTTGGCCAAAAATCGCACCCTAAACATGAATGGACAAACCATTTCACAAATCTGAAACATGGCTCGATCGATCGAGCTCTTGTAGCAATGCATCATGAAAAGTTCTGGTCCGCTCGATCGATCGAGCACTGTGCTCGATCGATATAGCATGTAAAAAAAAATTAACTTTAATTCAAACTTTGCACATTTTCCAACAGAATTAACATGAGATAAATATGGTGAGATAATTCTTTCTTAAAATCAAACCAAACATTTGATAAAAATTAACCCAAAATTATCTTAGTCCTATCATTCACCCCAAACATATTCTTATGTAAATATAACCCGTCCTCACCCATCTTCTTGAACGTGGATGATATAAATGTAATTTCATCCTTCATTCACCCTCCTCTCATGTGTTGAAATCAAATTGGAGGAAATAACCACCCAAATCAGTTTTATTTCTCCCAATTTCTCCATTTTCTCACACTTTCTCATATTGTGTGACACTTTCCCTCTTGCTTTTCAATGAAAATCATTCTCACTCTCAGTATGCTCACTTCCATCTCATATTTCCTTCGGTTTCCCCCGAGATTTCTCCCCATTTTCTCATCGGTTAAGGAAACTCCACACTTTGAAATAACGGCTCTGAAGCGGTTAAAATTTCATGGGTCACAATCGAAGGTTCGATTTATGCATGTTTTTAAGAAAATTAGTGCTTTATTATTATTTTTGTCATGTTCTTTGGTCTATGTTAATGAATTGTATATTTTAGCTTATTTATCCGACCGGGTGATGTAATTTTTCTTGCGCATGATTCTTTCAGTCCTTTTGGTAATTTTTCATGAAAGACAAACGCTGTGAATGTTCCGGTAACTTAAACTTAGAATGCAACTTTACTGAATTGGTTGTTGAAGTGATAGTGTTGTAAAGAATTCGTTTCATATTATCACGCTAGTTGTAACTTAAATTTAATTGAGTTGCTCCGTCCCACCCATTATTGGTGCAATCCACGGCCGGCTCAGCCCAGTTTTCGTTGCTGGTGAAGTGACTGCAGGTAATAAATCGAAAATTGGGTTGCAATGTTTTCCTTTGTTCTTATTTGTTAATGGAATTTCTATGATTTGGGATGAGATTCAAATTTGAACGATATGTCTGTTATATGTTGCCTTAAATGTATATTAGCTTCATCAATTTTTATAAAAACATCCGAAATTGACATTTGTTTGCGAGTATTTATAAAAATGGAGATAACCAGAGGATTTCACCATACAAAAACTCATTTGTTTGAGTTATTTTGCATTTCATGAAGTCCATTTTCTCTTTAGTTACACAAACAGATTTCTTTGCATTGGATGATCTTTGATTAAGTCATCAAATTCCTTCTGTAATTGGAATTCTTTTTTTTTGCGGTGATGTGGTAGCTTAATGATGTGTTTGAGGGTAATTAGGAGGATACCCAACTCCAGAAAGAAGAATAAGAACAAGAAACACTTTTGATAGAATAATGGCTAATGCCTTCGTTCATTCATTCTTTATATATATATATACTTCTCTCTCCCTTCCCTCTACAAGAGCATCTTTAACAGACTAACAGAATGAATTGATAACAAACTTAATAATCAGAATTTGTTGTAACCATAATTTCAGTGTTTGTTGTGTTGGTTATCATGTGATCTTTCTCTTGGTTCCATGAGTCTTCCAGAAGGTTGATGGTGTAATCCTGATGCCATCTTGGTTCCATCCTTAGTCGTATGGGTCTGCTGTGGCTAGTAGCATTTGTGTTCGTATCAATTTCCCCCTGGTCATCGAGACAGACCTTGTCCTCAAGGTCAAAAGATGGATAGGTCTCTTTGAATTCTTGTATTGGGATCCAAGTTGATTCTTCAGGTGGTAATTCTTTCCATTGGATCAAAAGTTCTTTCTGTGTACCTCGATCAGTTTGTATAAGTCTTGTATTGATCACCTGAAGAGGAGTGATAATAGGATGATGTTCGAATTCCTGCTGTGATAATGGTAGAGGGTGTAAGTTATGGTTTTGGTGGTATGGTTTGAGTAATGAGACATGGAACACTGGGTGAATACGAGAGTGAGTGGGAAGTTGTAAGCGATATGCGACGGGTCCGATTTTGGCTAGAATAGGATATGGTCCATAGAAACGACGGTTTAATTTGGAAAAACGGTTGTGGCGTAATGAAGTTTGGCGATAAGGTTGTAGTTTAACTAGGACTAACTCACCTAGATTGAATTGGACGTCACGTCGCTTTCTGTTTGCGGCTTGAGTCATTCGATTTTGTGTGCGTTGTAAATTAATTTTGAGGTCCCTGAGTATGTGGTCTCGCTCCATGAGTGTGTTCTACGGCTTCAACAGTGGTGTTTGTTTCTTGATAAGGGTGGATAGGAGGTGGTTGTCTACCATACAATATTTGAAATGGTGAGTAGCCTGTTGAGGAGTGAAATGATGTGTTGTATGAGTATTCTGCCCAAGGAAGAAATGACAGCCACGAGTTGGGTTTGTCCATCGTGAAGCAACGTAAATATTGTTCAAGGCCTCTATTGGTAACCTCGGTTTGCCCATCTGTTTGTGGATGGTTGGCTGTGCTAAAACAAAGTTTGGTTCCATATAATCTGAATAATTCTCGCCAAAAATGACTTACGAAGATGCGGTCACGGTCGGACACTATAGTCTTCGGAATGCCATGAAGTTTGCAAATATCTGAAATAAAAACTTGAGCTACCAATGGCGCTGAAAATTTGGAAGGTAATGCGGAGAAATGGGCATATTTAGAGAGACGATCCACGACAACCATAATTGTTGCTTTGCCTCCAGAAAGTGGAAGACCGATAATGAAGTCCATAGAGACGTCTTCCCAAACCATACGTGGAATTGGCAGTGGTTGAAGAAGGCCCGCTGGAGCAGAGGGTTGATATTTTGTGACTTGGCAGGTGGGGCAGGAGCGGAGGAATTCTTGAATATCAGTGCGCATTTTAGGCCAGTAGTATAGGGGAAATATGCGGGTGAATGTCTTGCGGAAACCGCCATGTCCGCCGATGAGGCTTGAATGAAAATCCGAGATAATTCGTGTTTTATGTTGTGAATCTGTAGCTATCACAATACGGCCATTAAGGAATATAAGGCCCTCTCTGATGGAGAATTTGGAGAATCCCTCCATGTGAGAATTAATTTTGTGGAGCAGGCTTTGAAGTTCGGGGTGTTGAGATGTTTCAAGACGTAAATCTGCTAATAAAGGGTCGGAAATGGATGTGAGCAATAGAACCTGTGGTGAAGTATCCTCGTGAAATGATCGAGACAAGGCGTCTGCTACTTTGTTGGTGATACCTGGTTTATATTCAATAGAGAAATCATACCCCAATAATTTGATAAGAAATCGTTGTTGAGCCGAAGTATGTATAGTCTGTGAAGTCAGTTCCCTTATGCTTTGTTGATCTGTGCGAATAGTAAAGCGGCTACCCATGAGATAGGGTCGCCATTTGCTGACAGCTTCGGTGATGGCAAATAATTCACGTTCATAAGTTGATGCGGCTTGCATTTTGGAGTTGAGTTTCTTGCTGAAATAAGCTATAGGATGTCCATTTTGATGTAGAACAGCGCCGATCCCACTGCCAGAAGCATCAGTGTCTATTACAAACGGGAGTTTGAAGTTGGGTAAGGTTAAAACTGGTGTTTGTGTTAAGGCAAATTTGAGAGCTTGGAATGCTGATTCCGCGGTTTCTGACCATGCAAATGAGTCTTTCTTAAGTAAGGCTGTCAAGGGAGTTGCGATATGAGCGAAATTTCTAACAAACTTTCGGTAATATCCTGCTAGGCCAAGGAAAGCTCGGAGATTCTTTAGTGAAGATGGTGAATACCATGACTCGATCGCTTGAATTTTTGAAGGATCTGGATGAACTCCCACAGAATTGACAATGTGTCCGAGGTATGCAACTTCGGACTGGCCAAAAACACACTTGGATTGTTTGACGAACAACGAGTTGTCCATTAAACATTGTAAGACCAATTGAAGATGGTGGATGTGATCATCTAGTGAAGCACTGTAAATAAGAATATCGTCAAAAAATACAGTTACAAAGCGACGTAAATAAGGCTGTAATATAGAGTTCATGAGGCTTTGAAATGTGGCTGGTGCGTTTCGTAATCCAAAAGGCATTACGATGAATTCGTAGTGACCTTCGTGAGTGCGAAATGCTGTCTTAAAAATGTCTTCTGGGGCCATACTGATTTGATGGAAGCCAGCTCTCAAGTCGAGTTTCGAAAAAATTGTTGCGCCATGTAATTCATCTAACATATCATCAACAGTTGGCATGGGAAATTTATCAGGTATAGTAATTGCATTTAGAGCTCGGTAATCGACACAAAAACGCCATGTGCCGTCTTTCTTTTTGACTAATAAAGCTGGTGAAGAGAAAGGACTCGTGCTGGGTCGAATAGTCCCCGAATGGAGCATGTCACGGATGAGGTGTTCTATCTCATTTTTTTGGTAATGGGGATATCGATATGGGCGAGTGCTAACTGGTGAGGTGTTGTGTAGTAATGGTATGCGATGATCAGTAGTTCTATGTGGTGGTAATTTGTCTGGTTCTGTAAAAATCGAGGGAAATTCTTGTAATAGGGATTGAATATGTGGATGAGTGGTATATATTGGTTGTAGAGATTGGTGGGATGGTTGGGATAGTGGTAATATGTGGAAAAAAGAGGCAATTGATTGTGTGTTATATAATCGTTTGAGTTGATGAAATTGAACTTGCTCCAGATTGGCAATTGATTTTCCTTGCAATGTCACTTTTTTGTTTTGGCACGTAAAATGCATGGACAGACGTTGGTAGTTAGTAACAATATCACCTAGTGTGGCCAGCCATTGTACTCCGAGGACAGCTTCAGCACCTTGAATTGGTAATACGAAAAATTCGACGGCGAATGAATGTCCTTGAATGGATATCTCCACTGTGGAACACTGACCTAAACAATGTAAGGTCTCACCATTGCCAACCATGACCGTAAAATTAGGTGATGGCGTAATAGGGAGCCCCAAATGCTTGGCAAGACGTTCCTGTATAAAATTATGAGTGGAGCCACTGTCAATCAGTACCTGAATTGTCGTGCCGTTGATAATGCCTTGTAGTCGGAGTGTTTGTGGAGAATAACGGCCTGCTAGTGCGTGATAACTGATGGCTGGTGTTGTTGTTTCCTCAGTTATGGTATCAGTTTGTTGATCATGATTATGAGAGAAGTCAAGGAGATCATCTAGCGTTGGTTCCGGTGAATCTTCATCCATAATAAGCAGACAAATCTTGCCTTTACAATTGTGATTTTTGTGGAATTTTTCATCGCAGTTGTAGCAGAGACCTTTGTCTCGCCTTTCTGCCATTTGAGTTGGTGTGAGGCGACGAAATGGGAGTTGTGTGCGACCTGGGTTCGTAGGTGGAATGGGTGTTGGTAAAAGTGGTGGCGTAGGTTTTGTGAAGGAGTGAGGGAATGTGCGTGGTTTAGGGGACAAATTGGTCATATCAAGGAATTTATCTTCCATAAGTTTAGCGATGCTAAAAGCTTGAAGAAGTGAGGTAGGGCGATGTAGACGGACTTCACGGCGGATGTCGGGTCTGAGTCCAGATTCAAAACATCCACGTAAAAAATCTGGGTCAGTACCAGAGATTTGGTTCGAGAGAGCTTCGAATTGATTATGATAATCTCGTACAGTGGTATTTTGGGTGAGTTTTGATAATTCTCCTTTAAGATCACGATAATCTGACGGCCCAAAGCGAGCTAAAAGAGCACTGGTGAATCCATTCCAGGAGTGTAGTTGGCGATTGATTTTCATCCATTGCCACCAAGCACGAGCAGGGCCTTCGAGGCTAAAGGAGACCAAAGTGAGGCGCTGTTCTTCGGGTGTTTGGTAAAATTCGAAGAACTCGTCTACGGCAAATAGCCAACCATGGGGGTCATCCCCATTGAATTTTGGAATTTCTAGTTTGATTGAACGGAATGGGTTATGGGTATTGTCGGAGATATTGACATCACCAATGTTAGCTGATGAAGACGATGCACCGTTTAAGGTTTTAGTGTTGGGAGGTATGGTAATGGCCGATTCGATGGATGATAGTTTAAGGAGGATATCTTTAATGGCAGAACTGATGTTGTTGAATTGATCGTCATGGTTGTTAAGGCGGGCAAGGTATTCATCCATTCTTGTAGAGGTTCGAGTACCGTCGGCCATGAACTGAGAAATAGCTCAACGAGAGCACCAAATTGGTAGCTTAATGATGTGTTTGAGGGTAATTAAGAGGATACCCAACTCCAGAAAGAAGAATAAGAACAAGAAACACTTTTGATAGAATAATGGCTAATGCCTTCGTTCATTCATTCTTTATATATATATATACTTCTCTCTCCCTTCCCTCTACAAGAGCATCTTTAACAGACTAACAGAATGAATTGATAACAAACTTAATAATCAGAATTTGTTGTAACCATAATTTCAGTGTTTGTTGTGTTGGTTATCATGTGATCTTTCTCTTGGTTCCATGAGTCTTCCAGAGGTTGATGGTGTAATCCTGATGCCATCTTGGTTCCATCCTTAGTCGTACGGGTCTGCTGTGGCTAGTAGCATTTGTGTTCGTATCATGATGCTTGATAACATATAGCTTGTGCCTTCTCTAAAGAATTCATTCGCTCGGGACCTACCTAAATCAAAGCACGTGGATAAGGGATCAACTACAATGACCCAAAAAGAGATATATTTATCAGATTGGTAAATAATAATAGTGGCTTACGATGGTGGTGATTTAACCTGCAGAAAATTAGAATATTTTGGAGGAAACCAATGCAAACTCTGAATAACTTAGTGGATTTCTGCAACAACCTCTTGAAATGTTGAATCAACATAGATATGATTTGGTTTTTTTTCTTCCAAAATCGATATAATATTGACTATTTGGTCTTATGTGCATCAATTTCTAATTATATGTTCTAAATCTTAATAATAATTTGGGTGATAAATTCTCCACTTTTTGAATCTGGCACTGCTGCTTACTGTCTCAAATACTCGTAGTCAATGAATAATTGATGAAGTGTCAAAACTTTGGTGGGAACGACTGCAACAAGAAGAGGTGCTGAAAGTTAAAGACGAGCAATTCACGTGTTTGTAAATCCTTTGCTAACTAATGAAACTTACTCTAGCGTGAAGAGAAGGTTTTTTAAATTGCCTATTAGACTTTGTGCATTTCCTCCCCTGTCAAAATGACACGTGGTCCGATTGTTGCACACTTTTATGGTTTAATCCTCTATTCTTCCATCTGTATTGGATTATGATGACTGTATTTTTACATTTAGTTCTATTTTTTGTGAAAAACTTTTGATATATTGCAGAAAATGGCTCATAATCAGAACCGTATGTGTGTTTTGAGAGGCCATCTAAAAATTAAAAGCTACAAATTTTTTATAAATTATTTTGTGTCAATACTTTATTTAAAAATATAACTTTTGTTTCTGGCTTCTGTGTAGTAAATTTATTCAGTTATATGACTTGATATTGAGAAAGATAAATAAATCGAGACTTTTGTTTGTATTTGCTACTATAATTTCCTAAAATAATAATGGTATAAAATAGATGTAATTTGTTTTTGGTAGTATCTCATCAGGCTCATCAACAAGTGCCGTAGAAACCCGAGAGCACAGAGAGTAATGCTCGATCTGAATTCGAGAGGGGCTTGGAGGAGTTGATGTGTGGGCATTGTGATGATTGCATGTCCTTTGCAACCTCCAGCTCACCCAGAACAACTACTGCTGAAGATGGGGGACGAGGTAGAACATCTTGCCAGAAGGAGGAGGTCTGATCTTGCTGGTGATGGCTTGGCAGAGTCTTCTGTTGCCAGAAGGCACCACTCGAGGATTTTGACCCAATGGGCTGCATGCTAGGCACATGAGATGATCACTATGATTTGAGTAAAGGCTGTATACCAAACGTTGTGTATCACTATAGATTTTAAATAATATTTGTTACATGTAAGATTTTGTTGTCTTTTCTTCTGGCAGTTGTTGGAGTGTCAAGAAGTCCAAGTTGTAATCAATTTCATGAAACCTCAGGTTTTTTCTAATTGTGTTTTGTTTGGGTAAATACACGATAATTAGTAGTTATATTTTTGTGATTTTTGAAATTAAATTTATTTTGACTGACTGATTTGCTGTCTTGATTAATGTAACTTTTGTATTTTAATTTATACCCTAATAGTTGAAATTATTTAAAATCATTGATATCCATATTTGATATTTCGAGGTAAGTACCACAAACCTCTCGATTATGCTCAATAAAGTTCTTTGTAAGCTCTTTTGATATTCCTAATAATCATTACCTTATGTATTACGTACTTCCATAGGTTCTTGTTTTGATATGATTGCTTTTGATCTGTATATTATATTATATATGACATTTATTTGTTATTAGAATTGATCGCTTACTAAATTTTATGTATAGTTAGTTTCAAAGGATATCATAAATAAATCAAATATTTTAAAAATAAAAAGTTTACACACATGTGTCGTCCGCTGGTATGGTAAGCATGAAGTAATTGTCCAAATTCCCAGCTCCAATAAGACAAGTACTACACGCTTTAAAATTTATACCATGTCGTGGAAAAAGTAAAACCTTTCTGGAACCATCACATTAAAGTCTACAAGGCAAAATTTGAGAACCCACCACTCCCAGTTTCCCATGTCTGAATGAGTTACAATAAACGAAACTTCTACGACGCGTTGAAAATTTCGTTCAAAACCTGAAATGAGGAAACCCCAAACCCCTCATTCTTCCAAATTCAACTAGATCTGACTTGTTTTTCGATTTATTTTCTTCGCATATCGTAGATTATGGCTAGGGTTTTTGATAATTGGAACAGATTGGTGAGTGCAGCCCTGCGGAGGGAGCAGTTGCGAGCTACCGGGCGTGGCCACGAGAGGACCTCTAGTGGAATTGCAGGCTCCGTTCCCGATTCGCTTCAGCGGACCACTAATATTGATGCAATTCTGCAGGCCGCTGACGAGATTCAATCGCAGGACCCTAATGTTGCAAGAATACGTAAGTTAAAACGTGTTAGTGGCTAATTACTGCCAATGCATTTTATACTTTATGTGCCATCATATCCTTTGTTGAAGCTTATGTGCGTGATAAATGTCGGCAAGTTGAAATCTTGTTTTTATTTGCATTTAGACCTGATGTGTTACACTCAGTATCTTACTCAGATCTCGATCCTTAGCTTGAGCTCGAATTTATCGAACTCAGCTCCAAACAAGTAATTCAAACATTTGTCAAAATGTTCATCGTCTGAAGCACCACCCGAAGAGCCTATCAACTGAACATAACATACATAAATGCATTTTAGAGGGAAAAAAACTGAAGAAATTTTAGGGAGTCTTGAATGGTGGGGATGTATATGGTTTCAACATTAGTTTCTGTTATAGAAGAATTAGATATTTTTTTCATGTAGTCCACGGAAGATCTCCATTTCCATGCAAATATTTGCTAATATGAAGCATGATGTGTGTTGGCAGCCAACATTCTTGAAAGCAAGTAAAAGAAAAATATGATTGCTTTAAATTTGTTGAGGTAGTAGTGTTACAATAGTTTTTTTTTTTTTGATCAGACAAATATAATATAATATAAAAGGTTGTGCGGTAGTGTTACAATAGCTTAATGTGGCTGTATAGATGAATTGATTGGAGTGATTTCTAAATGACGAGGATAGACAGGAGATGGAAGCAGCCAGATGGCCGAGAAAAAAATCGAGAATTTATGGTATATGTTTGAAAGCTGAAATTAAGATTCTCTCTTTATTTATTCTTCTGAATTTTGTGAAATTTTTCACATTTATGGAATAATCATCCTCAAACATTAGGTTTCTCAAATCAAATTTTTTTGTTCCTAATTCTTAACCTCTGTAAAGAACGAAGACTGAGCCGTTAAAATTAGCTATATTATTTTTTGTAAATATTATGATAAAAATAAACGAAGCTAGCCAAGGGCCCAAGGCCATCATCAACAAATGGGATTGAAATCGATCTCTATTTGAACATTGAAGAATGCTTGAGCTTATTCATGCTTGTGGGAACCTGAATTATACTTAGTCTGGTTCCGAGCAGTTCTTCAACCGTTTTTGCTTGCCCATATGGGTTAAGGATAAATTATGTTACTCACCTGGTTTCAGTTATAATCATTTCAACTAGAGGTGATCTTGATAGAAGATATTGGAAGAAGAAAATCCTTACCACAGTTTTTGAAAGTGCAAAGCATAGTAGGGGCACTGGGCACATGTGCTCTGCGAGAGCTATATTTGAATAGCTTTTGTTGTCAAACCAATGCGGCTTGTTGAGGTGTCTGTTTTGTGTGTGTTTTGTGTGTGTGCTTGATATAAGATAGGGGAATATGTTGATGATATTGATAGTGAAATTGCAGTGGCGGGCTGGTGGCAATGCTTATTGGATTTTTTTTGGGTACTGGTGTTTTTGAAATATTTTATGAAAACTCTTTGAATGGGATGTTGTTCCTTGTGTCCTTACTGGCTTATGTAGTAGGATGAATTACTGAGCATATATTTCCCGGAATTCATTGTAAGTTCTTTCCGGCCCCCTTTCTTTCTTCATGTTCTATTCTTTATGTAGAAAAGCTCTGATTGTTCACTTCTCGCATACCCATGCTGATATGTATGAACTGGAATAGTTCCATAATTTGATGTCATTCTATCCTTAACTGTCATGCTTCCTGATAAAATGGGTTCCACATTTGCACATGTTGTCACTTTGTGAAAGTAAAGTTCTCCTACAAACCGATTTGGGAACTTCAGTCATTAATTAAAGTCTGTATACTTCTTGCTTGGAATGTGATGAGTTATATTGCTTTGCACATCCCGAATTGGCTGATTGCTCTCATTTATCTTTGGTTTTCTTGAAAATGGTAGCCTGCTGGACAATTTCAAATTTCAGCCTGAGCAAAAATTGCCTCCTGTATTAATTACAAAATGCAGATTGGTCCCGAACAATCCTCTTCTACTTCTACCTGTTTTATAGTCAAATTTGATGTTCTGGTTTGATATTGATCCTATACCGTTTTTCAGTGATTTTCTTGGAGATATCTTTCCGATGTTATTGTGTCCTAGTTCCCAACATAAATCATAGAAAATGTTCACCTTTTTCTTTAGTTGTTTTTATGCAGTCCTGCACAATTTGTAGAGCAAAATATCTTTGATTCAGTTATAAAAATGTGAAATGTAATTCGCTTCAAGTTTTTCATTTGCTGTCAATCCCTCATGTTAAATTTCCTGGCTGCCTTTACTTGATGAACTGCTCTAATATGGTTTTAGATATTCTTTTCCGTGCGTAACTTTTTGTGAAAATGATTTCTTTTTCATTATATTTATTCTTTTAATTCCTTTTTATCATAGACCATTGCTTTAAAAAAGACGTGATGGGATCTTTCCTTCTGATCCTAAGCTAGGTTAAGCTTAAGTATCTGCTTCATTTGCTTTATCATTCTCTGGTGGCTGCATTTGCATGTTTAGGATTTGCTATGGTATCTCTGCATGTGCTGTAACAATCTAAATTTATTTAATCATGCCTTGACTTTTTGTGATGAAGTATGTGAGCAGGCATACAGTATGGCTCAGAATTTGGACCCCAACAGCGAAGGTAGAGGTGTTCTTCAGTTTAAGACCGGTTTAATGTCAGTTATTAAGGTATAGTAGCATATTCAATGATCGAATGTGTGTTTCATAAGCATGGGTGCAAAATTTGAGTATGAGAAATCATGTAGTAGTAGTGTTTTGTACTTGTTTTATGCTACACACAGCTTCTTTAATCTGAAATTTATTATTTACTTTGATAGTCAAGAGCTGTCAAAGTCGCATGTGATCATCAGTACTTTAGTTTCATCTTGTACTTAACACTATTCTTGAGAAGTTAATTTTAACTTGGGTCTTCACCATCGGCTGCAGCAAAAGCTTGCCAAAAAGGATGGTGCTCGAATAGATCGTCATCGTGATGTTGAACGGTTGTGGGACTTTTATCAGCAATATAAGAGACGCCACAGAGTAGATGACATCCAGAATGAGGAACGAAGATGGCGTGAATCTGGAAATTTTAGTACTAACATTGGAGAGTGCGCCTTTTTTTTTTTGCTAATTATTATTTTTACTTTTAACTTCTCACTAAGTCTCAGATATTTTCAAACTTTAAACCCCTGATATGGTATAATCAATAAAATATATCTCTGCATGAGAAAATATGTAAAATAAAAGATGTCTTCATTAGAAACAAAACCAAACATATATCATATCATCCGATATATTTGTAGACATACATTCTCATAGAGTATTTTCCAGTAACATCAAAACAAAACAAACATGGCCGTGGCCGGGCGTGGCGTTTGTGGCTTGTTCATAAATACTAGTGAATAATAGTCCAATGAAATTATCTTGTTTGTGCTTGTGGCATTTTCCCCCGTTTAAATTTGAAATCTTCTAGTAACCATTGTTTTACCTCTATGCAAGGGCGCTCTCTGAATTTTTGTTCTTTTTTTGTCACATCTCATGAAACTCCAGTTACACAAATATCAACCGGTTGATATGTGGCAAAACTATCCATTCACAACATATTTTTTAATATTTATAACTATTCTTGCCTGCATTAAGAAAGATGAATTTCTTTTCTTTCATCTTCATCCTACCTCAATTTTGCTCGGTTACTTCACCTGACATTTAAAACGCAGCCACCGAAATTTTTGTGCACTCCTAGCACTGTCTAAAGTTCTGATCTTCTCTATGTATGGCCATTAAAGAATACTATTTCAACTTACTTTTTTAAATCATAGTTTTTCTAGGGCAGACACCATCCATTTTACCTCCTTTCTACTACTTGATATTTATCAGAATATGGTGCCAATGCAAAATATCCTTACAGCTTCTCTGGTTTCTCTACCTGTTGTAGCATGGAACTTAGATTCTCGGAAATGAAAAGAGTATTTGCTACTCTGAGGGCTTTGATTGAGGTGATGGAGTCACTTAGTAAAGATGTGGCTGCAGATGGAGTGGGAAGGCAGATTATGGAGGAGGTATTGCCTTGCCTTCTTTCCCAATTTTTTAAACTTCATCTTGATCTTTCACTTATATTTATGATTGCTTTGCTCCATTGATTTTTTCGTGCAATTGATTTATTTATTTATTTATTGTAAAGCAGTCACCCATTGACAAATCTATTTTCCCTAAGCCTGCTTTTTTTGTGGTTATTGTTCTAGTTGAGAAGGATAAAAAAGTCAGATGCAACTATGTCAGCAGAACTCATCCCATACAACATTGTTCCTCTGGAGGCACAATCTCTAACCAATGCTATTGGTTATTTTCCAGAAGTAAGTCAATACTCGGATTGTATAGATGGATACATATCAGCATTTCTAGAGATGAAGTCAAGACTGCTCTTTGAACTTTATAGAATGATTTTGTGCTCTGTAGAGTCTACTGTTAGGAATTAAATTCAGAAAAACACAACAGTGAACAAGAACACAATGCAATCAACAGAAATAGTATTATCTTGATTGAACTTGGAAAGAATTACAGTGACGATAAACACTCTCAGCCTAAGATTACTCAAGGAAGGAAATCCCCTCTCGCCCAAGCCAAATGCTTGCCAAACAACTTTACAACTAAAATCTGGAGTGAATATTTCCCTACTGCCTTCCTCCTTTTATTCTTCTCTCTCCCTAACTGATTCTCCCTACCAGAATTTGTTAAACAGTGAGTGTGCGAGCTTGAAGCTTGGGCGGAGGAGATTCTTTCTCCCGGAGTAATTAGCTAATTCATTTCCTTTGTAATTCCTTTATATTGCAGTAACACAATTTCCATTTCAGTGATTTGATCGTCTTTTGCTTTTCCGTTTCAAACTGTTTCATCGAGTAACATTTTGTTCCTAACATCTACCTAAGACCTCGTGTTTCTGTGCTTTCTTGTGGTTGTTATAATTTTTTTTTTCATGGAATTATGTTGGGACTTCCAAGAAGTGTTGTCAATTTGTTCAGATTTAGTTTTGGTGATAATTGTGCAGGTCAGGGGTGCCATGTTAGCAATCAGATATTCTGACCAGTTTCCTCGACTTCCAGCTGATTTTGAAATTTCTGGACAGCGAGATTTGGACATGTTTGACCTTTTGGAATATGTGTTCGGTTTTCAGGTTTTGTTTCTCTTTTCAGTCCCTGTCTTTCAGAGGAATAGAGTGTATATGACATGAAAACTTTGGATTTTTTGAGTAATTTAAGCTAAATTTTGGCAATCTCTTCATATTTCGGAAAATTAGTAACAAATTCATTCTACAAAATTTCATGTTAAAAAAACTATGAAATAAAAGGTTTAGAAAGAACACCATATTACTAAATTTTTATACCAAAAGGCCCATTTGTTCAAAATCTAATCTTATCACTTCCTAAATTTCCATTAAACATTAAATATAATAATTAAAAAATTTAGTATTATTTGAATAATGTAAAATTTTTATTTTTGTTTTACGAGATAAAATTTATGTGACATGTATATATACAAATATATATAAAACTATATATTCATCAGTGAATGTTTTGTTTCAAATAGGAATATGTCTATTTGGATAATTTTTTATATCTAAAAATCAAATTATCTTTTTAAAAAAATTACTAGAAAATTTTAATCAAGGAATAAATTATTTTAATATAAGTTTGAGTTAATTTAATTATACTTTAATGTAATAGTTAAATTCTATTTCAAAAGTTTTTGTCGTAATTAAATTTTGTAATTGTTTAGAAATATTCACACAATATTTTGGTTATACTAATTAAATCAATTATGTTAAGAGTTTTTAAAATTTGATTTTCAAGCGTATTTGTCAGGATAATTAGGAAGAACATTTTAGATTTTGACCTATGTGTTTTTTGGTATGAAATTTTAGTGGAATTGGTTTTTAAGTTAACACCTTTTCTTTTGGATAAGAAAGTACGTTTTTAACCTGCTGTTGACTAAAAATGTAAAATGTGTTCTTCTTATGTGGAGTGTTTTCCAGTTAATGCTCTCCACATAGGCAGCTAATTAGATATATGCATTATTGACTAGTATGATTTCCTATGACTTCTTGTTTCGTGATAATATTCATTCTTCATTCTCCCTTTGACTAATTTAAGTCCTTGACCTTGCTTCTTCCAGAAAGACAACGTAAGGAACCAGCGTGAGCATGTTGTTCTTGCTTTAGCAAATGCGCAGTCACGACTAGGCATCCCAGTTGAGACTGATCCAGTGAGTGGCACCATTAGTTTTTACTGGTTATTGTAGTGTTCTGTACTGAACAAACTCACTCATTCCAATGGTATATTTTGTTGTAGTTGAAAATAATAATATATATGTGTGTGTGCATTATTTTGCTTTCAGAAACTAGATGAGAAAGCTGTAAGAGAGGTCTTCCTGAAAGTTCTGGATAATTATATCAAATGGTGTAGATACCTGCGGATACGCCTCGTATGGAATAGGTTGTTACTTGAGCATCCTGTTGTATTTTAATTTACAAATATTTGATACGGTCTAATTTCTGCTGGATTTACTTCCTACAGTTTGGAAGCTATTAATAGGGACAGAAAGCTTTTTCTAGTTTCACTCTACTTCTGCATATGGGGTGAAGCCGCAAACGTCCGCTTTCTTCCTGAATGCATCTGCTATATATTCCACCATGTACGTGGTTGATGTCCATGGGTAGTAATTTTTTTGTGAAACGGTTATCTTGTATTCTTTATGTTCTGAGTTTTGAAGTATATCCTTCATCTTTGTTGGTATGTTTGTCAAAGTTGATTATTTTTTTCATAGATCTTTTTTGTAATTTAAATTAGCATAGAGGGAGTGTTCTTTTTGTTTTCTATTGTTATGTAGATGAAGTGAAATAGCTATTATATTAGTTATCAAGCAACTTTTGTTTTCTTTTTTATTATATTAATTTATCAATGTTTTTTTGGTTTATGTTGGCTAAACATTATCTTAAAAATATTTGACGCAAATTTGTAAAATATTAATTCCATCTTCATATTTGTTCACTTGGTTTATCTAGATGGCAAGGGAATTGGATACAATCTTGGATCACGGGGAGGCAACTAATGCTGCAAGCTGTACCAGTGAAAGTGGCTCTGTTTCCTTTCTAGAACGATGTATCCTTCCCATATATAAGACAATGTCTGCAGTAAGCATATTTGGCTTCTGGTACATGCTTTAATGACAATAATTTTTCCCACCTGGTTTGCCAATATGTACCTATTGCACCAGAACATAAAAGCTGACGGGTCTGTGTTTTTTAAATTATAATAGACTTGATTGGCTAACTACTCATAGATGTTTCCTGATTTTATAAAAGAAAATTCAATCCTCAAACATCCTTTTTACCGGTGTCTCTCAAAATTACTTTATCATTTACAGGAAGCTGACGCAAACAATAATGGGAAAGCTGCTCACTCGGATTGGCGGAATTATGATGACTTCAATGAGTATTTTTGGTATGTTTTATTCAGAGTGCTGCTTGGATTTTCTCATATCCTTGTCATTCATTCATATGGCTCATGTAGGTCACCTACATGCTTTGAGTTGGGTTGGCCTATGAATAAGGATTCACCATTTCTCTTGGAGCCTAGAAAAGGAAAAAAGGTTGGTTTTGATTATTATTTATTCCCTTTCTGTTTTTACTTGCACCATAAGTTGATGTGCTAAATGTAAGTCGACTGTCTGCATGTTGTTTCTGCTTTTCTTGTAACCGTATTACTGCTGACGTTCTGCTGCTGTGAGCTTGAAATGTTACTCATTTTTACTCTGTTCTAATTTAGATACTTCTTTAAATCACAGACCGGTAAAAGTTCGTTTGTCGAGCATCGGACTTTTCTTCATCCTTTATCGGAGTTTTCATCGTTTGTGGATCTTTTTGATCATTATGTTTCAGGTGATTCTCTATGTATATTCAACACTCACCATCAAATGCCATGCTGATGCTCCATACACATCCCACCTCTTCTTTGGTTTTTTGGCATATTGTTTTTTTTTCAGGCCCTTGCCATTATAGGTTTCAACAATGGGAAGATTAATCTTAAAACCTTCAAAACATTGCTTAGCATCGGAGCGACGTTTGCTGTCATGAATTTTTTTGAGAGTAAGCAGTTAGATTTTGCAGTTTTGTTTTGTCTTCGATGCTCTCTCAGATTGCTTTTCTCTTCCTCAGTTTCAGGCATCGTTTTTGACATGTAGGTTGTTTGGACATTGTCTTAATGTTTGGGGCTTATACTTCTGCCAGAGGAATGGCTATATCAAGGCTTGTTATCAGATTTTTTTGGTGGGGAATCAGCTCTGTATTTGTGCTATATATGTACCTGTGAGTGCATACTCTTGACTTTTGTTGTTAGGTTTTTACTGCTTCCTATACTACATACTCATACAATAATGTTAATTTTCAGGAAACTTTGGGAGGAAAGAAATAAAAACACTTCAGATTCAACATATTTTCGCATTTATGTACTTGTATTGGGTGTATATGCTGGTGTTCGAATCCTTTTTGCACTACTGCTCAAACTGCCTTCATGTCACAGACTATCTGAAATGTCTGATCAGTCATTTTTCCAATTTTTCAAGTGGATTTATGAGGTATTTACTGTTTTCTTTGTGGTATGTGTTTGTAATGATTATTCAGTATTATACCCTATACATCTTGTGATAACCTTCAGGAGCGCTATTTTGTTGGTCGTGGACTTGTGGAGAAGACAACAGATTATCTAAGGTCTGCCTTCATTTATTTATCTGTTATTGAAATTGGTATGTTAATTCCCTTAGGCTGCAGTCTGCGATCTCGAAATAACGTTGTCCAGCAGGACCAGCACCTTACTCAATCTGTTAGCTAAGATTTTAGACAACCTTATAAATGCAACCAATCAACGCAATTGGTCTGAATACGCCAATCTTAGTCGGATTCTCTTTCTTCGGTAAGAGTACTAAAAAAGAAGGATTACCACCTCTTACCAACCTTTCATTACTATGGAATTCATGCGCAAAATTAATGAAATCAGTCTTAAGGATGTCCCAAAATTCCTTGATAAACCTGAAATTAAAACCATCTGGCCCAGGGATCTTAGAACTGTCACAATCCCACATTGCACTCCTGATCTCTTCCTCTTGAAAAATATCAATCAACCGAGCATTGTCCTCCACAGAAATCTGATCGAACTCCAAACCAGAAATGTAGGGCCTGTTCCACTTATCTTCGCTGAAATGATTACGAAAATAATGATACACACCATCTTTCACATCGTGCATGCCCTCCACCCATTGGCTATTGACGTGGACACCTACTATTTCATTATTTTTTCTCCTCCGATTAACCACCTTATGGAAGAATCTGGAATTGACATCACCCTCTTGAATCCACATAATTTTGGCCTTTTGATAAAGCATAGTATCCTTCATGGCGATTAGTTGTTGCAAAGTACCCATCGCCGAACTTCTGAGCACACCCTCCTCAGTCCATAGATCCACCTCCTCTGTCTTTTTATCCCACTCTTGGAGATTGTCTCTGGCTGAAACAATCTTAATGTCCAAAACCCCAAACACGTCCACATTCCATATTTTAAGGCTGACCTTTAAGTTTTTGAATTTTTCCTTTAGAATGAAGCTACTCCACCCCTGAACACCACAATCATTCCACGACTTAGCTACAATTCCTGAGATCTCGGTGGGCCAGCCAAGCATCCAAACACCTAAACAGTTTAGGCCCCCAATCAGATTTGTGATTCTTCAACACAATCGCACAATGACCAGACACCGATCTTTTAACACCCCACTGCGATAAATCTGGCTACTGCGTAATCCAACTATCAGACAAAAGGAAACGATCCAAGCGACTGACACAAGAACCATCATCTCTATACCAAGTATATTTGCGGCCAATCAAAGGTAAGCCGGCTAACCTCGATCGAGTGATTAAACTATCAAATTCATCGATATCTCAGTAATTGGGATAATAATTTCTGCCCCTTCGTTCACTACTGTTCCTGACAGCATTAAAATCTCCACAAATGTACCACTTCTCGTCATCCCTCGCTTCCATTTTCCTCAACAAGGTATCCCAAAGAGATCTTTTCGAAGCGTACTCCGAAGGTGAATAAACATTAATGATATTGCATTTGATTTTGTCTTTACCCCAGAAGCTTTCAACACCTAACAAACCATCATCCCCCCAACAACTTTCCAAAGAAAAAATATCCTCTTGCCAAATGCAAAGTAAACCCCCTGTAGAGCCTGTCGAACCCTTGTACACCCAATTGAAATTGTCATCTCTCCACAAAGATCTGCAACTTTTTATTAACGATCTCTAATTTAGTCTCTTGTATACACAGAAAATCGATATTATCCTCGATCACCATCGTACACAATTATCTCTTCTTCTCCCTCCCCCCTAATCCTCTGACATTGAATGATGTAATAAATATTAAGTAACGATGGCGTCACCTGTGACCTCAAATTGGTCCCCATGTTTCTGTTAATCATGTCTGCTAAGCGATCAATAATCTCTTGATCATTCCCCTGGCCAACAATTCCCAAGCTCTGACCAATCTGCCATAATTGGGAAGCATGCTGAGAAACAACATTATCCTCCGGACTGATACTGTCTTCAAAGTCCAGGATGCCCCCCCCCACTTGTTTCGATTCCCTTTTCTTCCGCCAAGTATTGTGCTGATACGTTCTGTTGAAAGTTTTTCCAAATACTTTCCCGAATTCACCTGATGCTCCAACCCCAGGTCAGAGATGTCCCGTTCGTTCAGTAATGAATCTGGAACAAACTCGCCAGAAAAGTTAGAGCTTGAAGATGGTGAGTCTGGAATTTTCACCCTAACATTTGACAAATCAGAAGCAAAGTGCACAACCTCGGTTGAGTTTGCCTCTTCCACCACACGAATTGGGTGAATGACACCATCAATCTCCACCTCCATCACACTGTTAATCAAGTCCCACTGAGTAGTCGAAACAAGAAATCTGGCATAGGCTAATATGCGCCGATTTACCGTTTCTTCGCTAGCTTGCACAAGTATTCCTACTTTTGAAGCGATTAAATCAAAGAACCTAGCAGTCCAAGCATGAAGAGGAATTCCAATGCAGTTAAGCCAAACCTCACGGGCCTTGATTTTGAAATCCTTATTCCACGGACTGATACAAGAGAACCACTTCCTCAGCCACTCCGGATCTTCACATAATAACTCCTCTAGTTTCCTTCTGTTATCATCAAATGAGCACCGAATTACCCAACAACATCAAATGAGCACCGAATTACCCAACAACGGAATGAGCTTAGTGTTGGGAAATCCTTTGTAACTGAAATCTGACTGAGACTCATGAAGCAACTTAGAAGAAAGCAAGTCCCCAACCAAGCAACCTTCCAACCATTGAGTATCCTCCTGAATCAATTGAAATACACAGGCAGGCTGCAACCCAGAAGTCTGAGGTTTGAGATCTTCAGGTTCGAACTCTTTATCTCCACTTACAATGTCAGCAAAGGACGTGCCTTTGCAGATTTTCGTATCCACGAAATTGTAAACCTTAGTAACACGCATATGGAAATCTCTTTCGAGCCTGGCGAGATTAGCTCGCAGACGATAAGCTCCCAACCAGATGTTATTGAGATTTTCTTCCATCTTAGGCACATCAATATTATCTCTAAATCGGACACAACCAAACTTATTGCCACGCTTATCGCGATTCTGAGCGACAAAGACGTCTCTCACTTCTCCAAGCTTACCAAACGAACTCCACATCTCCTTATAATACCAATCTTCGGGCAACCCAGTGAAGAAGAACGAAATGGAGTTTGCTAAAAATCTCTTCAAGAAACCCGGCTGACCATGAGCTTTCGGACTGTGCATACGCGATTAATCACTTGGTATTGCTGAGCTGATCTTGCCGACTGCTGTCCGCGACTTGAGACGATACGCCTCAACTGTCTGAGGCTGGTTGAAGATTGGTGAATGGTAATGGTTGTGAGGGGAGTTAACGGGATGACGATTTGGATGTGGGTTGAGGGAGGTAGTATCGCGGCGGGCATTGGGGTTAGGACAGCGATAAGCGAATGGGTTTGGGTCAGGGTTAGGGTTCCGGCGAGAGGTGAGGGGATGGCTTAGTTGGCGGCGAACGGGTTGGTGAGGGTTTGGGTTAGGGTTAGGGTTCCGTCGAGAGGTGAGGGGATGGCTTAGTTGGCGGCGAACGGGTTGGTGAGGGTGGGGGTTTGGTTGGCGGGGGTGAGGGGAGTTAACGGTATGGCTATTTGGATGAGGGTTGAGGGAGGTAGTATCGCGGCGGGCATTGGGGTTAGGACATCGATAAGCGAATGGGTTTGGGTTGGGGTTAGGGTTCCGGCGAGAGGTGAGGGGATGGCTTAGTTGGCGGCGAACGGGTTGGTGAGGGTTTGGGTTAGGGTAGGGATGTGCATCGCAGAACAGCATGAGGCTTGGTTACTAGCTTATAAGCTATGACTAAGAAATATTGAATTGAAGAAATGTCGGAAACAAGGGTTGAAATCTATTTTGAGGATTACACCCTTGTTCAGCAGTTTCAGACCCGGGACTTTCTCCTTAAAAATTCTGACGACCTTGGCGTCTGGGATGACGGTGGCTGTTGATGGGACGTTTGATGGTGTGTGGGGAAGACTGTGGGTGCAGTGGTTCAGGTCTGGAGCAAATCATCGAAGGAATCGTACGGGTTTGTCTCAACCAGCCGCGTGCGTGACCTACGTGCGTCTCGCGCGAGTTCCGGCGACCGTGCGGAGGTTACAGGTGGGTGGCCGGTACAGGACGGTGCGTCGGTTATTGGGTGAGGTGGAGGTGTTCCGACAGAAAGTAGTTGTTTGATATTATCCACAGGATTCAGGAATAGCAGTGTTAACAAGCATCATACAAACCATGTTCATAGATGCCGTGCAAAACTAGCTATCTATTGTAATTATTATTACAATAGTATAAATTGATAAGGGTAAATTTGAATTCCCTTCACTCAAAATTATCCAGACAGCATAAAATCATGGATGTCAGTAATTCTAAATAACTCATTGTAAATGTACATTAATGAAATTCACAAAAAATGGTTCACTATCTTGCAAATTTTCTTTTATTTTCTGTCTTTATAATGCATATAATTCGAACAACTATTTTTTATTATGTGATGTTCGAAACCACTTTTATCGAAGAAACTGATTGTTAAAATGCTTGATGCTGAAGCCTATACTGTCTTCCTGCTGCTGATGGTATATATTAGCTTCTTAAAGAGCCTCACTAGCTGCTTGCCAAGTCAAATAGCAACCTTATTTGCGATTAACTTTGAATCAATTTTGATGGAAAAACTAGCTTACTTTTCTAGTGATGGGATTCAAAAGCCTTGACAAAATTCCCCACGATTTTTGACTAACAATCCCTGTTATTGATTCCCTTCTAATTTTCTGGCCATTCCCAGAAAGAGATCATAGCAGGATTTATATATTATTTCTATTCATATTCCACCATCCTTCAACCAATTCCATGGTATTTGGTGCTTGGACTTGATGAGCAACATGGTCTCTCACTTTTGAATCTCCTACTTGATGGTATTTTGCCACCTCCTTCAACATCAATAAATGAAGCTAATTTTCTTACTCCGAGTCCCTTTTATATAACTTTCCTGTTATCTTGGAAACTAGGGCAGAGAACATAAAGTTTGTAGGAAAGCAGTTTATGTTTGCTGTTAAGCAAAGTCCAAGATAAGTAGCTAATTAATAGTACAACTTTTAATTGGTACATGAACTTTTGGTAATCAAGTTAATACGTAGGCTTATGCTCTTTTATTTTTAATAATATTTATATTTTTCTGATAAAAAAAAAATTAATACGTAGGCTATTTCAGTGACTTAATTAATAGAACAACTTTTAATTGGTGCACGAACGTTTGGCAATCACATTGATACGTAGGCTATTTCTAATGATTTAATTATTACATAATGACTTGAACCTAAAGGAAAAAAGTCGATTTTGCCGCTGTCCTAGATTCTTTTCGCCCTGACTTTATTAATATCAATAGGGTAATTTAATTTAGGAAATATCAAATTTCTCTAGATTGATATGCCCAATCGACAAAGGAATTTCATTCACGTGTTCATGCACATTTCAAATAAACATTTTATTTTATAAAAATTAAAAATGACAACTGTAACTTAACTCCAAAATGATTTGGAAAAAATGAATAAAAATATTTAAATACACATTGTGTTTTTATGTAATACTTGGCTATTTATGCTCTTAATGATATTTTTGTAAATGAACACATAAATATATAGTAATAATATGTATTATATTTAGTCAATATACATTAACTATAATAATATATTTGTTGATATGAATAACTATATGTAATATATTTTGTTAATAATATACATTATCTATATATGTATCTAATTTGTTAAAATTTATAAAAGGTTAATAAAATTGACTTTTATTTAAATACCAACAAATCACAAATACTTAGAAATTTTGTGAGTTATTTGTTTTTAATTAGTTTTGTAATAAAAGCCATAATGTATGGCGATGCTTGAATTTGTTTTGAGATTTTCCTTGAAGATAGTTTCTAAAAATAGTTCCTGAACTATATGTGGGAAAATAGTGATGTATGTTTTGTTTTATTTTTTGAATGAAACATTTTTTACTAGAGATGCCACACCATTTAATTACGTGTTGAGTTAGTGATGCTAAACCAAAGGTATACAATTTTTTAATAGCGTATTCTTTAGAATTTTAAGTATAGTCGTTGAGTTTAAAATATAATATTATAAAAGTTAATTTTTTTAGGGTTTAATGGAAAATTAACTAAAGTAATGATTTTGGTTGAAGATGTTAAGGAGGATAATATATTCACATGGTGTCTTTTTTTGGTGCAGGAAAGTATGAATCCAAACACTCCATGTATCTTTCTGTGCGAAATCAAACCTTAACTTTATGATCGAAACTAAATTTTTGTCCCACGGTTTTAGTGATATATTCACATAGTTTGTGCTGCAATTCGTTTTAAGTTAGTTGCTTACATATTATGTTACAATTTAGATTTTAAATAATTTTAAAGAAAAAACTAACTTGGGAAATTTATTTCATTAATTCTTAAAAATTAAATTAGTTAGTGAAGACAATTAATCAATTAAAATTGGCCAATTCTTTTTTGTTTGTTGTCACTTTTTTCATGAAGTGCAAGGTTTTTGTGACAAGAATATTGAAAGTTCCACGTCTTTAAATGGAAATAATGAAAACTTTTCACAATAAATTTCATTTTCCACTGTAAATGTGTATATTTCAAGAAAATATGTTACATGTAAATGTGTTTATTTCTTAAATTATGAGATATATATTATACACCTACAAAAATGTTTTATCACAAACAAATAATGTGTATTTAAATATCTTGTCTCTCTCTTGAAAAAAATATTGTGGTTTGGTTTTAAAGTTTTGCAGTTTTGCCTGGTCATATGAATATCTCTGTAGATTTGAAATTTGAAATTTGTTACTTAGTTTCATTCTGAAAATTCTATGGGATTCAGCTAGCGGTTAAGATATTATGAAAATAATGTACATATTTGATATTAACTGGAAAGTTTTGTGTTAAAGTAGTTTTGGTTGGGGGCTAAATCTACTTTTCATTACAATTTTTGGCTAATATACATCAATTAAGCTGTTTGTGATGCTTTATGCATTTATCGATAGTTTATGTACCAAACAATAGGACCTAATTTATATAAGTCATAAGCGTAGTGTGAGATTGGCACAATTGAAAAACTTGTCGAGAGCTGGAGCATTGTGGAGTGTGCCATGAAACTGAATAAAAAAAAATCACTCACTTATGTTTTGACAAAGAAGCATTTGTATCACTCAGAAGTGTTTCATAATAACTATGACTCAAACTACCTGGGTCTGAAGTCCTCTTGGTTTTACATTTCATTTACTTCTTGAATTAGTATGAAAACCATTGCGGTTAGAAAAAAAATGAAAGCTGAGTATAACATTAAAAATTCCAAAAATCCTGACGTACAAAGCTGTCTCTTCGCTGGTCGGTACTCTTTCATATTTCTTTTGCCTTTCTCTGTTTCGCTCTTTTTGAATCATTTCCTTCGTTCTTACTTTTACCCACAATCATCTTTACCACTACCTTTTCTCTGACATATTCTGATTCTTCTTATCAGAAATTTCACAGCAGCACATTTATACACTGCACTTCTGTTACCAGGGGGGAATAACTTGAGAGCTATTACAATCCACCTTCTCTGCCTCTCTCTTTACTTCTGGTTCATTCCTTGAGGTTTTGATGCAGTTCTTAGGAATTCTTAGTGCATTATCAAGAAATAAAATATTGTTTTCTAGCTGTTGATGGAAACCTCCTGACTGCATACTAAGAACTTGGTTACTGTTCAGTGGCTGGCAAATTATTTGAATTGGATAGAGGGACCGATATGCTGCCATACTCCCTTAGGACATGGATGAACCAAAGCCCGAGTAGACAACACCCTTTCTGATGGCTTTTCAAAAATATGTTTGGCTGATGCTGCAGGTTTCTTATCTTCAGAGGAATCGAATTTCGTGTAGATATATGTGTCAGTAGTCGGTTTACCAGCCAGATATCTTAATTTGATTGGTTATTGGCTCTATAAAGAGATGGACCTATGCTTAGTCTTGATAGCTGGATTGATTATTTGAGTTATGAATTCTCGGAAATTTGAAGTGGTTTTAAGTTTTCGTTTGTGTTATTGCTTTACATAACCTTTTGTAATATTTTATTGTTAAAACATTGAGAGGGTTGGAGAATATGTTAATTATTTTGTTATCAAGTTGGCTACTTGTACACTGGATGCATCTTAAGATAATTATGACTACCATGATAATTCTTGTTTTCATAATAAACTTCAGCTGATCTATTCTTGGACCATCACTGACATGTGCTCATACACACTTGTGTGCTTGTTGGATCATGTCTCATCACCATAAGAAATCTACTATGGTAGCACACTTAAAATAACGACAGGAAAATGGATGAGTAAAATGTATGAAATGTTCAGAGGAATTCACAAACGCAAGCTTTAACCAAAATGTCTGCTTAGCTTCTTTATTGCTCGGAGCCTTGTTAATCCAATAGATGTTTGAACTGGATATTCAGGTTCTTTATTGACAATAAGTATTTATCATTGTTACTGCTTGCTAGTCATTTGGTGAAGCTTAGACTTGATATTATTAACACATTTTAGTTTATGCTATTGTTTTTCAACTACACAGCTACGTGTTCTTCTGGTTGGTGATCTTTTTGTGCAAATTCACATTTGCTTACTTTCTTCAGGCAAGTCTCATATTCTCTCAGTTTTTATGACTACGGAATGAGCAGTATTTTGTTCCTTGTGAGAATCAATAAAGATGTTTCTCATGGCAGATTAAACCTCTAGTCAACCCAACCAACATAATTGTAGATCTACCACGGCTTCAGTACTCATGGCATGATTTTGTATCAAAGAGTAAGTTTATTTATTATATTTTTGCTGCCAGGATCCTTGCTTTTGATCATATGTTGATTGCTTAAAATTATTAGTTTAATACTCTGTTTTGAAAGTCATATGTCTTTGCCTTCTGAGAAAAAAATAAGCGGTCAGACCTCATTATAGTTGCAAGTGAACTAAAACAAGTTTCCTACTCTCTTACCTTTTTTTTTTCAATTTACTGGTGGAAAGAGTGGTTTACCTTCAAGGAAAATAACATTTCCTTTGCTTTTCATTGCAGTTGATGAAGTAGAGGCCATTCTGTTTCTTTATGTTTTTTTTTGTCTTAGGTTTCCATATGAGTCGTATTCTTTTGTCTTCCGGAAGAAGTCTTCTAATTAATATTTACTCCTATGACTGTCCTTAGGATGGAGTCACTCTTCATCAATTTTTTAGTTAGATTTTTTTTTGTGTGTGTGTGCTCATTAGATGAAGCTTCTGGTGGGTGTAGCTTTGTCTCTTTGTTCTCTTCTTTGCTTCGTACCCTTTATAATGCCAGATTTTTGGACACATTAGGTCCCAATCATTTTCTTTTCTACATTTTCTTATAAGGTATATGTCGAAATATTGAAGTGAAAGACTCATAGTCAGAGAAATATTGAGAGGAAAATTCAATCTTATTTTTCTTATCATTCAAATCAGCAGAACGAGTAATATATAGGAGGAGGTAGCTACAAATCTGCTACTCATCCCTTTATTTCAGCAACAATCCAATCCCTTAAATCAGGGAAATAAATATAGAAACAATTAATCAAAAGAAAATCAGATAAAATAAGGATAGATTGAAATTATGTGAAATTAATCCCTGGAGTTTAGGGATTAAATCCAGAATTCAAGTTGGGTGGGTAGGGAGAGTCTAAGAGTTCAATTTCCTAGATTAGCTTCGATAGCTAGATCTCATGGTTTGTCAGTCAGTCAGATGGGAATTTAGAGGGAGGGTGTTTGGCAGTGGGTTTGGGACTGGCGTCGGGGTTTGTTTTTGAGAGAGGAAGAGTTATTTAAAGATTTTTTGCACTGCATTGACATGGTTACCAGGATCCAGGACAAAGAGGATGGATGGGAGTGGCGACATGATATTTCTAAAAAATTCACGGTGGCTTCGGCTTATTCTATATTACAAGAATCGGTGTCCCCAGAGTCTCCTACTTTGGTGATGTCGGAAGCTTATGAGCATATTTGGAAGAGTTTTGCCCCAAACAGAGTGATTACTTTGATTTGGAGGATTTTGAGGGATCGCGTTCCATCAAAAGTTAACCTGAGGAAAAGGAACATTTCAACGGGCGATCCGCTCAATCTCTGTGTATTTTGCAATTCCGCCGAGGAATCAACAATGCATTTGCTATTCGGTTGTGGGGAATCTTATATGCTATGGATGCAATGTTACAAATGGCTCGGATTCTCAGTAGTGCTTCATCAGGAAACTCAAATTCACATGAATCAGCACATTGGATTATGGAACCAGAACAGGGGACTTAAAGAATGGATGACGATTTGGCAGACGGTGATTTGGACAATATGGCTGGCGAGAAATAAAAGAGTTTTCAGAACTAATGAGGAGGGGAGTGATGATAGTTTGGAACTAATCCGATTCGGAGTTGGTTTTGGATTAAAAATCTGAGACATTTCTCTTATTCACTAACTGATTGGATTAGGGAGCCGATGTTTTGTTTGCTGAATTATGTTTTATTCAATAGTTTGATGGGTGTATTACTTATTTTTATTTAACTTCTGTTGTAATATTCGGAGTACTCATAGTACTCTTTTTAATAAAATTATTTGCCTGATAAAAAAAAAAAAATCCAGAATTCAATACTCCCCCTCAAGCTGGGGAATAGATGTCAGTCATTCCCAGCTTGGATGCTAATTCTTCAAACTTCATTCTTGGAAGAGCTTGTGAGTATGTAATTTATGCTCAATATTCCTGCGTCAGTTATTCGTTGATGAAATGACGATCTGGCTCCACATGCTTAGTTTTATCATGTTGTCATAGAACACCTTCATTGGATCTCCTGATGAAATCCTTAGCTCATATCCCTTCACATATACTTCGAGCTAACACCCTATATTCAGCTTCGGCACTGCTCTAGCAACAACAGACTTTTTTGCTATGCCAAGTTACCAAGTTTCCCTATACGTACGCGCAATAGCCGGTAGTAGATCTTCGGTCTGTAATAGATCCTGCTCAATTTGCATTTGAGTATTCTTCTAGTCCCCTATTGGTTCCTTTTCGGAAGGATAAACTCATAGACCTTTGCCAGGAGTCATCTTCAAGTATCTAAGAATCCTGTAGACTGCTTCAAGATGTTCTTCATTCGGCTTGTTCATAAATTGGCTTACAACACTTACATGAAAGCATATGCCTGGTCTCGTATGCGATAGATAAATGAGTTTCCCCACAAGCCTTTGATATCTTCCAATGCCAACATGTGAAATGTCTTCTTTGAAGCCAATTTAGAATTTGATTCCATTGGATTGTCTACGGTTTTGCATCCTAATATTCCAGTTTCTTTCAGTAAGTCCAAGGTGTATTTCCATTGGGAGATCACAATGCTTTTCTTCAAACGAGCTACCTCCATGTATAGAAAATATTTCAGTGATTATAGATCTTTGATCTCAAATTCCTTTGCCAGTATTTCCTTTAACAAATCCATTTTTTCAACATAATCTCCTGTCATGATAATGTCATCGACATAAACGATGAGGACAACATTCTTCCCGGTATGAGAGGTTTTTGTGAATAGGGTATGATCAGCTTGACCTTGAGAGTATCCATGGTTCTTGATTACCTTTGTGAATATGTCAAAGCACGCCCTAGGGGATTGCTTGAGTCCATACAAAGACTTTCGGAGCTTACAAACCTTGCCAACATTGTCTCTTATTTCAAAGCTCGGAGGGATTTCCATGTATACTTCCTCTTTCAATTCACCATTGAGAAATGCATTCTTTACATCTAATTGATGCAGGGCCAGTCTAGGTTGGCTGCTAAGGAGAGCAAAACTTGAACTGTATTGAGTTTGGCAACGGGAGCAAATGTTTCTTTGTAGCCAATGCCATATGTTTGGGTGAAACCCTTAGCAACAAGTCTTGCTTTATGCCGATTTATGCTTCCATCAGGATTATATTTGACAGTGAAAATCCACTTACATCCCACTGGTTGTTTCCCTTTAGGCAAATATGAGAGTTCCCATGTACCGTTACTTGCAAGGGCATTCATTTATTCTTGAATAGCAGCCTTCCATTCAGATTTTCCTAGAGCATCATGAATACTTTCTGGAATATCGACATTGGATAGATTAGTAGCAAATACCCGATATCTCGATGATAAACCAACATAGGAAACAAAATTGTGGATAGGATGTTGTGTGTAAGACCTCACACCTTTTCTCAAAGCAATTGGAATATCAAGATCATCATTAGAAGTAATATCTGAAAAAGTTTTACCTGGAATCTCAGGAGCTGGATTCGAATTGGATTTCTGGTTGCTTAGGAAGCGTGCGCTCCTCTATTTACTCTTGGGGTCTTTTCCTCCTTGAATAAACAGTTAGTTCTTTGTTAACTGCAGTTTGTGTGATTGAATCGGTCGAAGGTGGAATATGACTGGAGATAATTGATGAAGTAGGAGTTGGAACTGATGTAATATTGGTTGGAGTGTGTTAGGAACAAAATATTATGCTAGAAGAATTGAAACAAAACGAAGAACAAGAGACGATCAGTTTGCAACAAGCTGAAATGCTGGAAATCTTAATGAATTCAAGATGGAATGAAAAGGAAAATACAAGTAAATGCAATGCTCTCACACTGCCCAGTCGTACTCAAGAGAGAAATCTCTCTTGGCCAAGCCAAATGCTTGCCAAAACAATTCAACTAATTTCTGGTATGTTTTTCTTTTATTCACTTTCTAGCGCATAACTGACTCTTGGTCCACCCTCTCACGTGTTTCTCTTGGATCTCCTCGGTTAGGCATTATAAATTGTAGGCTTACTAACTTGGGCTCAACTTCTGGCCCAAGGGCTTTTATGACTTTTGGGCTTCTAAATTCTTCCCGTAACGTGTCAAACCAAAAACTCCATTCTCGTGATTTTGAATACTCCCCCTGAATGGGTGTTTTTGGATAAAATGATTGATGTTCAAAAAAGGTAACCTCCATAGATGTATCAAGTTTTCTAGTAACAGGTAAGTAACATTTGTAACTTTTTTGATGGGGCGTATTACCAAGAAAGAGACATTTGATGGCTTTGGTATCAAGCTTGCCTCGATGTTGATGTATATGAACGAAAGCCGTGCAACCGAATATTTTTGAAGGCAATGATGAAATGGTTCGATATTTGGATAGGATAGGAGAAGGGTTTGGCAAGGTGTTTGATATTTGAGGACTCTCGATGGCATTTTACTAATGAGAGTTTTGGCTGTGAGAACTGCTTATCCCAGAAGTGTTTGGGAATGTTTGTGGTGAACATGATAGATCTAGCCACTTCGAGTAGGTGTCTGTTTTTTCTTCCCGGCACACCATTTTGTTGTGGTGCGTCAATACAAGAGCTTTGGTGCACAATTCCTTGATCCATTAGATATTCACCAAGTACAGAGTTGAAGTAATCACGAGCATTATCCGTTTGAAGCACCTTTATTCTTGTCTGAAATTGAATCATCTTGTTGAAATTTTTGAAAATACTTCTTGCCTCTGATTTCTCTTTCATGAGATATATCCAAGTTACACGAGTGTGATCATCAACAAAAGAAACAAACCACCCAGTTCCTGAAATGTTATTTATTTTACAGGGTCCCCATATATTGCTATTGATGATTGCAAAATGATGAGATGTTTTATATTCTTGGCCAGAATAATTGGTTCTCACATGTTTGGATAATTGACACACTTCACATTGGAAAATCCTGAATTGATATTATTGAACAAAGTTGGCAACAATTTTTGCAGGTACCGGAAAATTGGATGACCTAATCTATAATGCCACAACAATATTGCACTATTACTATTAGATGAAATTGGAAATGAAACACTACTTGCAGCTAGAACTTGTCCTCTCGGTTGATTAGACCCATTAAGGAGATAGAGTCCGCACATTTTAGCATTGCCAATTGTCCTTCCCGATTCTAAGTCCTGAAATTTTCAATAATTTTGGGAAAAATTGGTAACACAATTAAAATCTTTGGTGATTTTGCTAATGGACAACAGATTGCACGTCAAATTAGTAGCACTGATCGCAATATTAGGTCATTTGGTTATAGGAACCGATCTTATCCCTGCTACTTTAGATGATGATCCATTGGCAATTGTAACCATGAGATTCCCGGAACTTGGGGTGAAAGTTTTTAATAATTTAGCATTACCGGTCATATGGTTCGAAGCACCAAAGTCTATAATCCATGAGTTGTGTTCCAGCCTCCGGGTGTTCAAAGCCATGGGAAAATTACATGTCCGAGCAGTTGAACTAGCTCCTATGAGTTTGAGTGGGAGATGTTGTTTGGTGGCAAAAACATTTTTTGGAGACGTTCCACTTGCTCTTTGCTAAAGAGAGTGGTTTCAATTGAAGTCTTCTCCTCATTGTTGGTCAGGAACCCACAGTCTTCAGGTGCTGTTTTCGATTTCCAGTTCGCTGGCTTGCCGTGTATCTTCCAGCATGTGTCTTTGGTGTGTCCCAGCCTGCGACAGTGATCATACCAAGGTCTTCCTTGCTTCTTTTGATGAATATCTGGGGGTTGATATTGAGATCCATTAACAACCAGTGCAGATCCTTCGGGAGCTGATTTTGGGTTTTGATTCATCATGATTCTTCTCCTACTCTCCTCACGAAGAACTTCAGAGAAGACTTCTTGAAAGTTGGGAAGAGGTTTGGTTCCCATCATCCTTCCTCGCACATTGTCCAAATTTTTAGTCAATCCCAATAGGAACTTATAGACACATTTAATCTGTTTTTATTTGGCACCATCTGATGGGCGTTTTCAATCATATATTTGAAACATATTCAATTGCTGCCAATATCGAGTGACTGTGATATCGTCTTGGCACAGATCATGGAGGGTACCTTCGATTGCAAATAGTTTCGCAGTATTGTCGTTAGTCGAATATGTTTCTCTCACGGCTTCCCTGATTTCTTGTGCAGCTTCGTAGAGAATAAAATTCTCCCCTATATCATTGGTTATGGAATTTATCAGCCATGACATTACCATGTTATTTTCTACCTTCCATCCTTTGAATTTGGAGTCTTCTTTTTCTGGAGCAGTGGCTATTCCAGTGAGGTAATCGTCCTTGCCTTTACCACATATGAACATCATGATAGATTGAGACCGTTGAAGATAATTTTGGCCATTTAATTTATGGCCAGTGATGGGAAAATGAGAAATGTCTGTAGTTCCATGGCTGTTTGGAACTGTGACTTCAGAGTTTGATGATTTTTCGGTAGCCATTAGGTGGTTGGGCCGCATTTGGGCATATGCGAGAGTAGTTTTTTTTTAGATTATGAAATTGGAGAAAAGTTGAAGAGACTAGGGTATGGAATTCCCTAGCTCTGATACCAATATAGAAATGAAAGACTCGTACTTAGAGAAATATTGAGAGGAAACTCTGTCTCATTTTTCTATCATTCAAATCAGCAGAACAAGTAATATACAGGAGGAGGTAGCAAGAAATCTGCTACTCATCCCTTTATTTCAGCAACAATCTAACCCCTTAAATTAAGGAAATAAATATAGAAACAACCAATCAAAAGAAATCAGATGAAATAAGAAAAGACGGAAATTATGTGAAATTAATTCCTAGAGTTTAGAGATTAAATCCAGAATCAATAGTATATTGTCTCCTGAATTCTTTTGATATTTTTCAGCTAAAATATCTAAGATTTTAGAAAAGTTCTTAGGTTGTCATACATTATTTTGTCGTTTTTTTTTATCAGACAAATAATATATAATATAAAAGGCGGTGCCAAAGGCCCAGTAAAGTTACTACAAGATGTAGCGATACTAACATAGCTAGAACCTAGTGGTATTCTAGAAAACTAAATAGCTAACAAACATAGTAACGGTTCCCGTCTCCAATCAACAAATGAGTACATAAATTTATGGTTTCCTCTGTTTGTGATCCAAAACCAAGATCTGTGAATGACGGTCTCCAATAAATCTTCCTCCTTGTTCTCTCGGCCTTGAAAACACAAATTGTTTCGATGTAGCCATATCGTCCAGATCACTGTGCTCCATATTGTCATCCAAGCTTTTCTCCCCTTTTTTCTTGTCCACAGCCCGTGGTGATGCAGATGATGGGACACTGGGTCCGACGACAATACCGTAAAGAATCCCAGCCAACGATAGCATCTCATCCATAAGGCATATGACTCCGGACAACAGAAAAACAGGCGCTGAGTCGTCTCCTCCGTGAATAGGCATCTCGCGCAATTACCAACTTCGGCCCCCATGAGTATGTTTCTTTTCCGGAGATTTGATCTTGTCGGTAGTCGGTCTCGAATCACCCTCCATGTGAGTGCTGCTACCTTGGAAGGTGCCAAAGTTGTCCAAATCGAATCATATGTCTCCGATAGATTTACATCAATTGTTGTGTCCTCCAAAATTGTGGCATATGCTGATTGAACGGAGTATCGTTTGGATTCATCCAATTGCCAGATCCACAAATCCTCTTGTTCCCGTGTCAAAAGCGACCTGTCCAACAAAGAAACTAAATCACTATGTAAAACAATTTCCCTGTCCAATAACTCTCTTCTCCAATCCCAACGCCACTCCCATAACCCACCCACCCAGACCCCCATCTGAGCTATAAGAATATCTCTATCCCTAGCTAGCAACGCTAATTTTGGAAATGACTCATTTAAACTCCTACTCCCCACCCAAACATCTCCCCAAAATCGAGTCCCCCCCCCATTCCCAACTTTTCTACTGATAAACCAACCCGAATGATCTTGAAACGTACATTTCAAAATGTCTCTCCACCAGGACGACGCCTGAACCGTTACTTTCCCCCCTCCCTTCATCTATCAGACTCCATCTATTAAATCCATATCTAGACCTAAGGACCTTCCACCATGAAGAACTTTCATTTTGTAAAATCCCCCAACCCCATTTCCCCAAAAGTGATTTATAACCCCCAACCCCCCATTCGGCTTTGCTTTGCAAATCTCTGACCATTTGAACCAGGCTACTTTCCGGCAACTCTCCCCACCCCCCATAAGAAAGCAGTCTGAATAGACTGTAATTTGGCTAGTATGTTCTTTGGAGCTCGGTAAAAGGAGAAGTAGTAGATCGGTAAGGAAGTTAGTACAACATTGAGCAAAATCAATCGTTCCCGTAGATAGAGTTTTATCTTCCCATGCAGCCAATCTTTTCCTGTATTTATCAATCACCGGATTCCAAGTCGCTTTATGCTTTGGATTCACCCCAATTGGTATCCTTAGATATGTACATGGTAATTTACCCACCTTACACCGCAGAATTTCTGCTAGGTTGGCAATCAAATCCTCCTCCACATTTATCCCCATTAACTGACTTTTATTAAAGTTGATTCGCAACCCAGAAAGCAATTCAAAATTGCTTAAAATTCCTTTGAATGTTAAAGCATTGTTCTCGGTCGCCTCACCGACAAACAGTGTATCATCCGCAAATTGAAGATGTGATATCATTATTCTTTCCCTTCCCACATATAGCGGTGACAGTAACTGAACCTGTATCGCCTTTTGAACCAGTCTACTGAGGGACTCCACCACAATTACAAACAAAAAAGGAGATAATGGATCTCCTTGCCTTAATCCTCTCTGTAGCTTGAATTCCTTTGTGGGGCTCCCATTAATCAAAACAGACGCTGTGGCACTTGAAATGCACTCCATTATCCATTATGTCCATTTGATATCAAAATTCATCAATGTCATTACATGTTGTAAAAAATTCCAATCCACCGAATCATAAGCCTTCTCGAAATCCACCTTGAAGATCATTCTTTTTTTCTTATTCCTCTTCATCTCATCTACCAACTCGTTGACAATCAAAATCCCATCTAGAATGTGTCTCTGTCCAACAAAACGCTGATTGTGTTTGAGAAATAATCCTGTCAAGAACTTTACTCAAGCGGGTCACAAGAACGTTGGATAGAATTTTGTATACACATCCAATAAGTGCTATCGGTCGAAATTCCTCTATTTTATTGGGATTTTCTTTTTTTGGGATCAGCACTATAAAGGACGGATTTCCCCCCTTAATCAACTTTCCATATGCGTGAAATTGTTGAAAGAACCTCATGAAGTCATCCTTTAGTACCTCCCAAAAGTGCTTGATGAATCTAAAATTAAATCCGCCAGGCCCCGGACTCTTTGTGCTGTCACAGTCCCAAACTGCACTCCGTATCTCCTCTTCTGAGAAATTTTCTGTGAGTTTAATGTTTTCGATCGGTGTGATATGATCGAACCGTACCCCCGCGATAAGTGGTCTCCTCCATTCCCTCGTAGCAAACTACTTAGAGAAATGATCGTAAACCCCTTCCTTAATTTCCTGTACATCGTCCTTCCATTGACCATTTATGTACAATCCTACAATCTCATTCCTCTTCCGTCTCCGATTAACCACTTTATAGAAAAAGCTTGAATTGACATCACCTTCCCGAATCCATTTGATTCTTGCCTTCTGATACAGTAAAGTGCCTTTTATCCCTAACTGATTCTGTAAATCGCTGAGCTCTTTCTGTCGAATCTGATTCTCCTCCGACGACAATTCTCTGACCTCCGCCACTTCATCCCACTTGCTAATCATTTCCTTAGATTCCTCAATTTTTCCATCCAAAGAGCCGAAAACTTCCTTGTTCCATATTTTGAGGCTTGATTTCAATCGTTTAAATTTTTCATTGATAATATATGCACCCCATCCTTGAATCTGATAGCTGCCCCATTGTTGTTCCACAAAAGGCTTAAATTGTGCATGTTTTATCCAAGGATCTAAACTCCGAAATGGTTTCGGTCCCCAATCCCTTATGTGATTCTTTAGAACAATTGCACAATGATCGGAGACAGTTCTTTTAACTCCCCATTGAGTTAGATTAGGCCATTCCCGCATCCATCCATTTGATAAAAGAAATCGATCCAAACGACTTACACACGTCCCGTCAGGCCTGTAACATGTATATTTTCTTCCAATCAAGGGCAGTTCCATCAGTCCCGAATTAATGATAAATGTGTCAAACTCTCTCATGCCACACAAATTATGGATTTCAGACCGTCCCCTTCTTTCTGATGGTTTTCTGACCTCGTTAAAGTCTCCACAAATGCACCACTTTTCCTCTGCGTTCCCCTCAATTTTTGAGTGCAAAACATTCCACATAGTCCGTTTGGATTCCATCACCCCCGAAGAATAAATGTTTATGATATGACATTTAATTCTTCCTTCCCCCCAATAACCCTCCACTCCTAGCATTCCATCTTCTCCCCAGCATGATTCCATTTGAAAGGTATTATCATTCCAAATACAGAGAAGTCCACTTGCCGAACCTTCTGCCCCTTTGAACGCCCAATTGAAGTTTTTATCACCCCGAATCGCCACATACATCTCCTTTGTCATAGATTCTTTTTTGGTTTCTTGTAGGCACAAGAAATCAACATTTTCCTTGTTAATCAACTCCCGTATCTCTCTTTTTTTCACCCGTCCCCCTAATCCTCGTATATTGAAACTGACAATAATCATTGGTTAACCTCTGCGTCACCTGTAATCTCACGGCTATCGATGGCTGCCAAATTTCTTTTTTCCAATTCCATCAAGTACTGAATGATTTCTTGTTCGTTTCCTTGTCCCATAATCCCCAACTTCTTTCTCTCCCATAATTGAGTCGCCTTTTGTAAACATTCCTGTTCCTTTTTGCAAATCTGATCCCCAACCGTTTTCACTGTGTCTCCCTTGGTGCTATCCTCCAACCTCTTTTTCCGTTGATATGTATTTTTAAAACTCTCGATCCTGACGGACCCCCATTCTCCTTTTCGCTGTAAAATTTTCACAATTTTCTCCGCATTACTCCCAGGGAGATGTTCGGTTTCTGTGTTCAAAATAGATGGTGAAAGATGCTCGCTTCTTCCATTGAATTGCGTCTGTCAGCCATTATATTCCAGATTCTTACTTGCCAATATCCCAGAATCCACCCCCTGCGCTTCCCTTCCCGGGGATTCAATGATCACGACATCATCCCTCCGCCCTTGAAAGTGATTTTTTCTGAGAGATTTCCTCTTCCCATGATGACTGCGGAATGGCCTCATCCGAGTAATTACCACTTCCACTTGGTTGGCATTGATGATCAACCTCTCCACCGTTGGCCAATCAATCCCCTCTTCTAGCATTCTGATTGAATATATCCTTCCATCAATGTCAACCTGAGTGACCGTATTGATGAATTCCTTGGAGGAAGTGGTAATGAGTAATCTTGCACAATCTAGTTTAGATCTACTCATGGTATCCTCACTGATTTTGATCAAAGAGCCTAACCGGAATGCTAGAAGATTAAAAAATCTGTCATTCCATGCATGAAGTGGGATGCCAAGGCAGTTTATCCACACCACACGGTCGTGTATTTGCAAATTCTTTTGCCAATCGAATATCTTTGAACCATAATCCCAACCACTCCTTATCTGCTTTGATTAATTCAGTTAATTTTTCCTTGTTTTCATCATAGATCATAACCTGTGAACAGCCCATTGGAATAATTCTCAATGACTCAAAACCATTATGAGTGTAATCATGTTGAATCTCATTCAATTTCTCAGAATCATGTAGAGTGCCAATCGGACATCCTTCCAACCATTGCGTTTCCTCTTTAGTCGTTTCAAAACATAGTCCTGGCCATTTGGGCTTCTCCCTCACCATTTTTGCTGACTGTTTAGCCTTGCACTGCTCGGTCAGCGCCTGCGCATAGGATTTGTCTGAGTTGCATCTCCTAGTTGGGATATTATATATTGCTGTCGCAATGGGTTTGGAAGATTCGCGACTAAATCGGCTGAGGTTTGCCTGAAGTTGAAATGTTCCCAACTGAATTCTGTTTAGTGCCGCCTCAATCTTCTTCACATCATTAATTCCTCGAAAACGAACAAATCCAAACTTTTTTCCATGACTGGTCCGTTTTTGAGGGATGAACATATCACATACCTGCCCAATCTTGCGAAAGGCTCGCCACATTTCGATTTGATACCAATCTTCTGGAAAATTTGTGAAGAAGAATGGCGTTGACATCTCCGTGAGCCGCTGCATGTGTACTGGAAGTCCCGGCGTAAACCTTCAGTGCGGAAGCTGGAAGACATTCGAGTTGTCCGGACCATGCTGCGTAACTTCCTTACCAATCGTGGGTTTTGGGTTTCGGCGCTCTCTCTCGGAATGGGTTGGGTAAGGTTTAGGGTTTCGGTAAAGGCTGGGCTCCGAGAAGTTCCGCTGAGACTGCCTTGCCGGAAAAGATTTCGGGTGGTTGGGAAGGGTTTGGGCGGGATAAAATTTAAAATCCTCTCCTCTCTTTCTCTCTCTAAACATTGCGCTAGGTTTTTGTTTTTACATTATTTTGTCGTTAAATATGGTAATCATGTTGTCGAGTGATAAATAATGAATTTATAGGATAAATCTTTTATCTAAATTTCAGATGTGATTTCCTATCGTTAAATATGATAATCATGTTGTCGAGTGATAAATAATGAATTTATAGGATAAATCTTTTATCTAAATTTCAGATGTGCTTTCCTATTTTCTAATGATCCCGACTGCAATTTATTTTAGTTTCTCTGCCTCCTCTTTCTATGATACTCTTGATTGGGTCGGTTGGTTGTAGGTCCTTTTGTTTTCCTCTTCCCTTGTTAAACTTCTTTGATACTAGATCACAATATTTTTTCCATCTCCCAACCCTACCAACCCTCTGATGGGCACTTGACCTCAATTACTTGTGTTTGCACAGCCTTATTATTTTATTTGTCTGCTAGTGTGACAAACACAAGTCTCACATGTTTGGCTCATGCTAGGCACATTCTTCACCATATATGATTCCCATTTACATCCAAGTCGACCATTTTTTATACTTTTAGCCTGTAGGCTACACACAATCTATCCTAATCAACCGTGGCATGACCTTCTAAACAAACCCATGCCTAAAGTGGTATGGATGTCATCTACCCGGGGTAATATGAGCCTCACACAACATCTTTTGAGGTTTATTTTCTAAATTTAATTCGATGGTATATGAGAAATATTGTTTAAAATGTTATTTGTCAAGGACTCAACTATCAAACAAGACACCACAAGAACGTGATTTTGTTTAAGAAAGATATGAAGGAAAAAAGACAAAATAGAGTTAAATTTGAGCTTGAAACTTCGAACCTAATTGAAGGAACAAATACATTGACCTCAATATTTAGCAAAGCACGGATCCTGGTATACGAAGAACGTGATAATGAGCTGAGTTTCAAATTTCACTAAGACAAGACTCAAACTTTGATGTATTTTTACTAAATCTTGTATAAGTACCTTATCCAGGCATAAAACCCTATTATAGTTGCATAATGCACTTAGGCTATGTTTGGTGTGTGTGAGATAAGGGTTGGATTACATTATTAATCCAATTTTATCTGATGCTTGGTTCAACTTTTATTTATCTTTAGGCCCGGTAAAAGCTGTACTATTCATATAAGCAGCTGATGACACATCCCGTCTCCTAAGTGGCATGCTACATCCCCATATGCACAGAAATAATGATTAGGTACAAGATTTACTAAAGTACCCTCTTGATTTAAAAAAAAATCACCAAGCTGAACAGACTTATTTTGCTTCTTAAAAATTCTTCGAGGAGCAAAGAACAATTTTATGCTCTTGACAAATAAAATTAAAAATGTTGAAAACCAAGGAACTCATTAGTGGTGGCAACGGCAGTTAACATAAATAATAAAAACTTCTGTTTTAATCATCAATTTGTTTATTGGTTGAGTGAAATCTTTTGTGAAAAAATTATATATAAAGAAATATAAATGAAAAGTGATTTTGTTTTCAATAATTAAGTTTATGATTTTCAAGTGTGGTAATATGTGGTGTAGAATTGAGATTGTATAAATGAGAATGAGTGTAGTAATATGCAGAAGAGAAGAAAAAATTGGGGGTGGGTGCATGAAGAAGATGATATAAATGAGAGAAGCTTAGGCAAATGCACAAACATTTAATTTGATCAAAATAACTTTTAAATCAATTTTTTTTGTATAAAGATTTTTAAAAAATTAATAAACTTAAATAAAATAATATTATTTATAATTTTATATCAATACAATGGTATTAAAGGGTTTTAGATCAAGTAGGTCCAAAACAAAATATATGGGGTGCAAATTTAGTGGTCTTATATCTCGGGATCCTGATTGAGATTAAAGACTTAGTTGATGTTATTCAGTTGCCAAAAGGAGAAGTATATTTTAATAATTTATATAATGAAGATATTGCTATGTTTCGGTTCAAAACAATACAGCTGTAATATTTAATTTATTATTTAAATAAATTGGATTAATTTAAAAAATATTTAATATGTATATATTAATAAAATTATAAATAAATATTTGATAGAAAAAGAATTATTGTAAAAAAAAAATTTGGAATATTAGTGGGCATTTTTCATCATTTAATATCTACCTTACATCTATACAATGCTTAATCAATTACACCAAACACATAATTATCTTTCCATGTCTTACTAATCATAGGCACCAAACACAAGATTATTTATCCGGTACTTTAATAATCATCTCTTTGTCCACCAAATTATCTATCCGTCACTTATCCTATCACGCCTACGAAGCGCAACCTTAAGGTAAGTTAATACCTAGGATATAAGATGTACCTGCTAAAATAACTCGAAAATAAAAAAAAAATATCCAAGTTTGAGACCTGATTAATAACTAGTTAGATTTTGGACTTGATTAAGCTAATCCATTTCAGTCCTTTGTGTGGTCTTGTGATTTGACCACCATATATGCTTTTTTTTTTTTGATCAGGCAAATAATTTTATTAAAAAGAGTACTAGGAGTACTCCGAATATTACAACAGAAGTTAAATAAAAATAAGTGATACACCCATCAAGCTATTGAATAAAATCTAATTCAGCAAACAAAACATCGGCTCCCTAATCCAATCAGTTAGTGAATAAGAGAAATGTCTCAGATTTTTAATCCAAAACCAACTCCGAAATCGGATTAGTTCCAAACTATCATCAGTCCCCTCCTCATTAGTTCTGAAAACTCTTTTATTTCTCGCCAGCCATATTGTCCAAATCACCGTCTGCCAAATCGTCATCCATTGTTTAAATCCCCTGTTCTGGTTCCATAATCCAATGTGCTGATTCATGTGAATTTGAGTTTCCTGATGAAGCACCACTGAGAATCCGAGCCATTAGTAACATTGCATCCATAGCATATAAGATTCCCCACAACCGAATACCAAATGTGTTGTTGATTCCTCGGCGGAATTGCAAAATACACAGAGATTGAGCGGATCGCCCGTTGAAATGTTCCTTTTCCTCAGGTTAACTTTTGATGGAACGCGATTCCTCAAGATCCTCCAAATCAAAGTAATCACTCTGTTTGGGGCAAAACTCTTCCAAATATGCTCATAAGCTTCCGACATTACCAAAGTAGGAGACTCTTGGGACACCGATTCTTGTAATATAGAATAAGCCGAAGCCACCGTGAATTTTTTAGAGATATCATGTCGCCACTCCCATCCATACTCTTTGTCCTGGATCCTGGTAACCATGTCAATGCAGTGCAAAAAATCTTTAAATAGCTCTTCCTCTCTCAAAAACAAACCCCGACGCCAGTCCCAAACCCACTGCCAAACACCTTCCCTCCAAATTCCCATCTGACTGACTGACAAACCATGAGATCTAGCTATGGAAGCTAATCTAGGAAATTGAACTCTTAGACTCTCCCTACCCACCCAAACATCTTTCCAAAAATTCGTGTTAATACCGTTACCCACAATTTTAACCATTCCCTGAACAAACCACTTATCATTGGAATTAAATAGTGTTTTCCTAATATCCCTCCACCAAAAAGAATAGAATTTTGTGTTCCTTAGAGACTCAGATGTCATTCCCTCCCAAGAAATAGGACCATACTTTGAATTGATGATCCTATACCATAATGAAGCAGATCCTCTTAAGATATCCCAACCCCATTTACCCAGAAGAGCCCTATTGAATTGTTCTAAATTTCTTACTCCCAATCCCCCTTTAGATCTTGATTTACAGACATCATTCCATTTCACCCATGCAATCTTCCTGTTCCCCTCCCCTCCCCCCCCAAAGAAAAGCAATTTGTAATGATTTTAATTTTCACAGTATAGACTTCGGGGCACGGAAGAAAGTGAAATGATAAATCGGAAGTGAAGAGAGCACGACATTGAGCAGTATCATTCGACCCCCAAGAGACAAACTTTTATCCTCCCAGACAGCCAACCTCTTTCTGAATTTATCTACCACTGGTTCCCATATAATACTTCTTCTCGAATTCATCCCAATAGGCAAACCAAGGTATTTGAACGGTGTATTCCCCACATGACAGTTCAGGAATTTAGCCAAATCTTCTATGATTCTGACATCCACATTAATTCCAATAAGCTTACTTTTGTGAAAATTAATTTTAAGACCTGAAATCAATTCATAATTTCTCAAAATGGCCTGTGTTCTCCTTCGTCGCATCACCCACTAGTAATGTGTCATCCGCAAACTGAAGATGAGAGATCGGAACTTCTTCTCTTCCAACCTTAATCGGGGAAATGAGATTCAAATTAACTGCCTTGACTATCATTCTGCTCATAGCTTCAGCAACTAGAACAAACAGGAACGGGGATAAAGGATCTCCCTGGCGAAGTCCACGCTGTAAATCAAATTCCAACCTCGGACTCCCATTTATCAAAATAGAGGCTTTAGCAGTTGAGACGCATTCCATGATCCAACCTCTCCATTTAACATCAAAGTTCATTATTTCCATCACCTGATCCAGAAACCTCCAATTAACCGAGTCGTATGCTTTCTCAAAATCCACTTTGAAAATCATTCCTTTGCTATTCTTTTTTTTCAATTCATCAATTAGTTCACTGATCACCAGCACTCCATCTAGGATATGTTTGTTCCCCACAAATGCTGATTGTGATTCTGAGATGACCTTATCTAGCACCCTGCTTAGTCTGATAGCCAGAAGTTTCGCTAAGACTTTATACACACACCCAATTAAAGCGATAGGCCGAAATTCCCCAATAACAGTTGGATTATCTTTCTTAGGTATTAAGACCATGAAAGAAGGATTGGTTCCTCTAACAAGCTTCCCGTTCTTATGGAAATCATCAAACAAGCTTCCGATATTGGATCCCTTCTTAACTTCCAATTATGGTTTTTCCGCTTTTGACAAAGTTTTTCCGCTTTTTACCTTCATCGATTTGTCCATGGATCATGGTGACGATAACATCATTGGTGCTCTCTTTGGTCAGCCAACCCACACTATCCTAGTCAGATCTCCTTGCTTAGCAATTTTTATCCCAGTCCATACCCAGTCTGTAATTTTTTTAAATTCAGGGGCTGCATATTGCCCAAAGCCGAGACAACCCAATTCTGACGATCCATTTTCTCTACTTTTGTACCCTAGAAAATTGGCAATGCAAAGCAGTGAGCTTGTTAGGCCAAAGTTTCATGCCATCGATTTCTTTTCTGCCTGTGCAGTCATTCCAATGCCTAGTTTTCTTTGAACAACCTTTCAAAACCCAATCCTCATCAATCATCTAATGCTGTTTTGTCGGCCACTTTGGTTTCCTCTATTGCTTTTGCATGCGTTTAATTAAGTCCACACGGGTATCTCATTTCTTCCAGGTAGTTCCACTACATTTATAGCGGCCCAACTTCAGCTGGCTGTAATACATTCCTACAGGCGTCCTTGTACATTCTTTTCTATTCATTCCCAAAAGAATTTCTACCTCATTAACAAGGCATCCTATTTTTTGCTAATATTGTTGTAGCCACCACCATAGTGCTCATCTACAGTTATCCTCTGGCAGCCATTCAATCTCCATCCTGTCTTCCCTTGGCGATGTATCGTCTGTCACCTGCTAGCCTCTTCATAGCTATGTTGCCCAGTGTGTACTTTGCAGCACCACCCTAATGAAATAGGGCAGCTTGGCATGCTGTTCCACGAGTCTCTTTTGGGAGGTCTTTTTTGCTGGCCGCTCGATGCCAGTTCAATTGTAGTGGTACCTTTGGTTTTGTTGCTGACTAATTCCACTCGTTCAACAGACCTGCTGCATAGTTGTGGAACTAAATACAGTTTCAGAGGTATTGTATAGTTGCGCAAATTTCATATATCAGGCTTCCAGCGAGCTCAAACTTGAGAGAGATCGGGACATTCGTACGGGTCCAATTAAAGATTTATGTGAATTTTGTTAGACAGAGAAGGAAACTACACATCACATTCTGTTTTCTTGCACCAAGACATACTCTCTATGGATGAAATATTATAGGTGACTAGGAACGACGACAGTTCTTCAAATTGAACCAGAGAGAAACTTTTTACAACACAAAGGGTTATGGCCACATAAAAAGGGAAGAAAAGGGTGGACAACGATTTGGAAGACAGTCATTTGGACTATTTGGTTATATCGCAATGAGTTGATTTTCAGATGGAGAAAGGAGGCAGAGAACAATCTGATTGACTTAATTATCTTCAGATCTTGGTTATGGATTAGTAACAGAAGCGCAAATAAATTTCAGTACTCATTTGTGGATTGGGTTAAAGAACCTTCTATTTTCAGCTGTATAGTCTAGGAGCTACTAGCTTTTCTTTAATTTTGTACTAAACAATTCAGTACCTCTGATACTCTTTTTAATATTAATTTTATTTTATTTTATATAAAATTTATAGTTTTGGTATGTTCTCTGCACACTTACAGTGCTTGTGCTTGGCATGGGAAAGATTTATCGCTATATCTGTGATTTCTAGCATGGCTGTTTCACCGAGCCTCAAGTTTCTTGGTGATTTATTGTATTCCTTATAGGCACTTTTTGCCTTGTATGTTGTTTTCTATAGCTTTATATTCTATAGACTTGTAGGAGCTACCCTCCATGTAGTTCTTGTTGATAACATATAGGTTGGTGTGAGCCTTTTCCACTTGACGGTTTAGCTTAGTTTTTTAAAGCAGCTAATTTGTAATTAAAATTTTCTTAAATTTATGGATATAAATGTAATTATTTTAACTCATGAATTTTTGAGTGGAAGTTTCCTTTTGGTCCTTTAGACATATAGTGAACTTAGTAGTCTCTGATACTCTTTTTTTTGTACTTGTTGCAGACAACAATAATGTGTTGACTATAGCTAGTTTGTGGGCACCTGTTGTGGCTGTGAGTATTCCATCCTCTATCTTTCTCGCATATGTAAATTTTGTAGAGGTCATTTTATTATTCTTGGAAGGAATTTCTGAAAACATACATGTGACATATTAAATTAAACGAGGAAACATATATTTATTGCACTATGATAAACTTTTATTGCTTCCCATCTAATGTGGAGATTGCAATGTGAGTTGAGCATGTGTATATACTAGCTTTGTTATTCATGACTATACACATTTGAGTCAAAGAAACTGGGACTCAAATTGTATGAGGAAAAAAACCAATTTTAGGTTTACTCTGTTCAGCTTATAGCTTGAGATGAAAAGTTTCTCCTTAAGACATAGCTTTTTTTAGAAAATTTGTTTGGCATCCCTTTTCTGGAATGTAGTCTAATTAATAAGCCAAACTATTCAAATGGGTAACCATCTTCTTACAATAACCATCCAATCGATATTTTTTTCCATTCTGTTTTCAACAAGCATATTACATGGTGCATTATCTCTGACAAGTTCCGGCAGTAAAGTATACGGAATTTTCCCTTCTGTCGACTCTGGATCAATACCTTTTAGTCTGAAAGAAAGATTTTTAATATTTCTGTTACTAAGTTTTGTGTTACTCTGTTTAACCAGAGCTGTGAATGTTTCCCTGTGTTTTGACTTCCTTAGCCTTTGATTTTTTTTGTTTACCACTCAAAATAAATCTTTCACTATCAGTTGCGAATCAAATCCATAATTTGCACGTGCTTGGTCCTAAGCCTTTCTAATATATTTCTATTGCCATTTATGGTTTTTTTGATGATATATTTTTTTGATCGGGCAAATAATATTATTTACAAATAAAAAGCACTAGAGGTACTTGAAAATACAAAATAGTACTGCTGCAAAAAATAGATCCTATTTAGCTATAAAGCTAATAAACAAAACCTCGGCTCTTTCCTCCAATCTAAGAAAGAGTACCCCCATTTCGTTTTCCCTCTATTAGTAATCCAAAACCAAGATCTAAAGATGATTAATTCCAATAAATCTTCCTCCGTTGCATGATCACTTGTATTTTTTGTCTCTGTGATCAATCTCTCTTCCATGACCATTGAATCTGCAGATTTATCTCATGGACATTCATATCTGGTATACTCTACTGTCTGCAATTTATGGCGCTGTGATGGGTACGAGGGCTCGATTAGGAGAGGTACATATTTGATTATGGTGCCAACTGTGGCTGATCCATAATTGCTTATTGAGTGTTTCATATGCAGATTCGTTCCATTGAAATGGTGCACAAGCGATTTGAAAGTTTTCCAGAAGCATTTGTGAGGAATCTGGTATCCCCACAAATCAAAAGGTGAATATTACGATCAGATCTGCGATTGAAATTGCTAAATTGGTTACATACTTCTGTATAATTATTCAAAAAATCATGGTTTCCAGGATCCCTTTTGAGAGACAATCATCACAGGTCAGATTTCTTTTTTGTTTTGTTTTTTTGAATTTTAATGCTTTCTTTGTTCGTGTTGGATCCAGTTTCAATGTTGATGTATGATTTTGTATGTCTTATCTGGCATTAAGCATTCCTATGGTCTAGAATCCAGAAGATGTGAAACACCCAACTTGGCCATTTGCAATTATCGACTTGGTAGTATCTTCTTTGTCCTTAAATTTATGCATTACGACAGCAGTTCTGAAAAGTTCCTATATGGTAGTTCTATAACCATATTTTTCATTTACGATTTGTGGATCAAGATAAATATTTGTTCTCTCGAAGTATCAGTTTTATTAACAATGGATTTTTTTTGGGTATCATAGGTTTTCAATTGAATTTGACTGAAACTGATATATTGAATAATAGGCTTGAATTTCAAGCATAATTTAAATTGTGTTTCATCTGTGATATCCATGTCTTTCTTTTCTCTCCGAAGATTCTTTCTTTAGTCCTACTTTCTGGTGAAAGTTTCCTACTAAGGTACCTTGACTCAGGACAAAATTTGCTCATTTTTCATATATATTTTCTTCAATTTTAATAGTTTGGAAATCTTATTTTTGATCTGGTATTCTAAAGTCTTTGTAATCATAACTACAATATCTTTTCCATATGTATTTGGGACTCTCTCCTATTCGCTGTGATACCGGGGAGGGAGATAAAGGTTCACTTGAGTAATCTAATTTTTTTTTCTTTTAATGTTCCTGGAGTGGTACAAAAGTTCTCGTTTTTTAATCATACTTGCCATGACAAGCTTCACATGATTTTCTATCTGTCAAGCTATGATGCATGGACACTCTTAAAAATTACTCGGTGCAGTGCGGACACTTCTCGGACACTCATTAGACACGTGTCGGACACGCCACGTGGCGCGTCCATTATTTATTAATAAAATAAAATCGGACACCCTTGTCGGACACTCCCTCAAAATCGGACACCCATGAAGGACATGGCTGATGAGCGTGTCCGAGCCGTGTCCGACACAGAAAGGACACTTTTGGATGATAATTATACAATTTAAAAAGTTTTCAGCTAAAATGAAATTTATAGGTATTACTTAAAACTCTATTAATTGAAGTAATATACATTTGTTGTTAGTATGAGTGATACTATGATGAATTCAGTGATATACATTTATATATATTATTTTTAAATTTGTTAAGAATATTTTTTGTGTTATATTTTATTTGGACGTGTTTGTTAAAATTTATATTAATTAAAGTAATTTGTATTTGGTGAGTGATATTATGATGATTCTAGTGACATGCATTTATTTATATGTTTCTTGAATTTGGTAAGAATATTTTTATTAATTTCACATGGTTTTAGAATTTAAAAATGTGAATTTCTAGTATTTTTGTAATATATATATATATATATATATATATCGCCGTGTCCGTGTATTGCCGTGTCAGTGTCCGTGCATCGTAGCTGCCAAGCTTTTTTGACACGACTGTTAAGTTCACTGTAGGGCCTCCATCTTGCCAATGCCATAAATACTGGTATACTATAAATTCAGATATTGGAACTGTTGATGGAATTGTGGTAGACCTTAGAATTTGGTATATTTAATTGTTTCATTTGGTGAATTTTGCCTTATGTATTTGAATGGCTTGGTAGTCTTAAGGGTATCTTGAATACCTCCGTGCTTTTGCATAAATTATTGAATACATTGATCCTCAATGGGCATACACTCTGTTTGTTTTTATATATATATATATATATATATAGACACACACACACACGATCAGCACAAGTATGTTGCATTCTAATTTGTGCATGAGAGTTATTGCATCAATGTTAAAACTGCATGAATGGGGGTGACATGCTTATAAGATATTTAGCTATTTAAATTTTCTTTTTCTTATATATGATTTCCTTTGTTGTTCCATGAGTTAAATGTTATGCTGTTTGTTTGTTGAATGATATACTTCCCAGGCTTCTCATGATAATAACAAGACCTATGCAGCTATATTTTCCCCATTTTGGAATGAAATTATTAAGAGCTTACGTGAAGAAGATTACTTAAGTAACAGGTAAATGGCTACAAGCATACTTGGTTATTGTATTATTTGCTTCCTGGTATATCTTGGCTGAATCTTCTTTGTTGCTAAAGCTTCATTCCTTTGATTCTCTATTGCATAATTTTAGGGAGATGGATTTACTCTCCATGCCGAGCAACACTGGAAGTCTGATATTAGTTCAATGGCCACTTTTCCTCCTTAGCAGTAAGGTGCTGCCTTTTTAACTAGATTCTCTCTTAATTGGTATCATTATGATAAGATTTTGGCTTTCTGTCCATGTATCAAAGTCACAATGTAACAATAATTCTTTCAGATATTATTGGCAATTGATTTAGCTCTGGATTGCAAAGACACACAAGCTGATCTTTGGGGCAGAGTATGTAAGGATGAGTACATGGCTTATGCTGTCCAAGAGTGTTATTTCAGTATTGAAAAAATTGTGCACTCCTTGGTTGATGGAGAGGGAAGACTTTGGTAAGACTCCCTTTTTTCCCGAAGAGACTATAATTTATTGTGATCTTCTTCTTAACTATTCCCTGAATGTCTCCTTGTCAGGGTTGAAAGGATATTTCGTGAGATCAACAGCAGTATATCAGTAGGTTCTCTTGTCATAACTTTGGTTCTTCAAAAGCTTCCAGTGGTGCTCTCAAGATTTACAGCTTTGACTGGGCTACTGGTAATTTATTTCTCCCTATTGTAGAAATTTTAACTTATTTACTACTGGAATTGAGATTCCGATTCCAAGGAATTCATGAGATTGCTCCATCAGAGCTGAACCATTTTGGCTTTGGTGGTATGGACATCTAAACTGTGCCTGGCTTACTAATTCATATCCAGAGACTAAAAAAATATTGTAGAAACCATCAAATTAAATGAAGAGTGTGATGGAATGAGAGGAATATCAAAACTGTCTTATACTCTATTATTTACTTACCATGTGGAAAAAAAAATGTTATTTGTGAATTCATATCCGGTACTTTGTTCCAAAAATTCTATTATTATCTCGTGTTTTGATTAACTACCTTTATCCACTATGTGGCATTGAATCATTCTGGATGCGAAAGCATCGAAAAAGTTACTACAAGGTGTAGCTAAATTAGAAAAAGTAGATCCTACTAACTAGAAATTAAGAAGAGAACAAACAAATCAACGGTTCCCGTCTCCAATCAACAAACGAGTACAAAAATCTATTATTTCCTCTGTTTGTGATCCAAAACCAAGATCTGTGAATGACTGTCTCCATTAGATCATCCTCCTTGTGATTGCTGCCCTTAAAACACAAATTGTTTCTGTGAAGCCATATCGTCCAAAGCATCGAGCTCCATATTGTCATCCAAGCTTTTCTTCCCTTTTTTCTTGTCCATAGTCCATGGTGATTCCAATGATGGGCGATTGAGTCCGACGACAATACCGTATAGAAACCCAGCCAACGATAGCATTTCATCCATAAGGAATATGACTCCGGACAGCAGAAAAACAGATGATTTGTAGTCTCTTCCGTGAGAGAGCACATCGCACAGTTACCAGCTTCGTTCCCCATGAATATGTTTCTTTTGCTGAGGTTTGATCTTGTCGGTAATCGATCTCGAATCACCCTCCAGATGAGTGCTGCTACCTTAGAAGGTGCCAAAGTTTTCCAAATCGAAATATATGTCTCCGATATTTGTCCATCAATTGGTGGGTCCTCCAACAGTGTTGTATATGCAGTCTGAACAGAATATAGTTTTGAATCCTCCAAAGTCCACGTCCATAGATCCTCTTGTGCCTGTGTCAAAAGCGTCCTGTCCAACAAAGAAATTAACTCATTATGTAAAACAACTTCCCTATCCAATAACTCCCTTCTCCAATCCCAACGCCACTCCCATAACCCACCCACCCATCCCCCAATCTGTGCTATTATAATATCTCTATCCCTAGCTAGCAACGCTAATCTAGGAAAAGAGTCTTTCAAACTCCTATCCCCCAGCCAAACATCGGCCCAAAATCGAGTCCCCCTCCCATTCCCAACTTTTCTCTTAATTCCTCTAATAAACCACCCCGATCGATCAAGAAACGTACTATTCAAAATGTCTCTCCACCATGACGACGCCTGAGCCACTACCCTCCCGCCTTCCCTCCCTTCATCCATCAAACTCCATTTATTAAAATCATATCTATACCTAAGAACCCTCCACCACAAAGAACTGTCATTTTGTAAAATCCCCCACCCCCACTTCCCCAAAAGAGCCTTATTGAAAAGATCCAAATTTCGAACCCCCAACCCCCCATTCTGTTTTGCTTTGCAAATCTCAGACCATTTGACCCAGGCTATTTTCCGGCAACTCTCCCCACCCCCCCATAAGAAAACGGTTTGTATAGACTGTAGTTTGGCTAGGACGTTCTTTGGAGCTCGGTAAAAGGAGAAATAGTAGATCGGTAAGGAGGTTAATACAGCATTGATCAAAATCACTCGTCCTCCCAAAGATAGAGATTTATCTTCCCATGCAGCCAGTCTTTTCCTGTATTTATCAATAATCGGATTCCAAGTCTCTTTTCGCTTTGGATTCACCCCAATCGGCAACCCCAGGTATGTACATGGTAATTTGCCCACCTTACAATGCAACAATTCCGCTAAGTTGACAATCAAATCCTCCGCCACATTTATCCCCATTAAGTGACTTTTATGGAAGTTGATTCGCAACCCAGAAAGCAACTCAAAATTGCTTAAAATGGCTTTGAATGTTAAAGCATTAGTGTCTGTCGCTTCACCAACGAACAATGTATCATCCGCAAACTGAAGATGCGATAACTGAATTCTTTCCCTACCCACAGATAGCCTCAAATTTGTTTTATTATTTTTCAAGACGTTTTGGATCTATCCACTGCTTAGATTAATTGTTTCCTTTTTTCTACTCTTTTTTGTTTTATTTGCTCACCTAGTTCATTTTTTTGTGATTTTATCTCGCATGTATATTTCTGGTGTACGTCTTTCTAAATTTGAACTATTATTCAAAAATAATATCATGTTCTTATTCTCTCTATTATTCAAAAATAGTATCACGTTCTTATTCTCTCATTGCAAATTGGTAAATTTGAAAGACCTGATTTTTTTTTTGGTCAGGTTTGAAAGACCTGAATAATTTTTATTAAGTTGATTATTGTGTTATTGTTCTCCTTTTCATTTCCGTTTTTTAATTTCGTTTCCGTTTTTCTAATTTGTTTATTTTTTAGATGCGCAACGAAACTCCTGAACTTGCAAAAGGTGCTGCTAAGGCGATGTATGATTTATATGACATTGTTACCCATGACCTGCTGTCCCCTGATTTGAGGTGATTTGTGTAGGGTTTTTTTTGTTATTGCTGAAGTTAAAAAATTAGGTAAAATTTTTAATTCCCTTGATTTTCTCCAGGGAGCAGCTTGACACGTGGAATATATTGTTGAGGGCTAGAAACGAGGGGCGCCTATTTTCTAGGATAGAATGGCCAAAGGATCCTGATATTGTAAGCTTTCGTAGTTCCCAGTTGTACTTGGTGTTGGTTTTAATAAAGTTTGGTTGCCTTTAATGGTCTTTCTCGGGGACAGAAGGAGCAGGTGAAAAGGTTGCACCTACTTCTGACTGTGAAGGATTCTGCAGCTAATATACCCAAGAACCTTGAAGCACAACGACGGTTGGAGTTCTTTACAAATTCATTGTTTATGGACATGGCACCAGCTAAGCCAGTCTCTGAAATGATGCCGTTCTGGTAATTTACTGTACTATCTTGGAAGATTTTAATGCTGGCCAGTAAAATCTTTCTGATTTTTTTTCCTGATCTGTATTGGCTTGGAATAGTGTCTTCACGCCGTATTACAGTGAAACGGTGCTGTACAGTAACTCTGAGCTGAGGGTTGAGAATGAAGATGGAATATCGACTCTTTTCTATCTCCAAAAGATATTCCCAGGTATTTCATTTTCTCGCTTGAATTGGATTCTGATTATTATGTTTGTTGTTTTCTGTATATGTGCTCTATGATTTCTAGTATTTTATTTTCCCCTCTTTATAGTTTGTCTTCCCAGGCTTCAGTTTCTAATCATCTTTAACTTTTGTTTTCTTTCTTAGATGAATGGGAGAATTTTTTGCAACGCATTGGCCAAAGTGACAGTGGGGATGGAGACCTACAAGAAAGTTCTGCTAATTCTTTGGAACTTCGGTTTTGGGCATCGTACAGGGGACAAACTTTAGCTAGGACAGGTTTAAGCAGATTCATATCTTCACACTTAGTCTTATTCTGTCTCCTTTTTTTGGATTAAGCCACTTAAAAAGAGGACTTTTGATATTTTCTTCACTTCTATGAGTTCTACTTCTGTTTAATGCAGTGCGTGGTATGATGTATTATAGAAGGGCGCTGATGCTGCAGAGCTTCTTAGAAAGGAGATCTCTAGGAGGTTAATTATTCCAGTGTGGTTGGTTATCGAATAATTTTGTGCAGCAGAACAGTGCTTACTGATGTGCTTCCTTTGGTGCAGATGACATCTCTTCTCAGACAAATTCTTATGTGACTCGAGGATTTGAGTTGTCGCATGAAGCACGTGCTCAAGCTGATATAAAGTTCACTTATGTTGTTTCATGCCAAATTTATGGTCAACAAAAGCAGCGGAAAGCCCCAGAGGCATCTGATATTGCACTTCTTCTACAGAGGTAAGCTCTTGACGTTAGTTTCAATCAATGTAAAATGTTTTGTTTTAAAGCTTCTTTCAGGTCATGCATGCCCTGTACTTCCTTTCTTTTTTGTCTTCTTCTCGTGGGAGGGGTGTCAAAGCACTCAGAAATATTGAATGGCTGGAAACCTAGGTTAATATCTTGTGCAGGATTTTTTGACTCTGATCCTGTAATGCTATTGTCTTTGTCATTTCATCTAACTTTCGTAATTTATGCTTTCTTTTTCCTTATTTTAAGATGATGAAAATGAAAAACCTGAGACTAAGAGGAAGATGCGAAATTTGACCAAGTATTTTTTTTAGCATGGGGTGAAAAATGATAAACTGACAGTAGTCATATATGTGACACGTTGCATTGTGGTGTTGTATCATTGGGCTGGTACCTTGGTGACATTTGGGAGTTGTCAAAACATATGGTATGGACTGAGAGCCAGAAGAAAGTGAACTAAACACATATGCTAAAGGGAATCTCTATTTTAAATGCGTGAACTTTTCTTATGTAGCTTAACCTTATAAATGATCACAGCCTGTTATTGTCTCTGTTTTATTAGGAATGAGGCACTTCGTGTTGCCTTTATACATGTGGAGGACATTGTTGGAGTCGATGGAAAGCCGACAAAGGAATATTATTCAAAGCTTGTCAAAGCTGACGCTAATGGAAAGGATCAGGTATTGATTTAGGAACTCATACTCTGAAGAATTGCATCTTCCTCTGTCGTGTATCAAAGTTTCATTATTTGAGAGATACTTAGGGAGTTCTGGATTTGTCACTATTTACTAGATTCCTGGACCCAATTCTGTTTACAAACTACCATCAAACAATTTCTCAAAGAAAGTTGATGTTTACCAAGTGATATCTTGGACAGGACCTTAAATGTGTGCATGTATTCAGGGAGCCTGATGTAATAATTCTTAACTTGTTCTTATGTGATGTTTTAAACCAGATTTAGAAAAAGCGTGATGCTCAAAAGAAAGTGTTGGGTACAACGATTGTACTTGCTTTGTGATCTGTCGAAACGTGGTGCTTGTACTGTTGTACGGTTTAAAATATTTGAGTTTGCATCGTTACCATCAGCTATAACTTTTGGTAAAGCAGCAAGCGCTTGATCCTATAATTATTATCAGAACCAATGCCACGTGTTGTTCGATTCCCATGAGTTGCAAGGAGTGTAATTATTGGGAGGGGGATTGATCCTATTGTAAGTTAAATTGAGAATGGAGAAGAACAAACTGCTTGTTTTCTTTTACACCTTGGTTATGCTTAGGAGATACGAGCAAGTAGGTATGTATCATATACTTATAAGACTCATTTTGTGACCTGAACTTTTCGAACTAGTAAATCTTATTATATTGCACATGTTGATGAATTCAACCAAGTACTTGTTTAACGTTTGCTGTGTTTGAACTCTTGATTTATAAACATTACTGGATATACAATGCTTTCTATAAGTTGTCACCAGTGTTGCATAGATTACCGTGTAGCTTGGTTTTGGCCCTAACTTATGTTGTTATTCATTTCAACGTTCCTCCTGATGGACAGGAAATTTTTTCTATTAAACTTCCTGGGGATCCTAAGCTGGGAGAAGGGAAACCTGAGAATCAAAACCATGCAGTAATTTTCACGCGTGGAGAAGCTGTTCAAACAATTGACATGAATCAGGTAATATATAAATTTCCTTTGGAATTGAGCAAGCTACCCTCTATATGTTTAGGACAAGATATGCATGCTATTTGGATTTTTTATTTGCTTAAATGGGTGGCAGTTGTTGAAGAAACTTGTTTTTGCTTTTGATAATGGGATGACTCAATAAGAAGAATGTTGATACATGGATGTTTGGAAAATTGTACAGTTTCTATTAATTATACTTCTGGCTTGACTTTTGGTTTGAAAAAAAACATTTGACCACCGTATGAAAACTGAGTAACAATATAATTAATTTTCTGATTTATGCTTTCCTTCACTTTGTGTGCGTGGACCTGATGGTGTTTTGATATTTTGTAAATATGGAACAATTATCTGATCTTCAGTTTTCTTGGTTAGGATTTCAATTATTATTTGAATTTTTTTTTGGAATTCTGAATGTTCCATGATCTGCTTGAGAGTTCTATTGAGCCATTTTTCCAATGAAGTTCCTGAATCTTTATTCCGTTGTTGGAGAAGTTTTTGGTCCACAAACTTTTAACCCAACTGGCATTTTTAAGCACTACAAGCACAATTAATTGTAGACTTGGCCTAACATATATTGCTATCTCTTTAGTGATGAACTAAATGGGGTTCTCTTAAAGGCTTTTTTTGGTTGAGCATAAAGTGAGGCTCAGTATTGCATTGACTTGCATGGAGTTGTATATCCTTGTGTTCTTCAGAAATTTACTTTTTCCTTGCCTTTACAACCCCAAGTAGTTAATAGTATTGCAAGCTTTCACAATTTCTTGCCTTTCTTTTCTTGTCCTACCGGTGACTTAGTTTCCATAAATGTTTTTTCTTTAATATCTAGAGGAACAAGAGGGTAAAATTCGGTATCGAAATTCGTTACAATCTTTGAATAGCACATTAACTTGGAATGGTAAGAGCTTTTCACATAAAATGCTCAGGACAGACAATTTATTAAGCGATAAGGTCCAAATAAAAATGCTACTTCGGTTAGAATTGGAAAGTTACGAACTTAGTGGATGAATTTGTTAGATGAGAAGTTGGGTTGTCAGGAAAAAATTTTTGTTATTTCTACCCGCTAAACTTTCCTAACATACAGATCTCTGCACACTCAAGAACCTTGCTTCACTGTTCTCCCTTAAGGTATGCCCCCTCTGAAATGAAGATTCCAAGATACAGTTATGCAGGGGATAAAAAATAGGGAAGATAATTAAAATCATTGAGAAATTTCTGAGAAAACCCCACCCATCACATTCAATTTCACGCGTAATAGTGGTTTACTCCGAGCCTCCAAATTTTCAATACCAGACCATCCCTTATTCCTAGTAACATGATATCTAGATGTTGACCCATTATGTCTATTTCTTTGTGTTCCCCATCGATTAATATTCAAGTTTGTGGAAACCTAGCTGATATCTATGCTTAGAAGTTGTCCTCCATCATGCTTTCTCATCTCTGTAGTCTCAGTGTAGGGCAGAGGAGTTGGTGTATGCAAATGATCATACTGAGTCTTACTGAGTTCTGTCAAACTCAGCTCTAACGAACTGATTTCTGATACAATCTAGGATGGTTGTTTGTATCAAGTTCCACTTGTAGTCAGTGGAATGCATAGCAAACCGTATGGATTATCACTATATTCACTACTTGCTCAAGTGTCATTTTTCTTTGACTGTGATTTTGTTCAGATGTCACTTCATTCTTCTTTATTTTGTTGCTAGATTGCTTTATTTTCCTTTTGAATAATTTTTTCTGTGTCATCTAGGACAACTACCTTGAGGAGGCAATGAAAATGAGAAATCTCCTTGAGGAATTTAGGGGAAATCATGGTCTTCGGCCCCCAACAATTCTTGGTGTAAGAGAACATGTGTTTACTGGAAGGTTGAAAGCCCTCTTACCCCTTTCTCTCTCTCTCATGCTTCTCTTCAATGCATTTCATCAGAAATATCTAGAATCTACAATTTGTGTTAAAATCAATGCAGTGTCTCTTCCTTGGCGTGGTTTATGTCCAACCAAGAGACTAGTTTTGTGACCTTGGGTCAGCGTGTTTTGGCGAAACCTTTGAAGTAAGTGCATAAGAGTTTTAATAGTTTAATGATGCATTCTAGACTGATTTTTTCGGGATACTTCTTGGTTTCTCAGTATGCATGGCAATGCACATCTCTCTTGTGATATTCTTTATTATCTGTTTTTCGTATTACTGCCCTGCTAAAACCACTTAATCTAATTGTTGGGTATTTATCTTATTTGCCCACTTGAAATCATGCAGAGTGCGCATGCATTATGGACATCCAGATGTCTTTGACCGAATTTTTCATATTACCCGTGGTGGTATCAGTAAAGCATCTCGTGTCATTAATATCAGTGAAGATATTTTTGCAGGTAATTTTGGCCGATTTTTGTTATGGGCACGATAACGTGCTTTCATTATGACATCTAAGTACAAATGTGTAATTTCTGCGTTTCCAGATAATGTCCCTCCTGTGTATGTATGTTAATTACTTTGTGCCACATTGGGAATTAAGATATCATTTTACTAACTTAAGCAGGTGGGCCTTCATATATAAAACTTGCTACCTTTCTTCTGGATAATGGATGGATATTATTATTTATGTCATTGTACGGCATGGCTAATGTTATGTAGGAGGTAATATATGCTCCTGAGGATCGAAAATAAATGAAATGGTGGAGAGGTTTGAACAGTTTTGTACTTACATCGCATAGGAATCTTGATGTTTTTAAGGAGAAATATTGGTTAATGCAGAAATTGAAGGAGCATTATGGTGGAAATCCCATTTAGTCTAATCTGCATTTGATGAAGTAATTCTATCGAACTATATTTTCTCTTGATGCCATTCATAGTCTGGTACTTGTGGAGTAGCACTCAGCAATGATTAGTGTGAAGAAATATGCTATCTTGTATTTATAACTATTATGAGTGGGTATTTATACGATTACAATACGGAATCAATTAAGGATCCTAATCTAATCTTATCCTTAATTTACCACAATTAGAATATAAAGATCCACAATATCAATCATAATATCCTAATATATCTCATCAAGATCGTGATCTTCCAACACTCCGCCTCAAGCCGGTGAGTATGCATCCATCATTCCCAGCTTGGAGATTAATTCTTGAAACATTTCACTGTTAAGACCTTTGGTAAACACATCCGTCACTTGATCTTTAGTAGAAATATAAGAAGTACAAATGAGTCCGCTGTCTATCTTATCCTTTATGAAATGCCTATCTACCTCAACATGCTTTGTCCTATCATGTTGTACTAGATTGTGAGCATGTTGATGGCGACAATTTGATTGGTCCTTCCCATTTGATTATGAGATCATCAGGATTATTTTTATCCAAAGTAGCTCACATATGCCCAAGGCCATAGCTCTAAATTCCGCTTCTGCACTTGATCGAGCTACAACATTTGATTTCTTGCTTCTCCAAGTCACAAGATGCCCACCAAGGAACATGCAGTATCCTGTAGTGGGCCTTCTATCTACAAGTGATCAAGAGGTATAAACGGCAGATTCGGAAACGGAAACTGAAGGCCAAGAAAAAGGCGGACCAGGGGACTTGGAAATGCTTCATTAAGGACATGTGCGGGGAACAAGATGCACTACCCATGCGGGAAGAAAGGATCAATGGGGTGGGGTACGCACTTGAGTTGAAGTTAGCAAAGGAAAAGCAAGTACGGTCTTCGCCTACTGCCTCAGCCGAATCGAATGCTGCTCAGTTAGCAAGGCCATCTCAGGTACCGCGAGATGAGGATATACTGCGGGAAGCACAGGACATTTGGAATTTGGGCAAGACTTTGGGGCTCGAGGCGGTGGCAAATGAACATGATATCGTCGGAATGTTAGTGGATATGGAAATTCGAGACAGAGAGGCACTTCGTGACAAACTGAATGAAGTAGCTGACCCGGGAGTTTCGAACAGGTTTTTATGATCATTGCAACATATAATATAAGAGGGTTGGGGGGGAGGGTTAAGATAAGGGAGTTACGCGAATTTGTCGCGCGGGAGAAGATTGAATTCCTGTGCATTCAAGAGACGAAGATGGAGGTCGTCAATAGGAAATTATGTCAATCGTTATGGGGGGACGGAGATTTTGATTGGGTCTTCAAGGGCGCAATGGGAGCTGCCGGGGGACTACTGTGTATTTGGAAGCAAGGGTGCTTCTCGTTGGATAACTGTTGGGGAAAAGATGGTTTATTGGGAGTGGAAGGATATTGGGGAGTTGAACAAGTCAAATGCCATGTCGTCAATGTCTACTCCCCGTGTGATCCGAGTTCCAAAAAAGAGCTATGGAAGATTTTGGAAACTAAGATACAAGATTTCCCTGATGATCGTTGGTGCATCTGTGGGGACTTCAACGCGATACGACATCAATCTGAGCGGCGGGGACGAAATATGAATGGCATCGATAGGGATTGCCGGGATTTTGATGAATTCATTAGCGGTTTGGGCTTAGTGGACTTACCGCTGATAGGTAGAAAGTTCACGTGGTACAGAGCGGATGGCTCTTGTGTTAGCAGGCTTGACAGATTCCTCCTATCAGATAAGTGGGTTGAAGAATGGCCTAACCAAATCCAGCGGGGCATCACCAGGACCGTGTCAGATCATTGTGCCATCGTGTTGAAATCATTCGTTGAAGATTGGGGACCCAAACCTTTCAGGGTAATCGATTCGTGGCTGGAACATCCGGATTTCAAGGTTTTTGTCGAAAGAAGTTGGAGTGAGCTGCGAGTTCAGGGCTGGGGGGGTTTTGTTCTGAAAGAAAAGCTGAAAATGCTTAAGGATAAGCTCAGAGGCTGGAATAAAGAGGTGTTCGGTTCCCTGGATGTCAGAATTGAAGAGTCTCGAGTAAAGATTCGGGAATGGGATGCAATAGCGGATCGAAGGGCTCTGCTCTCTGATGAGGTGGCTTTAAGACGGAATGATATGGTCAATCTACTAGGACAAATCAAGAACAAGGACTCTCTACTCTTTCAGAAGTCTAGAATCCGGTGGCTTCAAAACGGGGATGTAAATTCAAGATTCTTCCATAAATTCGTGAACAGGAGAAGGAAGAGGAACGAAATCGTGGGAGTAGAGATTGATGGACAATGGGTGGATACTGTGATATGAGTCAAGAGTGGAGTACAGGGCTATTTCGCGCGGCGGTTCCAGCAGGACGAATGGATCAGACCGCGACTTTCCGGAATTAGCTTCGATCAGTTAAGTGATCTGGAAAATGGGATTCTTACTTCTGAATTCGGAGAGGAAGAGGTGAAAGCGGCGGTGTGGGGCTGTGAGAGCTCCAAAAGTCCTGGTCCGGATGGTTTCAACTTCAGGTTCATCAAAGCGTTCTGGAATGTTGTCAAGGACGATTTCCTGAGGTTCTTTTCTGAATTCCATAGGAATGGCAAAATCGTGAAGGGGGGCAACCCGTCTTTTATCGTCTTGGTTCCTAAATCGGAAAACCCGGTCAATATTGGGGAGTATCGTCCGATATCCTTAATTGGCTGTGTTTATAAAATATTGGCGAAGGTTCTGGCTAATCGACTAAGCAAGGTATTGGATAGGGTTATCTCCGCCACACAGACGGCTTTTGTGGGGAACAGGCATATCCTGGATGGGGTTATTGTCATCAATGAGATGCTAGATGAGTGGAAGCGGACCAAAGGGGCAGGTATAATCTTCAAGGTGGACTTTGAGAAAGCCTACGACTCAGTACGTTGGGGTTTCCTTGACGAGATCATGCGGCTAATGAATTTCTCGGACAAATGGAGGTCCTGGATCATGGAATGTGTTACCAGTGCGAAGGCGTCTGTCCTTATTAATGGGAGCCCATCTTTGGAATTCGAAATGAAGCGGGGACTGAGGCAAGGGGACCCATTATCCCCTTTTTTGTTTATCTTGGTGGCCGAGGCGCTGTCCACGTTGGCAGTCAAGGCAGTGGAGACTAATGTCTGGGAGGAGTGCAAAGTGGGTAGGGACAACATACCCATCTCCCATCTTCAGTACGCTGACGATACGGTCTTGGTTGGATCAGCCACGATGGAAAATGTACGAACATTCAAAGGGGTGATGCGTATATTTGAATTGATTTCGGGTTTGAAGATCAATTTCATTAAGAGCAGTTTAATCGGCATTAATGTACATCCGGTACACTTAGCGGCTATGGCGGGTGTGCTGAACTGTAAAGTGGGGAACGTGCCTTTTAAGTATCTGGGTATCCCGATGGGAATAAATCCGAGGAGATGTGCGTCTTGGGAACCGATCTTGGAGAAAATTCGGAAACGACTGGCGGCCTGGGATGATAAATGCCTGTCCTTTGGGGGCCGGATGGTTCTACTGAATGCCGTGCTGTCTTCGTTACCGGTCTATTTCTTCTCTCTGTTTCGCGCACCAAAAGCTATCCTATCCAAATTTCGTTCAATTCAATCGGCCTTCTTGTGGGGGGGAGGGGAGAACTGTAGGAAGGTGGCCTGGGTCAAATGGGAGGTGGTGTGTAAGGCTAAGTCAATGGGGGGTCTGGGGGTTCGTAACTTGGATTCTTTTAATAAAGCTTTATTAGGCAAATGGGGTTGGGACATTATCAAGGGGGGGAATTCTTTGTGGTTGCAGGTCTTGTCTTCTAAATATGGTAATCTTCAAAGCCGAGACATTGTGACAGGGAGAGGGGGGGTGAGGGGGAGGCAGTCGGTGTGGTGGCGAGATCTTTTAAAGAATACTTTTTTGGAACATTCGGGGTGGTTTCTGGGAGGGATGTTTCGTAGGGTCGGGAATGGTCTAGGGACTAAATTCTGGTCGGATATCTGGGTGGGGGAGATAAGCTTGGAATGTAAGTTCCCAAGACTTGCATCTATAGCGCGGGATAGAGACATATTGGTAGGGCATATGGGGGGGTGGGTGGATGGTATATGGACATGGCGCTGGGATTGGCGGCGGGAGCTATTCGACTGGGAGTTAGATATTTTTGCTGTGTTAATCTTTTTTCTTAACAGGTCAAGTTTGGTCCAAGACAGGGAAGACACTTGGGAATGGCGACTTGAAGATAACAATTGCTACTCTGTTCGCTCGGCATATGTTATTTTCGCAGAGGATGAAGTTCTTGACGATGATTCTGTTTCTATTTATGAGGATATATGGAAGAATTTGGCTCCGAAGAAGGTGGAAGCGTTTGCTTGGAGGGTATTTAAAGACAGAATTCCGACAAAGGTGAACCTAAGGAAACGTAATGTTCTCCAAGGCCCGATCCCTGATCTGTGCGTCCTCTGTAATCAAATGGAAGAGACTACAGATCATCTTTTGTTCAGGTGCTCGGATTCTTACGCGTTATGGATGAAGTGCTACAGGTGGTTGGGAGTCAATCTTGTGCTTCCTGACAATCCGACATCTCACTGGCTGCAGCACAAAGGTCTTTGGGAGCGAAGAAAAGGAAGAAAGGGTTGGTTGACTATATGGTTGGCAGTCATATGGACCATATGGTTGGGCAGAAATAATGTAATTTTCAAGGGGAGCAGCGAGCCGGAGGAAGATCTTTTTAATCTAGTCACTTTCAGATCTTGGTTTTGGATTAGGAATAGTAGTGGTCTTAGATTCACTTATGTACTGTCGGACTGGGTCTCTGAGCCTAGGATTTGTCTATTAGCTTCTTGACCTTTGCTTTTTTTGCTTTATTTCTTTTTAAGTTTGGATCGACGATCACGTGCTAGAGTTTTGTAATTCGCAGTACCTCTGGTACTCTTTTATATAATATGCTTTTTCCGATAAAAAAAAAAAAAATAATGTAGTACCCGATGCACAACTTGAAAATGTCCTTCCTTTGGGCGATGCATGAATTGGCTCACCACCCTCACAGCATATGCAATATCAGATCTTGTGTGAGATAGGTATATAAGCTTCCCTACCAGCCGTTGGTACATATCTTTATCTACTATGGATTCATCATTTAAGTCTCCCACCCTTTGATTGGCGTCAATAGGTGTGAGTGTTGGCTTGCACGATAGCATACCTGTTTCATTTAACAAATCCGTAGTGCACTTCTGTTGTGAATTGAATATTCCCTCATTGGAATAAGACACTTCAATTCCGAGGAAATACTTTAGCCTGCCAAGCTCCTTGATCTCAAACTCCTTTGCTAAGCACTCTTGTAAAAATTGTTTTTCTTTCCCTTCAGTTCCTGTCACGATTATGTCATCGACATATGCTAGAAAAAATTGTGTCTCCCCCTGGATTTGAATGTTTTAAGAATAGCGCATGGTCTCCCTGACTTTGCTTGTATCCAGATGCAATCATAACTTGAGAGAATCTCCCAAACAATGCCCTTGGCGATTGTTTGAGACCATAAAATGCTTTCTTCAACTTGCAGATTTTACTACCTTTGAGATAGTCCTTAAATCCTGGTGGAATCTCCATATATATTTCCTAATCCAAAGTGCCATGGAGAAAGGCGTTCTTAACGTCATATTGCTCCAAACTCCAATTGAAGTTGGCGGCAAGTGATAGAGAATCCTGACCGTATTCATCTTAGCCACAAGAGCAAAGTCTCTTGATAATCAACTCCATAAGTTTGTGTGTATCCTCTTGCAACATGTCTAGCCTTGTATCTCTCTAATGACCAACCCGATTTACATTTCACTGTGAAGACCCACTTGCATCCTACTACACTTTTCCCCGGTGGAAGATTGGTAATCTCCCATGTTTGATTCTTTTCTAGTGCCTGTATTTCCTTTTCATAGCAAGTCTCCAATTCTCATTAGGTAAAGCATCATACAAAGTATTATGAATGCGAATAGTATCAAGACTCGGTAGGAAACTTCTATGGGTTGTTGAAAAATGTTTAAAAGCTACATATTTGGCCACAGGATAGAGGGGATGCTTTGTACGTTCCCTCGTTCCTTTTCTGATGGCAATTAGTTGATCATTATCATCATTTGATTGGGACGCAGGGGTGTTTTGAACATTGCATACCTCGGTTACAGAACTAAGGGAGGCTTTTTGGACTTGTACACGAGCAGTTTTAGGTCCTTTTCTTCTTGAATAAACCTGGTCAAAGCAGTTTTGTTCACGAAAAACTGCTAGGAAGTTGCTTTGGTTCAGTATGTAAAGAATTGCCGTTCATTTAAAAGCCTGAGCTTATATAGATATTGGACAATTTATTATTTATTCTCTAACATCCCCCCTCACTTGTGGACCGATTTGTTCATTTTTTTTGGGAGGCACATCAAGTGAATATTTAATGTGGGTGGAATTGTTCTTTGTAAGTTTTGAACTCATGACCTTGTCGTTAGCCAGAGGCTCTGATACCATAAAGAATTAGTCGTTTCATCTAAAAGCCCGAGCTTATAGAGAGATTGGACAATTTATTATTTGTTCTTTAACAATATGGTATGAGGATAAAAGATGATTCAGTTCGGGAATGCTGTTAGAAGGCAGATTCTGGTCATGATGGTTTGATGGTTAAGGATGTACAGAAGTATATCTAACAGAAAGGCATCCTTGGCTTTATCCCCAAGAGATGATGGATGTTCCCCCCGACTGTAAGGCTGGCTAAAGTATGGTTGTGGTTTCAAAGGTGACATCGACATAAGCGAGGAATCATCGGGTAGGCGGGTGGTAGCATTTGTAGCCCTTTTCGGTTGAAGGATAACCTACAAACACATACTTAACGACTCTGAGGGTCTAATTTCCCCTAGTTTTGGCTATGAATGTGTACAAAGGCAGTGTATCCAAAGATTCTTGGAGTGAGGTTGTGAGTTGATTGGTAGAATTGACAAAGAGTCTCTAAGGGAGTTTTAAAGCCGAGAATGGAAGGTGATTTATGGTGTATGTTAGCTGCAAGGACCGGTTCTCCCCGATAATTTTTTGGCACATTATAATGGAAAATGAATGCTCACGTGGTAACTAGTAGATGACCATTTTTCAGTTCCGCAATTCCATTTTGTTGTGGAGTATTGACGTAAAATGATTCGTGAATGATTCTCTCGCTTTCAAAATAAGGTGACAAAGTTTGATTTAAGTAATCTCGAGCATTGTCTTACCTAAAACGCCTTATTTTGACCCCAAATTGGTTCTGAATCATGTTGTGAAAGGTTTGAAACAAACTATTTACTTCTGATTTGGATTTGAGAAGAAATATCCAAGAAATCCGAGTGCAATCATCAATAAATGACACAACCCAACATGATCCAGTCACATATGGGGACTTTGAACAAAATAGAAAGGAATAGAGCTTTTTTTATTGCTAATTGGAAAAGGTACACGTTTATGTATAGCAAACTCACATACATCGCAATGAAAATGCTCATTTCCTACCCCTTTGAACAAAGAAGGAAACATGACCTTTAAAATTCCAAAAGATGGGTGTCCCAATCTAAAATGTTGAAGCCAAAGGCTGTTTTTATTCGAAGATGAAAGGGAGAGAGAATTTTTATTCCCAGCAGTATCTGATTTGCTAGTTCTTCAAGAAGATAGAGCCCATTCACTTCCCTTGCTTGTCCAATCTTCCTCCCCGAATCCTGATCTTGAAATATACAAAAGGAAGGTTGAAACATCACGTTGCATTTCATATCAAAGGTAAGTTTATGTATGGCAGGTTGGTGGACAGTTTTGCACATGCAACACATTTTTAAGTATAAGCGACTTAGTGATATGGATATCTCCTATTTTGCAACATTGGTAAATGATCTATCAGCAATTGCAATTTGCAATTTTTTTGTTACTTGGTCAGGGAAAATACGTGGCAAATTTTAGTGAGGAATGTGTCATGTGGTCTGTAGCTCCCGAGTCAATGATCCACACATTCTAATATCTTTATTTGAAGCATTTATCCCTAGAGAGAGATAGGATACTTACCTGATAGAGCAAGAGAACAAGCACCCCAGATTTTTCAAGGGACCCAATCAGTCCTCTAAAGTTTCTCAATCTCTTCCTTGTGAAACTCATTTGGATTCTTGTTGTTTTCTGGACTTGCTCATTTTCTTGAGTAGGCTGGTTGATATTGAGATAGGTTTGTCCTGGATTCCTAGGAGGGCCTGAATTTCTTGGCTTCCTCCCTCGTTGATTCCCTTCATGAGGTCTGCCATGGAGCTTTCAGCAACTTTCCTTCGTGTGTCCAGTTTTCTTGCAGTAAGTGCACCATAGATTATTCTTGTTCTAACGTCCCAAGCCCTTCGTGTACCTGACTTTCCATTTTCAATGTTTTGAAGTGGTCGTTCTGGGGTTGCCACCATCATTGCAGAGCCTTCTACAGTTTTGAGATTCAAGCATCACACTTCTTCGGCTTTCTTCAGCCTAAATTAAGGAAATTGTTTCCTCCAAAGCGGGTAGTTCATCTTTGCCCAGAATTTGAAGTCTTAATCATATTCAAAGTTCAATCCAGCTAGAAAATCATAAACTCTATCCTTGTCGATAATGTTCCTTAAAGTTGCAGCATCTTCTGGAGATGTCATCTCGATTACTCGATAGTGATCGAGTTCTTGCCACAGGTTCTGTAGTTGAGTTGCTTGCATACTCTGTAACAGGTTTGTTTCCCTGTTTAATGGCTCCCACTTTGATATTTATCTCATAAACATGGGCTGTATCCCGAGCCTTTGAGTAAGTTCGCCTTGTTGAATCCTGTATGGCTTTTGCAGACTGATTTTGGGATCCATCGAATCCCACAGCCATGACATAACCATGGAATATGCTTCATTCAAGCATCAAATCTGCGATTGGTGTGTTCTGATTTACTGTCTTGGATTCAGATTGAACGGAGTTGCACATATTGGATGAAGACTTGATTTATGGGATAATAAGAAATATGCGAAATCGATTTGGCCGATCGGAAAAAAAGATAGAAATAATTTTTTTAAACCTGGAGCTGTGATACCATGTGAAGAAATATGCTCTTTTGTATTTCTAACTATTACAAGTGTGTACTTATACAATTACAATACATAAGCAATTAAGGATCAGAATCTAATCATATCCCTAATTTACAACAATTAGAATATATCCTATCAAATAAAAAAGATACACATTATCAATCATAATATCCTAATGAATCTTATCAAGATCGTGATCTTCCAACAAATAGTATATTGTTGTTATATTTATAGATGCTTTAGTTGTATCATAATATTGTTATTTCAGAATATAGAAATCCTTTTGTGGCATACCATATTTTTTCAATGGATTGGCGAAATTAATTTTACCTCTTTGTTAGTCTGACTATGAGATCTATTTTATGCTCTAGCATCTCTAACTGTCTCCTGAATTTGCAGGATTCAATTCAACATTGAGACAGGGGAACATCACTCATCATGAATATATTCAGGTCTGTACGATTTTACTTGTGTACATATAATTGAAAATTACATTTTCTCATTCTGACATCCTGCTTCTTGATTAGGTTGGGAAGGGAAGAGATGTTGGGTTAAACCAAATAGCCTTGTTTGAAGGAAAAGTCGCTGGAGGAAATGGAGAGCAGGTTCTGAGCCGGGATGTTTACAGGCTTGGACAGCTTTTTGATTTCTTCAGAATGATGTCCTTCTTTTTCACAACTGTCGGTTACTATGTTTGCACAATGGTAAAATTTATTGCATTCTTCAGTTGTTGCAAACTACTCAGTGTTTGGTGCCATAAAATTTATTTAATTGTCTAATTAAACTTTTCTTAATTGCAGATGACCGTTCTTACAGTATATGTTTTCTTGTATGGAAGAGTTTATCTGGTAACTTCTCACTTTAACTATAATTTTATTTAGTTTTTGGTTGATTGATAAAAAAGAAAGTAGTTTTAGAATTGGAAATGTGATGTGTTGTCTGCATTCTAGCAAATGATTGCTTGTGGAGGGTTAAATTTTTTGAATATTAGGTATTGAGTTGTACTTATACTAGGAATCCTTGGATGTGTACCTATCTACGTTCATACTAAATTTAGGCGCTTACAATGCTACATAATTTGAAAGGGTGCAGATTTGTACATATCTAAGTGTACGTTGTTACAATATCTAAGCTATCCCCGACTTAAATGCTCAACTCACATTGGTGCAAAAAATGCATGTTCATCCTCATAGATGTCTTGATAGAGTCTCTATAGTCCAATGAAAATATCGTCAAAAGTTTTAAGAGGCAATTGGAGAAGATTTCTGAAAGTGATCCATACCTTGTGGTTGTGTGAACCTTTTACAACTCAATAGAAGGAAATTCTATTTTGACTTTGCAATTGATGGATGACTAAGTCGATGATGTCATAATACGGGGGAGACTAAAGATGATGTCAAAGCTAGGCAGTGTTAGGACTTGGGTTATTCCCACTTGAGGAATAAAGATGTCCTCACTCACGGCCTTGATCAGTCCTTGTACCAATTCGTGGATTCCATAAATTCAAAAGGAAAAAAGAAAGGTTCCGAAACAATGGTTTATTTTAGTAATTGATTAAATAACAAAGGTTCATAGGAAATTTGAAATTTAGGAACATGATATACGTACCCCAACCCAAAGATAGAGAAGAACAGTATGGACATGCTCTTATCCTATTATGGAAGAGCAATATACATTAGCAATCACAACACAAGGAAGATTCATAGAAAGAGATAAGGTATAGAAATTCTATTTATTATCTATCATGTGAGATTATACTTCCACTGGTCTTTAAGAGTTACTCTAGTCCAATCTGACTTTCCAATTTTATTCCCAATCTTTTTCGGTCTGGAATTGTCATGATCACAGTGCATGTCATGTCTATATCCTCTCTTCAGAAACACTATGACCATGACCTCCACTAGAATCTCTATCGGGCGATATCCACGTTCACTAGGAGTCAATTACTGTTTGACAAATGATATCTCAAGAGATGTCATGTATTTAGCATTGATAGACACCAGAAAAATCGTTGGCATGTAATGGTCAAAATTGTCGCAGCATTTTCCCCCTAGAATGTGCCACTTATGTGAAGGTGAACCGCCGGATAAGAGAATTTTGAGGTAGCAAATTGTCCAATAATCTTTAAGGGTGCATTCGAATTGATGAATTTATATTTGAGAGAAGATTTATCTGATCAAAAAAAAATTTGAGAGAAGATTTGAAACAAAGTATTTGAAATCCACGGATTTGAAATTTTATCAAATTCTTTTTATAAGTTCTCAAATTTGATTTCAAAAGTTAGAAACGGTCTACCTAAGCTACAAAGAAATGAATTGTGCAAAAACTCAGGTAAGAAAATTCATAAAAATTTAGTGGATTGAAAGTAATGAGTCGACGACTTGAGAAAGTAATTCGATGAAGTTCATATCCAAAATTTCCAACAAAGATTCTGAAGATTTCAATAGTCATATGAAATCGAAACTCTTTATTTCAGAATCATAATCTTAGGTTTACAAGGATGCGATATAAATAGATATGAAGGGATAGAGATCAAATCCCACCAAATCTGTAGATAATATTAGCTTACCAAATAAATTCAAAAGATTTAAATTTTAAATATCTTCTAAATCTATATTCTATTCTTATCATCCTCAACTTGTTAACTTGTTCTTCAAATACTTGTTTGGGCAACCTTTTTGTTAGGACATCTGCAACTTGTAATGAACTCGGGACGAAAGGAATGCAAATCACACCATCTTCGAGTTTCTCCTTAATGAAATGCTTGTCAATTTCAACGTGCTTGGTCCTTTCATGCATTACTGGATTATGGACGATACTGATAGCTTCTTTATTATCACAAAATAGCTGCATTTGAAGGTTTACTGCTTGGTGTAATTCTTCCATAACCTTTTTGAGCCATAGTACTTTACATACTCCTTGAGCCATGGATCTGAACTCAGCTTTAGCACTGCTCCTAGCTACCACACTTTGTTTTTTGCTTTTCCATGCAATAACCCGTTGTTGATCGTCGATCAGTGATTGATCCTGCCCAGTCTGCACCGGTGTAAGCCTCAACTCCCATTTTTTTCATTTTTTTTTTCAAAAAACAGCCCTTTCCCTGGAGTTCTTTTAAGGTATCTCAGGATATGATATATTCCTTCCAGATGTTGTTGGACTTGTGAGTGCATGTATTGACTTACCACACTTACTGCAAAAGCAATGTCAGGTCGAGTGCGAGAGAGATAGCTCAACTTCCCCACCAACCTTTGATATCTTCCGGTATCTAGGGGAACGCCATCTTTGATATCTCCTAAATCTTGCATTTATCTCAATAGGAGTATCACATGGTTTGCATCCACTCATTCCAGTTTCCTTCAGGATATCTAGAGTATACTTTCTTTGGGAAACAATAATCCCCTTTATTTATCTTGCAATCTCCATCCCAAGAAAGTACTTTAGCTGTCCCAAATCTTTCATCTCAAATTCTTTTGCCAACTGACTTTTCAGTCTGTTCATCTCTTCAAAATCATCTCCTTTTAATATAATATCATCCACATAGACAATTAATATAGAGATTTTGTTGGAATTTGAATATTTAATGATGAGAGTATGATCAGATTGCCCTCGGAAATATCCCTGACTTCTGACAAACTTCGTGAATCTTTCAAACCATGCTTTAGGAGATTGTTTTAGCCCATAAAGAGATTTCAACACTTTTGATCCAAATTCATTAGTATAGCCAGTAGGTGGTTCCTTATATATCTCTTCTTTCAATTCCCCATTTAGAAATGCATTTTTTACATCTAGTTGGTTTAGTGACCAATCTAGATTAGCAGCAAGCAAGAGAATAACAAGAATAGTGTTGAGTTTGGCCACAGGTGAAAAAGTATCAGTGTAATCAATACCATAAGTCTTAGTAAATCCCTTAGCTATGAGGCGAGCTTTATAGCGTTCCAAGGACCCATCTGATTTATATTTTGTAGTAAACACCCATTTACACCCGACAACTGGCTTCCCACTGGGTAGATCAGTATTCTCCCAAGTAGCATTTTTCTCCAGAGCTCTCATCTCCTCTTGAATCACCTTTTTCCACTCTGGTATCTTTAGAGCTTCCTGTACAATGTTTGGAATCCTAGTGGTATCTATCTGAGAGATAAAACTTGAGTAGGAAGGTGATAAATTGTTACAGGATATGGAAAAAAGAAACATGACAGCCATTCAAAAGCAGAGGAACTGTTGTGAGGAAGTAGGGGATGCCAATGTGGATCAATGATAATTGTCAGTTTCAATATTATAGGACTGGGGGTAGGGTGAAGAAAAGAGAATTAAGGGAGTTAATTATGAAAGAAAGGATCGATTTCCTATGTTTGCAGGGAACTAAAAAGGAGATTTTGAACATAGACTTTTGTAAATCAATATGGGGAGACTAAGCTTTCGGTTGCGCTTATAAAGGATCAGTGGGCTCTTCAGGCGGCCTTCTTTGTATTTGGAATGTGGAAATGTTTGTGATGGATAGTTGCTGGGGCGAGGATGGAGTTCTGGGGTTCGAAGGTTATTGGGGGAAAGAAAGAGTAAAGTGCCATATATTAAACATTTACTCTTCAGGGGAGTTGACAGTGCAAAGAGTTTTGTGGGATGTACTGATTTCGAAATTACGAGGACAAGAAGAGGAAAAATGGTGCATTTGTGGAGATTTCAATGCTGTTAGATATCCTTCTGAGAGGCAAGGTAGATCATTATCCCAGAATATCAAAGAAATGACAGAATTTGACACTTTTATCAACAATTCGAGGCTGGTGGATTTACCATTGATTGGACGGAAATACACTTGGTGCAGACCAGATGGTACATGTATAAGTCGCTTGGATCGATTTCTTCTATCAGTTAATTGGATTCAGACTTGGCCTGACTTAACCCAATGGGGGTTAAAACGCAGCGCATCTGACCATTGTGCAATCATTTTGAAGAATCACAAAGTGGATTGGGGTCCAAAACCGTTTAGGACCTTGGACTTATGGCTGCAACACAGGGATTTCAAATCTTTTGTGGAAAGGGAATGGCAAAGTTCTAATATCCACGGGTGGGGTGGTTACATATTGAAAGAGAAGTTCAAACTGTTGAAGTATCGGTTAAAAGTTTGGAATAAAGAAGTCTTTGGAATAATGGAGAATAACATTGAGGTCACCAACGGAAGAATTAGTGATTGGGATAAATTGGCAGATTCAAGGGAATTATCCACGGATGAGATGGAAAGTAGGCAGATGGAGGTGTTCAATCTATAGAATCAATTGGGGATGAAATACACTTTCCTATATCAGAAATCGAGATTGAAATGGATTAAGGAAGGTGATATGAATTCGGCCTTCTTCCACAAGATTGTCAATCGAAAAATGTAAAGAAATGAAATTGTGGGTCTCTATATTAATGGACAATGGACAGACGATGTCCAAGAGCTCAAAGAAGGGGTGCATAATTATTTTGTAAATCAATTTGGTGAGCAAAATTGGAATTGACCAACATTACAACGGGTAAACTTCGCTGGTCTCACATCAGATGAAAATGAAATTCTAACAGCAGACTTTTCAGAAACAGAAATCAGAGATGCGGTTTGGGATTGTGACATCATTACCGGTTTGAGTCTTAGGAATCCCATCCTGATGATTTTAATTTCAGATTTATCAAACACTTTTGGGAAGTACTCAAGCGAGATTTCATTATTTTTTTTGATGACTTCCATAGAAATGGAAGACTTGTTAAGAGGGGGGAATCCATCTTTCATCATACTTATTCCCAAGAAGGACAACCCCAACAGAGTTGAGGAATTTCGCCCAATTTCCCTCATTGGATGTCTATACAAAATCCTGTCCAAAGTACTTGCTAACAGGCTCAGTGATGTTCTTGGCAGGATAATTTCTCGCTCCTAGACAGGTTTTATTAGCAAGCGTATGACTCAGTCAACTGGAAGTTTCTTGAGCACGTTATGACATTGATGAACTTTGATGACAAGTGGAGAACTTGGATAATGGAATGTATCACAAGTGCAAGAGCTTCAGTTCTCATTAATGGAAGCCCAACTAAGGAATTCGAGTTGCAAAGAGGTCTTCGACAAGGAGACCCTTTATTTCCTTTTTGGTTTCTCATAGTGGTGGAAGCACTTAGCAGATTGGTGGATAGAGCGGTACAGCTCAACCTACTATCACTTTTAACCGTGGGTAGGGATTATATAAAGGTGTCTAGTCTACAGTTTGCAGATGACACGCTGTTTGCCGCACATGCCACAGAGAGAACACGATAACTATTAAGGCAATCTTGAGCAATTTTGAGATGTTATCGGGATTGAAAATCAACTTCCATAAAAGTCACTTATTGGGGATAAATTTGGAGCATAATTGGCTTGAAGAGATGGGCCGGGTTAAATTGCATTGTGGGAAACCTTCCTTTCAAATATCTGGGACTACCCATTGGGGCAAATTCGAAGTGCAAGAATTTGTGGAATCCGGTGTCAGACAAAATCAGAAAAAGATTGGCCGCTTGGAGGATAAAAGTCTGTCGTTTGGGGGCCGGTTGATATTGCTCAATGTTGTTCTGACTTCCTTACCCATCTACTACTTCTCTTTTTACCGTGCTCCGAAATGCATTTGATCTAAAATTCAATCTATTCAAACGACTTTTCTTTGGGGGGGATGGGAGAGTGGTCGGAAAGTAGCCTGGGTAAAATGGTCGGAAGTTTGTAAATCAAAGATTAATGGGGGCTTAGGGGTTCGTAACTTGGACGCTTTCAACAAGGCTTTGTTAGGGAAATGGGGATGGGAAATTTTAAACAAGAGAGATTCGATTTGGTCTCAAGTCATTAGATCCAATACGGTTCGTCGAATGTGGTCGTAGAAGGGGGTGGGGGGAGGTGGAGTCCCGTATCGTCGTGGTGGAAAGATTTATTGAAATATACTTTCCAAGATATACCGGGTTGGTTTAAGGGGGGGCTGAGTAGAAAAGTGGAGAATGGGCTGGGAACGAAATTTTGGAAAGACTCTTGGTCGGGAGGGGAAGGGAGCTTAGAGGATAGATTTCCTAGATTGGCCTCCATTGTTAGAAATAGGGACATTTTGGTAGGTAATATGGGGGACTGGGTAGATGGATCATGGGTATGGAGATGGGAATGGCGAAGGGAATTGTTTGACTGGGAAGAAACATTGTTTTTTAACCTTTTATCTATTGTTAACAAGATACAGATGACACAGGAGCAGGAAGATTCTTGGCTTTGAATACACGATTCTACCAATCAGTACACGGTGCGATCGGCATATACTCAGATCTTTGAAGAACAAAATTTGGAAGTGCACAGATTTTTGACACTTTATGGAAAACTTGTCCTACCCCAAAAGTGGGTGCACTTACATGGAAGTGATTCAAGACCGTATTTCGACAAGAGAAAATCTTAGGCGACGAAATGTTCTAGCAGGAACAGAATCGGTTGTATGCGCTTTTTGCCTGTTGGAAGAGGAGACGACTCAACATTTGTTTTTTCAATGTCTAGAATCTTATAATATTTGGATGAAATGTTATGAATGGTTGGGAATTTGTACAGTGCTTCCATCGGATTCGACCACACATCTACTACAACATAAAGAATTATGGGCTTCCAAAAAAGGCCGGAAAGGATGGACTACTATGTGGAGCACAGTCATCTGGACGTTATGGATTAGTCGGAATCAATTGATCTTTCAGGGAACTCATGCAACGGAGGAAGATTTATTTGAATTAATGATCTTTGGATCTTGGTTTTGGATTACTAATAGAGGGAAAACGAAATGGTGGTACTCTTTCTTAGATTGGAGGAAAGAGCCGAGGTTTTGTTTATTAGCTTTATAGCTAAATAAGATCTATTTTTTGCATCAGTACTATTTTGTATTTTCAAGTACCTCTGGTACTTTTTATTTATAAATAATATTATTTGCCTGATAAAAAAAAGGTTTTTGAGAAAGAAGGCGCCCATAGGAGTCATCAAGATCCTTATTAAGTCCTGCCAGAAAAATAAAAAACCTAGTATTCTCAAGTTTTCCCGGTAGCGAGAACTATCCTTTGGATTTTCCCACTGGTCGACACCAGCATGTCTAATTCCTGCCAAAGAGTGAATAACTCATTATAATAGGAGGTAACATTCCTAGAGCCCTGCTGGACACGCTAGAGGCAGTATTTAACTCACACAGCTGCGATGAATTGTCAACATCAGAGTGCGTTTCGCGGACGGCCTCCCAAATGTCACTGGCTGTTGGAAGAAATAAGAATGGTTAGCCGATGGATGGCTCTATGGAGTTAATTAGCCAGGCCATAATCATGGCATTTTCTGAGTCCCAGTTGAGGATACTTCTCATCAGAGTAGTGTGGCGGTTTGGTTGCGCCTGACAGATACCCAAACCGACCCTTTCCTTCGATGACAAGACCAACAAATTGCGCCCACTACAAATAATTCTTGCCATTAATTTGTGAATTGTGATGTTAGGGGAAGAATCGGGTATGAGAAGATGTTTGGCCATAGGGTTATTGTCATCGAGGTTAGGGGACGTAGTGGTCGACCCACTACCAGAACCAGCAATCCCGCCGTAAAAAAAAAATTATGTGGAGTGGATTGTAGCGGCGGGAATGGTTGCTGGCTCTGATACCATGAAGATTTCAGTAGGCATATGAGATCGAAACTCTTTATTTCAAAATCATAATCTTAGGCTTACAAGGATGCCATATAAATAGATACAAAGGGATAGAGATCAAATCCCACCAAATATGTAGATAATATTATCTTACCAAATAAATTCAAAAGATTTAAATTCTAAATATCTTCTAAATCTATTCTAATCTTATCAACAGATTCTACTCATTGGCTTCCCCGACTCCCTCTCCGGCACAATTTTCACCAAACCCCTCCACCCTATTCAATTAACTTCTACAACATTGTTGATAAAGATGATAGGAGTGAAGTTTATCTATTTAGATTTTTTTATCTTTTCCTATTTAAACTAAAAACTAAAGATTTGTCGATAAAGATGATAGGCTTGAAGTTTATCTATTTAGATTGTTTTATCCTTTCCCATTTAAACTAAAGATTTGATTAGATTTGTTTCCTTATTTTTAGGATTAAGAGTCTTCTCTCTATGTAGAAAACATCCAAGGTTGTATAAGTCATTATTGTGAAACATGATAAAATTAAGAGTGAGAGCATTATCTCTCACGATTTTCTTCTTTTCTGCCTTTGTGGCGTCAGAGCAATAAAGACATTTTTTTTTCTTTTCGTTTCACGCACACATGTAGCGATGGTGAAGATGACCTTTTCTGGGGTTTTCGATAGTTCGACGATGGATACTTCTTCAACCAATCCGACAGCTGACTCCAAACAATAACCTCTCAGGCACTTTTGAATCTTCAACCTTGCAAATCACTAATCCTGGCCGCAATTCCCTTCAATAGTCTAGGTCGGTTCAATTGGTCATTCGTGGCAAAGGCAAATATGGATACCCTGATGGATCAATTTCCCCTCCCACGACCACGGATCCATCGTTCTCCTTTGGGATGTACAAAACTCCATGGTGATGGCTTGGCATCTCAATTCCATGGACGAAACCATTAGCAATACATGCCTTTTCCATCCTACGACCAACGATATATGGGACGTTGTCTCGTTGGCATACTCTGATCTCAAAGACTCCTCCCAAGTCTTTGAATTACGCAACCAGGCCCAAAGCGTGCAACAAGGGGACAACTCCGTAACCCAATACTTCAGTTCGCTAAAATGGATATGGGAAGAACTGGATTTGTTTATGGCATGTGATTGGAAACATGCCGATGATGCGGTCCTATATCGGACTGATGCTTGCTAAAGATCGTGTTTATGATTTTTTGGCAGGATTTCATCAAGATTTAGATGAGATTCGTGGCCTAATTCTGGGATTGACACCCCTGGCTGCTGATATACTGACAAAAGCTTGTTCAGTTCATTATTGTGAAACATAATATAATTAAGAGATGAGAGCATTATCTCTCACGATTTACTCCTTCTTTTCCGCCTTTAAACATGCATCTGCTGCCAAACCCCTCAAATATATTATTTTGCTTATTAATCTGAACTCATAGTCTTTTCCAAATCAGATTTGATACCCACCCCCACAAAAGTATAGTTAGAATTTGAGAGAGTGGATGGAAAACTCAGGAAGTAAAAGAGTAGGAACATGAGGAAACGGCAACTGATGCATAGGTAGGGGTGGCGGTTGGGCGGTGGCTGTTGCGCTTGAATTAGGGATGCCACTCAAGGCCACATCGACGACGAGGTTGTTCAGGGGGTAGCTATGGTCGGGTTTTGGGTTGAGATCCACTGGGTTACAGCGGCAGGGTCTTAGGTGATGATGATATGTATCGAGACGCAAAGAAGAGATCTAAAATCATTGGCGATGTGAAGAATCCATAGAACTTAAGTGTGACTTCAAATAACGTGGTTTTCGGGAAAATTTCAAATCCAATGAATTTGCTTAACAAGTCCATTGGGACAAATACGTGAATTTCAAATCATCCAACCCATTTCTATTGCCAAACAAAACACGCATTTGGGCTGTGGTTTTCAATTCCAGATCAGCCCGATCAGCCCAATCTGTTAGGACTCAAAATTGATTAATGCAGAAATATCAAAGACAAAGAAACAAAGGTACTGTAAATTTATATTGGAATTGAAAACTTGTATGGATACTGAAATTTGAAAGGTAATATAATGAAGAAGGTAACACACACTCAAGGAGAGCAACTCCTTGTCCAAGCGCAAGTTTGCACACACTTAAAACACTCAAAATCTAGTCTTCCCTTACCCGGTTACCCCCTATTCCCCCTTGCTTTTATTACTCTTTATGCGTAACTAACTTCATTCACGTGTCTCTCCCTTCCTCTTTCCCCTGATGGGCCCTGTGGATAATGGGCTTTCCTATACTGACCTTTGTTGCTGGCCAGGTAAATATTTGCTTGGGTCAAACTAACTTTGGTATGTATCAATACCTCTCCCGTCAGAACAGTCTTGTCCTCAAGGTTGAGACTTGAACCTCGGACACCCCTGAAATCATCATCCGTCCACCCAACATCAAATACAACAATCACAAACCCCAGGTCAGATAATTTAACATGCCAACTGAAAACTGCCGATCCAGATTGTAGCAGAAAATGTTTTTTTCCAATTGTTCAACTCCAAACCCCTCGAACTCATCTTGACCTCTCTATGTTTGATGTAGTCCAACGTCTCCCACAACTCATTTTGTTAGCTATAACCACGCCATCAACTCGCGACCCATTCCAACCAACATCGAATATCATTATCTCGAATCAAGGTCAAAAAGTGCATCCAAAATGTAGACAAACAAGAAATTGATCAAATAGTTTCCAAACACGCAAGAACTGAAGAGGAACCATAATTCCATGTAATTGATTAACAGTGTCAATCAATGATAACGCGGAGCACCAAGGCGTTATGTCAAGCACAACCATTAATTCCAGAATATGAGATTGAAAACTCGGCTGCACCCTTTTGATAGTAACCCACAATCGACTAATAGCAACCAACCCAAGTGATAAACCGTTGCAAGTTAAGACTTGACTGAAGAAACATAGGGTAAGCTTGTATACTCATATTAAATTTTACACCATTCCAATCACACAAAGCTGTATAAAATACTAGACAATTTCTCTTGCAATAGAAAGCATCATGATATTGGAGGCAATTTGAGGGACTGCATCACTGTAGCCGCATGCGATCCGTGTATTTCGTTCCTCTCCAAACTCGCTGTCAACCTCCGAAACCACACCACCCGACTTCCGATCGTCGCTGCGCCACCGGACACCACGGTCGAGCCACCAGACGCCGCAGTCAAGCCACCTGCCTTCCGCCGGCGGACGCTCGCCCCACCCCGTCGTCCCGTAAATCCAACATCCCCCTCCCATTTTTGGAATCGCAATGTGCACTGATTTGTTTTATTAATCCCTTGGGCCCAATTTTTATTTTGAGTGGCAGCACACCCACATACTCCTTTACTTACCAATTTATTTAGCCGGCTCCCTTCCATGGCCCAATTGTGAAGTATGAGTCCAGATCTGATTTTCCAGTTACCACTGCCTTATTGATTTCTTCACCCATCACCCATACCCATGTCTCGTTCAATTCCATCGTTCCATCTTGAAGCCCATCCGATCCCCATATCCGCACCAACGTCTCAACACATTCGCGAATATTTTTCGTCACCTTACGCTCCCCATACCGCTTATGTAATTCCTCCGCCGTCATTTCCCCATTGCTGTATGGAATCTTTCTTTCAATTTTTTGGTTCCAAGGCATCGATGGATCAATGTAATGCATTGACGTGGGTCTGACTTGAGAAACCATGATGCTCGTGATCTCTTTAGCCTTGCTTGTTTTGTACACTTCTCCCTTCTGCTCGCCTCTTCCTTCAAAGCATGCCGGCGAACCCTTTGCCGTCGGCGGTTGATTGTTTGTCCCAGCCCATCGTCCGGTATGGCCTCCTTCCTCCTTAGTAACCCTCCACATCCTAATATGCAAATTATTCACGTTATTTTCCTCAACCACCAATGCACGTGTCTTTTCCTTCCCCATCTGTTTATCGTGACGACAAACGCACCCCTATGTCGGCAATCACCACTCAATACATTTTCTTCGTCGTTAACATTCACCACAGAAATCTGTATCTTGATATCATATATTTTATTAAGCTCCTCTGCTTTCCCCTCAACCCAGTCAACATTTAATTCCTCGATGATCATTTCAAGTGGTTCAATTCCAGAAAACTCTTTGGATTTGTTGGCTGTAGTAGTTTCCAACTTGTTCGCAGTAATGTCTGCTTTCTCTCCTAACTCCTCGAGACCCAAGGGTTGAACTGGAACATCAACGATGGATTGGAAAACCTCGTTGCTTTGAGTCATCTCCCCAAATCTCTTCATCATTTTCGTGTGTTGATTGTTCCCAAGTGAGATTGGGATATAGCATTGTCACTAGATGAAACCATACCTCAGCCACTCCATACATTGACATGAATGTGAATTGCATTTGATTGTAAAGTTCTTTTCCGTTTTGTAGGTTGTGTATCTTCACGGTTTTACCTTATATGTGGCAATGCCTGTTTGATAACCATCTTTAGCTATGTTAGATGCTAACCTTCCGGCGTTATATCTTTAAAACAATTTCAGGCATTCTCTGGACTTGATGAAGGAATTTCCTCGTCAGCAAAATTGTTGGGTAATACTGCATTGGCTGCTGTTCTCAATGCTCAGTTTCTGGTCCAAATTGGAATTTTTACTGCAGTTCCCATGATCGTGGGTTTTATACTTGAATTAGGGTTGCTACAGGTAGGTTTTGGTTCCCATTCATTAACCTCATGATTCCACCATATGATGTCTAAATTATTGAACCTTTTGTGACAATTATAGACTCTTAGACTCTTAAGAGTCGATTGGGATCAATTAAAATTTATTTCAATGCTATTCTTTATTGCTCTTTTGAATTGGGATAAAGACTGGTAAACGTGCTTGTTTGCTTGATATTATTATTCTGTTCTCTTGGGGATCTTCAGTGTTTGGATTGTCATAAATTTTTAGTGAGCATGTAATTTGTTACTATCACGGCTATAACATGTGTTACCTTGTTGAAAAATACTCTACGTGCATGAATGACTTGTGGAGATGATTCCTGAATTTAAATTCTTGCAGGCTGTTCTCAGTTTTATTACGATGCAACTTCAGCTTTGTTCCGTATTCTTCACATTTTCTTTAGGGACAAGAACTCATTATTTTGGGCGTACTATACTCCATGGAGGTGCAAAGGTATCTGAATTTCTGTCCATTTGATTGGCTAGATAATTATGTAGTTTGTTATTAACATCTGTTGTTGAATATAATTTTTACAGTACCGAGCAACCGGAAGAGGTTTTGTTGTTCGTCACATCAAGTTTGCTGAGAATTACAGGCTTTTCTCAAGAAGTCATTTTGTTAAGGCGTGAGTAGTCTTGACCACAAAACCGTGTTGTTCTGGTGTATCAGTCTCTGTGTGCAATATGAACAGCAACATTTATATATCTGTTTTTTTGTTTGTTTTGTATTGGGGTGTGTGTGTGGCGTGTTAACACGCTCTGAGTCTAATTTTCAGGCTGGAAGTGGCATTGCTACTTATTGTTTACATTGCATATGGTTACACAAAGGGAGGTGCTGTTTCCTTTGTTCTACTAACCCTGAGCAGTTGGTTTCTTGTCATCTCTTGGCTCTTTGCTCCTTATATATTCAATCCCTCTGGATTTGAATGGCAGAAGTAAGTGTCAATATTGCCACCAAAAATTATTGTATTTGTTGCTTTGCCTCGCTTTTTTTTTTTTTAGTTAACTATGCTGTTGATGTGCATTTTCTTTGTGATGTTATACAATGGATCTGTGATATGCAGGACTGTGGAAGATTTTGATGATTGGATCAATTGGCTAATGTACAAGGGTGGAGTTGGTGTCAAAGGCGACAACAGCTGGGAGTCTTGGTGGGATGAAGAACAGGTGTGATTTTTTTTTTTTCAGGCAAATCGTAATAAAATATAAATGAGTACCAGAGGTACTAAAAGAGTCATACAAAACAACTAAAAACATAACCACAATGCACTCATACGAAGCCTATCCTTGACCAGTACTACGAAGAGCTAACAAACAAATTATAGGCTCATGCCGCCAATCCCAAAACGAGTTCCCCAATCTATGATGTCCTCTATTACTAATCCAAAACCATGATCTGAAAATGATTAATTCTAGCAAATCTCCCTTGATATCGTCAGCTCCTCTGAAAATAAGATTATTGCGCAGCAGCCAAATGGTCCAAATGATTGCTTCCCAAATAGTCATCCACTCCTTCTGTCCCTTAGCATGCTTCCACAGTCCCTTGTGTTGCAATAAACGGTCCACGGGGTCCGCCAAGAGAACTGTTGAGATTCCCAGCCATTGATAGCATTTCATCCACAACTTATAAGATTCCGGATAAATGAACAACACATGTTGTGTGGTCTCTTGAGTTTCTTTACAAAGAACACATTCTTCCGAATCCGAACCAGCAAAACTATTTCTTCGACGGAGATTCGTTGTAGTCGGAATCCTGTCTCTGATCACCCTCCACGTGAACGCCGCCACTTTTGTTGGTGCACACGTCCTCCATATTGACTTGTAAATCGTCGCCGCGTTCCCTTCCGCACCTAATTCTTCTTGTATGCGTGCATAAGCCGATCGCACCGTATAAATTTTAGACTCGTCCGCTAGTCCAAGTCCAGAAGTCTTCTCCCTCCGATTTTGGCTGCGACCTGTTCAAAAAAGATAAAAGAACAAGCAATAAAGAATCCTCCCAATCAAATAGATCTCGTCTACAATCCCATTTCCACACCCATGAACCCCCTATCAACTCTCCCATATCTCCCACTAAAACATCCCTATCTCTTGCTATTAATGCCAATATTGGGAACCTATCTAGTAAGCTCTCGTGACCTACCCAAACCTCTTTCCAAAATTTAGTCCCCATACCATTCCCTAATTGTTTCCTCATCCCCCCAGTGAACCAACCCGACGTGTCATGAACTGAGTATTTCAATATATCTCCCCACCATATCGAAGCCTTTCTCCTACCCCGAGAAGCCCTTTGGTTTAATAAGTTCTGACCACTAATCCCATATTTAGACCTAATTACTCTACCCCACAGCGTATTCCCATTGTTCAGCATTTCCCAACCCCATTTTCCCAATAAAGCTTTATTGAAAGATTCTAGGTTTCGAACCCCCAGCCCTCCATTAGTTTTTGTTTTGCAAACGTCATCCCATTTAACCCAAGCTACTTTCCGGCCACTCTCCCCACCCCCCCAAAGAAAATCAATTTGCATGGATCGCAATTTTGATAACACGGTTTTTGGAGCACGGTAATAGGAGAAAAAGTAGATCGGTAAGGAAGTCAACACGGCATTGAGCAAGATTAAACGACCACCAAAGGACACACTCTTATCATCCCAAACTGACAGTCTTTTCCGAAATTTCTCAATGACCGGTTCCCACAAACGTTTGCGAGTAAGAACAGGTGTGATTTGACAGGCCTTTAGAAGTTGCGAAGTTCAATACTTGAATTGTATTTTTCTGTTTCATGCTTGCCTTACCTACCATGAAATGCACGAGTGTGGGGGTTTTTATTTATTGGAAATTTCCAATTTTAGTGTGTGTTAATAATAGTTAAACCTTAAACTCTGTTCATTCTCAATTTTTACTGCTCCTTCTCAGAGAAATCTGTTCCTTTCTGCAGATTCATATTCAAACTTTGAGAGGCAGGATACTTGAAACAATTTTGAGCTTGAGATTTGTAATATTTCAATATGGCATTGTTTACAAACTCCATCTTACTGGAAAGGATACGTCACTGGCGGTATACTTTTTCTCTATTTCCATGGCTACGACTGCATGTTTTTATCCAGTTACAAGCTATAAGTCACTACATTGTGTCTGGTAAGTCGTAGATGAACCCCTAAGCTATGAGCACAGAGAAACGCTGCAAAAGCCTCTACAAGATTACCTAATGTTTTGGTGAAAGCTTTTTCCGTTCTTTTTAGTATTCATGTGTAAGTTGGAGGGAAATCGAGGACTGGCTTTAGATCAGCCGTTTTCCATGGTACCAAAAGTAGGATAACGCGAGTGATATAAAAGTAATGTAGCTCGGAAATGCTCTGAAAGGTACAAATACTAGCATTTCCATTGTACGTGTGCCATGAAAACGGATTCTAACGGGTACAGTTATTATTGAGGCTAAAACTCACTTGGAATTATATATCTAAAATCCTGAGTGGTTGAGTGATTTGAGTCTTATCTGTTGTTGAGTTAGCATTCGTCCATTCAGACCTGTGATATAATCACCTGACTGATTTTGGCCATGCTTTTTGGACCTTAGCTTAACTTGTGCAAAAATTTGATGGAAAACCTAGAGGAAATAGCACAAACCTATAATTTTGTGGAATGAGCTTATCTGAAAGAAAAGCGTATGAACTTTAGTTATGGTCCTTTGATTGTGCTTGACATATGATGATCCATCTAGTTCAGATACGAAAGATGATAGTTTTCATGTTAAACATTGCCTTGCGCCAATCGCAATTTTGATCTTTATGTGTTGCAGTAGACTATATTTGATGGGATTGAAATTTGGGTTACCTGGATAATGAGGAACATGTTATTTTCAGTTGTTCCTTTGCTATACGTTGGTTGATATATTAAGATATTTTTTTTAATAATTCAGAATATTAGAACAAGTATGCGACAGCATAAATGTGGTGCTCAGTTGGCTTTGGGCTCAATTCAAAAATTGTGACTAAAGGCGCCGAAGTATTTTTGTTACTTTTTGAAGTAGTGTCTAGAAATTAGTGTTGAAAGTTGATTTTGTGTTTGGAGAGCTATATAACGTGGTAATTATGTTAAAAGGTGAAATTGTATGGTAAAAAAAGTAGAAAAACGAAGTATTGTTTAATGATGATGCTATGATGATTAATTTCACTTAAAATATAAAATGATGTACAGAATAAACTTTTTGAGAGAAAGAAGAACTGAAGTTGGTTGTGTTTTGAACCTAACGCATGGTTGGACTATTGAATCGGATGATTGCCCTGCTAAACACCCAAAATATTTTGTCTTCTTTATTACAAGCTATCATAGATAATTATTCACACTTAATCTGTTGAAGTCTATGACTCCTAATATTCAACGAACTCTTATTGTTTCGAAACTCTCTTTTCACCGAAAAAGAAAAAGTGCACGAGTAAAGAAGTAGTGGCTGACTCAATCACAATTGCCGGTATGCTATTATAGAATGGTTACCCTTCCTTCACTTGCAATTCCTGGTAAAATTGGTGTGTTCTGATTCTGATAGGCGCATAATGTCTTTTTTCCTGGTGAAGCCGTACGTCATTCCTTCACTGGCAATTCCTGGTAAAATTGGTGTGTTCTGATTCTGATAGGCGCGTAATGTTTGTTTTTTTCTGGTGAAGCTGTACGTCAAATGCCCTTTGCATTGTTTTCAGCTTGATATTGACCTGGGCTTGAGATTGTATATTCTATAAAATGCATTTCGTACCAGGCTGTATTCCTTTTGATCAGATGGAGATAGGAACCAGCTTAACTATTTTTTCCCCTGATGCTGTTACAAGTTAATCTTCAGATTTGGTGTTACGGAAAATACAGTATGAATATTGTTTGGTGTCACATTTTATTTTACCGAAGCCCTTATGTCTTGTTCTTTAACATGCAGTGCCACGAAGGGTTGCCATCATTATTTAGGGTTCATTCATTTTTTGAGTTACAATTGACATCTATCCAGTCATAGATCTAATTCAATGAATTTTGCTGCTGTATTTTGATTTTGTCATTTTGTGTCTCTCTTAAACTCCAATCGTTCTTCATTTATTCAGTTTTATTATTTTTCTTTCTAGATCTACGGCTTCTCTTGGGTTGTACTTGCTGGTATAGTTATGATCTGTAAGGTTAGTCTTTGTCTTCACGCTTACCGATTCATAATTTCTAAACAACAATAGTGTCACTAGATTCAGAACAATTTCTTAATCTTCCTTTCAGATATTCACATTTAGTCCTAAAAAGTCTACCAGTTTCCAGTTAATGCTTCGGTTTATGCAAGGAGTTACGGCAATGGGACTCATAATAGCCCTTTGCCTTGTGGTTGTGTTCACGGACCTGTCTGTTCCAGATTTGTTCGCTAGCATCCTCGCGTTTATTCCCACTGGATGGCTCATTCTTTGTGTAAGTTTATCATGAGATCCTGCTAGTGTTTTAGCCTTCTTCAGGAATTGAACGAGCATGCATTTTTCCGTGTATGGATTACACTGTCCTCACAAAAAAAGGAGCCAGTGGCGGATTACCCCCTCTGGTTTTGAAAATAGACATATTACTCAATTGTGGTTTGAACATGTGCATTTTACCACTCGTAGTTTTAAAAATAGGCAGATTACCTCATGTGGTTTGAAAATGTGCATTTTACCACTCGTAGTTTTAAAAATAGGCAGATTACCTCATGTGGTTTGAAAATAGACATTTTATCCCCTTGTGGTTTTGAAAATAGGCACTTTACCCCATGTGGTTTTCAAAAAAATGGCATCCATGGAGGGGATATTTGGAGGTGACGACAACGAATTCCCTATTTCAAACTGGTCATTTTTTTACTTATATTACTTGTTGAAATTTGCACCATATGTACTGTTACAAATTTGAAAAATGAAAATCCTATTAAGTCCAATAACAAGGGTTGTCCATACTCGCACCTGCATACTCCTTGGTGCTTATACTTAGATTGATTTATTTCCTACGCATGCCTTACTTCTTTCGATGAAATTCCATCGATTTGCCCAATTGCTTTGCTGAAAGAAAGATATCCCTCGGGCAGAATAGTGTCCGCATTCTATTCTACGTTTTTGTGCAGTTTCCTTGTGATTGCCTTCTAATTGAATTTCACAACAAATTATACGCAGTTGGCAATTACATGGAAGAGAATAGTGAAGAGTTTAGGCCTTTGGGACTTTGTGAAGGAATTCGCTAGAATGTACGATGCTGGAATGGGTATAATAATCTTTACCCCAATCGCTATACTTTCATGGTTCCCCTTTGTGTCAACATTTCAGTCGCGTCTTCTGTTCAACCAAGCGTTCAGTCGTGGCCTGGAGATATCTCTCATTCTTGCTGGAAACAAAGCTAATGTTGAGGCCTCCTCTTTCTAGCTTGGCACTTGGTACATTTGATTTTATCTTCCGTATTTACTCTTCATAGTCTTTATTAAATTGAATGTTTGATAGTTCGGTAATGTTCGATATCAAATTTTGGTAGCACAGTATGTAAGTTCATTTCTATGGAATTTTACTATTTGTTATTTTTTGGCAAATAATTTATTTATTTATTTTTTATTTCTGAATGAAGGCACTATTGTATTAATTAGTGAATGGAATTAAATAGAACAAGGTAGAGGAATTAGACCAAGACCTACCAAATGCTGTGAAAACCTACTTAGTGTTTTAGCTAATACAATAATTGCACATAGTGCTCAATTACACGTAAAAATTTCCCCAATAATTCCAAAGACCGGGTACTGAGATGGTATTATGCTTCTGCTTTCTTATCCTGAAATTGTACTTCATTTTGGATTTTGTTGGCACTGGATGTTTATGTGACTGAGCCTCTTCCCCGTCCCCATCTTTATCCTCTATAGCGGTGCACTCTCGAATCCTCATTCACATATTGGTTCATGTATTCCGCACTAAAGCGTTCCATCAACTCTACATCATACAGAAATTCGTCGTCTGTTGCGTAATTTCCATGTGCTCTCTCTAACCAAATCAACAAGGGTAGGTCATCATCATCCTCAACACATTCAGCCCACGGTTTACTAGATGACAGTTTTTTTGTTTACTGGGCTCACCTGTAAACAGACCGGATTTCTTATTATTTAGAAATCCTGATTTGAGAGCAATTCGATTTAGAATTCGATGAATTGCTTGATTGGATTGGAGCCGTAGCTTCATTCTGAATTTTTTGTTGAGGAATTTGAATTTCAATAGGGACGGTTATGGAACTACTCGAGTCAAGCCTGGATAAGCCTGAACTGTCCGAGTCAATAACGTCCCTCGCAAATGAGGACGTGGAATCGGTGACACAATAATTTATTATCGGAAATAAAATTGGAGAGGCTAGAAAATGAATTGAGATTTTTTTAAAATTTGAAATGATAGTGATTGGGAAAGACTTGTTATTAGTTTCGGACGATGGTATGAAATCAACAGTCGCATCTCTAATATTCCCCCTACATTCAAGCTTTCTAATTCATGGTAAAGAGAGAATTCTTGAACTTATAAGATTGGACAACCTCCCAATCACAGATTCTGATCAAAACTCAGTCCAGCTACATGTGGAACTCGAACTCTGTTCTCTCATCACAAAATCTATCTATTTATTTTAAAATATATTATTTGAGTGATTATTTTAGTCCTAATTTCGTCTAAATGACGCATTTTACATTATAAATTAACATTCAATAATCAAGCTCGAACAAAAAAAGAAAATCTTACACGGTCAAACACAAGCGATATGCATTTTTTTCCCTATTGTGGTGAATTTACAATATGGTTAATATATTAATTCATAAAAGGAGATGGTGGTTTGGTGCGATATTTAAGAAAATAGATAGATTATTTTGCTTATTTTTTTAATAGGAGGTTTTGTGCCTATCATTTCCCCCTTCATGAATTCCATTTTTATCATAAGGGGTAAAATGTAGTTTCAAAATCATATGGGTAAAATGTCTATTTTCAAATCATAGGGGGCAATTTTCCTATTTTTAAAATCATGAGGGATAAATTGTCTATTTTCAAATTATTTGGGTATAATCTGCCTATTTTTAAAACTACATTGGATAATTCTCCACCGACCGGCTCAGAACTGGCAATAGTTTCTTTGAGTATTTGAATTAAACTGCAAAAATTTAAATCTATTTTCAAATTTGGCGGATCTGTGGTTTGCACTTTTATTATTTAATTAATATAATATATTTTAAATATTTCTAAATGTTAAAGTTGTGTGAAATTTTTATCTCAAATGCATTCACTGAATATATGGCCTGCCTTTCTAATCATAATAAAACACTCAAACACACAACATTTAGTCATCAAGAGAGCTGCGATAATACGTACACTACAGATAGAGTTTCCGCCTAATGAATTCAATCCGACTTAATTCTGGATTAGTTGTGACCAATGTGGCTCTAGTCGCTTCTGGTGGATTTTCATAACCCTATTGAAAATCGGAGAGCCTAACTCGAAAAAAATGCATATAAATAATGTTCTACAAACTCGAACTTACTCAATTTCCACTGAAAATTTGATGCCCCAAGGACAATGTCCTAAGAGGTAAGACGGATCTACATAGTGGCAAGGGGCAAATGCCCCGCAAATAAATTTTTTTTATCTTATAAAAAAAGTATATTTTTAGCCCCCAAAAATTGTAATACGCCCTCAAAAATTATATTTGCCCCTCTTAAAATTTGACCCCCTAAATTTATTTTGCCTACATTTTTTATTTTAACATTTTTGCACCTTTGGATTAATCATTGAAATGATATATTCATTTCAAATAAACCAATTTCCGCCACTCTGCGTGTCCAAGCACTAATTAAAGGTAAGCAAAATTGTTGGGCTCAATCTAAGAAAAATTAAAAAGCAAATACGTAACAACACAATATATGACAAATGAGGCCATCCCTTGAGCAAGTTTAAATCATTGTGGTCCTCTTCCCATAAATGCATTGTTCCCATTCTTCAACCTTCACTTCGCTCCTCTTCTTTTTCTTATCCTGCAAACCACAATCCTATGCCTTTTGTCTAAAACTACACTAAACATAATCTTGAAACTAAACCAGAAAACCGTAGATTAAATTTTGATAAACAAATTAAGAAAAATGGGAGATGAAGTGGAGTGTTGGAGTAGAAAATAAGAGAAGGCTTTTGAGAATGGGATTGCAAGCCATGCTCAAAAGTATTTCATCGTTTTGAACTCTATGAATAGAGACAGAAGGAGATCAAGTATCCATGACATAACAAGTATCAGTATGGGCGACGATGTTTCATCATCCCCACGACTCATCAACGCCTCCGATCACAGGCCAACAACAAATGAACTCAACGTCAAATGCGATAAAGCACCATAACATGAAAATTTACGGCATGGGTCATTCACCTGTGGGACATCCGGTGTCCATGATGCCTCGGGCACATCATCCTCATTTTTCACCATATGTTCTTCCGGTTGCGTATCCGCCGCTGCCGTAGCCCCTCACATGAGACAAGAGTTTATCGGCAAATTAATGTTACTTTAACAACTGCAGTAGCAGATGATGAAATTGAGCGAAGATTGTACCTGCAAAATACAAGAGTATATAAAGAAGGCAAAAAGAAAAAGGGCACTCCAAACAAGAATGAAAGAAGCAGTGGAATATGAAGAAAAATGTAAAAAGAAAAAAAAACAAGAAAGTTAAGAGGAAAGGTTTTTAGATAAGCATATGAAAAATTAAATGCCAGTTAGTTGGTGAGAAGAGGTAGCATGAATAAGTAACAAACGCATCCTCAAGGATGACTAGTAACTTTCCACCGGATAGAGCACTGCACATCTGTGTCATCTGTGCAAAGCCACCATGGGTGATCTATGAAGTAAAACAAAATAAATACAATGGAAATAACAAAACAACCGAAATGTCGGTCAGTAACCGATAATTCTCTATAATCTCTAGGTCGAAGGGACACAGAGAATCTCTTCATCTCTTCACCACTCATCAAATTTGACATCTAACAAGGCCTAAAGAGAACCAATAGCTCGACATTCTGTTATGATTGTAAATATCATCACGTGTCAACTGTGTGTTCATACCAAATATAAAAGGGTACCTAATGTTTGGTTTCTAAACATCTCTGTTCAGACTAAAATACACCACTTCGCAAACCAAACGTGGTCGCTTCAACACTCATAGGCTAATATTGAAGTTATAGATGATATATTTCTCAGTAAAGATGGTGGTGTGATACGGGAAATTCTTGCATGGATCGTGTGCTTATATCTATCTTTGTATGTGTGTTGGTGCATGGACCGGAGCCCACACCTAGTTCATGCAAAAATTTCCTGATACTTATATTTTAGGAGTAATACGCCTCAGAGAAGCTTTTGGCAATAAAAAATAACCAAGAAAATAAAAGAATATGCAGTCTTATGAGTCATTTGAGAGATAAATGTGACATCAAAAGCATAAATTACGATAGCCATGCATCCATTTATTTTTTAAAAAAAATATTTTATATATTCAATGTTGGCAACTAAATAAATAGTATATGCATAAAAAATTAAATGGTTTTATATAAATAAATATGAGATGATCAGCTTATTTTTTTTCCCATCAAACATGCATATAATGATCCCGAATAACCCATCTGAGAGATTACTCATCCACTTTCACGAGAGGAACCATTGCCTACAAACAAAATACATTAATATAAAAAAATAAGTACCTACCAAACTAAAAACTTTTTAATAAATCACGTATACTGTAAGAATCCAAGAAAGTTCGTCATTGAATAATTTAAGGAGGGAAACTTCCTTGTACATGCATATTTTTTTGACTGTATGTCTGTATATAAACTCGATACTTCTAAGATGAAGCTAAGCTTAACATGCATGAGGACTATGATAGATACAAAAAGACAAAATATTACATATATATATATATGTGTGTGTGTGTGTGTGTTTTTATTATCATTTAAAAGGAAAGTTCAGGAGGACCAAATGAATCCATTATTTCTCAGTTACATCCTGTGGTTGTTGTTTTGTTGAGCTTCCATTTTGGACACTGTTTTAGAGAGAGAAAAATTGCACGTGAAGGCTCCAGAATTTGACGTTTTCTAATATATATAGTTCTTTATTTCGAGAAGTACTTTCGGAAAATGACAAGTAGTTTCTTGATTTGAATAAGAATGCCAATAATCCAGTGGGTTATATTAAATTAGTCGGAGATGATGGGTCGAGCGGGACTGTTATTATCAGTTTTTTGAAAATCGAACCGGACTGTTTGATGCATGTTTATAAATTCTTTTTTTATAGGCAAAGATAGATAAGGGTTTAGGTTTCGACCCTGATATCTATCATAATTATAGGAGTTTGGTGCCAATTGAGCCAGAAATTCTTGGCATATATTTATAAAAATAATAAGATATAGTTTAATATTTTTTTAGCAAATTTCAATATTTAAAATATATTATTAAAATCATATGATTTTTTATAAAAAGCCATGATAAAAATTATTTTTCAAGAATTTGTATTTAAAATAAGACAAAATAGCCTCATTTTTTTATCCTTACATCCTAAGCTACCGTCCAATCCTTACTCGTTTTTTTTCCTCTTTGAGGCACACTTGGTCCGTTTCCTTTTTTCCACTCAATTTTGTTTTTATTGGACGACTTATTTTATCCTAGCATATGAAAGCTGAATATTTTTTTGTTTAAAAAAAAGCTGAATATTTAAGATAGCAGTTAATAAGTTATTTAAATATCTTATATATAATTTAAAAATTATGGAAGACTAGTGCTCCCTTGCATTTATTGCGTGCATATACATTATTTATTTTGTAAAATGATGTGGTAATTATAAATTCAATTTTTAATTTTGGCTTTTGGGATGTAATAAACTTTTTCAATTTGATTTTGTAGTTTAATGCCATCCCAAATATATTTTTTATGTTATTGTGGTTATCCAAATTATCAAGAGTCTTTCTTGTCATTTAGCACATTGATCATATTTGTTATTTGACAATATATGTGAGTATATTATGATAATTTTACTTTATGTCATATCACTAACACCCTTTATATTATCACTAAACACCCTTTATATTATGGAAGATATTGAAAATAGCTTTAATCAAACAAGTTATAACACCAAGTTTTGTGTGGAAAAAAAATTGTATTTGCGGATTGGTCCCTTAACTATTTGATAAGCCATTATTGATCCTAAAACTTTTTCAGATTGTCAACAAACACTAATTCATTAACCCTCTCCTCTTTCCCAAACTCATTCGTTGCACCCACGCACACATAAGTGGAATTTTTTTGTTATGATAGGCAATTTAGATCTCTATGGTTTGAAATTATGTAATTTATCTGTGGTTTTGAAAATATGCAGTCTAACTCATTGTAGTTTGTGAATATGTACAAAGCACATCATCTGTGTATGACGTGTGAGAGGGGAGTGCGCTATATATAAATCACACGGTGGTAAAATATCTATTTATAAACCACATTTGTAAAGTGTTTATATATACATGTGGATAAAATGCATATTTACAAACTATATGGGTAAAATATCTATTTATTATATCACATGTGTAAATTATCATTGACTCATACATACATATAAGTGTACATGTGTGTATATATTGGTTAAATCTTGATATCACATCACAATACACTAAAATAGTAAATTATTTAATTTAATTTATTTAATTATCTAAAAAATCTTACATAATATATTCCTTATTTATCTATAACTCATTTATTTATTTTACTTTGATTATATTATTAATTATTAAAAAATGAACTATATAATAAAAATATTTTTAAAATATGATGTCTCTTAAAAATTACATCTTGCCTCCCTTTAAATTATGTTATGACCCCTAGAATTTTTTTGGCCTAAAATTTTTATTTTAAAATTTTTTTGCCCCTCCTTTCCAAAGCTCCTGCATCCACGACTGCGCACACACACACACACACACACACACATATATATATATATATATATATATATATATATATATATATATATATATATATATATATATGGCATTAAATATGCATGATATCTATATATCTATGCTATCTACACTATATTATAATGTGTGAGCACCTTAGGTGATCGAGTAAGGTCTGTTTCCTTCTTTCATCAAATCACTTCTTTTAAAATCTTGATGAAGAGTGATAACCTTGTTGAAGTCTCGATAGCCCAAATTGTATGCAATCCTCGGATAGATGTTAAAAGCCATCTTTCCTACATACAGATTTCCTGCAACTGCTCCGAAACTAGAATATTTGAGGTTCGGGATTTTCTTGTCAAAGATCGCCAGGTTGAGAGACGAAACAATTCCTTCCTTGAATGTTGCCTTGATGAAGACTCTAATGGCTCCGATATGAATCCATGAGAATGTAATAGCAACTTTCTTTTGACCTTGTTTTTAATCTCCTGGATTTCTCTGTAGGGGATTAACTGCATCTCGATTTGTTTCCTGTGAATTCCATCGGGATTGCAAATTCACATGTTGTCACTCTATGAATAATCTGATGCTTCCTGCTTTGAAGACCTATCACATCCATGGCCTTTTTCATTGCTCCAATTGTAAATCCATCATACATCTGAAGCTTTGGTTCTTCCTTCATGATCCTCATAATGGTTTTATGAGAAACAGTTGTATGATAGAAGAATCCTAACGGGTATTCTCTGATCATGTGCTGGAGGAATTCTCCTTCACTCTGATTCTGAGCTGGATTCACCTCCATCTTCAGAATATATCTATTCTTTGTAGATGCTTTCATCTGACGGAATATCCTCAAATTGATACATCTGTACCAAATCCTGGAAATAGCCAGCATCCTCAAATTCCTTGGTATGCTCGAACTGTCTTACTCCACGGCTTTGGTTTTCTGGACAATCTGTAGAGATATGTCATCTTGCTCCGCATGTCCAACAATTACAATCTTTGAAACTCTCATTTGCACGAGTATGTGTGCGTCTGAAAGTTCTCTTCGTTGGTGCTCTGCTAGAACTTGATTGATTAGAACCCGTTGACGAGGTTCTACTCCTGGTTGGTCCTAATCTTTGTCCATGTCTATAATTTCGGGCTTTTTTGTTTTGACCAGATCTTTCTAGGTCACCATGAAGACCTGCTTCTTCTTGAACTACTTCCGCGGGCATAAGGATGAGCTATGTGCTTCTTCATCTTTCGCATTTGGGGATAGTTCTCAATGATTGTAGGGATATCATTCCTTGTAAAGCAAAGATGAGCTGTTTTGTTGATTTCTCCAAGCTTCTTGTAATTCTTTTGGAGTTTTGCTTGATAGCACCACTCCGAAATGACATTCTCCTGGACACCGTTTCGATTGCATGAGGTGTATATTCCTGGATAAGTATTTCTCTCCATAGGGTTGGTATCTTGGCAAAGAACAGTTCCGCTGCATCTTTTTCTTCTATCTTTGTCTTTCATCTATACTCTGTAAAGAGTTTGATGTACTCATCTACATAACATATATCATGTAGTTCCATGCTAATTAGAGCTTGTCTATATTCCTCCATTCCCTAGAAGTAACTTACTCCAATGAAACAGATTTTAAAGAATTTTGCCATTTTGTCCACGATTTCTTTCAAGGACTCTCCGGCTAAAATGAATATTTTTTTACTTAGATCAAGCATTCCTGGTGCTATTCTCATTGTTGAAGCACATTCATCAATAATAACTTCTCTGGTTTTGAAATCCAAGAGATCTATATTAAGCACAAGTCCATGTGGATGAATTAGATCTAACTGCAATTTCCCGTAAGGCGTTTGATGTATATCTGGCCTGCGAGAATGTTCCTTGTTCCAACTGGGTGATCCAAAGTTGCTAAGGTGAAATCTTCCCTGTGCGGCATACTTTGATCACCTTCGGGTGGATTGTGTGACCCGAAACTCTCTTGTGGTAGAGGTCTTGTTACAAGTTCTCCCATCTTAAATTCTACGAGATTTAATCCTACAAACGAATCAGCAAGATCACGCATATCTTTCAGGTTGATTCTTTCCATTACTTTGTAGGAGGCTCTCATCGTAAGACTACAATCATTTTTTCAGTCTCCGTCAAAGGTCTTCGGACCTCCTCCGCTTTCCCCTTTTGATGCAAAAGGGGTTCTGTTCCATAGGATGGTGGTAATCATCATCCGTTTCTTCTTCCGGTCGGACTTGGTCTTGACTCCAACTCATTGACTCGGTTTTGAACATCACGAAGGTTTTCAAGAATTTCCTCCTGATGTTTAATTATAATCTCCATTTGACACTGAATCTGATGGATCTGTGCAGGGACATGGTATTGAAGGTAGCTATAACAATGCATTGTCTTCTGAATTTTTATAAGATCTTGGGATATCTTAGAGAATCTGGTTCGATTTCCCGAAAGGTTGGATCTCCAATCCTAATCATCTGATACAGACCCTGTTGGGTCATTAGTGGCTGGAACCACATCTTCATGTTCAGGATAATCGTCTTCCTGAAGCTCGGCTAACTCGAACTGTAGTTTGATGTTCACTTGATGGAGTCTCTTAGACATCCTTTTGAGTTTCTTGTAATGGTTTATGTCAAGTGTGCATAATCATGTTCCTCGTAATAGTTTCCACTTATGGTTGAAGTGTTGAGCTTCTGCCATATGCTTCTGATTTAGCGCTTCCAATTTTTGAAGTACAACCTGTATAAATGACACTTCGAACATTCGTTCGGGTCCATAATTCTTGAATCGTCTCCTCCGTATAGGTTACAAATTAATATTCAAGATATTATTATAGTATTTCCAGAATAAACATAGGCTCTGATACCAATTTTGTGCGATGGATCGTAAATGACAAGTTCATTAGAAAAAATAGTAAAATTTTGGGGTAATTTTGAAAAGTGATTAAAACTCTAGGGGTCTAATGCAATTAATCTCTTTCCATTTGTAAGGATATTTTGGTAAATTGTTGTGGTGAGGAGTTATGATGAAAATGAAAGTATGATTGGTGAGTTAGAATATAAAATATTTGATAAAGGGAGTTAGGTTAAAAAAAGGTTTGAGTTTAAAAATTTATTCATAGTTTACTTATTTTCAAATTGGCGAATTTTTTTTAAATATTTCATAGAAGTTGATAGAGGATAAAGATATTCTAATTCCTATGTACGATACGAATCCAATAATGTTCGTCACACGCTTTTACCCACTGATAAAGACCTCACCAATTTCTGCTACTTTTCCCCTATAAAATAACGCGGGGATACCCGAAATCTGTCAACTTCTCCATTGTCCTCGATTAATTTAAATCACCTAAAATTTGTTCATAAATCTTGCATCTAGCCTTAAAAAATCGAGGGTCTTTGTTTTCTTGGAGATTTTGGGTAAAGGTTTGATTTTTTATGATTATAATGACTATTCAAATCAAGAGATTGATGTCCTTGCCTTCGCGTTCGGGAAGGCATTTGCAGCGCTACAGTCAGGGATTTCGTCATGTTGTTGGGTGTGTGATTTGAAACCCTTTTTCATTGTGTTTGTGCCCTTGTTTTCTGGATGAATTTGTTGATGAATGATGTGTAGAGTTTCCTCTTTGTTCTTTTGGTTGAATTTATAATATTGGAATGTTATTTTAGGGAAAATGACGGTGATTAATGCATTTTAGATTCTGAATTTTTTTTTTTTGCTCGATGTATCCAACCTTCTTCAAATTGTGCAGATGTATCCCATACAGAATAAGAAAAACCAACAACTCACCCCAAATCCATGAAACATCCATTGAAGATTTGGAGGTTCTTTTGATCAGCTCTCAAAAGAGTCCAAGAATGATGTTCCCTAAGGTATTTTCAATATTTATGAATATCTTTTTCTCATTTTGAAAGGGGAAATTGGATGATATCAGATTATTTCATATCCTTGTTGCAATAAAATCATCAGGGTGGCTGGGAACTCGATGAGGATATCGAATTGGCAGCCTCACGGGAGACTCTCGAAGAAGCCGGTGTGATTGGGTCACTCGAGGTTAGTACTTTGATATTGTTTGAGAAACGATTTGATTTTTATATGCTTGTGTTCTTTTGTCATTCTTAGATTTGTTGCTTGCCATTTCTTGCAGGATAAATTAGGCGAATGGATTTTCAAGAGCAATAGCCAAGAAACATTCAACAAGGGATCGATGTTTCCCTTGTTTGTAACCGAGGAATTAGATGTTTGGCCGGAGAAAGATGTCCGCCAACGAGTTTGGGTATGTTCAAAATGAGAAGTTAATTTCTTCGTTTTCTTGCCATACATGGACCATTTTGATGCAATGCCGCAGGCTGCATATTGAATTTCGTGTAAAATAGTGGAAGCACATAGAAGAGAAAACGAAAGAATATACATGGTTTAAGTGATTGACCATAGAGTTTAATGTGAAATTATAATGGGATAAATATGATTGGAAATCTTTTATAAAACTTGATCATATTGAAATCAAGTCAATTATATTTCATGATCTTCACTGTTAAAATAACCATTTTGATTTCGGAATATGTTTTTACCTTGGATAATGACTCCTAAAACGTGTGGTTGAATTGTTTCTTACAGATGATGGTGAATGAAGCTAGAGAAGTATGTGCACATTCGTGGATGAAAGATGCTTTGGAGGCGTTTGTTTGTCAGTTCACCCCTCATCAGCGAGTCGAGGAAAATTCCCCCAGCATCTTGTAGATTAGAACGGCGCCTAACCGAGAAACTAAGATTGAGCTTTAGAGCACAAAATGGACATGAAGATGTCGATTGTTGTTCGATTAGTTGAACTCAAAACACGGTCTTTCGAAGACTTTGCTGGATACCAATTTTCATAAAGATTGTTGCTCGAGCATGTGGAGTTTATAGGATAGAAAGAGAGTTGAATGGCTAGATTGTAGAGAAGATAAGATGTACAAATTGTTCACCTTCATTCTTTTGATTCATTCATTGTTTTAATATGGTTATGTTGTTGGAATCGAATTTGAGTTGAGTTCTGCTTGTATCTCAACAACTAGGGGAACTTTGTATATTCATAAATGCAGCTTTTACACCTTTTAAAAAAAATTTATTGATCTTTGCTACTGTCTTCTTAATCTCAAACTAGTTGTGATTGCAATGAATCTCTTATCTTTGTTATGATCTGTTTGGAATTAAAGTGATATTTATGAAATTCATGTTTCGTCAATCGTATCAATCTTTATAATTTATATCAATATTAATCATAAACATTCCTCTCGTTTTACTTGATTTATCACTCTCAACCTTATATATAAGCTTTGGGTCTAAAAATTAGAGAAAAAAGTCTCTCTCTCTCTTATGAGAGTTTCCGGTGCCCTTTGATGGCCAAACGTACGCGTCGTCGTTCCCCTCTCTCTCTTACCGATGAGAGTTTCGGTTTCTTTGCTCTTACTTGAGCGGATCCAATTGTTGCTCCTTCTTCTAGCCCTTCTTGGCAATGTTTTTTGGTTATTTACTCTCTGGTGGGCTTGGTTGTGGTGCGTGGCTATGGGGCGGTGGAGTTTTTTGCAGGTGGTTGGTTCTAATAGCAGGTTAGACGGTGATGTAGGAGGTGGTTTTGGGTTAGGGGGTTAGGTGGTGTTTTGGGGGTTGGTGGTGGTCTTGATGGCGGCCAGATCATGGCCTTGGTGGTGAAGGTGGAAATCCTGGTGGTGGCGGAACTAGGCTAGATGGTGGTGGTGGGCTTGTGTGTGGTGGTGGGTTTGGAGGGGGCGCAGGTGGTAGTGGTGGTAGCAATGAGGGCGGCTTCGGCTCTGGGGTGGTTCCGATGGTGGGGACTCGGGTTCTTCCTCGTGTCATGTCCAGCAACCACTTTTTGTCCCTTTCTGCAGGAACTCGGGCTTTTCTAGCCTTTTCCTGGTTGGTTTCTTCCTTGGCGGTGGTTGCGCGGCAACCCCGCCGTTCGCCATGAGTTGTTTTTGTTGGAATGCTCGGCGATTAGGATACAACCAAGCGTTCTGTTACCCACGAACCTGGTTTCGTGAGCTTTCTCCCATTTTGCTTACACTATATCCTGCTAACTATTTTTCTCTTTTTTTGTTTATTACATTGTGGCGCTCCCTTTTGGGTCGACCTTTCGCTGGTTGGCTGTGTGCTGGCTTGAGCTCTTGTGTGTGTTTTGGTGGGACCACTTTTTGACCTTTTGGTGGTGAACATCATCTAAAGCAGTAACTGCTCATAAACTATATGATCAGTTATTGTGTTTGTTCCATGGCTTTTTTTTATGGTCCTCTTGGCGGTGGTATAGTAATGCCCGTGCTTTATTGATGAGGTGGGTTGGCTGTGTTTTAACTGCTAGAGTTCGAGGTTTCGGGCCCATTGTAGTATTTTCTTAAGGTCGTTTCCTGTTGGTTGGGGATTCCAGATATGGGAGCTTGTATGTTTGGTGTTTGTTATCAGTTATTGTTTCTCATTTATCCTCTTGTGTACCTTCTGGCATAATGGAAGGCAAATCCCACTTCGACCTTATTGTGACATGCGTTGTTGGGGGGACCAGTTTGGCTCCGGTGGTCCTAGACCTCTCTAGTCTTCGATATTGTACTCATGTTACTCTGCACTTCCCTCTTGGGTCTATTACTACTAATTTATTGGGGTTTGTATTGGCCATGCTTGGCATTCGTGTATCGCATTTTTGCGATTTGTTTGGTTTTGTTTTCTTTCTTTTGGTTGGCTATACCCTATAAACGTTGTTGATTAATATATAGGTTTTATGCTCCAAAAAAAAAAAATCACTCACAACCTTATCAATATATATCTATCTTATTTTCCCTTTATTGGGAACAACCGAACAAGGATATGTTTTCAATTAAAAAGGAAAATTATGGTTTGTATTAAACTCTATGTAGAAAAGATTTATTATCTTTTGACCTCTAGTTTCAACAATAACGTATGTATCATATTGAATAATTGCATTATGATACCACTCCTTATAGTTTTTAATAGATATACGAAAAATTACACTTATTTACTATATGATTTGATGTACAACACACATGAGCAAAAAGAAAATTACAAGTAATGAAGATATCAATATCAAGTTCTCACATTTCTTTGCCTTGCTTGATTATCGGTGGAATGTACATTGCTTTTCTCGATAAATTCTATAATGTGTTTGGATTGAAATTAATAGATTTCAAATTTTCTACTCAAATTCATCGTTTATGTTTGAATAAGAAATTGATGTATGTGTTTCAAATTTCTCCATTTTTTTAAATATTTTTTCTTTTGCATTTTGTGATAATTTGAAATGGTAATATATACTACATGTCATTTTAAATCCATAAACTTTAAATGATTAGTATTCAAATCTTTCCTCTAAATCATATCCATATATACAAATACAACCTAAGATTATCAGAGGATCCTCTTCTGGACAATTTATGAGAAGCTCTTGATATTTCCAAACTCCTCGTAAAAAATCTCTGAGGAATAATATATAATTTGATCAAGATCCGTGAAAAAAGAATGGCAAACACCATCTAAGATATCTTTATCCAAGACGAAGTGTGGTAGCCCAGTTGGAAAGATAACACACTACCTAGGCTTAATGTCCTGTGTTCGAGTCACCTTAAGTTAAGCGTGAAACCTTTGCTCATCTTTTTAAATAAAAAAAAAAAAAAAAAGACATCTTTATCCAAAAAGTGTTAATTTTTCATATTTCATGTACATATGTATATTATATTTATTTTGTAAAACTTGTCTTATTTGTATATATTGCACACTTATATTGAACAATACATTGTCTTTTAGGTCTTACATACATTCAAACTCTAGTGCAGATAAATATTTTTCCTTCCAGGAAGATGACATGCAAATCTATGTGTGAAATCTGTTGACGTTTGAAGACCAAATTGTGTTGCTGACCAACGGTCAACTATTTTATTGAAACTCGATAAACATATTATATATTGTTTATTAAACAAACATGATAGTCAGAGTCTTCCATTTTCACATGAAATTCAAACTTGATATGCTTGCCATGTGTGGAAGGAATTCTTCAGTGCTTTTTTTAATTAAAAAAAATACATATTTTATATACTCATACCACTACAAATACCACATGTTTATTCTATCTTGGGATTGGTGTGAGATGATACGACGTGGAGAGAAATCCACCGATGTCGCAAATTCGAATCACGTGTTGGATAAATTCTTCACTGAAATATCGTAGGGGTTTGTTCAGGGTTCGAGTCATGTTTGCCCGCTCCCTCATAAACATGTAATCCGTGCACATCCCTCGATTTACCTAGTTATCATCCTGAGGGGTCGAAGTCGTCACACAAGAATTAGTCAGGCTTCAGGCGCAAGTCTGAATGCATTGTTAAAAAAAAAAAAACTTTCTTCACACCGTCGGAGAAATTGTATATCACTTCTTTGAAATTGGAAATGTGCCAAGACTTATATAATTGAATTGTATATTATTTTTTTAGAAAAATAAAGCTTCCGAGTATATCTTTGATAGCGACTAAAGCTCGTTTCTTCCAACAACACTTCATATATGAACTGTCCATCAGTTTACCATAAGAGGGTTTATTCCATTATACAATACCTCTTTGAACCAATCAAACCGCATCCAGTATCACTTTTTAAAGCCTGCCCATCTAGATCACTAGATGCATCAACACAGTTGTCTGTAATTTGAACCATATTAGGTTCAAAAATGGTCGGCTATAGCAGTCCGTTCATTCACATAAACTAATATACAAATCATTTTAGACTAAACATATTGATCTATAAATGAGACCCAAAACGAATCCATATAGGTATATTCCCGTTCTTCCATTGTTCAACCACTCATCCAATTCCTGTCGAAAGTGGGCTAATTTAATAAAAACTGTAATTTTTTTAAAAAATTTAAAAATAATGTTTTTTTTTTTGTTTTTTAACCAAAGTAAAGTAAACGCATTCCTGGAATACGTTTTTAAAAACACATAGTTGAAATGCGTTTTATTTATTATTTTTAAAAACATATGCAAGCTTTTAAATTTAGTTTCGATGTAATTTTTTGTTTAAAATATGCAGTGGATCACAGTGGTTACTCATGGCCTAGGAGAGAATTATATTCTATAGAAAATCTTTTTGAGCGACTCCATACATATTTTATTAGTTTCAAAAATATTAATTTATCTACTAATATATCTACTAAATTATACACCAAATAATTATTCAAAAACAAATCATACATCAATTTCACCAAATAACAATGATATTATCTATCGGTGAGCATTTGGTTAAGTCGGTTCGTTACCGACCGAACAGAATTAACCGAAACCCCAAATGTTTTTTACAAAACCGAACCGACAGAACTTTTTTACAAAAATAAACCGATAAAATATCGGTTAATTAGGCCAGTAAGCAAATTAATCGATATTTTTGAGAAATTTTAAAAAAGTGTAAAAAATAAATAAAAACTGATTTTAAGAATATAAAAAATAAAATAATATTTTTAAAATCAAAATCGATATCGGTTAAATCAGTTATTATATATTTGTTAGTAACAATTTTGCCAAGTACGGTCATGTGCTCTACTTGTGGGGGCTTTGTACCCATAACCCAGCAGCACATGTTTGAATCTTGCTTGACCATTTCTTATTTTATTTTGTTACTTTACAAAGTTAAATTTCTCTATTTTTATTTTTTGTTACTTTACACATTATTATTGTTTTATAAAACAAATCATTTTATTTTGTTTACGAAAACGGTTATCGATTTTGATTTTAAAAACATTGGTTAACCGACTTAACCTATTTAACTGATTTTTATTATTTTTATATTCTTAAAATCATTATTAATTTATTTTTTTATAATTTTTTGAAATTTTTCAACGGTTCGGTTTTGTAAAAAAGTTCGGTCGGCTCGTTTTGTAAAAAAAAATTGGTTTTTTCGGTTTCGGTTAATTTGGTTCAGTCGGTAACGAATTAACCGAATGCTCACCCCTAGATAATATTATTGTTACATTTTTTATTTAAATTAGCCGGTCATAATAAAAGCTCATAATAAAAAGCTTTTATTACGAAAAATAATGTTTTTTTTTTGAAAAAAAAAACATTATTCATTTTTTAAAAAGAAAAGAATTATTTATTTATTTTATGTTTTCATATGCGAAAATGTACTTTTATTTTTTTAGATTTGGCAATAAAGATTATTTCCTTTGTCAAATGTTTCTCATCGTATTAATGATTTCATAGTATTTTTATTTTCTTATCATTAAATTCAAATAAATTTTCTCTCCAATTAATAATCATTTTGCATATCACAATTCAAACCAAACTAAAACCTCACTCTCCCAGAGTCGCAGATGCAAACCAAATGATTCCCCGCCCTTATCCCGCCGCCGCCGCCGCCGCCGCCTCTCAACCTAACACATTTCAATTCATCAACTTAAACCACACACTCACACAATGCACGCGGTCACCTCACCAAAACTTCCAAGAATTCTGCTTCTCCTCGTCCTTCTCTACCTCCTGTCCCTCGCCTCCTCCTCCGATTTATCTACTGACAGAGCCGCTCTCCTAGCCATCCGTTCCGCCGTCGGTGGCCGCACCCTCTTCTGGAACACCACCTTCAGTACCCCATGCAGCTGGCAAGGTGTTCTTTGCGAAAACAACCGCGTCACCGCCCTCCGCCTCCCTGGTTCATCTCTTTCCGGCGCTCTTCCGTCCAACACTCTGTCCAACTTAACCTTGCTTCACACTCTCAGCCTTCGCCTCAACCACCTAGATGGCCCACTTCCCTCCGACCTCTCCCGACTCTCTGAGATTCGGAATCTTTTTCTTCAGGGAAACCGGTTTTCCGGCGCCGTACCTGATGTTCTTTTCTCTCTTCACTCACTGGTGCGGTTGAATCTTGCCTCGAACAAATTTTCAGGTGAAATTCAATCTGGGTTTAACAATTTGAAGCATTTGCGTTCGCTTTTTTTTGGAAGATAACCAGTTTAGTGGTGTTTTGCCCGACATTGAGCTTCCTGATCTGGAGCAGTTTAATGTTTCTTTTAATAATTTAAATGGGTCAGTGCCGAAAGGGCTTCAGGGAAAGCCAAAGAATGCGTTTTTAGGAACTTTGCTTTGTGGGGAGCCTCTTGATAATGCTTGTGGTGAGAATGATGGTGAAACTTCGGGCGCTTCTCCTCACGGGAAGGCAAATGGGAGTGGAATTTCGGGAAAAAGTGAGGGGAAAAAGTTGTCTGGTGGTGCAATTGCTGGAATTGTGATAGGAACTGTTGTTGGTTTTATTCTGTTTCTGCTTGTTTTATTTGTTTTATGTAGGAAAAGTAGTGGGCAAAAGACCAAGTCTGTGGATTTGGTGGCAATCAAGAATCAAGAAAATGACTCGGGCGAAGAACCAATGGTGGCGGCAGAGAATGGGGTGACGGGCAATGGTTTTTCAGTAGCTGCTGCAGCCGCTGCAGCAATGGGTGCAAACGGAAATGCGAAGTTTGAAAAGGGGGCAAATAGGGCTTCTGCCAAGAAACTGGTATTTTTCGGGAATTATCCAATGGTGTTTGATTTGGAGGAGTTGTTGAGAGCTTCGGCTGAAGTGTTGGGGAAGGGGACATCCGGGACCACGTATAAGGCGGTTTTGGAGGTCGGAACTGTGGTGGCTGTGAAAAGGTTGAAAGATGTCACAATCATGGATGGAGAGTTTAAGGAGAGAATTGGTGGGGTTGGAGCCATGGAGCATGAGAATTTAGTTCCTCTTAGGGCTTACTATCATAGTAGAGAGGAGAAGCTTCTTGTTTATGACTATAAGTCAATGGGAAGCCTTTCTGCACTTCTACACGGTGTGTGCATTTTAGAGTTTTTTGCTTCAGTATTATCTATTGAGATTAAAACCTTAAGTGTTGTTGTTTGCTTCAATATTGATACTGTTATTATTATTATTATCATTATTATTATTATTATTTATTATTATTATTATTAATTTTTTTGCGTTGTTTATTTGGTTTAAGATGCATTTGTGTTGATCTAGCTTCAAATTTTATTATAGGATTGTTAAACTAGAATAGTTTCATTCTTTTTTTTTTATCTGAAACTTATCCTACTTTGTAAGCATCTTGAGAAAACGATTTTGTTCACCTTAAGTAAAACAAAGCACACATAACATTCTCCAATATAAAGTCCCAAAAATCCGAAACACTACCACATATTACCTTAACATTTATGAGACTTTTTCTTCTTTGTTTCAACTTCAAAAAATAGAATCTCATCGAGTATTGCTGTGTAAATATGGTTGTTTCATGCCATATTTGTCCATAATTCTTTTTGTGAATGCATGACGTGTGATCAACGGACTGTTGGTAATTTAAGGCATATAAAATTGTCAAAGGGAGTTTATTTATTTTATTATATTGATGACATTTTGGTTAGAGTTCTTAGTTCTAATCTTTCGAAGTTTATGTTAATTATAAACTCTACTGCTGTAAATTTTGTCAACTTTGTTTTAGGTGAAGTTGGTGAACTTTCCTATTGTTTTAATTACATACAATCTAATTTTCCCGACATTCCCTACATATTTGTATCGGCACCCGACTTTATCCTTGTTGGTATATTTCCATATGCAATGCTATTCATCACGAGTCGTCTTTTTTCCTTCGTCAATTGTAGTTAATTAGTTGCTTACTATATTTCAATCTGATTTGAATGAATCCTATGGCTTTTTTTTTTCCGGAAATGTAGCATTACAGCTATCATTCATTACGTTGGCAGTTCGTGATTTGGTAAACTCCGCCTTATAAGGCCTAGTTTGATCTGTAATATGAACGAAATCGTGTCGCTTGATTATAATTCATTCTAACTTGAGGCATTCTTATTACTATTACCTTCCCTCCTGTTCAGGAAACAAAGGAGTCGGTAGGACACCATTAAACTGGGACACAAGGTCCAGCATCGCCCTTGGAGCGGCTCGTGGAATCAAATACCTTCATTTTCAAGGCCCCAATTTTACCCATGGAAACATTAAATCATCAAACATCCTTCTCACCAAATCTTGCGAAGCACGAGTCTCTGATTTTGGATTGAATCAACTAGTTGGACCGCCGTCCTCACCAATCCCATTCACTGGCTATCGTGCACCGGAAGTGACTGACGCTCGTGGAGTTTCCCAAAAAGCTGACATTTACAGCTTTGGTGTGTTGCTCCTGGAGCTTCTTACGGGGAAAGCACCCACTAATGCTCTCTTGAATGAGGAAGGAGTCGACCTACCAACATGGGTTCAGTCTGTTGTTCAAGATGAGTGGACTTCTGAAGTTTTTGATCTTGAGCTGTTACGATACCAAGATGTCGAGGAGGAAATGGTGCAGCTCTTGCAACTTGGAGTCGACTGCACAGCTCAGTACCCCGAAAATCGCCCCTCCATGTCTGAAGTCGTGAAGCGAATTGAAGAGCTTAGTTTTTCTAGCTAGCTAGACGGTCAAGAACGGTTTGATCATGTATGTGAAACTGATTGACGTAGTGTTTGTCAGCTGAGAGTATGATGTTTTTAAACCAGTTGGATTTGTTTGTTAATTTGTGCTACTTCTTGATCTGAAGAATCAACAGCGCATTTTCTTTACTGATCGCCGGTGTAGGATTCTCTGTTACTTTTTTTGAGCAATCCGATTGTCTTATTTGAGAACCGGTAACTTTTTACTTGAGTGGAAGGTGATCGTTTTTATTTCTCCATTTACTTTTGTTTGGGGTTTATCTTGGGTTCCTAACTGCGTGTGATACGAACAGAAAAAAATTATTTATTGTTCTTGGTGTAATTGATTGTGTTTATATTTGTACCAGATGGTATGTTGGTTTTGTCCTGTTTCATTTGGAAACTGCGAATCTTTGTTCGTTCATTGAAGCTCTTGATCTATCTTGTTCACAAATCAGTTAGATTTGACTCCATTTTTATTGCCATTAGATAATAAAGGGATTTAAGCGAATAACATATCTGAAATCGTTTTAAAATCACGATTGAAATGAAATGTATATTTGTGAATTGCTCTCAAAATGTCATCAATCAGTGCAAACTAAAAAATAAAATTCCAAAGACACGAGCGATCCCGCTCTTGTGTTTGCATTAATCGTATTACAAGTATCCTTAATCTTATCTCGACTATGTGCAAAGGTAAATCTGAATTCTCAAGTCAATTTAAAAAGTGCGATTCAGTGTTACCACGTTTCCCTAATCTCAAATCATTATCTACAAAAATCATAAGAATATAGAGAATACTGAAGTTAATGTAGAGTCGAAAGAAATGGAGGGAGAAAACAATAACGTAATGTACAAAGAATTCCAAAGAAACCATGCAGCCAGCCTTGGAAGCTACGCCACCCATAGCTGCAGCAAATTCATGCTCGATTATGCAGTTAATGGTGGCCTCAACTGTGCTGCATGCGGCTCCCACCGCAAAGTGACCACCTACAGCCACCACATCCAAGTTCTAGATACGGTTGCCGGTGTTGTAGTCTATGGTGGTGCAGCCACCTGAATCGGATCAGTGCCGCAGCAACTGCTGACCACAATGGCGAACTCGCCGGATTCGTCCAACATCAGTAGGAAGAGATTTACAGAAGCACAAAATGGAAAAAAATGCTGGGAATATGCGGAGAATTTGGGGTGGAAATTGCAGAGGAAAGATGATTAAGATGATGAGGCTGAGAGGTTCTGCAGCGGACTTGGGATTAGTAGGAAAGTGTTCAAATTTTGGATGAACAATCACAAGAATCAATCAGTACACTCCCATTTTGCGCCTTCTGCAGGAATTGCTTCTTCCAGTAAAGATGATCAGTAGGTATATGTTTAATTATATATGTACATACAAATTGGGGACAGTTACAATTTTGGTCTCGGAGAGCCAAAGAGATCCGTCGACCCATACAAATACATCATAATCCCTTTAGTTGATTCCTTGCTTCAACCTTCAACTTGAGCTTCATTAATTCGATCTCAAAATCTTAAGTTCAATTTTTTTAGACTGAGTTCAAGCTTGAGCATGATAAATTACGCAAGATGAACATGAACTTCTTGTTTCTCAAATAACAAGACAGCGGTGCAAATTATAAAGAGAGAGACAAAATAAAATATCATCACTCCCATAAACAAGAATCCAGCACTTGATCATAATGCAGCATAAAATATCGTAAAACTAATTGCCATTCCAGTTATATAGATGAGACAAGTGAATCAAATATGAGATGATCACTAAATATTGGCTTGTCACAAAATAAAATTTACATAATATAGTAATGAGTGAAGAAGATGATGTACATGATCTATGCGGAAAGGCTTTCGAAGAAGACCAGTCACGGTGAAATCAAATTCATTCAAAGGAGACCGCCATTAATGTACATATACTTTAGGTTTACGAGCATAGTTCATATGATACTGTTAAAGGGGTCTCTATTGTTCCTGCCGCAGCTTCCTCCACCGCCTCTTCTGATCCTCCTTGTCCCCCTCGCCATCATGCTCATGCTTATTTTCTTGGCCTTCACGCCGCCACAACATCCCAAAGTTGGTTTTAATCCTTAGGTGTGACCAATTATAGCAATTGTATGTATCTAATTAGATCGAGTATATATAGACTCGGAGGTGTGAAATTGGCAAAGGTTATGGACGAAGGTGCAGGCCAATGATATTTAATCATAATTAATGGATTAATTAGTTAAATAAAATAGACTTAGTTGAAAGAAATTTATTAAAATTATATTTAATTAGAAAGAATATATTTAGGGTGAGATATTTTATAGCCGTATCTTCTTATAATTAGCCTATAAAACTATATTATATTTTAAATTATACAATAATTTTTATTATGTACAACCTAAAATACTTCTGATCATATTGAATTAATGGCCCAAATTTATTAATAAATTGTAACTCACATAATAAAATATGATATTGATAAATCTGAATCATTCATTCAATATTTAGAGTATTAATGCAGGTGTGTAATAAATAGAAATGGTACAGCTGGATCATATTTTTTCACATTATTTAGGAATACAATTGCTTGCAAGCTTCACAATCTTGTATAAAGTCAACCCTTCGATACTTCCTCTCGGAAATGGGGAGAGTGACCAACCAAACCACGGCGGCGTCGTCACCTTCTTCACCGATCAAACACTTCAGCCACCCCCATCACCTCCATCCAATCCCATCCAACAGCCCACAAAACTTCATTGCCCTTTGTTCAGCTTGCAAACTTCAATCCAGCGGTGTAATGTACACATGCCCGCCGTGCAACTTCGTTCTCCATCAATCATGCGCGCAGCTCCCGCAGCTCATCACCCACCCCGCCCACGGCGGCTGCAACCTCTCCCTCCTCACTATATCCTCCTATCCCGGAGGTAAATTCAGCTGCAACGCGTGTAGCCGCCATGGAGACGGTTGGAGCTACCACTGCAGCCGCTGTGATTACGATCTTCATGTCCGATGTTCCATTAAGCCACTCAAGATCAGACATCGAGCCCATCCCTGCGATCTGAAGCTCACTTTTCAAAATCCTTATGCTGATTATGATGGATTCTCGTGCGATATTTGTCGTAAGATCGAGGCTAAGCAGTGGCTATACCGATGCGATTCGTGTCAGTTTGATGTTCATATGGATTGTACTGCATCTCAGCCGCAGATTCCGCAACACCAATATTCACTACCGAGTTCAAATACTTCTCATCAACATATTCAACTGATGCACAGTGCCAGTACTGGTGGGATTTCCAGTCACCATGGATTTAACCAGTTTCAGAGACCGGTATATCCGGGTGGATTTAATGGATCTGCTCCGTCAAATCAACACTTGATGCAGAACAATCAGCCGCAGATGGGCGGTGGTTTTGGAAGTAATTTATTGATGACTGCGATGGGGGGAGTGGTGGAAGGGGTGATGCAGCAGGTGGGGCAGACTGCCGTTCAAGAAGTCATCAGCGTATGTGAGGGTGGCGGAGGCGACGCCGGAGCTTCATCCGGCGATGGATTTTCGTATTAATTTCGGATTCTTGTGTTGGTATAATCTGTATTCTGTAATGGTATTGGTCAACTTGCTCGTGTATGGATTATGGAACTGTGTTAAAGGTTTTATTTTAATCTTGTTTTTTTTTCTGGAAACATTAAAAAAGTATGTTTTAAGCATCTGTTTTAAAACCGAAATCAAAATCGAAACTATAGAAGTACTTAAAGCCGAAATCAACACCTATAAACACAAACCCGAAGTACTTAAAACCAAATAATAACCCCATGTAGTCCAAGCGGTCCACGCGGTCCAATCAATCTTTAATAAATTTGCATTCTTAGCCCCTAGAAAATGTTTAAAGAACAAAATATGCCACAATATACTATTCATCATCGTTTTTATCCAAATATTTACCAAACAGAAACATTATATGAACATAAGATCCTTCAGTTTCTGTCATCTCGAGATGATTCCCAAGAGCATACTTTTGCAAATGACTCACGGTTTATATAACGTTCGTCTAATTATAATTCAACCCGATTTGAAGATCATGTTAAAAATAAATAAAAGGCCCAACATGCTTCCGTATTACAATAAAATTTTAGCAAACTGAAATATACCATTTTGACCATAACGGCACCGGGTGAGGTGGGTCGCAACTTCCACCAGTCGAAAACCTACTGCCTCCAGACTGTTTTACGAATGGCTCCTCACCATCCAACATCAGCACACGGGCGAGGTTAGTCTGCCAGTTATCCGACTCCTTCAGAAAACTATGGAGAATTTTCGATGTCCTTAGCTTTCTGAATGAGTGCCCTTATATAGGCATGAATCCAGACTTCAAATGCGGATTCCAAATCTTGATAATTGTTGAGTCCGCCTGTGAGTGCGCCTTAACTTTCACGTGGTCTGGCATCTTCGTCTGATTGTGCCAACTTTTCTCGTGAGTGGTCCATTATTTTTTGTCTGAGTGCGTTGAACAGTATCCGCACTAACTTCTAATGGTCCACCTCTTTTCCTTTATCGGGGAATCTTTACATTAGTGGTTTTTGTGGTCCCCGAGCTTTAGGAAAATGGGCTCTCTTGTCGGCAGGTCTTTTGTCTTTTCCTGCCTCTGATCTGTCGGGTTTGGATCGGAATCCTTTCCCGAATTATGGTTCTTTCTGCTCCGGGCATGCTTGGCAGATATGATCAATCCATCGGCCAATGTGCGCCATGTTGTAGAATTTCCGGTAAGTCTCATTTCCTGCCGGAATCTTGTTCTCCCAAAGAATTCTTCTCTTTGTTTCAAAGAGTTCTTCGGCAAATCTCGTGGAGGTTCCTGTCATAGAATTCAGCAAGAAAGTTCCGTTGGCTGAATTTTGAAAGAACTTGAATATGTATTTGACTTTGTCCATTTCTGTTAGACAAACCCAAAGACCTCATGCTCGTCTGGTTGAAACTTCATCATCTGTGATAGTTCCAGCCCAAACTGGAATTCCCTCTGGTAGCGCCATTTTTATATTTTTCAGGGCGTTTCCATCTGGTCTTCTCAGCTTTATAAAATGAAAAGCTTCAATGAAACCTTTCTTCGCCGGTTCTGGAGCAGCACTGAAAATATACAACTCCAAGATATCGCCTCTGGCCAAATGTGGATTATTGGCCCAAGTCTCGTATACAGCTTCTCTGATCCATTTTGCTAATTTTGAAATTTCAGAGAAGGCTGGTGCCACAGTATAAACCGAAGCCAGAGCTCCAAAATTATACCATTCTTGAACATCGTTTGGATGGCTGTCTGGTTTCATCCAAACTCTCGGATATTTTCGAAGATATCAACTATTGATTTTTCTGGGTTGATACCTCGCCTGGTAATTAGTTTCTCCCAAGTGCGTTGGTAATCCTGCATAGGTGAAGAAACTAAATCATCATTAGTTTGAACCTTAGACTTGCCAGTCATTGGCCTAAGATTCAATTCTCCCGCTTTTACCCCAGAGGTGCTGGGTTGACTTGAAGGTTCAGATTGTGATGACACCTGACCTTCAACATGCGCTTCAGCTTGTACATCCTCAAGGAATGCATCATCTGAAGCACTCGTGACAAGGGTACTTGAATCCCTTGCCTCCGGGTTAGATGAGCCCCGTTCTCTAAACACTTCTTTTTGCACCGTTGAAGGTGTTGCCTGAAGGATAGGCCATTTCAAGACTTCAAACAAACGTTCGTGGTCCCAAAAGCATGCTCGTATATGATCAGTAACAAGTTCCTGATCTGCTCGTTGAAGTCGTCCTGCGACCTCTGCATTGAGACAAAGAGTCCCAAAATCTCGTTCCAGGATCTCCAGGTTTTTCCTGAGATTCCTAACTCGCTTGACGGTATCGCTAGCAATGTGTCCCTCCATCTCGTGTTAAGAAATCTGCAAGAATATTTTTATCAGATTTCACAATGACAATATCATAATCATAATGTTGACACTCAGCTTGCCATCGTAAAAGTCTAGCATTTTTCTGGTTTTGATTCAATTTATTTTTTAGAAAAGACTTAACACTGGTATTATCTATTTTTAAGATAAATTTCTTTGCAAGTAAAAATAATGGCAATTTTTTAAAAGCCTTTCGAACTGCAAAGAACTCCTTCTCGTTGATGTGCCATCTGATAATTTCGTTGTTATCAAATAATCCACTGCAATATCTGCATGACACTTCTCCTTCTGGTGTAACTTTCATGAGGACAGCAGCCCACCAATGATCACTGGCATCTGTGTATAATATCAGTTCATCCTCGTCGTTTGGTATTTCAAGTTTTGGTAGTTGCCTGCAAACCTCCTTCAGCTGTTTAACAGCTTGTCTGTGATCTTCATTCCACTCAAACTTAACATCTTTTTTTAGTAATGGACTGAACACCTTCCAGTGGTTTGCTAGATTGTTGATAAACATTCCAGCAAAATTAACAACTCCTAAAAAACTCTGGAGTTGTTTTAAATCCTTGAGGTCATCCGGATATCCTTGTACTTTTTCAACAATATGATTTTGCAGGATGATTCCAGATTTGTCGATCTCGATTCCAAGGAACTCGATCTGTCTTGTAGCAATTACTGCTTTCTTTTCGGAAAGCACCAATCCTTCCTTGTAACAAACGTCTGAAAAGATTTCCAGATGTTTAAGATGTTCTTTCATGTTTTTTGACGCTATGAGGATGTCGTCAATGTACACGAACATGAAGCTGAAGTAATCCTTGAAAAGATTATCCATCTTCCTCTGATATATCTGTGGAGCATTTGCTAATCCCATTGGCATGACATTCCAGATATAATGTCATTGTGGTGTGGAGAATGCTGTGAACTTTCTACTTGCTTCCTCCATTTTAATCTGGTAGAACCCAGACTTGCAATCGAATTTAGAAAACACTTTGGCATTCTTGATGCTATTTACCAAATGTTCTCTGCTTGGGATAAAATATCCATCGAACTCCAAGATTTCGTTGATCCCTTTATAGTTGATCACCAATCTCGGCTTTCCTCGTTTAATTTCTCCATGATTCCTTACCAGAAATCCTGGGCTGCTGTATGGAGAAATACCTCCTGAGATTAACTTAAGGTCAAGATGCTCCTTAAGTATGATCTGCATATCCTTCCGATCTTCCTGGTTCATGGGGATCGGCATGTAACTCACAAACTCATTTTCTTTTCCAATTTTCACCTTCAAAGTAGCTCTGAGCTCATTTTTGTTCCACCATGCCAGTGGATCCTCGTTGTAGTTCCTACGAATCTTCCTTTTTACATCCTCTAGAGTGATTCGCTCTTCGAGGGTAGATTCAGGTTGTGGAACTTCTTCTCGTAAAGCATTTTTCAGTAGCAACAGGGTTTCTGGAGTTACTCTTTCCTCATCCTGCTCTCTGAAAGACATGATATTAACCCAGTCAAAAGTTTGAGAATCCTTTTCACTAGGACCTTGTTGTCGGAACTGAAGAATTGCCTCTCCAAATTTCCGCTGATCTTTCATCTTTGGGTGTCGAAGTTTTCCTTCATCACCACGCTTGTTGCAAAAACGAATAGGGAATTTTCTGTGAAACGCCTCCCGTAGTCTCTGCACCATAATCTTATTATCACAAAGGGTTGTGAAAATAAGTCTCCTGGTCTCGTTCTCCTGTGTGAACCGCTTGAATGTCTGTAGGAAATTGTTTCCTAACAGCATATCCGCACCTGTATCATGGAAATATATAGGTGGAGTTTTGACTTTGTACCATGGGGTACCGTCTGCTCCTCCGATTATTATTTCCGCTCCCCGGACTCCTTCATTAAGAATAAGGATCCGTTTGGAAAAGTCTCTTCCGCCAATGGCTGGTAATTTCTCACCAACTTCTTTGGGGAAGATTTCTCGCCTGGCAGTGCATATTCCAGCTCCTGAGTCAATGTAGGCTGCAAAATATTCTGCCCGGTACTTCTCATATAACATCCCAACGGAGATGTATATTGAGAATGGACTAGTGGTCATCGAATTCGATATCTCTTTCCATCGACCGTGAATTCCATTCCATCTTGCAATCTTTCCCAAGGTTTATGTTCCAAATTCAATCCCTAGTATAAGCTGTTCTGGGATCCTTCCGGCCATTCCTTCAATTGTGAGATCAATTTCACCAATTTGAAGGTTTCCTTGAAACTTGCCAACTGTAGGTTGTTGCAAATAATATAGGACATCGCAGGGGATGATATTGTTCTTCTCGGTGATGTCGAAAACAATCTGCACCTCTCTCCAGCCTTCTGGGCATTTCAGTTTTCCTATTGTTGTGAATACATTAGGAATTTTCTGAATTCTGCTTAAGGTTGCCTTCTGTTTTTCCCCCGGATAGTTGCTTATTAACCTATCATGTTGGAAAGACATCCTTCTTGGTTCGATCATAAGGCTCCTGCTTCTGTGTAAAACAGGTTGATCTTGTATCCTCGTGTCGATCTCTCCTATTGTCAGAGTATCAATGATGTCCGGCAAAACTGCTTTAGCAAAATCTTCGAAGATTCTGGGGACTTCGATGAATTCCTTTCTCAAGAATACCTCGGAATGATGAGTATTCGAGAGTGCATATGATACCTTGTAGGTGATCGAGTAAGGCATGTTCCCTTCTTTCATCAAATCTTCTCTTTTAAAATCTTGATGAAGAGTGAGAACTTTGTTGAAGTCTCGATCTCCCAAATTGTTTGCAATCCTCGGATAGATGTTGAAGATCATCTTTCTTACATACAGATTTCCTGCAACTGCTCCCAAACAAGAATCTTTGAGGTTCGGGATTCTCTTGTCAAAGATCGCCAGGTTGAGGGGCGAATCAATTCATTCCTTGAAAGTTGCCTTGATGATTACTCTAATAGCTCCAATATGAATCCATGAGCGCGTATTAGCAACTTCTCTTTTGACCTTGTTCTTAATCTCCTGGATTTCTCTGTAGGGGATTAACTGCATCTCAATTTGGTTTCCCGTGAATTCCATTGGGATCGCAAATTCACCTGTTGTTACCCTATGGATAATCTGATGCTTCCTGCTTCGAAGACCGATCATATCCATAGTTTTTTCCATTGCTCCAATTGTAAATCCATCGTACATCTGAAGCTTTGGTTCTTCTTTCATGATCCTCATAAGGGTTTTATGATAAATCGTGGTATGAGAGAAAAACCCCGACGACTCTTCTCTAATCACGTGCTGAAGGAACTCTCATTCACTCTGATTCTGAGCTAGATTCACCTCCATCTTCAGAATAGATCTCTTCTTCGTAGATGCTTTCATCTGAGGGAATATCCTCAAATTGATACACCTGTACCAAATCCTGAAATAGACAGCATCCTCAAATTCCTTGGTATGCTCGAACTGTCTTACTCCTCGGCTTTGGTTTTCCGGACAATCTGTAGAGATATGTCATCTTGCTCCGCATGTCCAGCAGTTACAATCTCTAAAACTCTCATTTGCACGAGTAGGTGTGCGTCTGAAAGTCCTCTTCGTTGGTGCTCTGCTAGAACTAGCTTGATTAGAACCTGTCGACGAGATTCTACTCCTTGTTGGTCCTGATCTTTGCCCCGATCTGTAGCTTCGGGCTTTCTGCTTTGACCAGAACTTCCTAGGTCTCCATGAAGACCTACTTCTTCTTGAACCACCTCTTTGGGCATATGGATGACTTCTGTGCTTCTTCATCTTTCGCCTTTGTGGGTAGTTTTCGATAATTGTAGGGATATCATTTCTCGTACAACAAAGAGGAGCCATTTTGTTGATTCTTCTGAGTTTCTTGAAATTTTTCTGGAGCTTTGCTTGGTAGCACCACTCCGCCAGCTTTATTTTGAGAAATAACATTCTCCTGGACACCGTCTATACTCCTGGATAAGCATTTCTCTCCATGGGCTCGGAATTTTGGCAAAGCACAGCTCTGCTGCATCCTTTTCCGCTATCTTTGACTTCCATCGATACTCTGTAAAGAGTTTGATGTATTCGTCTACATAGCAAATGTCATGTAGTTCCAGGCTAATTTTAGCTTGTCTGTATTTCTTAGCCTTTTCTTACTCCATTCCTTCGAAGTAGCTTATTCCGATGAAACAGATTTTGAAGAATCTCGCCATCTTGTCCATGATCTCTTTCAGGGACTCTCCGGCTAAGTAATGAATCCTTATTTGCTTAAGTCAAGTGTTCCTGCTGCAATTCTCATTGCTGAAGCCCATTCATCAATAAGAATTTATCTGTTTTTGAAATCCAAAATATCCATGTTGAGCATAAGTCCATATGGATGGATTGGATCTAGCTGCGATTTCCCGTAGGGCGTCTGATGAATATCTGGCATTCGGGAACGGTTCCTTGTTCCAACTGGGGGATCCAAAGTTGCTGATGTGAAATCTTCCCTGTGTGGCATACTTTGGTCTCCTTCGGGTGGACTGTGTGACCCGGAGCTCTCTTGTGGTGGAGGTCTTTGTACAAGCTCTCCTGTCTTGATTTCTACGAGATTTAATCCCGCAAATGAATCAGCAAGATCATGAAGATCTTCCAGGTTGATTCTTTCCATTACTTTGTGGGATGTAATGGTTCTCCTCGTAGGACTGCAATCATTTTTTCAGTCTCCGTCAAAGGCCTCCGGACCTCTTCTGTTTTCCCTTTTTGGTGTAAAAGGGGTTCTGTTCCGTAAGATGGTGTCCACCATCCTCCGTTCCTTCTTCCTATCGGACTTGGCCTTGGCTCCAATTCCTTCACTCGGGATTGAACATCTTGAAGGTTTTCAAGAATCTCATTCTGATGTTTAATCATAATCTCCATCTGACTCTGAATCTGATGGATCTGGGCAGGGACATGGTATTGCAGGTAACCATAGCGCTGCACTGTCTTCTGGATTTCTCTAAGATCTTGGGATACCTTAGAAGAATCTGGCTCGATTTCTCGAAAGGTTGGTTCTCTCATCCTAATAATCGGTCCAGACCCTGTTGGATCATTGGTGGCTGGAACCACATCTTCATGTTCAGGATGATCGTCCTCCTGAAGTTCAGCTAACTTGAACTGTAGTTTGAGGTTCACTTGATGGAGCCTCTTAGCCATCCTTTCGAATTTCTTGTAATGGTTTATTTCGGGTGTATCTAATAAACCTGTTCCTCGTAAAAGTTTCCACTTATGGCTGAAACGTTGAGCTTCTGTCATGTGCTTCTGGTTTAGTTTTTCCAATTTCTGGAAATACCACCTGTAAGAATGACACTTCGAACATTCGTTCGGGTCCATAATTTTCTTGAATCGTCTCCTCCGTATAGGTTACAAATTAATATTCAAGATATTATCATAGTATTTCCAGAATAAACCTAGGCTCTGTTACCATTTTGTGCCAAGGATCGCAAAAAACGGGGACTGGTAAAAAGACGATGTTAAAATGTTGCTTTTTTTTTATAAATATAAGGATATAAAAGATAATTAAATATTATATATGAACTTCTTTGTAATTTAAACAAAAGCCTAAAGGATAGAATGCAATATATCAAACTATTGAGGGGTAAAAGAGTCATCATAAAACACCCAATTGATTTGAAAATTTGAAAAGTGGACTTATTTCAATAAAATTAGATTTTGTGTCACCAAAGTTGACTTCCATGTAATTTCCCCTTTTTTTTGGAAACTTCCAGGCCGGAGATAGTTTTTTCGGTCAAGTCCACCAAAATAGTTTGCTTTCAACTAGGTCTATTTTGGGTTCAAAATGACAAAAATATAGGGTACATGTAATTTACATGCACCGCTATAATTACTAAAAAATTATTTTATTTTTAGTAATTTTTTTGTCTTTTATTTATTTGAATTATAAAATATAATAGCTATTTTATGTTTTTTATTTATTTAAATATTATTATTTTTAATTATGAATGAAGCTTGTGATTTTTATTTTAGATTGATAGGTTTTGTTTTTGTATGTGAGAGTATTCTTCAAATACAAAAAAATGGCATAATTTAATATGAGGGGCAATATTGAAATTATGAAAAGGCTTCACCAAGGTGGTTATTCTACTATAATATACTAGCGGCCGACGCACACATATTGCGTGTGTAATGAAATTTTAAATTTATATATTTTATATGTATACTAAATTTTTAGATTTGATTTAAATATGATATTTTATGGGGAAAAGAAAAAACTGTCGTACATATTTTCGGAAGGAAAAAAAACTGGTGAAAAATTGGGAACTAAGTTGGGAAGTTAATAGGTGATCTTCCGATATTATCTCTTATCTCATGACTATTACTAAAGCAAATAAAAGGGTATTTTTGGAATTTCACAATGGTCATATCAAAGTGGTTATTCTAATGTGCTCACACATTATAATATAACTAGCGAACGACGCACATACGTTGCGTGTGTAACGTAATAAATAAATATTTTGTATTGGATTGTGTAATACTTTGCGCATCATATCACAATTTTTAAAACTGATTAATGTTTCTTTTTTTTTAACTGAAGATTTGTTTGGACATATAAGTAATTTGACATTGGTTATTTATGACGTACCAAAGTAGTTATTATAAAGGGTTTACACTTTATAATATAGTATAGATAATAATAATAATAATAATAATATATATGATATATATAGTATAGATAGATAACATGCAATACTTTCTTAGATACTAAGTTTTTTTTTATAAATAATTTGTAGTTGCTAATTTGCTATGGCTTTTTCCATTTAAAATATTCAAAATAAAATATCACCAATGATGATAATAAAAAAGAGTAAAATTTGGAGCCTCCAATGACTTCCCGACTGCATTTATCAATCCCACTGATTGATCAATTGAGTCAATAAATAAGACAATCAGCCTTATTTAATATTGGCATTTAAAATTTTAATTGCCGAATATTAAGATGTATTGGGAAACTAAAATAATTATTTTGGGTACAAACAACAGCAGAACCAAAAGCAGAAATAGAAGCAGAATGAGAACCAAAGCCAAAACCAAAATCAATTCGTGTCCGAAAACATATCCGATAGGTGACAGTTAAAATTTTAAAAATATCCGTGCATCGTAAGTTTTGGTCCAGCATAGCTGACTCCCTCCAGAAAAAGTATTTTTTATCCCTAAAAAATTCATATTTTACCCCCTAAAATCATATTTTCAAAATATTTTTTATGCTCAATTCTTTATATTATTATTTTTGCCCCTACACAAAAATTATAAACTCGCCACTGGTTTTGGTTACACAAACTAAGAAACTGGAACAAGAACCAATATTTATGAAATTTAGTAAATTTTTCGGGTTGCTGGGTACGTCATGTCATTTATTGCGTTGTATCTGAATGGCTTTTATTGGAATATATTAATATTGTGATTAAAAAAATTGCATATCCTTTAAAATAAGTTATCAGTTTTAGCAAAATAAAAGTATGCAATATAATACAAAGGACAAACAAAAAAGAATACGATTCTTAGGGTTGGCATATCAGCAAATAGAATGATCAAAAGTAGTCTATACTTTAATTTTTATAAATAAAGTTAGGGGTTAGAGTTTGATTCTTTTGTTACTCCATTATTTGAATTTACAAAAAAATAATACTCCCTATGTCCATTTTATTATGCTACACAGTTTTCCTATTAATTAAGTAATCGAGCTCGATAAATTAATATTTTTAAAAAAATATATAATATGAATTAGTTATCATTACGATTTGTTCTTTGCTACCTCATAAGTAGTGTCATATGGATAAGTCTAACTTTACATGGGGTATATTCTCATCCAACTTTAGGAATAAGAGTTTTTTGGTACCTAAAAACAAAAGATATAAAACTCAAGCTTGAGTAACTCGAAAATTATTCAAGTCGAGCTCGAGCTATAAATTTATGACTTGATCAAGCTCAAATTCGAATATTATGTTATGTTTTTGTCAAGTCAAACTCAAAGAAGATGCTACCACATTTCAAATTAGCTTGAATTCACCACTAGATGTTATCAAGGGCGGAGCCATGTAAAAAAACTTGGTGTCATCCCTTGCATAATTTTTTTTTAGCCTAAATAAAAAATATTGTATTTTTTAGTTTGACCCCACTAAAATTATATTTTGATCTCATAAAATTTTTTATGTTAACATTTTTTTTATCCCCTGAACAAAATTCTGCATTCGAGCACGGAATCTTATCATGTTTGACGCTTATTGTTCATGACAATAACTTTGGCAAAGCAAAGTTATAAGTCAGTCTCACGGACCGGATTTGGACCAGATCCAACTCGTCTCGGGTTCGAATGGGGTGGAACCGTACCAATTCGGTGTCCGGTTCCGAAATGGATTGGTCCAGTTCTGGTTCCATGGCCCAAGCCATGGAACCAGTCTGATTCGGAACCCCGGATCCAATATTTTGGATTAGTCCGGATTAAACCAGTTTCAACCGAAACTGGTTAGGCGATCGATCGCCAATACACACAATTTTTTTAAAGTTACGATCGTTTGGCGATCGATCGCCAAGAATCTGGCAATCGATCGCCTGGCCTCTTTTTTTATTTATTTTTCTTCAGATTTTGCGTTCAACCCAAATCGTAAAGGAAAATACATAATTTATTGAATATGGAAAACAACGTAAAAGATACAGCATTTGAAATTTATAAAAAAAAAATACATAATTCATCATAATTGTTTAGTATAGTCTTGACCAATTCTTCTTCTTCTTCGGAAATTTTGTTGTCGAACTCGTCGACTCCTCCGTGTCTCTTATTTCTTCTCTCAGCATCGAACCAATCTTTTAGCAGCGTAAGCATGCACAATGATTAACTTCTAAAGCCTCAAATGAGTCTACCACAAGTTGAGAATGCCGACTCCGATGCGACACTGAATGTTTGGACTGCAAATACATCTCTAGCCATTTTGGCTATGACTGGATATTGTCTTGTGTTTGTTTTCCACCACTCTAGTACGTCAAAATTTTCATATGTAATGAACATTTGACCCAGGAATAACAGCAACTCATTCGAAGATGTAGCTGACACTCTGCTTCCTCTCTGCTTCTTTCTTCCAAGGCTCCTCAACATATTAACCCCCCCGCTTCGTGACTGAAGCGTCTTCTTCTCCTCATCCTCATCGTGACGATGAGCTCTGTCCATGTTCACTATGGTACAATCCAAACATATTTTGGAGAGAATGCATGATTGACATATTTTGACCGTCAACAGTGTAGATATACAGTGCACGTGTGGAATTTGTGCCCAATAGTTTTTAAACTTCTCCTCCATACGATAAACGAACAACGACAATTCAATATCATCTCTAAATTCAATAAATTTACAAAACATGTTACATACAAGTGGAAGAAAATAATGAGAAGTAGGATAATAAACATCGGAGAAACGATATGTTGCTTCTTTAAAAGTTGATAACAAAGTAGTTAAATTATTATCAAAATACCAATCCGTATCAGACAATAAATAACTTTTATCACTTTCAGGCATTTGATAAGAGTTATAAAAAGAAGTTGAAGCATATTGATAAGGTAACATCGATTAAAACATTTTTTGCAAAAAATTCCATCGAGTTGCAATGGGCGGTGAAAAAATAGTAACCGAAGGATCTGACTTGCACACGTATGTTTCCAATCACGCTTAATGCGTGATAGTCGTATCCACTGACAACAGTTTTTAAGTTTATCTATGCTACTACATTCAGCATCTTCATAACCATCTTTTATAGCTAAATTAGTTATATGACATGCACATCTAACATGAAAAAAAACATCATTAAGCATTTGTCGTAAATGTAATTTAAGTTCACGCCTTGCCGTCGTATTATTTGAAGCATTGTCAAGTGTAATCGAACAAATTTTATCTGCAATTCAATAAAATCTACAAACATTAACAATAAATTTAGCAATTTGGGAACCAGTATGTGCAGATTTTAATTCATCAAGTGACAAAATTCTTTTTTGCAAACACCAATTATCAACAATCCAATGACAAATAATAAGAAGAAAATAAAGTAGTGCGATATTCGTCCAAATGTAGTTAAACTTAATCTGCAGTTAATAGAAGAAAGATGATCAACTAAAGTTTTACGGTAATCAAGAAACACATCCATAATATTTCTTTTCAAAGTGTGCCTAGAAATATGTCTAAAACATGGTTGGATACCAGAAGAAAATTCAATAAAGCCATATTTTTCAGAAAACAAAAAGGAAGTTCACATCTAACAACAAAACGATTGAATAATCTTTTGTTTTTTTCCGGTGTTAAGATAAAATTAGTGCCGGATTGAGGATTAATTTGAAGTTGGATTGTTTTTCTACCTAATGGTTGTAAGATCATTTTTATCCATGCAATTACAAACCAATTTCAAAAGTGGGGCAAAAGTAAGACTCACTGCCGCATCAATAACTTTTGCAATTACCACATCCAACAATTTCATTCCATCTTTATCCCTACAATTCACTTCAATTTCAATTAATAGGAGACACTTAATACTTTACTATAATTTAATATATTATTTCATTCTAATATTTATAATAATTATATATATAATATTTAATAAACCAATTTGATTTTTTTTAAAAACTAAACTAGCTATAAAAAAGTAAATTACTTGTGGCATCGCGAGTGCAATTGCTAAATTTGCAATCTTGCAAATTAGCAATTATTCCACCCATCCATGCAATTGAGATTGTAATTGCCAACTAGGACTAGCAATTATCCTAGTGGCAATATGCAATCCCATTGTGGATGCTCTAAAGTAACATCATCAAAATTATGTTTTTCAACTTGATGTTTCTTAAAAGTCCTTCTCCGCTTGCGGAATCACCTGTTTAATAATTATACGTGGTTTTCATAATTTACAAATAACAACAGATTCGTTCGTACCTGGTTTTGTCTCGACCTCAAAATGATCCCAAACATTGCTTCGTTTGGGATGGTTACTCGTGCGACTCGAAGCGACATTATTTGCAGATGACCCGCCGGGCGTCGAGTTTTGGGATGCCGTAGGTTCTACACGTGCTCCGCTCAACATCGAAAGGATTATCGAACTCGGCAAAAATATCATAATTTTCTTGGAATATAGGTGGATTTGAGGGACCACCACGACCAGTAGAAGATGATGCCATCGTATTAGTGGAAATATATGTAGATCAACAAAACTAATAATAATATGATATAATGATAATAACAAATTGATAATAATGGTTGGAATAAAATTGTATGGAATATTGAAATTATATGGGAAAATGAGATAATTGAATGAAAGAGTAGGAGTGTGAGATTAAGAGAGTTGGAATTAGACGAAAAACTTGAGAGGGAAAATGAGGTATTTATAGAAAAAATGTTAGTAATTTTTTTTTTAATTTAGCCGTCGGATTGGCGGTTCCGATCCAACGGAACAGCTCCGATCGGGTAGAACCCGGATCGGGTTAATAATTTTTCTTGGATCTATCAGTCTAAGGAGGAGACAATATACCTTGATATTATTGTTCATTTTTTGCTGATAGAAGTATAAAAAGAGTATGAAGTTAGACTTAGTCAATTCACCGATTCGTTTTAAAGGACACTACGGTTGTAAGATGCACAAATAGCTCTATATCCTATGCACCTCCTAGACATGGTTTTCTTCTATATATTACTCATAGGTCTTATTCATCTTACATCTATTCTCCTTACTATTATTATTGGCCTGATGATATGAATTACTCTATTCCAAATCACACGAGCATCCATTTTTATGAAACATCGATTCCGAACCGTAACCGAACGATCTAGTTCTGAACCAGTTCCGATTGGTCCGGCCCAATAAACATGCTGAGTTATAGGCGAAGACACAGTCTATCATCCTTGTTACAATTATAGAACAATTATTATTATTATTTTAAACAAGACCAATTAATTTTACACGACGTTGTTTGATAAAACCGTAATTTATTTTCTTAAAAGAAAAAAAAAATCAATTTCATTTAAAATATATCCAAATTGAAACCGAATAATTAGGACCTAGAATCCAAACCAGACCTCGTTCAAACTACTCAGGAACTGTTAGGACCCGAAAACGAAACCGATGCATCCATGAGAAGGTCAGTGTCAATTCCGCCTTTTATAGAACCAAAACAAATTTTCAATTTCGAACCAAGGTCAGGTCTGGAATCATAAAAAGAAATGAAAATATACTTCTATATTTTAGATTTACACTGTCCAATAAATAATGATAAATATGGGTGAAACAACAGGAGGAATAAACTTTCCTTTCATAGAAACCATAATAAGGTAGGGTGAGCTAGAGATCCAGATAATATTCTTAAAAAACGATTCCCAATCCTTAAAAAAGGAATCACAAAACAAAATATCATGGAAGAAGCCACTCAATGACATGCCCTCTCAAGCACAAGCACTCGCACTCGCACTCGAATCAAAATATAACAACAAAATTTGTAAATGCTACGCTTTTTTTTATTATTCACAGGCCTTCTCCCAATCGTCCACCACATCACCAGAATGGTCGCCACTCTCTCTTTGCAGCATTGAAGCATTCATGACAATAGCCTCTGGTTCAGATTCGGTAGCTGAAGGAAATTCTGTCTGTTTCAACATATGCTCAATTTTAACTGAATCATTAGTTGATTTTGAGGTGCTTCCGGAATCGAGAACGTTCCATCTGTTGCTAGAAGCCGCACTAGGAGCTTCTTTCCCTTTCGAAAAAGGCAACTTGGAATCAGCAATATTTGCAGACCATTCGTCAGCGCCCCAAGAACTCTCATTCCCAGGTTCCTGCAGTACTACCTTCTTCCACGGGTTCCCTTTCAGTACAGTGACGGTACCACCCTCTTTGGCTGCTGTGGCAGATCCCCATGCATTGGCACTGGAAGATATTGGAGGTGCACTGCCGTTTTGAGGAACCACAACAGCACCATAATAAACAGACCCCTGATCCAATCTCCTCATAGCAGTCGCAGCTCGGCCAGGATCACCAAACACGGCCAATGCATTCTTATCATTCAGCCATACTAATTCACATTCCCCTCCGAACCTTAGAACCAAAGCACTAATATCTGCTTCCCTTGGCAAATCAAATAAAGCAACAACAAGCCGGGGATCCATGTCCACCAGAGTGTCAAAAACAGGTGGTTGCATTAGGTTGCTAAGATTGGAACCTTTAACACCAAGTATGCGAGCTGGGGCTTTAGACCTGGGCGTTACATGAACCACAACAAATCTTTTTGGCTCCCAACCAGCGGCATTCACAGATAGCTTCCACCTTTCTGCAATCAGTCTCACAGCATCTCTCTTTTCCTTTGACATTATGCAGAACACATGAACTTTAAGCCCATTGAGCCCCCCTCTGCCCCTTCCAAGGACGAGATATTTGCATCTCTCTTCCACAGAAAAAACCCATTTAGAGTCACGCCTGAGAAGGTCCGAAAGCACTTCAGACACTGATGCATTCTCACCAAAGTGAAGTGCAGTCAAGTTTGAAGAATTAACATCAAAAGCGTCGGCGAGAACCTTTTTACGTTCCATTTTTGCACATTCATCATCACACATAGGCTTCCTCTGACTAAGTGGAATTCTCTCGCCATTGCCTTCTGCAGGTTGGAGAGGAACTGTCAACTTCTGGATTATAGAAGCTTCAAAGACAGTATCAACATTGTATCCAGAACTGCTGCCCCCAGCATCGCAAGGAACTGTTGCAGTAATTCGGCCACAAGAACAAGTAATAGTAACAGAAAACTCGCATCTCACGTCAGGACATGCAGCTGAGGGGTGACAAAGGGCAGTACAAGTATGCCTGCAATCTCTCCTTGGTGCACCACACGTCTGCCCACAAGATACTCGCAAACCAGTAATTGGCCCAGTGAAGGAATCACATGGTGATGGATGACAAGTTCTGGAGCACGCATGTAAGCCACACTGTCTGGTCTTTCCACATAACTTGTTGCATCTAATATCTTTTGATCCACAAGGAATATTCCGGAGAACCACATGTCCGCCGACACACTCCTTTGCGATTGGAACTGAGCAAGGTGGGCAATCCCCGAAATGGCAGCTGTGTGAAGATGGATGGCCACAGGGCTGAGGAACTGAGCAAGGATACTGACATGAAGGATGAGGTGTACCACATGGGAGAGGAGGAGGAATTGAAGTTCTGCCGCAAGCACAAGTCAAGTCAGTAAAAATTGTCTCCAGGCAGGGAGGGCAATGACCACTGTGACAGAGTGACATGCATGAATGCTGCCCACATCTGAGCTTCTTCTCACATGGCATTGAGCACAAATGAGGATCCCAATCAACCATTGGAGAACTGTTCGAATTAGAGAGAGGGCAACACCGCTCACTGCACCTATGTCTTCCACAGTTTTTCTTCAGGCCACAAGGTTTATCGCATGTATAACTGTCAATCCCTGCAACAGTTTTGTAGCACTCGGCAGTCCGAGAAGTTGAACCACAACGACACTTTTGGGAAACCAGCACTGGGCATGGCGGACAAGCCCCATAATGGCATGTATCCTGGCAGTTATGCAATCCACAAGGGAGAATCTTCCCACAAATCTGGGAACAAGTAGGGACCGGATCCAGACAACTTTGCCTCTCCTCTTTTAAAGCAGTCTTACCACAGCAACATGCCTTGATTCTAAAAGGCAGTAACTCACATTCCCCACATAATCCAGGATGGCAAGTTTCGATGCAAACATGATTGCCACAATTGAGTGTCTTCTCACAGGTGAAACCACATGAGAATACACCATCTTCGACCTTGACCTCTCCCTTCACAATCATATCTCCACAGTGAATAACCTCAATCTTTTTCTTGCAAAAACAAGATGCATTAATAAGAACCTGGCAAGGATCACAAGGCCCCACATGACACACCCTTTCACAATGATGTCGCCCGCAATCAAGAAGCTTTCCACATGTTTGTCCACAGGTGAGAACAGACTTCCGATCAGAGCATCTTGTGGTAATCACTTTCTTCCCACAAGGACACCTACGAGGTGGAGCAAAGGCCTTGCAAGGGGGACAAGGACCAGGATGGCATTGTAAAACACAAACATGAGGACAAAGATCCTCTTCACTCATGCCAGTATCAGGAACAACCTTCTTCAATAATTTTCCACATTGCTCTCCACAAGAATGTGGAGTCAAATACAAATCTGAAGGGGGGTCTGGTCTCTTTCCGCAAAAGCAGACATATCGAATCTCCTTAGAAGACACAAGCTGCACAGATTGGCATCCAGGGCAACGCCAATTCAAACCCTGATTCTTTTCAGCCATCAAATCTACAGAAGTAGGTGCCCTAGCCCATTTTTTTATACAGTTCAGGTGAAAAATGGAGTAACAACTGGAGCATGACCATATCGAGGCAGACCTTCCGACCATGTCATAACAAATCATGCATTCAACTGACCCCTTCATAAGATTCTCCTGAATTTCCTGCACGAGTTGGGGAATGTTCATGTCCTTCAATACCCTAACCTTCTCCTTGCCACCATCTATCCCCCGATCCCTCTCCTTCTCTTTGTGTTGATTAATGTACCGATCAGTGTTTCCTCTTGACCCAAAATGGTTCCTATTCCGGTTGTGGACAACAGGTTGAATCAACCTATTGACTGGACCCGCACCAGTACCATTTACATCATCGGTGTGGCTTGAACTATCAACTGTAGCTAATGTACTTACTGTTGTCGTGGTGGCTGAGGAACCTCGCAGGACCCACTCACGACGGAAATGATTGTTTCTAGATCGTTGATTGCTGTTTTCCCTCCTGCTCGTTTGATCAGACAAGCTCATAATTCGATGCAAAGATGCCAAATAGTTGAAATCAAGATCTGCTGACGCCGTACTAATATTTGAGGCTCTAATCAATCTGTAACAGCAATTTAAAAAAAAGGCATGTAAAATCACCAATCCAACCAATCAAGTATCGTGTAAGATTAAAACAGAAACCCTAAATTTTCCAATCTACGAACATGGCACAACTTAATTCTCAGAAAACGTCAAAAGATCACCATAAAAATAGCAATAGCACTAAAAAAAGACAAACAAGATAGAAATGGTGGAAACCTGAAGAGCGCCCCAAAAAACTGGAAATCTCCTGAATCTCCTTTTCTTATCGGAGAGAAGTTATACAAAAAATATACACTGATTATCAAAATGAATTTGGTTTGCTCTGGTGGAAGTGTAGAGAGAGGATCGGAGGATGAGATATTTAAACAACAGGGGAACGTGCCGCTCAAACAATAGCAGGAAAAAGAGCAAGAGAGATGAAGGCGGTGGGTGAGTCGTACTATAAATAAATTATTCATTTCATATATTTTTTATGTAAAATAAAATGTGAATAGTTGAAAAATGACTGTAAATAATACCTAATTACAATTTTTTATATGTTTTTTGGATAATAATACTTTTTTTCTAATTTTTGTTTTCTTTATTTTTCGACAAATGCTTTTTTTAGTTTGTGAAAAAAATAAAATAATCAAGTGTTAAGAAATATAAAATTGTTATTCGTGATAAATGTGTAAAATAAGTTCGATTACTAAAAATGATTGAGAATATATTAACGAGTGGCGTTTTTTAATACATGTAATCTTTTAAAATAAGAAAAATTACAATTGTCTCATTTATAAAAAAAATTTATTATAAATTTTGATATCTAGTTTGAATAAAAAAGGATGAACCGTATGGAATAACTGCACAACATATTATAGGAGCTCAAATATATGAACTGAATAAAGCATCCTCCACATGTTGCGGGTCAATGATTCATTGTGATCGAGCACTCTTGCGCCGAAGATGAGAAGGTATGTCAATGTAATTCACCCGTTAAACTAATAGCCAATGATACGTTTTAGTAATTACAATTATAAGAAAGTAGATTGATATACGTTAAATTAGAAACATATAAAATATTGAAGTAATAAGGATTAATTAAATATATATAATATCAGGAAATAAATATTTTTAAAAAAGTGTGCTACTTATAGTTTGTTAATGATATTAATACGCATATGCCATAAATAATGAAATAATGTAATGTTTATTTATTTATTATAATAAGAAAGAAGAATAGATGTAAATGAATAACGTGTGCGAAATGGTAAAACTTCAATAGTATTAAAATGTTTTAATTATCAAAATTAAATTGATTAAATCTCTTCTAAATCTAATTTATGCCACAATAAACTATTATAAAACCGGAATTTAAATTTTTATAAGTCTAGAGTAGGGCTGCTTCCGAACCGGTCCGGAATCGGTAAGATATCGGTCTGGATCGGTTCTACCGTTCCGAATCCGGTATCTTACCGGTTCCGTACCCAACGGATCTGGTTCCGGGCTGAATCGAAACCGGTCTCTTATTTTTAAAAAAATTAATTATTTTAGTTAGGTAAATATATCCTCGATTTTTTTAAAACAAAAATTTAAAAAATATCGGATCCGGGTTGACCGGAATCGGATCCGACCCGGTTCCTTAACAGATCGGACCGGATTAATCCGTTAACCGGCCCTAGTCTAGAGACTAGCGTTCACTATCATATATCTAATCAGCTAAAATTTTATATAAAAAATTGGAGACAAGATGCTAAATTGGTGAAATGGAACGGTAAGGTTAAAAGCTAGGAAGGACTTGCACCAAAGAAGAGATTGAAGGCATCGTGGCTCTTTGTGATTTTACTGGCTTGGCATCTAATATCAAAGCGGAGCTGCTGCTATTTTGCGAAATCTGGAGCTTTGTCGGCAAAGCCACTGGTTTCCTAGATATCGTTAGCCAAGAATAACATAAACCTTCGAGATCTTTGTAAACTGAATAGAATGGGCAATCCTTACAAAATGTTCGGGCATTCGCGTAGCTATTTTTGTGATATTCATTAGCTTTGTAGCTAAAACTCAATATTTTATGTAGCTAATGTCATTCTTGACTGTATCTTTTTTTTTTTTTCAATGACGGGTAACCCACAATCGTTATCATTTGGATATGCACTGGGTAAGCCCTCGAACTGACTCAATAGCTGCAAATCACGCCAATCAGATAAACCGCACTAGGCAAACCCGATGCGACAAGCTTAACGGAGAAAATGTTGGTAGGAGGAATCGAACTCGTGACCAATGACTTTCATACTCACCTACTACACCAACTCGACCACCACACGAGGGCATTTGGTGACTGCAACTTTGGCTATTAGGGAGGTTGACTTAGTTAGTACCTTTGTATATTTTTATTATTTCAGTAATAGCCCACGTTTAGCTGTTTTTTTTAAAAAAGAAAAGAAAATGTACGTGAAATATAAACGATCACAACAAGTAGCAAATCATATTGGTCCGTATCAACAATACACATTTGCCAACATATGGTTGGTCCTTATATTTCGATCTATATATAGTCTGAATCTAAATAACACAACATATGGTTGATCCTTGATGATGAAAAATACATATACAGATCGGCCGTTTGCAAAGATCTAGATACATAAATATCTATAGATATGTTTTTTGTGTGTGTTTGTATTTGTAAGATTGGATGTATAGAAGTGGGACAACTTGATATAAACTTGATAATACACTGCAAAATAAATCAAATCATTGTACTGATTAGGTAGAAAACGTCGAAGTAATATTCTTTTTCACCTGCTGTACAAAGAGATTCCTCAAAAAATAACTGATGTACTTTAATTTCACATCCAATTTTCTGATATCAAAGTATGATAGAGTGGATATGCGCACAGGTTCACTATCACTAATCAAGGCAGCAGTAATTTCATGCACACTTACTGTCATTAGCTCTCGTTGTCTATATAGTATAGTTCGACGATACATTTAAAGCATAAAGGGGTTGCATTCGATGAATAGCAAAGGTGATAGACACGTTTTGTTCATCCATTCAAATACTAGGGAGATATAGAGGCAACAGTTTGAGTGCTTCAGGCAATATGAAAACAGGGGCAAACTTGGTGCACGAAGTTTTCATGATATGCGGGGTCCGGGAGAGGTCGAGCCCATTCAGCCTAATGTATGCATTCTTTCGCTGCAATGCAAGAGGTTGTTTCCGCGACTCGAACACGTGGCGTCGAGGTCACATGGCAACAACTTGATGCACGTTTTGTAGCTTGATCTCTAACTTGTGCAAGAGGAGTTCATTAGCCGCTGTTAGAGGACAAAAACCTGGGCAGCAGCATCGGTATGATATAGCAGAAATAGAAAAGATTAATGCTATATAATGTCTATGCACCAAAACTTTCAACATATAAAACATATCATTGCAGTTATCAATGAAATGAACTGATGAGGAATAATTTACAATTGAAAAATGACATGCCAAACTGTTACTGTTCCAGATGCAAGCACGTAATGGAGACACAAAACTTGAAACACTTGTAGTCATCAAGAAAACACAAATTTGCTGAAGTCCAAAGAGTCTTACTAGCAAACTACTTTGCTTCAATATACAAGCGAACTCTGTGGAAGTCAGCAGAGCGAAGCAGGTTACTCAGCATCTAGGTGCAAGGAAGAGACAAAATCGAACTTCAAGGAGACATCATAGATGGAACGAAAAAAGCGAGGTTTCTATTTAATAAAAGGTAGCGTAGCGGTTCAAAATGTTGATTGGGGGAGAGATCTATGTGTCATAGGTTCTATTGTTAGGGTACCTTTCATCATAAACATTCTCGTAGGATCGAGTTCTCCTTGTTGATTGTATTCTTCTTATGGCGAGGATCCAGTGGAATTGGTTCGTTCAGTTTCTAAAGTAAGTTCGCCTAGTTTTAGGTTTTAGCACCTTCGTTGTGTAAGCACCTCTATCGGATGCGTAAAAGGCACTCAAAGGAGTATTGGGCAAGAGATTTTGAGCGTCCAGGGACTCGAAGGCACCATTGTGCCAGCAGCCAACTCTGGCGTATCAGCTTAGTTATTCTCATCAAGCCACTTACTTGATTTCTTGCTTCCCAACTGGTAGATGTTTCCTTTCCCCCATATCAATGAAGAAGGGAGACGTAAGTGGATTCTTTCGTGCCATCCATTCCTCTTCTTGTTGATCTTTCAGCTCTTTGATGTAGCTTCCTGCCGTGCGGTCTCCTCACTCGGATTCTTCTTTGGCTATACATAGTGGTGTAAAGAAGAGCACAAAATGCAACACAAGCATAAGAAGTGATCAGATGATACACTTCTCTAACAAAAAGAGGGAAAATCAGCATAAAAACATATTGTTATCCAAATGACATTAAATTCTTCACATATCAGGATAATTAGTTGAACAGTCCAAGTAGAAAGCAAAAGGACAGGGCAGAGAATTAAAGTTAAACCTGAAAAGCACACTCTGAGCCTTGCCGCAACTTATTATCGTGCTTTAGTGACACCATTATTGTTTTGTCACAGTCAATCTGCCAAAAATGAAGCTTGGTGAGGAAACTGTAGTCTGTTCCTGTGAAGAACACTTGCCTCTTATCCTAGCAAGTTGGATGGTTTAAGATCAAGCCATGCACATCCAATGGACAAAATTGAACATGCTGCATTATAAAAGGATTGAGTTGGTTACTGTTGAGAATGATTAGCTGATTTTCTGAAACAGAGAGAAAGCAACTTGATCCATTCTCTTTTCTTCTCCAAGAAACACACATTACTGAGTGTGCTTTGTATCAAGAAAAGGAGTGCTGCGCATCTCGAATTCCTGCTGTTATTTAGTTGAGGGAATTGGCTTGTAACATGTGAAAGTTTGTACATACTTGTTCAATCATAGTGGATTCGGTTAAGGATTCAATACCCAACCTTGGTTGTAGGATTATTTAAAATCCGAATCAAGTATATCGTGCGTTCTTAGCGTTCTTATTTTTTACATGATTGTTTGATTCTTGATACATTTTGGTTCATTTCTGTGCATGATTCTTAACAGTTCCAGGCCAACAAATGTGGAAAAAGCAAATGTCCAACAGCAATAAAGAATTATTTTCTCTGATAGCGCAATCATACTAATATTATTTACACTATATATATATATACCAATTATTTAGTGAGATACTTTTATAGTAAATGTTTTTTATTCTTGAACGAATCTAATAAATTTTATAAAATATTATAAATGGAAATTCAAATACTAATTTTGATAAGAGAAAAAAATTGTTTAATATAATTATATTTTACGTAAATTTCATTATATATAAAATAGTATAATACATTAAATTGAAGATATTGATGCCATTTATATTACTAAAGTTGGTGGTGTGCCAAGACCTCCAATATTAGTTTTAGTAAATGTTCATATTAAATCACAAAAATCCATGATTCTTACAATACAAGAGATTTTTATCGATATGTCAAGATTTCAAGTATTTTATTTCAAAATAAACAGTAAAATCTCATAACTCTCAGAAATCAATAATAAGAAGCAAAAAACATAAAAAAAATTAAAAAAATTAAAAAGAAAAAAGAAAAGAAAATGCTTTTAAATATACATTTATTTTATATAAAATATTGTAGACACTGCCCGCTGCCCGTTGCCCGCTGACTAAAAAAGTTTAGTATTCTAATAATATAAAGCGGCCCTTGCGCGCAAAGGAAGGACCAATCGACTATTTCCCATTGAAAAAGCATCCATTTCCGACCAATTCCCAATTTCCTCGGACCTTCATATTTTAACCTTTCAGCAATTCTTGCAAATTCATATTCAACATACAAAAAATTCGTTCTTTCTTCTTCCCACAATCACAAACGAACTAAAGCAAATCGTTTCAAGAAAAGATTCCAGAAATGGGCTTCCCTGAAAAATCATCGACGCGATCTTTGATCCCAGGTTTCCTTTACACTTCTTCGATTACATCGAAAAGATTTGTGAATTCTGAGCAGAATCTGGTGCTGGCGAGTGTGAGAAATTCATCTGGGCCATCTGATTCGGCTGCAGCGCCGCCAATGTCTGGGATCAAGCAGAATTTTGTGATTCCGGCGCCGAAGGAGAGCAGGATAGAGATGTTCTCACCGGCCTATTACGCAGCTTGCACAACTGGAGGAATTTTGAGCTGTGGCCTTACTCACACGGCTGTCACCCCTCTTGATCTTGTCAAGTGCAATATGCAGGTTAAATCATGTCCATAAATATATATATATAAGGAATTCCTTGATCCGCAGCAAATCTTTCATGGTTTAGTTCTGAAAATGAGGTTATTTATTTGTGCTTTTATCGATAACTTGATGTAATCATTATTTTATATGATTGTAAGTCGAATTTGAGATTTTTATATGTTTGAATGTGATATGAGAAGAGTAAAATTAGTTTTTTTTTTTTTAATATTTGTGTTGATTTCATCATTTACTGGAACTTTACATGTTATATAGGACGCAAATAGAGGGGGAAATGAAAGAGAAAAGAAAATCATTAACTTAATCAAATAGATCAAGGGATATTTGGCTGAACAACATTTAATATGCTAATATAGCAAATGTGATTTTTTAGAGCCTGTAGCTGCCTGTGAGACGCGTTAATTTTAGTTTTTGATATTTGGGTGATTGTACGATTTAAGGCTCTCACTTTTCGGATTTAAAACAGGATGCTTTCTTTCAATCTGAAGATTAGATCTTCATTTGCCTATGTAAAATACAATCCAATATTTTCGAATTTGGACAACACACTGATCTAAATGACAATGTTCTGATTTGAAATTCAGAAGATAATATTTCGTTAGATATATTATAATAAATTTGAACATGCAAAGTTTTCTTTGGTAAGGGAACTTATAGTCTACTACTACTTTTTTTAAAAACAATTGGAGCCTACGTTCATACATAGATTTCTATTTTGTGACTTGAATGATGATCCTTTCTTATATATGCGCAAATGTCTCCTTTTGCTTCTCAGATTGATCCTACCAGGTACAAAAGCATTTCCTCCGGTTTTGGAATTCTGCTGAGGGAGCAAGGAATCAGGGGTTTTTTCAAGGGTTGGGCACCAACCCTGCTCGGGTACAGCGCCCAGGGAGCATGCAAGTTCGGTTTCTATGAATTTTTCAAGAAGTATTACTCAGATAAAGCTGGTCCCGAATACGCTGCCAAGTACAAGACCTTGATCTACCTTGCGGGAGCTGCATCTGCTGAAGTAATTGCTGATATTGCTCTCTGTCCTTTCGAGGCCGTAAAAGTTCGAGTTCAAACTCAACCTGGATTTGCTAGAGGTTTATCTGATGGATTTCCCAAGTTTATCAAAGCTGAAGGAGCTTTAGGGTATGCATGAACTCAATCTTCTTTCGTAATATTTTTCTTCTTTCAACGATTTTTTCTATGCTATAAGTGGAGTGTTTCTCCCCATAATATGTGGCCAAATTTTATCCTTGGAATCCCGACATATGAGAATTTCAACTCAAATGTGAGGGACCCACATCTTCTAATAGTGAGATGTGTTGGAACATGGAGAAAATTACTCCAGATGAAGCATCGACTAACTTATGTTTTGAGCAGAAGCAGCATTTGTAATGTTTACGTCCCGCTTTCAATCTCGATCTACAACCTGCAATCAAGAAACAAAACCAAATCAAAGTATACAATTCCAATATATAAAACATAAACTGGAATGCAAACAAGATTAAGGATTAGGGCTCAGGTCGAGCTGGGTATCCAATCCACGTCGTCACCGGGGAACCAAGGTATCGTATCCAATAGATGGAGACACACACTGCCCGTGACCGCTGCCCGAAATACACGGCCGAGCACTGCCCGAAGTTCTCACTGCCCGAGCGCTGCCCAAACACAGCCAACGCACAGCCGCTGCAACAGCACCAAAGCACAAAGCTTTCTCACGGCAAGTAACGGAAACCACCTCACGGCCGGAGCACAAAGCCACCGCCGGAACAGAAAACGAAGGGGAAAGGGGTAGGCGAAAATCCACAGAGTATTTTCGGGTTTCAGGGTTGTCAAACTCATCATAAACCATACCATACATAAAGGCAAGAGGGAGATGAAGAGATGGGTGCAATTTCCGAAGGGACGGACCAGCTGAAGAGGCGAGCAGGAACATTCTGGAGCTAGGGCACCGAAGATGATGGCTGCAAAGGGGAAGGAGGCTGGTTAGGGAATGGGGCTCGGTTATGGGGGGGTAAAAAAGGAGAAGGGCCAAAGCCCAACAGACATGTGGTGTGGTAATGGGCCATAAAACCCAACAAATCTCCACCTTGGCACAATACCGGCTCCACCTCGACGTAAGGATAACCCAATAGATGACTCATCATCGCCCAAAGGGTCCCCACAACACACAAAGCATTGTGTGGACCAAGTTCTTGTCATAGCACACAGCACAGACAGAGAACACAGACAATAACCAACACAAAGAGGTTAAAGTCAATAACCAGGGTAACAATCATATAACACGCACACAGCAGTTATACAAAACAAAAAAAGTTAACACCTAGCAATCAATCACCTGTATCAAAATTTAAAATTTTAAGACATGATTGTAATTTAGAAACAGGTAAACACTTAGTTCCCATATCAGCAGGATTATATTCAGAGTGAATCTTTTCAAGATTAACTAATCCTTTAGCCACTACATCCCTAATGTAATGAAATCTAACATCAATATGCTTAGTGCGGTCATGAAAAACAGGATTATTACACAATTGAATACCAGACTGAGAGTCAGAAAATACCTCTACCTTACCTTCAAGCAAGCTAAGTTCGGAAATCAAACCTTTCAGCCAGACAGCTTCCTTCAAAGCTTCTGTCACAGCAACATACTCAGACTCCGTTGTCGACAAGGCAACGATATGTTGTAGCTGCGATTTCCAACTTATACATGATCCACAAAGTAAACACATAAGAAGTAGTAGATTTTCTATTGTCTTTATCATTCGCATAATTATAATCCACATAACCATTCAACTTAACACCATCAGCATATTTAGAAAAACATAAGCCATAATGCATAGAGTTTTTCAAATAACGCAACAACCACTTAACAGCATTCCAATGTACCATACCAGGATTAGACATATATCTACTTAAGCAACTAACAGCATAAGCAATGTCAGGTCTAGTGCTAACCATCAAATACATTATAGACCCAATAGCATTTGAATACGGTACATTTTTCATGACATCAAAGTCAGCATCAGTTTTGGGACTTTGATCTTTACTTAGCACAAAATGAGCAGCTAAGGGTACGTTAACAGGTTTTGCATCAAACATGGAAAATTTCTTTAAAATTTTCTCTACATAAGAAGTTTGCTTCAACCAGAGAGTAGATACCTTCCTATCTCTAACAATGTCCATGCCTAGGATTCTACTAGCATCTCCTAAGAACTTCATATCAAATTTATCATTTAGACAGTTCTTAATATGCTCTATGGATTTCAGACAAGGACTAGCAATCAACATGTCATCCACATAAATCAACAAGAAAACAGGCACTGGCATTTTATCCTTAAAATACAAGCAATGATCAAAAGAGCTTCTTTTAAATTTTAAGGTAAGATGCATTCATCGAACTTCTTATTACATTGCCTAGGTGACTGCTTTAGGCCATACAAAGATTTATTAAGCAAACAAACATGATTAGGGTTCTTTGAGTCAACAAAACCATCAGGTTGTTTCATGAAAATCTTTTCATCTAAGTCACCATGCAAAAAAGCGGTTTTAACATCCATCTGTTTAAGTTCCCAATCAAAGTGAGCAACAAGTGATAACAAAATTCTCACAGTAGTAAACTTAACAACAGGGGCAAAGATTTCGGTATAGTCAATACCCTCTCTTTGTGTAAAACCTTTTGCAACTAGCCTAGCTTTATATCTAACAGAATCAACTTCATTCTTTACCTTAAATAACCATTTGCAATCTACCAAAGAGCAATTAACAGGTTTAGGTACAAGAGTCCACGTATGATTCACAACTAAAGAATGCATCTCATCTTTCATAGCACTAAGCCAATGCACAGCATTTTTAGATTTCAAAGCTTCATTATAGGTCTTAGGCTCACAATTATCTATAGACTCAAACATATTGAAAACATGCGATGTGAGGTGAAAATCATTAAACCTAGCAGGTTGTTTCACATTTCTCCTAACTCTATCCCTAGTCAACATATAATCATGCAGATCTTCATGTTCATCAGCAACCAATTCATTATGCACATGTTCGTCAACATTTTCATGCAAATCAGGTTCATTAACAGGCAAGTTCTCATGATTCATATTAGGGAGCACATCGTTTTCAATGACAGGGGTAACAATAGGCAAAGACTCCACCTTGCTCGGTGTAGACTCAGACACACAGTCAGGTTCAGGCAAAGATGGAAGCAAGCAAGGCATTTCAGATTCATTAAAAATGACATCCCTTCTTATAATAGTTTTAAAACCAGGTTCACATCTTAACCACAGCCTATATCCTTTTACACCCTCAGGATAACCAAGAAAGACGCACTTAACTGACCTAGGTTCAAGTTTGTCTCCTTTCCTATGCACAAATGCAGAACAACCAAACACTTTCAGATTTGAAAAATCTAATTGCTTACCAGAAAAAACACTTTCAGGACACTTACCATTTAAAGGCACGGAAGGGGATCTATTTATCAAATAAGAAGCTGTAACGACAGCTTCGCCCCAGAACTTCTTTGAGAGTCCAGAAGATGCAAGCATACTTCTAACTCTCTCGAGTAAAGTTCTATTCATTCTCTCAGCAACACCATTTTGCTGGGGAGTATAGGGCACAGTCTTGTGTCTCAGAATCCCAGATTCACAGCACAAGTCATCAAGCAAGATATTGCAAAATTCCATTCCATTATCAGTCCTAAGTCGTTTAATCTTTTTTCCAGTTTGGTTTTCAATTAAAATCTTCCAGTTTTTAAACTTATCAAAAACATCAGATTTATTTTTCATTAGAAAAATCCACACTTTTCTAGAGTAGTCATCAATGATAGACAAAAAATACCTATTACCACCTTGAGTTGGGACAGGTGAAGGTCCCCAAACATCAGTATGCAGGTATTCAAGTATATCAGAACACTTAGTCACATTAGGGGAAGGGAAGATAGGGAATTTAACTCTTTGTTGTTTGCCTAACACACAGGAATCACAAAAAGTCATACAAGACAATTTATCCTTACCAAAACAACCATCCTTGTGTAAAATCTCTAATCCTTTAGCACTCATGTGACCTAACCTTTTATGCCATAAATCAGTTAAATCATCTGACACAGAATTAGCACAGATTTTATCACAGACAGTTTTGCAAACATATAAATTCCTCCTATTCTCAGCCTTAAATGCTACCAAAGACCCCCGCATAATTTTCATGCAACCATTTCCCCATTTACCCTCATAACCATCAGACTCTAAAGCTGCACAGGACATCAAGTTATTGCACAAAGCAGGAACATGCCTAACATCTTTCAAAGTCACAGAATAACCAGATTCAAATTTCAGACAGACATCACCAATACCAGAAACTTTACACAATTTCTCATTGGCCATAGAAACAGAAGCATGCTCAATTTCTCTGTAGCTAGAAAACAAATTTTTAAGTGGTGTCATGTGATAAGTGCAACCTGAATCTACAAGCCATTCATTTTCACACATAGGTAATGAAAGCACAGAGTTCACAGAATCACATAATTCAGTCACCATAAAAATATCCCCCATGTTTTCCCCAGAGGTAGAAGCAATGTTCGCTTGTTCACTATTCTGATTTCCAATTTTATTCTGCTTCTTCTTTTTAGGGCAATCTTTTATGAAATGATTAGGATCCCCACAATTGTAACATTTTCTCTTACTAGACCTAGATTTCGATCTAGCCTTACTCTTTCCTCTTTTATCACCCTTTTGATATTGGTTATTGTTATTATGCCTATGTTGTGATCTACCACGAACATGCATAACTTCACCAGAGGAATGTCTATTACCTTTGTTAACTTTTAAATCTAATTCCTTGCTTTTCAAGCCGTTCATTACAGTATCCAATGTAATAGAATCTCTACCGTACTTAATGGCGGATTTTACATCACTATAATTTTCAGGAATAGCATTTAGAAGGACAATAGGTGAATAGTCGTCTATGTTCTTATCTCCTGTCAACTTAATATCTTGAATTAACTTAGTAAACACATCTAAGTTCTCATCTACATCTTTGTTCAAGTCTAGCTTGAATCTGAAAAATTTTTCCAACAAGAAAAGTTTACTAGGCAAAGATTTCTCAGTAAACATCTCTTCTAATTTTTCCCAAAGTTCTTTAGCAGATGAAAGTTTACCACACTTCCTGAGCACAGAGTCAGACAAGTTCAAGATAATAGAAGAATAAGCATATTCGTCATCTTCAAGTTTCTTAACAGTAGTAATATTCTCAGCCCAGTTACCATCAATAGCTTTAAATACCTTTTGTTGTATTAAAATTCCTTTCATCTTTTGTTGGCATATAGAAAAATCAGATTTTCCATTAAACGGTTCAAGGTTATATCCAGAAATTGAAGCCATCACAAATACGCAGAGAGGCACACACAATTTCTATAACCACACAACAGAAGCAAGGACCACAAAGGCACACAAAACACAATGAAAGAATTAAACAAGCTATGGGAAAGAAAAAACGCTATCACCCACAAGATCACAATACACTCAACGGTGTACGAGCATGGGGCTTCAGATAGGATTTTTTTCTTACGGGTAAAGGGACACAATTACACCTAGAAACACGATAGTAAAATGATTAAGGGTTGAAAAAATCACTTACAACCCAGAGACAAAGCTCTGGGGTGACGAAAACCACGCTGCCCGAAGCACCGAAGCGCCTGCCCGGAATCTGCCCGAGATTCCAGTGGCTGCCCGAGCACTCCTGCCCGCTGCCCGAAGCCAACAGCTGCTGCCCGAGGCCCTGCCAAGCTCTGCCCGAAACCACCGAGCACTCCAGTCGTTGCCCGAGGTCTGCCCGAAGCCTACAGCTCCTGCCCGACGTCCTCTGCCGCTGCCCGAAGTCCTCTGCCGCTGCCCGAAGCCTTCTGCCCACTGCCCGAAGACTTCTGCCCACTGCCCGAAGACTTCTGCCGCTGCCCAACGTCTGCCCGAACACTCCACCAGGCACGGAACGCTCTGATACAACTGTAATGTTTACGTCCCGCTTTCAATCTCGATCTACAACCTGCAATCAAGAAACAAAACCAAATCAAAGTATACAATTCCAATATATAAAACATAAACTGGAATGCAAACAAGATTAAGGATTAGGGCTCAGGTCGAGCTGGGTATCCAATCCACGTCGTCACCGGGGAACCAAGGTATCGTATCCAACAGATGGAGACACACACTGCCCGTGACCGCTGCCCGAAATACACGGCCGAGCACTGCCCGAAGTTCTCACTGCCCGAGCGCTGCCCAAACACAGCCAACGCACAGCCGCTGCAACAGCACCAAAGCACAAAGCTTTCTCACGGCAAGTAACGGAAACCACCTCACGGCCGGAGCACAAAGCCACCGCCGGAACAGAAAACGAAGGGGAAAGGGGTAGGCGAAAATCCACAGAGTATTTTCGGGTTTCAGGGTTGTCAAACTCATCATAAACCATACCATACATAAAGGCAAGAGGGAGATGAAGAGATGGGTGCAATTTCCGAAGGGACGGACCAGCTGAAGAGGCGAGCAGGAACATTCTGGAGCTAGGGCACCGAAGATGATGGCTGCAAAGGGGAAGGAGGCTGGTTAGGGAATGGGGCTCGGTTATGGGGGGGTAAAAAAGGAGAAGGGCCAAAGCCCAACAGACATGTGGTGTGGTAATGGGCCATAAAACCCAACAGCATTAACTTTTTAGTACGGGGAAAAGTAACCTTTTTATTTCTTAAAATATTTGAAACATAAGCCGTAAAAGCTATATTTATAGGCTTCCTGATTTTAAATGTTTAAGTGCAACCAAAACTAACTTTTCTCAAGAAAGTCATTTTATAATACAGTTTCTCCAACCCAATATACTCGATTAAACGAGTCCATTATGACGATTGGTTCTCTTTTCTACAGGCTCTACAAAGGAATCGTTCCACTTTGGGGACGACAGATTCCATGTAAGCTCAATTAACCTCACCATTTAGAGTATTTTGGGGAAAAAAAACACTTCATTGTCTGAGTAATTTGATTTAATAATGATCACGGTGGGATTAATATTGTAGATACAATGATGAAATTTTCTACATTTGAGAATATTGTGGAGGCTATTTACAAGTACTCCATTCCAACTCCAAAGGATCAGTGCAGCAAAAGCCTGCAACTTGGTGTTAGTTTCGCTGGTGGATACCTGGCCGGAGTACTCTGTGCTGTTGTTTCGCACCCTGCTGATAATCTAGTGTCTTTCCTCAACAATGCCAAAGGTGCAACAGTGGGTGATGTAAGTATCGATAATGACTTTAAAACTTTAAAATTACGTGTTAGCTACAGCTAAATTTCATTGTAATGTATTTCTCGTCTCCCAGGCCGTGAATAAGCTCGGTTTATTGGGTCTATGCACACGTGGCCTCCCTCTACGTATTGTCATGGTCGGCACTCTCACCGGAGCTCAATGGGGCATTTACGATGCATTCAAAGTTTTTGTTGGGCTGTAAGTTTATGCCTATTGATGTTACTTCTTTTATTTCACTAATCCGCGATTGGCATATGTGGAAAAGGTGGAGCTACAGCAAATGTAACAGAAGATTAGCTCTGATATATTTCTTGGCTTAATTTTTAGTCGTGGAATCTTTTGTTCTTGCAGGCCTACTACTGGTGGTGGAAGTCCTGCTCCTGCACACAGTGATGAAAGCAACAAAATGTTTGCGACTGCAGAGTAGCAGATGGGTTTGAATTATGTACTATTTTTACGAAGTAGTTTCTGGTCGAATCTTATAGGAAATTTTTGCAGATATTGTTGATTCATTTTGATTATTATAATAATTGTATCGAGCGTGGGCGACTCGAACTTTACCCTTTTCAGATTGTGGTGATTATTAAAGTGTGAATGTTGGTTAATAAAACAATACATGCTCTATCAGATGCAAATCTTTGTTTACTTGCACTTGCAGGATAGGTGCAGAAGATTTTAGCAGATAACACAAGTGCAGAGACATAGATAAACATATCGTAACTCCTGAAACATAAAGGTTATATTTGTTTGTTGAAATATTTGCACAACAAAGGTTTCTCTCTCTAGCTTTTCTCATGAGAGTCTTCCCGCTGTGGATCGTCTACCTCGTGCAATTTCTTGGATTTGGCCCCGTCGGCCTCCTATGGTGTTTTAGTTTCATCTCTCAACTCTTATCTTGCTCCTAGTTTTACTCTCCGTCCTCCAACTTTGGCTCCCATTTTTGGGGTTTTCTTTCTGCTTTATTTGCAGTATCTCTCTACTCTTATTATGGCTCCGTTGGGTCTACTGCGTTGTGTCTCAAAAATTGCCTCAGGGATGGCCTGTTCGGGGAGTCTCGAGCATTTTGTTGCTTACTTTTGGATCGTTGTAAGCTCCCCTTTTGTTCTATCTATAACTATTTTCTCTACTACTATTTTTTGATCTATCGCCCACTGGGTTGACGACATGGGGGGAACCTTATCCCCGATTATGTGCCCTTTCGCGACATTTATGCTTCTTGTGTTTTTTTGTTATTTTCTTTTGTTTGGGTGCCTATTTGTATTATATTGTATATGGAGCCTATGTTTTCCTGATTTTTTTGTGAGCTGATCTTGTTTGGTCTTTTCTCACTCACTGAAAGATACTGATCTATGGCCTCTCGTGGAGTTCCCATATACTATTTTACCTTTTTGGTGGTGGTTATTTGGTTTATGTTTCACTGCCGAGGATATGTTTGACCATTACTATTGGTTCTTTTCGGCTGGTCTTCTGACACTGGTTTTTCAGTGTGGGATTTGGATTCGAGGGTATGCGCGTTTGTCGTCTTTTATCAGATTTTGTCTCACGTTTATCCATCGTTGTACCTTCAGTTATGGAAGTTAAGTTCATTTAACCGACGTCCTCCTCCATCATATGGTTTGACGGGACCTGAATTGATTCTAGTACTCTATGCAACTCCTGGTCAAGCATGTCTACTTTTGCTATGAATGATTTTACCTAGTCATTATCTGGTATTGCTAGTGTATTTGCTACTATTTTGTTGCTTTCGTCGTATTTGATGGTTCGACTGGATATTTTGTTGTCATGTTGCCATTCTAATATAATTCATATTTCATGTTCAAAAAAAATTTAGTTGCACAACAGTAAATAAACTTGAATTACATAAAACACGAGATTTACACTAATGCAGATGTATAAGCATTTATTTAAAATTAAGGCTTGCCAGGTTGGGGGAGCAAAATGAAATTCACCGCAAAAAGTAAGCTATCAGATCCCGCTGGTGTACTGACCTGGGGTTTATTGTTAGAAAAATATAACATTTAAAAATTAATTGAATAGTATTGCATGTATAATATATTTCTTGGGCTTTGCCTAGCACACTTATACTGTATGAGAGAAGGCCATGCGGCCAAAGCTAGCATAAGCCATCTGGCGACACAGCTATGGTTGCAGAGATTGCTTCAGCACCGGTTTGTTCGAAATTGATGCACTTCTGTTCAGCCGTCTAGTACCTCCAAACTGCTTTCCACTCATGCGGCTGCTGATAATCTGAACCTGAGCCGGTTGCACAGATTTTCAAGAATGGCTCAAGAAAGAATTTACAGGTCCCTTAATGGACGAACACAAATGGGAGGTCTCGCCAAGCTCAAATTACTTCTGTTGTGTTTTAACAAATCATTTTTGAAGTCTATCCTCAATGGGGTATACCGTATCAAAGATGACTCTAGCAAATACATGCCGAACTTCTTTCAGACTTCCTAATGCTAGTTCCTCGTAGTCAATCTTACCACCATGTTTTGACACAAATCGTTTCTCCCTCCCACCGTTGATGCATTCAAAAATCTTGCAAACCCTTAGATGCAATGTCTGTGGGAAGAATACCTACAGAAGAAAGAAATGGTAATGAGGAATTTCATCGTGTTCCAGAATGCACAAAAATGAAAAACCAAGTCAAAGCAAACAAGTCTTGAATGAATGAAAGGTGCAACAGATCTATATGACCAACTAAATAGTCCAGCGTCTTTGGTTTGTTTTCCAGGGCATAGCTTCAAGGTTCGAGTCATGCCATATGTGAATGGTCGCAAATGAGAAAAAGGGGGAAGAACCATAACAGAGCAATTAGTATATTTATTTGAATTGTGAAAATTGGAATTAGTGTCTTCCCTATGTAACACATCATCTACATACTTCAATTTGAACCGGATAAAATGATCAACATAAAAGTTGCGAAAAGAATAATTAGAGACTTCCGCTGCTTTGCAAAAGCAAACAAAGAAAGAAATATGCGTTGAGATTAAGGGGCCAAACGCATATAAAATGCTTACAGGATCCGAGAATGGAGCTTTGGGATATTTAGCCATAGCCTGGGAGACAAAATACTCATCAGTCATACTGGTGAGAGCACCTCTTACAGAACCCGCCAAACTCATAACGCCATCTAGTAGTGCCTCAAAATCCAGGTATCTAGGTTCCAATAGTTCATGAAAGCTTGTATCATGTTGTTTAGAGATACGTCTGGCTATACTTACAGCTTCCAACAAATCTCCACCATTGTGGACAGCAAGGCAAAATGCAGCAACAGCTAGAGGATCCCTAGGCTGATCTGACAAAGCTTTATGAAATGCCAAGATTGCAAACCTGGAACTCCCAGAATTCTGATGATCTAATTATTTAAACATTTCGACGCAGCTCAAATTTTCATATTAACTACACAAGCAGAAATCTTTTAATGAGATTCTTACCATAAGCTATTGTGGCATGGCCTGTCAGGTGCCAGAAGTTTATCAAGGTTAGAGCATAAAGACTGCAAATCAAACAATTTGTGAGTTTGCTGTCTGGAACTCATTTAAACTCCCTGTATAAACTATATACGCACATACAGGCTCATATAGTTCTATACAAACACAACCAGTCTATATGAACATTTCACCACCTCATGTTTGTATAGACAAATATCAGAATCTAAGTGACTCATTTTACAAGACAACTAAGGCACTGGAACAATTACCAAAATCATGTTATACCGCTTGTCACGTCTCCGGAAACCATGGCTTACAAAATATGCTGCCTGCAAAACAAGCCTACATATTCACGATTTGGATGGACATAAATCTGTAGGCTTATGGGCAAAAATCAAAATGAAGCTACTCGAGCGATAGCTTTCCAAAACCTAGTGCTTTTGATGTATACTGTAATACCTGAATAGGTAACATTATTTCTAGAAGACCAAGTTTCCACAATAATCTCAAAGAGGCTTCTGCAGAACCATATGCCATCATGTAATTGACTTCCATAAGAAGCCTTCCCTGCGTGCATAATCAACCAAAGAAGTAGTAAGTAGCAGAATACAGCATAGCAGTTAGAAAGAAACATAAACAAAAGGAGAAAAGCCTTCTCAGTAGTCGTTACCCTATCCAGCCGTAGAACTGAAGTAGATAATCTTTTTATAGCAAGAGTCATCTCTCTTGAAAATCGAAAACCCAATCTTGCAGCAATTCGAACAGCACGAAGAATACGAGCTGCGGGATGACAAGACAATTTAATGACAATAAATAAGGAAGAGAATAATGAAGTAACCTTTATGGCAATAAACTAAAACTAAATCAAGAATACTTTTAATGAACATTGCTTTGATACTTCAAAACTTGTAAGATAAAGACATGAAAGCACTTCGGCGATAACCATAAGTAACTTGTTTCACACAAGTAGATTTAGAACTTACCACAATCCTCAGTCAAGGACAGAATGGCAGGTTTAATAGTTTGTACCTTCATTAAAAATATGCATGTAAATAAGTGGTACTGAGTAACAAACTCAACTAAGTTAAAACTTAACAATAGCTTAGAGATACATGCACACTTTAGCTTTCCTAATATCGTTCACTCCGTCCGTGTAGTCATAGACCAACTCTTCATAGGGGTCAAACATCAATCTGGATCAAAAAGAAGAAACAAGATTCAGCAACTTTGATTAATACAAGGATTTAAGTAAATCAAGCCACAACATTCCTTTGTAATTCCCTTCCGTACCCCTCCGACAATGTGAGAGAGTTTAAAAAGAGAGAAAAGGAAAACAAGTGTCGGACAATTTAAATTGAAGAAGGTTTGAAACTAATAAAGTTGATTTAGCAACCCATTTATTGTAAAATCTCGTTGAAGGCAGTTTCTCCAGCGAATATAATCTTTATCATCACAGCCAACAGGTCTCCCAGGATCAAAGCTCAAGTCTCTCCCAAACCTTGTTTCACGGGTGCTAAAGCTGGAAACCTGATTCATTAGCCAAAAAAATGAAATGAGAGAACAAATGATATTATGTCACTTGTGATATCAGTAAATAGCTACATTGATCCATCTGTATTGGGAGGTGCACTTAGAAGATTGAACAAATCCAGCAGTCCAACTTAATCGTCTCAACAACAGTAAAAATAAGTGGAGGCTATCTTTGTTATGGAGTTGGAAATCATGGAAAAAATCGAAATAAAAGGCACATATACGGATCAAAGGTAGGGGAGGAAGATGGAGGGGATATCAACGACAATTAAACGAATGACAATAACTATTCCTAACACGGACACATTTACAGAACAATGCTACTGGAGAAATCTAGTATTTAAGAACAAAATATTCAAGCACTAGACTCAGTGAAAAAATACATAGCAGGTGCAGAACAGGATAGGTGCAAGACAGTTAATACGACTTCAAATCTACATTGTTGAAAATTTAAAATAAGTAGACGAACCTCCACAATAGTACCATTAACATGCACATGACAGATTGGAAAACGTTTTCCAATCATCTCACATCGAGAAAATGTTCTCACTACCTGCAAATTAAGAATGCTTCAATACCTAGATTATAGATTACAGAAAGTGCAGAACTGCACCTTTTGTACCATTTTTTTTCTTTTGTCCAAACAAACAAGCTCAATTTTGTTAACATTTTCTAGGACCTTCCTTCTGTCATGCCCGCATCTCAGTGACTGGCAACATTTCTAAATCACAATAAGTCATAAAACAAATTCTGTCATACATCATTAACATATATTGGGATAATACATGTTATGTTCCCTCTTGTTTGCACTCATTCCCGATTTAGTCCCTATTGTTTGTACTGACCCGATTTAGTCCCTATAGTTTTCTAATTTGTCCCAAATCAGTCATAAACGTTAAATGCACCACGTTAAATGCACCGTTAAAATTAATGGAGAGGGACTGAATCGGGTCACATAAAACTTCAGGGTCTGAATCGGGAATTGACGCAAACATTAGGGCCTGATTCGGGCAATTTAAAAAGACTGGGTGACTTAATTCTTTAAATTTTGAATTATTATAGTAGTTAATATGGTTAAATTATTCATAATTTTGGTAATTTTTTGTAAATTTTTTTTATTTAAATAGTGATATAATATATTAAATTCTACATAAAACTATTTTTTCACTTAAACAAAACAAAACAAAAACCAATAGCATATTGATATATAAAATATATTTCGATTGCTAGTTTACTTATTAAACAAGATATATTTTCGATTTCATAAATTATGTTGTCAGATGTGTCATCAAAAACAACTATTTTATTTTTGATAAATTAAATAATTTTTTTGATAAATTAAATTGCTTGGATAAATAATTTCAAGGTACTAATATTTTTTTTTTGTATAACTGATATAATTGCCCATAAGTTAGAATTTATTTCCAGTAAATTAAAAAGAAATCAGATGTTAGAAGCTAAAAAATGTATTCAGTTATTAACAACTTAAGAACGAAATTAAAATAGCTAGTGAAATTTGTTAACTAAACATATAAAATATATATTCGAAGACATTCCAGATAAGCCAAAAACAGTAGAAATTTTGAGAAAAATTTAATTTATCAAAAAAAATTTAATTCAATATCAAATTACCTGAATCAGTCCCTAATGTTTACGTCAATTCCGGATTCAGTCCATGAAGTTTTAAGTGACCCGATTCAGTCCATTTCCGTTAATTTTAACAGTGTATTTAATGTTTAGGACTGATTTGGGACAAACTAGAAAACTAAAGGGACTAAATCGGGTCAGTGTAAACAATAGGGACTAAATCGGGAATGACTGCAAACAAGAGGGACCATTTCATGTATTATCCCTATAATATTGAACAGTTTTCCACGTGTCAATCTATGTCTGAAACTCAATTGCATAAATGAATGGTCGAGATTGATAAAAAAAATAATACAAAGAACAATACAAAGGTACACCTCTTTTAGTTCTGCAGAGGTTATTACATCAAAATCCTTCGGTACCCGGCTCAATATAAGATCCCTTACACAGCCCCCTACAAGGTAAACTTCAAACCCTACAAAACAGAGAGGGGGAGTAAATGAAGTCAACTTAACATGAATGGGAAACATACACTGAAGTGCCAGCAAGTTAAACCCCATATATAGGACAATAAATATTCCGAACTTTACATTAATAGATCAAGAAAAACTGGAAGCAGGCCACAGAAAAAAAAATCAGCAGAGTACAAAACAAAAGTTCTACTGATGTCTAACCAGCAAGTTTGCTGCTTCAAAAATATCAAATTGTCTGCATGGCTTGAGTACATATTCCTAGAAAGGGGAGAGAATGGGATCCATAACCTTACTAGAAATCCGATGTGCAAGAGTAGACTCGTCTAGTCTACTACATATTATTTGATGGGTCTGCAAGAGGTAAGATGGCATTGGCATACCAATAAATGAAGAAAATGCTCAGCAGGCACGAAATTATTTTGTCATACATTTTTTTACTGAAGTAATTTTTCATAAGACCGATCGTAGAGACACCAGTAACGGGACTATGAATAGAGAGGTATACTGCTCAAATATTATTGAATAACGAATTGCAGAAAAGCTGTAGCAATCCACAAATAGGGAAATAATAATATCATAATCGCAGTAGATGGATGCTTCAGTCTCATCAACACACACCAGGAATCACACTCTAATAAAATAATGTCCCTCCATCCACGCCATTATTATCTTAACCAAAAGGTAAAAATCATGTATTTGATGTACAATAATATAAGGTTCATGACTGTATCTCAAAGACTTCAAACCTTACATAAAGCATCATCACAATGGCTTCCATAAATTATAACAAAATTCCTCCCCTTGTCCTGACCTCCCAACTCCCATACAAAATAAACGCACTTAAAGAGAAACTTCATTGTTTTCCATCTATCATAACTGCATCACCATGGGCCTCTATTTCAGTTACTTGATGAATTATGCACCAACAAAAAATAGAAAATCAATCAAAACTGAAAAAGAAATGCCATTTAGAGTTGTTGGCATGTAGGTGTAGAACCTTTTCTTTTGAGACCATTTAGAACCACTCTCGTAGGCCTTGAAATTTTTGAGGTACAAATTCCAAGGTCTTTGGACTTCAACATTTTCCACTGTGCCGCCTCCTGATGTACATGACCACCTATCTGGTTATCATTCACTAAAGGTTTAAAAAACACATTAAAAAATGGTATTAACAGAAAAAATGTCAATGCTGAATCATATAATTAGTCACAAATCAAATACCACTTATTGAACAGTTGTGAATAATATTTTATTAGGAATAATAAGGTAAATTTCGGTCCACCTTTTACACTCTTTGTATCATCGAATGCTCCAATTCTTGCCGCATAGCCCAGCCTTACCTTAAAAAAGATAAAATTAAGCGTAAATATAAATTTACAAAAACTAAATACTAAAAATAAAAATAAAAAATCACTTCGGAAAATTGGTGAGACCATGTATGTTAGAAGATATATCATACCTGTAGAAAACAGTGGCGGAGAGGATGATACGGGAGACGAGAAAATCCTAAGCCAGCTGAAATGGCCATCAAAGTGGTATTCTAATTTGGGGTTTATGATTTTATAAAATTAAAATTAATTAGGGTTTATCAAGCGAAGATGAGGTGACTTTTCAAACCCTGGGGTTTATGACTTTATGTTGGGTAGTAGTCGCTGATTACGCCTCCCAGCCCTTGTGGATTAATCATTCACATTTTATTGTTTAAAACAGTGAGTATCAAGTTTTTAGAGCCGTCACCGGATTATTACTTGCTTGCCTTGATTGGTAGAACACGTTAGTTATGTGTATTTAGGAATTTGTGAAAAGTCGAGTTTTCATAGCATGTAGAAATATAAGGATTAGCATCACATAATCGATATAAGGCCCTCATTAATTTATTTATATATTATAAAATGGCTCTTAGTATTTTATACACATAGTGATGTATGGTCTAGTCGGCTAATATTGTAGTGTGCTTCGATGGGTCGAGTTGAGCTTGGCCAACAGTATCATTTGATCGTGTGGCTTGGGAGTCGCCTCGTTAGGTAAGTATAGCATACTACATATATTCCTCTTTTTTAAGTAATGGAAATGTATTTGATTCTAATATTTTTGTTGTACAACATGTTATATAGGTATGTGTGCATCATATTCACACTTATGTCATTTTGTATTTCATATATGATATGTTGATAGCCTAATTATTCTGTTGACGAGATTTCGCTTTTTATTATTGTGGGAATGAATGAAAGTATTTTTACGCACACTGTCGACTCGAACTCGAAATCTGAAGATGATGAATAAGCTTTAACACTTCGGCAAGGCCGGAAGCTCGTTCTGACGACAAGTTGAGTTCTGTCATTTGCTATTATTGTATCCATGACACGAAGAGTTGTGCATCACCCCATTAGTCAGTATGTTAGACTTCGTTCAGTTTTGATTCTGTTCTCTATGCCAGAATCGTTTGTGATACAGTTTGGGGGATCGATAGAGTTGCCACGAGATAAAGATGTTGGTTGATAAGATACAATGAGTCCGTAATCCTAGTTCGGTGAGGCTCTAGTACACTGTAAGTGATCTGATGTGTTGAAACAACAGGTGGTACAAGGGTGTAGAAACTTAGAGTTGGATGTTGTATTTAGTTTGAAGAAAACATGTCATTCAAGTAATGCAGATAGTGATGGATTTCCCTTCTACTTTAAGATCATCTTTGTTTGGTATATAAATTTATTGAGTGCTACACATTTAAATATTGTTTATTAATCGACAATCAGAAGTATATATGCATATATGTGTATCTAATACGTTGTGTATTGAATAGGATTGATGTTTCAAATGAGCCCAATTAATTTTTTTTTTTAAATCTTATGTTATCATTTAAAAAACAATCATTTGCATGTTATTTATGGGGATATTAGCATGGAGAACTATATTAAATTGCATTTTTTTTCGGGGAAGTCCATTTTACGAAAAAAAATTTTGTTAAATGTATATAAAATATCGCAAGTTATAACATACCCATGAGCTAAATTTGTTTTGAAGAAATATGGAGAATAGTTGTTCGGTGAACTTTATCTTCAAAACGGCCAACCCAATAATTGAGACAGAGAATGAACATCGGTCTGAAAAAGTAAAAGGGCAAACTCCGATGCAGGAAGCTCCCGCTATACGCGGGGTCGAAAATAGATCGGGCCACTTTGGGCCTAATGCACACAACCTTCTCTTGCAATGCAAGAGGTTGTTTTCGCAACTCGAATCCGTGACCTCCAAGGTCATATGACAGTAATTTTAACCGTGGCGCCAAAGCTCACCCTTAACATCAGTCTCAAGAAGTAAAAACCAATATTTTATTTTTGATTGCTCATCGGTTTGGAGTATTTTGGATATCACAACCACACCAGCAATGGATTTCAAAATTAAACATACATAAGCAAACCAAGTCTTGTGAACCGTGCGATCTCGTGAATTTCATCAGAAACGATGCTTGGGTACAACAATAAAGAATTATAAGATATAATTTATGGCTACTATTTTGGGATAAAAGATCTCTTTAAATATAATTCAACATAGTGAACAGTACCATCGGATCAAATTCTAGGCACGCAACCTCTCTGTCTTATGAGAAGAAGTTGGATAAAGTCTTGTGGGAAAGCAGGGTACTATATTCAAAAGCACACATATTTATGGATTCAGAAAAAATAAAGAATGTGTTAGACAAGACAATCGGCATATTACCTCCTGTACAGAAAACAAAATTCAGAAGACGACGCTGACTCTCCTTTTGGAGACGAGACAATCTCCAAGAAGTCGTAAATCTTCACTCCAGCTTAATTCTGTTACCCTCCAGCGGCTGTTTCGTAGGTTCTGCAGGAAAGTATTTTATGCCTACAAGATCACCTACACTGCTGATAACCTGATACAAATTCAGACAGAAAAATAAGTTTTAGCAGGGCTTCATGGGAAAGACGTTACTTTCGTTGTTAGTCCGGCCAACAATCTGTTATTTTGGCCGTTGCAAGTTGACAACAATTCGATAAGGCTATAACCTCTAAAGCTCTAACAAGGTCTTCCTTTGAATGAGCAGCAGAAATACAAATGCGTGCACGGGCCAACAACAAAGGGGTAGCAGGAAAAGCAACTGTGACCACAGCCACCTGTGTAGCATAATCACAGGTTGAAGCAAACTTATAGGTGAAATAGTGAAAAAAACCAAAGAAAAAATTTTAGTCAACCAAAAATAAACAATGCATGGGCGTGTGTGTGTGTGTGTGTGTGTGTGGGTTGTGGGGGTGGGGGGGGGATGGCGGTGGTTTGCAGAAAGGCTTACATTCCGTTTGAGGCACTCTCGTGAGAAAGCAGGAATTTTTGCTGGGTTATAGAGCATTATGGGCATTACGGGGGAATCATTATCCCCAAGAACTTCAAAACCCATTTTCTGCAATTCGGACCTGAAAAAGTTGCTGTTCTCACGTATTTTTGCTAGTTTCTGAGCCCCTACAGAAAAAAATGCACCAAGTGTAAGTAAAACACTTGAACAAACATGCTAGATGGCAACGACACAGCATGGTCTCACAAGTAACCAAGCAGCAAATAAAATTTCACCTCTGCTAGAACCATCTTCTCCAAGAATAACTTTAATGGAAGAAATAATTTGCTGTGCAGCTGGTGGCGGTATTGATGTTGCATAAAGATGAGCAGGGCATGTGTACTTCAAGTAATCAATAAGTTCCTGTAGAAGTATGATCATATGTTGCGATGAAACATAGAGAAACTGAGGCAAAATTATAGTTCTCTATGATATTATTCCAAACACGTAAGAAAGGATCAGTCTTTTACTTGGACAAAATCTCATCAAGCTGGTAAAAGATATAGAATGTGCATGCACATTTTCATTAGAAAAGCAATACATGTACTTCTTTCTCTAGGGTGAACTATGCAAGACAATTAATTGAAAATAAGATCAAGTTTTGACTTTTCACTCGCAAGAATATTTTTTTTAAAAATAGAACCTAAATTAATTGTTAGCAACAAGGGATCAATATGAGAAGGGTGTTCGCACATAATTTAGGTGAAAGTAGCTGGTCTTCAAAATCATCGGGTTTGCAGAATACGGTCTAACTAAAATGTTGTGCCACAGCCGCCGTTGCAATAGTATCATATACTAATTTTTTCCCATTGCATATATTCACTTCCAAGGTCGTGTACTAGAAAAGGTCATTTATGCAAATTAAATAGAAATCATACATAGAAAGTAGAAACCTTGGAGCATAGAAATGAATACAAGTCGCTTCCCGATACTAATTCACGCTGCAGTTTATCACAGTGCATATGTTTTTTTTGCCTGTTGATGAGAAATATTTACAACCACATATCGAAACATACTCATGAATCATGATACAAACCTTAGATCCCGCTATATAACCACCACATGACCCAAATGATTTTGTGAAAGTTCCCATCATAATGTCCACATCCGCAGTATCAACTCCCAATAGCTCACAGACACCCCTCCCGGTTTTCCCAACAGCACCAATGCTGTGAGCCTCATCCAGATAAACATATGCCTTCCACAACAGGAAACTTTAGTGAATAAGAAGGTGTACCAGATAAAGTTCTGGGAAATCAACACAAGAAAGGAAATATAGAAAAACATAAAATTAAATTGCATAGGTTGACACTTCGCATCCTTAATAGCTTGTATCTTCAAATTCCTTTCCATTCTTTTCGGGTATTTTTTTTTTCGGGAAAGAAAACAGACCACCTGATGAGTTACACAAGGTCAGATTGTTCAAAACTACAGGCTCTGAGTATCAATCATCACAATAATTTATACAAAATGTATTAATCCATCTTACGCAAATAACAAAATATACTAGAAGAATAAGATTAGAAACAATATGAGAGATGATACAGAATATGGAATCTACCTTGTACTTCTTACATATGGAAACAATTTCAGGGAGCTTGCACAGTTCCCCTTCCATGCTGTAGATTCCCTCCACCACAACAATTATCTTTTTCCAAGGTCTGTGTGTTCTGGGCTGTCCCTCTGCAATTTGTTCCCTCAAAACCTTCTCCAAATGAGATGGAGCTTCAGAAAAAGTAACAATTAAACAAATAAGAATAGATGTTTTCATCATTTATCACGATATTTAGCTCCAAAACAGAAGAATAATTTATCTAACTGTTATGCTGAAAGACTCGAACAGTTGCTCCAGATCCCCGGGCGCCATTAACTATAGAGTTATGGTTCAATGAATCACTGATAATTAAACCTCCCTGCAAACATCTGAATGAACTTAGAACAATGCACAATAGAAAAGGATCAAAGTCAATATCAACCCCGTTGACTGCCAATACCTTCCAAATTAATACAGGAAGAATGGCAGAATTTGTCACATAACCCATGCCAAAAACTATGGCAGCTGGCTTTCCAATGAAATTCGCCACACAGTCCTCCAACTCAGCATGCAATTTGGTTGTACCTGGTCAGTAAGTTTCTCAAATCAATCAATACAGCCTTTATCTCATTAAGTGGGGTCGTTATATGGATCCCCCGATCATACATAAGAAATTTGCCAAAGTCTTACGCCAGCGAATTTACACTGGATGGCTGCCTAACGCAACCCTCGCGAAGTTTCTCAAATCAATAGTAAAAATTTGCAGCAAGACACTTTCAGAGAAAAGGGGACAGGTATCATCAACAAACACATTTACCTCCATCAGCTCGGGTACTGCAGGTGCTCGGGAAAAAAAAATTCAAGGACTCAATTACCCGAGGTGTGCAGTACTCATCTGATGCAGCAAACCCCAGATAGTTATATGACCCCAGGTTGAGGCACCTAGTAACTCTTGTAGTTCGCCTACATTAAATACAATAAGTGAGGATGATATTTCCAATTACAGAGGCTCTAATGTTGACAAATCTTGTTTCTGAAATAGAAATGGAATTTGCTTTAGTCCCATGCAAACTGCATGCGTGGTCATTAAAAACCAGAAGCTAAAGTAATAGGATTCAAAAGACTTAGTATTTAGCTTTACAACAATTCAGACCATTACTCATGTGGTCAAAATACCAGGAACACACAAATTCACAAAACTCCACTTCTGATATTAACATGTAGCAGACACTTACTGCAGAGTTTTGTTATTATCCTTGGAGACACGCTCCACCACATCAAACCAAGCATCAGGAGGACTTGATATTGGTCTGTTGAAGCAATCCTGCATCGATTATCATGTGAACCTCGGATTTCTTCTTGATAAAGAAGAGGTATTTCACAACTCCCCAAATGATTAAAAATCGTTGTGTTCAGTCATATTATGATAGATGAATCTATGTTCTTTATCATCAGAGGGATCATAGTTATCAAAAGCTCACAAGGAGTGCACTTAGTATCAAGGCTCGTTGAGGCTCTTGCTTTGCTCCTCGACACAAGGTAGAGCACAGTCTTTTAATGAAGCTCGCGCCTTAATCATAAAGGCCAAGTTTTGGTGCACTTTAAAGTGCGCCTTCGGTGTGGAAGTATTAAATCAGTATGAAATGCAAGATACTGAATGTTTATTTTCCATTATATACAATAGTTTTTCTGTTGCTCTTTAATAATTTGTAAAGTAAATATTGCATTACGTATGATGGAGATTTTCTTCAGATATTTACATTTTCGTATGTCGTTTAAATCATATTAAGGGCACTTCACTACGCTAAAGAGCGCCCTTTGCATTGCACCAACCTTTTCTCTGTTTTGCTAGATCTTGCTATATCTCTTTTTTTAACACAGATCGGGACGAAACTAATCGAAAGAAAGCTAAGGATTCCCAATAAAAAGGAATTCATTCACATAAAGAATCTAAATTTCAAAAAGCAAACCTGAATCCGTAGGTACAGCCGCCGAATGTAGAAATCCTCAAGCCCCAAACAGATTGGCGCATAACCCTTCCATTACAACGAAATGATCAACTCATGATACAATGCAATCACAAGCCTCGTAAGAAAAGCAGGCATAACGCCTACAGAAGAAAGGTTACCTGAAGGCTGCTGTGAGACAAGCGATCCACAATCTTCCGGAAAAAATCGCGCAGCTGGCCGAAAGCGAAGAGGAGGCCGTAGCTGAAATAGGTGGTCAAAGCGGTAACATAGGGGATGGTGATCATCTTCGAAGCGATGGCGGCGATCGCGCGACCAGAGGATTGGAGCCTCCTTCGCTGAGATCCGGGGAAAGAGAGAGAGAGAGAGAGAGAGAGAGAGAGAGAGAGAGAGAGATGGAGAGTATGGTCCGAGAGGAATGGGTTTCGGATTGACCAGTCACCTCTATGTTCCACTTCGACAGCCAGCAGGATTATTACTTTAATTTGTTTTAGTTATTATTTTATTTAAATAGATACATACATACAGAAAATTTGGTGGTATAGAAAAATATTAAAATAAAAAATAAAGAGCTCAAATATAATTTTACGGGGGTATAATAAAATTTTGAAAGGTTTGGATAAAATGCTATGTTTTTAGGAAAAAGACCGCTGAACTGTTGTGGTCATAGATTGCCTTATTTAGTATGTGTTGTCGGTTTTCTTTAGCATATGATTTCCTTTTTTGGATTTTCTCTACGACTCCAACTATATATGTTTTCGTATGTATTATGCTTCTAGTTCTCATATTTTGGACCTTTTTGGATATCCTTTTTCTGTCTTTTTGTTGGATTTGCAATGTTTGGATTTGATTTCTTGGCTTCTTGGATTTGCACAACTTCAAATGGGTATCCTAGTCGCTCGCATTTTGTGATGGATAATGTTATGAATTACGCATTTAATGTTTTTTTATTAGTTCTTGTCTTTCGTTTATCATTGTTTGCACATTCTGTTTCCTTGGAATGCAATATTCTCTTCGACTTTATTGTAAACTTTCTTCGAAGTTGTGTACTTTCGTCTTTGTCGATATAGACTTGGATCTATGTTGTAATTATGGTTGGTTGCCTTGTTTTAATATGAAGTATGTTATGTTCAAAAACAAATTACATATAAAGTAGAATTATATGTACCATAAATCTTTGAGTAAAATATAATTGTGCTATAAATTTTTTTTTAATTTAACTTTGTGTCTATGTTTTATTGCATGTGGCATGTCATGTTCAGCAAGGAGTTGCCAAGGTTTCCTTTTTGGATTGCGACATGTAATATATTTATATTATGATTATGACATGACATGTGTATTGGATTGAAACAAATAACTAATGTTCAAAAACAGAAAACAAATAACCCTACCCAAGACGACCAACTAACTTGCCGCCAAGAAGTGGCCTCCTAGGCTGCTAGCTCATTTCCCACTAATTGACGTATTCAGACTGAAAGTAATACTTCCGCTTTATGATAGAATTCTCTCTGTTTTCTCATACTTAGGTGGGGCCTCTTGATCCTGATTGGAAACTTCTATACGAGCATCAATTTCCTATTTCCTCCGTAATATATCTTGTAAGTTGTGGATCGGGCTGGTTAACGGATTGATCCGGTCCGGTTCAGATCGAAACCGGTCGATTTCAGATCCGATAATTTTGAAATCGGTCCGATTCGTTAAGAAATATGATAGGATTCGATTCCGATCCAACCGGTTCCGAAACCGTTTTTTTCCATAAAATCGATGAAATATTTACCTAAATAAAAAAATTATTTTTTAAAAAAACAACGGACCGGTTCCGGTTCGGCCCGGAACCGGATCCGTTTGGTCCGAAACCGGTAAGTTACCGGATCCGGAACGGTAGAACCGATCCGGACCGGTATCTTACCGGTTCCGAACCGGGCTAACCGGTTCGATTTTGGGCCAAGTCTGGATTGACCCGGCTCGTTAAGCAGCCATAGTTGTGGATAAGCTACGTAACTCGAGCTATCATTAAGGGTGCAAACTCAACATTAGAGTCAGGAACGAAACCACGATTGGGAGTGAAGTTTGTTTTTAAAAAAATTTAAAGATAAAACATAAATTTTATTTTTAAAAAAGATAGACCACTTAAAAAAAAATTGTGGGTGCGGCTTCCGCCCCGGCTCGCCGCGGATTAGGGTATGGATTTTCGTTAGGACTTGGAAGAGTACTTAGAATTGAGGACACCACCACCACCATCCTTTGTTGATTCTCCTCTATACTTGTTCTTCTTGTATTAACTATCTCTAGTTCTCTACATTATATTCCAAATTTTCCAGAGATAGCGTCAAAGACGATGTTACTCAAAATAAGATGCAATGCATAATATGCTCCTCGATCATGATCTATTCCGCTATAGTAATTGTTTGATAAATGATTGTCAAGGAAAATATGGGTAAAATGTAAGTTGTGATATAAATAAACAATTAATTACCAAAAAAACAATTAATTTTAAAAAAAACAATTAATTACCAAAAATATATATATATATATATATCAAGGACGTATAAAAGACAATATTTATGATATTTAAACATATATTCTGAAAAAATGACAAATAATCATAATTTATTGTAATATAAAACTGATAATTACATTATATAATGCTATAATTTTCAAAGTTTTCAATTATAATAGTATTTTAATCATTATAATCTAATTAATATATGAAAATTACAGTTATAATAAAAGATAGATATTAAATTACTATTTTTTAACTTAGTTATTATGTTTAACCATCGTAAGTTGTATTTGAAGTTTTTTGTTAGCTTAAACTCATTAATGGTTGAGCCAAAGATTTGAAGAACATCGATTAAGTAACCATTTAGTGAAGAAAACATGAAATATGAAAAATATAGTGACTTGATTATAAAAGCTGAACATTGACTAAAGCGCACAAGGAAATACAACGAAAAACTATGTTTACCAAATGATTAAAATAATAACCAAAACTAGATGCAAAACAAAAAGTAAAATAGGTATATATATATAGCTTGTTCTTTTATTATTTTATTTATGGAAACTTAGCGAAAAATCCCCGAAATCATTTGTTATTTTAGTGTTCAGTCCACATATCATAAAAATATGTTTGAACTCCCTAACACAATATTTTCTTTTGTAATCGATCCCAAAATAATTTAATTACATATATACCCTCATAGTCTTCTTAAAATAATATCTTTTTCTCTCAATTTCTCTTTCTTCTACCTGTCGATTAATTTTATTCTCACTTTCATTCACATGTTTCTTCTCCAATCTTAAATTCAATATTGTGTAAACTCAAGAACGTAAACACGGGCTGAGAATGGCAGCAGAAGAAAGAAGATGGAGAAGCCCAACATACAATTACGGGAACGCCGGGGATATGCAAAACGACTCTGGCGGAGACGACCAATTTCAGACAAATCAATATTGGGGATTTGGTAAAGGAGAAAAACCTACACAATGGCTGGGACTATAAAATCGACTGTTATCTCATCAATGAAGACCTCATAAGCTTTTCTTCGCACTTCTCTGTGTGATTGTGTTGGATGGTGGAAGTTTGATGATTGCGGGTGAGTATAGTTATTTGAATGGATATATTGTTGAATTTGTTGGAACTATTGTGAGATGGTGTTCATGGGTTGAATTACAGATTGTGGTGGCGGTTGTGTCGAGATACACATGGGATCAACCGAGGATTTTGGAGGATGTGTAGTGCTGACAGAAGTTTGGCTGCTATTTTTTATTTTCTTTGATTACAATTGCTTGGAATTCTATGTTAATCAAAGTTGAATTGTAAATAATATATTTCAGTGACTGGAAAAATGTTCTTAAAAAGTTTCCTTTTTGAATTATATTTCTCATTAGGAAGTGATTGTATTTCAATGATATGCATGCATTTGTGAGTTTGTAATAAATAGATGCGTTGATGACTCTTTGATCGCTATTATTTTAAACAGTATTTTGCAGTGTATTGTGTACCGCAAGTGCACGGTGTCAAGTTTTAGTATAATGATATGAAAAGTACGGATTGTCGATCCCACGAGGACTAGGAAATAATTACCAAACTCCACTAGTTTAACTATATTTAGTCTACGAAAAATGGTTATGACTAATTAACTAAATTAACTAATTAACTCAATAATAAATCCAAACAAACAATAGAGAATGAGAATAAAATCAATAGAGACAATTATCAAGACTTTCGGTTCACCTATGTAATCCCCCACAATTCGCCTATTAGTTAAGAATTAATTCGAACAATCTAAGGTGACGAGTTTTCCAAATTTATCTAATATACTCTCTCGAGTTATATTAAACCTAATATCAAATTGTAGTAAGTCACTCTCGTGTACTTATTTAACAACACAATATTGTATTAAGATCCGTGAAAACTTATAGCTTTCGATTACTAGATATCTATAGCTATCACACGTGTATTTGACTTCATCTCTCGATATCAGTCTGAAATCCACGGCATAAATCAATATATCGAATCACAATTTTATCTCTCGATCTCAATTGTAATTTACTATCATTCAAGGATGGCCAAACCATTAAAAGCATGAAGAACAATGATCTATGCACTTAGATAATAAGAATCAATCAAAAACATTCAATTAAAATCATGGGTTCATACAAAGGATCCCATAAGTCTTGATAACAAACTTAACCTAGCAACATATTCAAAATCAAATGCAATATCATGTATTTCAACATCAAAATCATAAGAAAATCAAATAGAATCAAACAAAGTTTAGAAATACGCATAAACTAGCGATGTTGAATCGCGTTGTCGACTCCGTATCTCCGGCTCTTCCTTTGGCCGTGCGTTGCTATACTGTACGTGAGTTTTCTTCACCAATTCTCCTCACGTGAATTCCAGTATGTCTCAGTCTTCTTCTTCGTTCAGAATCCCAGTCTGGAATTCGTCCGAGCAGAAGGCTTTATATGCGAAGATTCAGTCTGCTGTTCACGTCCAACAATCTGTTCTCTCATTTCGTTCACGTCCACTCTTCTGTCTGATTCTCTTATCTTCCTGGTTTCACTCTTTTCTGTATCTGTCCTCTCTCGCTGTTTAGTGCTTCTCACGTCTTCCTTCTCACGTCTTCCTTCTCCTTCACATTAAGCTCTCTCCTGGAAACTCTCGTCTTCTTCTCTTTTCTCTTCTCCCTGGATGTTCCGTAAACTCTCGACATAACTATTGCTGCTCACTTCAGAATGTGAATCTTTGCTGCTCACGTATCTCCTCCGATATTGTTTCCTCCCTTCTCCTTACTCACCTCCCGTTGCTTCCCCTCTCTCCCAAGTAACTCCTCACGTCCCCCCCTTTGTACGTGTATCTCCTCCTATTTTAATCTCTCGAGTCCTTCCTTCTTGAATGTTCCGTGAAATCCCCTCTATTGCGTCAATATCTTCACGTATTTTACGTGAATCTTTCCTTTTCACAGACGTGTGATCCTCTTTTAATTACGTCAATTGCTCTCCAAACATCCCTTTATCTCATATCGTATATTATAATATAATTTTTCATCCATGTTTGATAATATACAGTTGTCCTCGGTTTGGTCATCTTTCACATTTTAAGCTAAATTCCTCAACTTTTATGCATTTGGACCTGGATTCCTGAAATATACAATTATAAACCAAAACGCGTAATATTTTCCAGGAATCACTATAAAAACGCCCCTAATCATATATCAAATTAAGTGTAAAAATCACACTTATCAACTCCCCCAAACTTAAACTTGATCGTCTCGAGCAAGAAATAAGATCACAAAGTAGAGTTCAATATTGAAAATTCAAATAAACAAATTCGTAGTCAATCAAGTAACTCAGACATCTCACTTACAGACAAATAACAGTTAATCAGAAAGTTCAACACGCTGTGTTTTCTCCTAGATCAAGCAACATGTCTCTGAATCAGAACGTGCGTGTGTGCTATTGTCACTTTCAAGTTTCATGCAATTTTCATAGATCAAATCATGCTAGGTAATGAAAGTTAAGATTATCATTGAGCACCCTATAGTCCTATTCTCAAACAACTTCTCCACTAATGTAGTCACTCTCTAGACTTGGATCAATATGTCTTTTTAAGCTTGTAGCGTTAGGCCTATGTGTTTGGCTTCAAAGAAAAGATAGGATATCACAAAGAAGAGAGTATAATCATGTAAAATTCAAATTTTTAGCACAACTTGAGCTTCTCTTCTTTTTCTCTTCTAGCCTTGGCCACTTTGGGTCTTATTTAGTCACTTTTTTTCTCAAGGCTTTATCTATCTTTTTCTTTTCTCATTCATGATTTTTTTTTTCAACAATAAGCTCATCAACATATAGCAAATTATGTGCATCTAATGAGTTTCATTATACTCTCTTTAGGTAATGATGAATTCTTTCAATTTAGACTCATAAAGGTGGGTATAATGAGTTGCCAAAAAATGTTGAATGGGGCTAATAGTATGTTAAACATACACCATTCTTTTTCAATTAGGCTCAAAATGGGACACTAGAGATTGATATATATCATGGTAAGCTTGAAAGGCTCAAACGATCCAAAGATCGCCTAGATCATTTCCAAGTCGAGTTTATAACTATAAAATTTCGCCTCAAAGTGTCATCATCAAATAGTTTCTAAGGTACTCTAAGATGCTCAAAAACAATTCATCAAGTTCACAAAAACTTTCACTACTACAAGTGCAATTCACAAGATTATGACTCAAATGTGCTCAAAATATTCCTCATCTTTGACATGCTACTCAAAACAGGATATTCACAAACAAGTTTTAGAATCATCAAAACTCAAGTTGACATGCAGAGTGAGATTAATATCATCATGAAATAGAGACCACTACTATGATTCATTCTTATCTTACTAATTGAACTCATTTTCAAGGAAATTTTTTTTGTTGGTGCTCAAGAAACTATCAATTTTCAAATAAGAAGCATGACACAGTAATGCACCCCCCCAAACTTAATTCATGCATTGTCCTCAATGTAATAAGCATGGAAAGTACGACAAAGCATTTACCGTTGACAACGACCGTCAGTGATCGTTGTCCAATTCCTCATCAGCTCGTGGGGCATATTGTTGGAACACGTCACAGCACGCATGGAGTCTCTCAAAATCAAAAACAAAAACAAACCAAAATAAACTAAAACAAAGCAAAAGGGATAGGAAAGAGTTCTTGATTTATAGTCCCAAGCTGGACTTTTACCGTTTAAGCTCAAGTGCCGCTATGGCCAATAGGGGTGATTTCACATCCTCCATGTGGTAATGTCGTCACCACTTCTCTTTCACAGTGAATAGTCCCCCATGGTCATCTCTCAGTTTGAAGGTGTTGAATGGTAGAACATTGACAATTTTGAATGGTCCAGCCCATGGTGCATCAGACTCCCATGGAAAAAATCTCATCTTTTTCCTATTCATTAATACCGAGTCTCCTACACCAAATTTACCTCTTCTTTGTTGGCCATTCGATGTGACCTCCACCTTCTTCTCACTCTTACCCTGCATCGCATCAACAGATAGTGTATCAATTATATTGACGCTAAAACATCGGTGCTCAGTGCGTGTAGTGTTCACAACTTTGAACATATCATAAGTAACTTGATCCTACTCGGAGGATCAACTTCCCTTCTTGGACATATATCAATGCCCTTCCAGTAGCTAGGAACGGTCTTCCTAATATCAATGGCATGTCCGCCTCCTCCTTTATGTCTAGCACCATGAAATCCACCGGAATGGTGACTTTGTCAACCTTTACCGGTACATCCTCCACTATCCCATGAGGGTACTTGATGGACTTGTCTGCCATCTGCAATGAGACATTGATTGCTTTTAGCTCTCCTAAGCCCAGCTTCCTGTACACATACAAAGGCATTAAATTAACACTTGACCCCAAATCACATAAATATTTATTAAAAGATTTAGAATTTATTTTGCAAGGTATAGTGAAACTCCCTGGATCCTTTAACTTTGGAGGTGAATCATTTTGAATGACAGCTGAACACTCCTAAGTTAAGTTTATCATCTCATGCTCTCCCAGTTTCTGCTTTTTCGATAGAATCTCCTTTAAAAACTTAGCATAATTCGGCATGTGCCGAATAGCATCTATGAAAGGCATCTCAATATGAAGATTCTTAATCAATTCTAAAAATTTAGCAAATTTAGCATCGATCTTTGCTCTCTTATATGCAGCGGGGAATGGGGTGGGATATCTACCTTAGCAGGTGTGATGGGTGTAGAGGTCTTAGTAGACTTACTTTTGTCGCGTGTTTGTCCCTCTTCTTGCTTGATGTCCGCCTCGCCTCTTAACTCTACGTGCACATCCTTCTTCTCAGTGACCTCATTTCCACTCCTCAACGTGATAGCATGGACTTGTTCCCTAGGTTTCGTCTCAGTGTCACTAGATAGTGATCCTGGTGCTCGTTCGGCTACGATCTTTGCTAACTGTCCCACTTGAACTTCCAAGTTCTTTATCGATGCCTCATGATTGTTCATCCTTGTTTCAGCCGATGATATGAACTTAGTTAGCAGCTCCTCCATGCTTGGCTTTGGTGCATACCCCGGTGGTGGTTGGGGATAGTTCATCGGCCCAGTATTGTACGTATTTGGGTAGGGGTAGGTCTGTGGTGGTCGGTTCCCTACGAAATTAACAGCTTCATTAGTAGTAATGAATGGGTTACCAACCTGGCATTCAGTGCTCGGATGTCCTCCATGGCAAAGCTCGCATGTAACAGTTTGGACTTGCATTGCATGCATGCTCAAACTGTCACGCCCCGAAACCGAAGCGCATGGCACCGACGTTGAATCCAAATATAAGATTCGAATACAACAAGCCTCGTATACAGATCTTTGATAAAACCAGTCTATTTATTCCAAAATCATTAAATTGTCCTTACAATTGCTATTACAAAATACTATTCTCTATGATTAAATCAAATATGCGGAAGCGTAAGTAAAACTAATAAATTCCCTTGAAGGTTCTCCGTAGATCATCATCTCCAAAGACTATTCTTGTTCTTCTTCCTCGATCTCTTCTTTTCGTCTTTGTCTGGGAGGGGAGGTAAGGGGGTGAGCGTTTGGGAAAACACTCAGCAAGTATGGGCCGATTGAACATAGTAAAAATATACATATAATCATATACTTATAATCATAGCAAAAATCCTTTAATATTTCTTTGTCAAATCACATAGATCTTGGCACATAAACACATTTCTTACACATAAACACATATCTTGCACATATCCACATAACGAGTTATTTGATTTAAAAGCATACTTTTCATAGGTTGTTCAATCGAGATTTAAAACATACATATAGTTTTGAAAACGAAATGAAATATAGCAAAAACCCACTTACATTCGAAGTGTGATTGAGCGAATTACATGTTGTAGAAAATAGCACAAAATCTCCTCTTCCTTTGCCTTGAAGGTTTCGAATAATGGGTGTGTGATGTGTGGTGTGTGAGAAGATTTTCAACAATGATGAGTGGTGGAATCATCTTCCTTTGGTATGATATTATGGGTTGTTAGTGTAGGGGAATTAATGGAGATTCCTAGACTTTTGCCATTTAAAATCATGATTTTGGGAAACTTAATTGAATGTGTTAATGAGGCAATTGTATGAGGGAAATTGCTATAATTGTTGAGTAAGATAAGAAGCATTTAGTGGGCAAGACAATTGAATATGTTAATGAGCAATTGAATGGTATGCCATGATTTGAGCTATGCCTTTAAATGCATTGAATTGCAAATTACAAGATTTGGGTAATGACATTGAATGGCTAGCAAGATTTGGGAAAAGGGCACTTGAATATGCAATTTGAGTGGTCATCACCTTTCATAATTTGAGCAAACACAATTACAAAACTTTGGCATCTAATGGCATGATTTAAGCAAACCATTAATGTTATTATATTGGATGAATGAGCTTGAATGGTGGTTGAATGGGATTGAATGGTGGCAAGGTTTGGGTTAGGCACTTAAATGTCATTGAATTACTAATGATAAGAATTGGGCAAGTCCATTGAATAGTTTAATTATGCACTTTCAAAAATGTAGGATTAGTGTAGGAATTATAGGCCATAAACTTTTATCTATTCATTGCAAGATTTAAGATTGATTATTATTATTAATATTATTTTCAATGATTTCTTAATTAACTACAACTTTAAATTATTCAAAAGTTTATAAGCTAAAATCATATAACCTATGTATTATCTCTTACACAACTCTAATAAGTTATAAACTTAAATATGTGATTAAAAGTCTACAAGATTGAATAATATAATTAAATCCATCCATAATGTAAATCTATTATTTTTATTTATTTTTCAATGTTATCTCGGTATCACGTAATTTGTTTGACCAAAATTCCGGGTCTTCACACAAACTATCGATCTTCTTGTTCAGCACTTCCAACTGAGCAGCTAGGGCAGTGACTTCACTCACTTGATGCAATCCGACTTGCTTCTTTGGCACGTTCCTCTCGGACTGACATTGACAGCTATTAGCAACCATCTCCTCCAACAGTGTATAAGCTTCCTCGGGCGTCTTCCTCATCACAGTTCCTCCTGACGCTGCATCAATCATAGAACGATTATCAGAAAATAAACCGTTATAAAATGTTTGTACCTGCAGCCAGATAGGGAGGCCGTGATGTGGGCATCTCCTCAGTAGATCTTGGAAGCGCTCTCAAGCCTCATATAGTGTCTCTGGATCACATTGGGCAAAAGTAGTGATGTCATTGCGCATCTTGGCCGTCTTGGATGGTGGAAAGAATTTTGACAAGAACAACCGCGCCATTCCATCCCACGTGGTAATGGATCCTGCAGGCAACGATTGTAACCAGGATTTAGCTTTATCTTTTAAAGAAAAGGGAAACAAACGTAACCTGATGGCGTCGTCAGTAACGCCATTATGCTTGAATGTATCACAAATCTCCAAGAAGTTGGAGATGTGATCATTTGGATAATCTGTAGCAGCTCCCCCAAACTGGACCGAATGTTGGATCATCTGTATGATAGCAGGCTTGATCTCAAAATTGTTAGCCTGTATGGTTGGTCTCGTGATACTCGACAGTGATCCATGGAATGCAGGGTGGGCATAGTCCATGAGTGATCTTGCCACTAGTGGTACCGGAATCTCCTCGGTATTAGCCATGTGTGCTATTGCTTGCCTTAGCCTCCTTTGACAAGTGTGCTCTCAAGTGTAGGCTTGCTACTCCTTAGCATGCACCAAGAGATAACAACCTGTAACAATCAACCAAAAAGAACACAAACAGTAGAAGAGTAGAGAGAAAGAAAAAAAAATCGAAAATAAAAACAAATAAATGACTAAACTACAGTCAACTAATCTCGATTGATATTATTAAAACTAGTCTCCGGCAACGGCGCCAAAAACTTGATCGCTATTATTTTAAACAGTATTTTTGCAGTGTAGCGATTGTGTACCGCAAGTGCACGATGTCAAGTTTTAGTATAATGATATGAAAAGTACGGATTGTCGATCCCACGAGGACTAGGAAATAATTACCAAACTCCACTAGTTTAACTATATTTAGTCTACGAAAAATGGTTATGACTAATTAACTAAATTAACTAATTAACTCAATAATAAATCCAAACAAACAATAGAGAATGAGAATAAAATCAATAGAGACAATTATCAAGACTTTCGGTTCACCTATGTAATCCCCCACAATTCGCCTATTAGTTAAGAATTAATTCGAACAATCTAAGGTGACGAGTTTTCCAAATTTATCTAATATACTCTCTCGAGTTATATTAAACATAATATCAAATTGTAGTAAGTCACTCTCGTGTACTTATTTAACAACACAATATTGTATTAAGATCCGTGAAAACTTCTAGCTTTCGATTACTAGATATCTATAGCTATCACACGTGTATTTGACTTCATGTCTCGACATCAGTCTGAAATCCACGGCATAAATCAATATATCGAATCACAATTTTATCTCTTGATCTCAATTGTAATTTACTATCATTCAAGGATGGCCAAACCCTTAAAAGCATGAAGAACAATGATCTCTGCACTTAGATAATAAGAATCAATAAAAAACATTCAATTAAAATCATGGGTTCATACAAAGGATCCCCTAAGTCTTGATAACAAACTTAGCCTAGCAACATATTCAAAATCAAATGCAATATCATGTATTTCAACATCAAAAGCATAAGAAAATCAAATAGAATCAAACAAAGTTTAGAAATACGCATAAACTAGCGATGTTGAATCGCGTTGTCGACTCCGTATCTCCGTATCTTCCTTTGGCCGTGCGTTGCTATACTGTACGTGAGTTTTCTTCACCAATTCTCCTCACGTGAATTCCAGTATGTCTCAGTCTTCTTCTTCGTTCAGAATCCCAGTCTGGAATTCGTCCGAGCAGAAGGCTTTATATGCGAAGATTCAGTCTGCTGTTCACGTCCAACAATATGTTCTCTCCTTTCGTTCACGTCCCCTCTTCTGTCTGATTCTCTTATCTTCCTGGTTTCACTCTTTTCTGTATCTGTCCTCTCTCGCTGTTTAGTGCTTCTCACGTCTTCCTTCTCCTTCACATTAAGCTCTCTCTTGGAAACTCTCGTCTTCTTATCTTTTCTCTTCTCCCTGGATGTTCCGTAAACTCTCCACGTAACTATTGCTGCTCACTTCAGAATGTGAATCTTTGCTGCTCACGTATCTCCTCCGATATTGTTTCCTCCCTTCTCCTTACTCACCTCCCGTTGCTTCCCCTCTCTCCCACGTAACTCCTCACGTCCCCCCCCTTTGTACGTGTATCTACTCCTATTTTAATCTCTCGAGTCCTTCCTTCTTGAATGTTCCGTGAAATCCCCTCTATTACGTCAATATCTTCACGTATTTTACGTGAATCTTTCCTTTTCACAGATGTGTGATCCTCTTTTAATTACGTCAATTGCTCTCCAAACATCCCTTTATCTCATATCGTATATTATAATTTCATATATTATAATATAAATTTTCATCCATGTTTGATAATATCCAGTTGTCCTCGGTTTGGTCATCTTTCACATTTTAAGCTAAATTCCTCAACTTTTATGCATTTGGACCTGGATTCCTGAAATATACAATTATAAACCAAAACGCGTAATATTTTCCAGGAATCACTATAAAAACGCCCCTAATCATATATCAAATTAAGTGTAAAAATCACACTTATCACTCTTCTTCAGAAGTGTTCTTGTAATGTTTTTCATGTTCTTAGATTTGCAATCTCAAAAAACATAATACCACAAATTAGTATATATAGTATCGCATATTAGATTATATGGTACGACAAATAAGATTATTTAGTACTCCAAATTAGATTATATAGTACACAAAATCACCTTAAATCGAACCACCAATTAATATATATAGTACCACAAATTTTGTTACATAATACCATAAATTAGATTATTTAATACCACAAATTAGATTATATAGTACCAAAAGTCACCAAAAGTAGTACTACCAATTAGTATATATATTACCACAAATTATGTTATATAGTACCACAAATTAGATTATTTAGTACCACAAAATAGATTATATACTACCGAAAATCACCTTAAGTAGTATCACCAATTAGTTATATAGTACCACCAGTTAATATATATAGTACCACAAATATGTATATATAGTACCGCACAGTAGCTTATAATACAACCAGTTATGTTATTTAGTACCAAAATATATTTTATTTAGTACACCAAATCAGTATATTTAGTACAACATATTAGCTTATATAGTACCACATATCAATATATTTGGTGTGATGCCTTGGAAATCATATAAAATTATAATTGAGAATTATGACGTAAGAATGTGGTCAGGTTGTAATTAAAATAAATCATGTGTCCAGAATAAATTGTTTATTGTAACACATGTTAATATTTTGGTCATAACTTTCACATACGATATCAAAATTAAGCGAATTAGCTGTCTACGTGAAGATAAGAAATATCTATAATTTTTATGTTGACTGTAATGTCAAAATATGAGTCAAATGTGACGAAAATGGCCTTATAAGGTATGACACTTGTCATCCTCATACGATGACACATGTCATACTTTAATAATATAACAATATATTAGAAAACAAACATACTTGGTGATTATTATTCAGATTGTAACAGTGAGCATCGAAAGGTAGTCTGAAGGGTTATCAAATTTACAAATAAAATAGCCCTGGTCAATCTAGTCGAGTTTTGATCAAAGAAGTTACATATTTGGAATCAGCAAGGTAAGAGCTACTGTCTGGCATTAATATTTCGTATTTTGGTGTTAGTTTTTATTTAGCCAATTTATAAAGTGATAGTTAAATGAATGTTGTTGAATTCTAAATACATCGTTACGTTTAGTTGTAGTCGAAACGGCTAAGCGATCGAGTTTTGAATTATTGAATAATTAGCATATTTGGATATTTGGAGGAATTAATTCTAAATGAAGTATTGTTGGGTAGTAAATATATTGGAACTTATAATTTCAGGTGAAAAGTATATATTATGTCATTTCATAATTTAAATGATTTATTTATGCATCACAGTTCGTTAAAATATGATTAGAGGCTATACATATGTTGATGTTATTGTAATGAGCTGATATTGAATTGTTAACATTGCTATAGTTCACGAGCCTCGGGGACGTCAGAAATAACTTATTTTGATTATCGACTATCAGGTACGTGTTGACGTACGATCATGTATTGATATTCATATTGATGTTATTATGATAAATTTATGATGGTAAATGCATGATGATGTTGAGGGTCACTGGAATGAGCGAAGTGTTGTTATTATTATTGTTAATATTGATTGTGTCACAGTAGTAGGGGAGCGACGATGGGGTATAGTAGGCTTGGTGATGCTACTATATCGATTATATACGATGGGTCGCAATGATGATGCAATGATGGGGTATAGTAGGCTTGGTGATGCCACTATTTCGATTATATATGATGGGTCGCAATGATGATGTGACGAGGGGGTATAGTTGGCTCGGTGTTGCCACTATATCGATTTACACATCAGCTATGATATGGCTGAGGTGATGATTGATGGATTGTGCTTTGATGTTGGAGAATGGTATTACAGAAACAGTCAAGAAATCTTCGTATTGTTTCTATTGATTTCACTGGCTTGTTATATTGTTGATAGAATACTGTCTGTGTATGCTGTTATTATTGCTGGTGTGTACTCACCCATTTTTGGGGGCAATTTCTGTTGAAACATGTATCAGGCTTAGACGTTAGAGTTGGAGACATGATTATGAGTTGTTGAGTCTGAGATGTCTACGTCCTTGTCACTGAAGTTGTCATAGGATAATATGTATGTTTCAACTAGTTGTGGCTCGCATGTGAGCTGTTTTATATTTGTATATGGTATGTATGTATGACCCTATGATTTGGTTATCTCGTGTTGGTGCATGTGACTTATGTCATATTTAAGTTAGGTAGACATCATCTAGTTTTGTGAACTTTTATATGTCATGTTGTGTGTTGTTGTGAGGTTCAATTACGGGGAGATTATGCCAAAAAATTTATACAAATGACGTCAAATTTTGTCTGTTTACGTGGTGACGTTTGGGGCGCCACATTTGTTGGTATCCGAGCAGTTGTTAGTTGTCTGGGGTGGTTAGGAGCTTGGGATTGTGTTGAGGGAGTTGGATGACGATATTTACTTGCGCATGTCTCTGTGTTACATTGATGCGATTGATTGAAACTAGTTGTATGTGTGTTGATGCGAAGAATGTGATTGATTTACTACTGGATTATAATTGTTAAATGTTATGGTTAACAATTGAATTATCAGTATGACAGCTAGGGAACCAGGACAACAGAGAGAAGAAATCGGGGACACGGCCAGTGTTAGTAGTACAGCTGGGCAGTTATATCCTTTGCCACCACCACCTCTTATGGCTCAAGCACCAAAAAAACATCTATTATTGACGGGTGAGTTGAGTTTAGCATAGTTTAGCAGTTATCATCCGCCTATGTTTGAGGGGACAGAATCTGGGGAGCAAGCAGAAGAATGGTTAGAAAGAATAGAACAGATTCTTATTACAGCTATGTGTGCTAAATCAGCTTGGCTTTGTTTGGCGGAATTCCAACTTTCTAGAAAAGTGTATCTTTGGTGGAAGATGACTGAGACTGCATTGATAGCTCAGGGATCTACAGTAGATGGGATGCATTCCGGACACGTTTTCTAGACAGGTATTTCTCTATGGCTGCTAGACAGAGAAAAGAGAAAGAATTTGAAACGTTGAAGCAGGAAAACTTGTCTGTATCAGAGTATGCATTTCAGTATTCTTCCTTACTAAAATATGTGCCGCATATAACTACTAGTCCTCATGCCAAGATGCAACACTTTATTCAGGGGTTGAGGATGGAAATATATGATCGAGTGTTGTCAAATAAACCTGTATCGTTCGAGGATGCATTGGAGCGAGCAAAATTAGCAGAAATTGTAGTACAAACTTATGGTACTCCGATACAATCACAACGGCCGAGTAGTGAATATTTACGACCTCCAGGGGAGACATTTAAATTCCAGAAAGGTTCTTCATCATTGTCTTCATCATCTGGACAACGACGTTTTGATTCACGTCGTACTGGAGGTCGTAGTGGTGATTCCCCTTCTGGTCAGGGACGAGTTAGTGGGTTCCAAGAGTGAGATGTTATCGATGTGGAGGACCTCATTTGGTCCGAGATTGTATTCTGACTGATATTACTTGTTACGAGTGTGGATGCATTGGCTATATGGCGAGACAGTGTCCGAGTCGTGGTAGTCGACAGGATTCAAGATCTGGCAGAGGTAGTTCATCCAGAGGTAGTTCGTCGGAGAGGAGGTTCAGCAACAGTGGTTTGTACCTCGGCCACCGGGAGGACAGACACGAGGACGGGGTTCTGGACCACCTCAAGGACAGGTATATGGATTCACGAGGGAACAAGCAGAGGAAGCACGAGATGATGTGATAGTGGGTAAGTGTTATTTGTGTTCTTATCCTGCTTTTATTCTTATTGATACAGGTGCTTCCCCTTCTTTTATTTCATTGAGATATGTCATGCTGCATCATATGAGCTCGTCTCCCTTGTATACAACTCTATCTGTCTCGACACCCACTGGGAAAGATATGGTAGTTACATCAATGGTAGCAAATTGTAGTATCGCATATGAGGGTAATGAATTACGGGCAGATTTGATTATGCTTGATATACTTGATTTTTACGGAATTGTGGGTATGGATATGCTGAGGAAATATCGGGTTACTGTTGATTGTTATCAGCGGACAGTGCATTTTGAGTCTGAGCAGGGAGAGCGGTGGACATTCTATGGGCATGGTTATTGTCCACGAATTCCATTAGTATCTGCTGTTAGAATGTCCGGATTATTGGAGCGTGGAAACGATGGATATCTTATTTATGCAGTTGATGTTACTAAAAAGAAAGAGGAAGTGAGAATAGAGGATATACTTGTGGTTGCTGAGTTTGCTGATGTATTTCATGATGAGATTCCAGGATTTCCACCGGGTCGTGAGGTGGAGTTTGGAATCGAGTTATTTCCCGCCACATCCCCTATTTCTCGTACACCATATAGAATGACACCAGCAGAATTGAGGGAACTGAAAACCCAATTACAAGATCTTCTTGAAAAGGGATACATACGTCCTAGTGTATCGCCTTGGGGTGCTCCGGTCCTATTTGTTCGAAAGAAAGATGGCTCGATGCGATTGTGTATTGACTACAGGCAACTGAATAAGGTAACAATAAAGAATAAATATCATCTCCCACGTATTGATGATTTATTTGATCAGTTGCAGGGAACCTCAATTTATTCAAAGATAGATTTAAGGTCTGGATATCATCAGATAAGGGTTAGGGGTGAGGATATACAGAAGACAGCTTTTCGAACCAGATACGAACATTATGAGTTTCTGGTCATGCCTTTTGGATTGACGAATGCTCCAGCTATCTTTATGAGTTTGATGAACCGGGTATTTCAGCCTTGTCTGGATCAGTTTGTAATTGTGTTTATTGATGATATTCTTATATATTCCAGGAGTAAGGAGGATCACATCAGGCATTTACATGCCGTATTACAAATTCTTCGAGATAAGCAATTGTATGCTAAACTCAGTAAATGTGAGGTTTGGTTGGATATGGTCGTATTTCTTGGCCATGTGATATCAGAAGATTGAATCTCAGTTGATCCAAAGAAGGTAGTGTCATGACCCGATACTTTACATGATCATTCATAAGCATAATTCATATATTTTAACATTTCATATGTGCATTGGAAAGCATAGAGGTTGTGAATAGAATAAATTTGAAGAATAATAAATGTAATAGATTTTAATTGACTAAATTTTAATATATTTAATACATATAATGAATAGATTTAATATATTGAATAGATTAAATGAATAGAATAGATTATATTGAATAGATGTTTAAAGGTAAAGAAATGAGTTATACTTTAGGTTGTATGAGTTGTGCCTTGAAATAAGTTATACCTTATGTGATATGGTTTGTACCTTGCATAGGTATACTTTATGCTATAAACCTTATAGCTTGCAAGTAAGTTGTACCTTATGGTGTGTAGCTTGTATTTTGAATTAGTTGTACCTTATGCTATGTGATTTGTACCTTACTTATGATTGGTCATTTTTGAGGTAGTGAAAACGTGGACTTCACTTGGATTTACCTATTATAAGCTAAATAATCAGATTAAAAACTTATACTCCCACACACGAGCAAACAAGAGAAAAAGAAGGAAAAAGAAAAGGAAAGGAGAAAAAGATTTTGTGCTAAGTTCAAAAATCAAAGCCTTGATATTTCTTGAACTAGCTATTGGAAAGGTATAAGTTTCTTTGAAATCCTTTATGATGTGATGAATAAAAACTGCATATTTAATTTATATTTTATGATATTTATGCTATAAAATTAGGAAATGATATAGGTCAATGATAATTGAGAAGAAACTCTCAACTAGTGAAGTTAGGCATTTCTTTTATGTGTTGTGAACAAAGCTTGGGGTGTATTTAATCACAAGATATGTTGAGGCAACCACTTAATATTTATACAAAGCATGTTTATACATGTGTGAAGACAAGTTAGGAAAGATTAGAGGGCTCCATATAAAATCAAACAGGAATACAAACTAAGTTTGCATTGCCGTTAGAATTCAGCATCAATTATCCTACTGTTTTGCATTATTGAACCTATTTCCCATGAGAATTTCGAAATCTTTACAACATGAAAGTTGTTTATAAACGAGTTAGTGAGACACACAAATTGGACTCACTCAAAAAGCTTTTGTATAGAGAAAGTTATGGTAGAAACACAATCAGCTGCCAGAAATGAAGTTCATGATGAACTAGTGGAAATTGGAGATAAGTATTTTCTATTACACTTGATAATGCATCTAATAATACAACGACAATACGTGATCTAAAAATACAATTAAAACCAATACTTGAAGGTGTTTTTTTATGTTAGATGTGCATCTCATATAACTTAGATGTAAAAGTTGGCTATGAAGATACAGAATGTCAAAGTATTGCCAAAATAAAAAATGTATGTCAATGGTTAAGACAATCTAGAATTAAACGTGATTGAAAACATATGTGTGCTAGTCAAATTCTTAGGTATACTATTTTCCCACCACCCGTTGAAACTCGTTGGAATTCTTTGCATCGCATGTTAGCTGTTATGTTACCTTATCAGGAAGATTAAATTCTTTCTATAATAGCTATCAAATGTCTGACGGTGATGATACTATTTTATTGACGACTAATGATTGGGAATTGGTTACTCAATGTACTGCTTTGTTAACTACCTTTAAAGATGCAACCGAACGTTTTTCCGGTGTTTTTTTATCACACTTCATATTATTTTCTTCCAATTGTAGTTAACATGTTTTTTAAATTTATTGAATGTAGAGAAGATGAGGATTTGGCAGAATTTGTTAATCTTATGGAGATAAAATTTGAAAAATATTTGGAAAATATACCACATATGCATTGCGTGTCTATTTTTTTAATCAAGATATTCAAATATTTTTTTCGGGTTTTGCCGCTTTGGCGGCAATGTATTAGCTAAATATGCATAGTCAAGATATTCAAATATTTTTTTTCCCTCAATTAATAACATAGTTAATCTATTGGATTATTCTTGTGACATAGTTGATTAGAGATAAGTTTTTTCTTTCTTCAGAGACTTCTATGTTATATTTGATTTCTATGTCATATTTGATTTGAAGTTCAATTGAATGTAAGAAAAATAGGGCCGAGGAAGACGTCTCTTGGGCCTTGTATCAGGTCCGCCCCAATTAGCAATTGTGGGATTATTACAAAATTTGTTTTATTATTTTGAATAGGACATGTTATATATTGATCACCATTGTGATGTATTTCGAAGATCGGATTGAATTGTAAACCTAGTCATTTGTCTTAATTTTAAAAGAAATTTGTAAGCCCACAAAAAAACCTTAGATAAGAATAGAAACAAGTGTAAATCAATTTGAAGAATTAAAAACATACACTTACAAATTATTTAATCCATCAAAGTGTAAAAGTTGGTTACGAAGATACAGAATGTCAAAGAATTGACAAACTAAAAAACATATGTCAATGGTTAAGACAATCTAGATTTAAACGTGATTGAAAACATACACGTGCTAGTCAAATTCTTTGGTATACTATTTTCCCACCATCCATTGAAACTCGTTGGTATTCTTTGCATCGCATGTGAGCTGCAATGTTACCTTATCAGGAAGACTTAAATTCTTTCTATAATAGCTATCAAATGCCTGACATCGATGATAGTATTTTATTGACTAATAATGATTGAGCATTTGTTACTCAATGTACTGCTTTGTTATCTACTTTAAAGTTGCAACTGAACGTTTTTCCAGTGTTTTTTATCCCACTTCATATTATTTTCTTCCACTTGTATTTAACATGTTTTTTAAAATTTATCGAATGTGGAGAAGATGAGGATTTGGCAGAATTTGTTAATCTTATGGAGATAAAATTTAAAAAATGTTGGGAAAAATATACCACATGTGCATTGCTGTCTACATTTTTAGACCATAGTCAAGGTGTTGGGTTTTGGAAACCCGAATAATCTTGGTTTTGATGTTAACAAAACTTGTTGTTGTGTTGCTAACATATTTCATCAAGTGTGCAGTTCATAGATCATAACTTAGAAGCTTGATGAATTACAAAGAAGTAGCTTGAAAATATCAAGCTGGACCAATACTGAAATCCTGGCAGAGCGGATTGTTTTGATCATATCTAATAGCTCGGATATCGAAATGGCGTGCTTCCAAAGAGATTGAACAGCCAACTTAAAATACTAAAAGTCATATTTCACAACAGATCGGCTAGTTCAAATGTTATCAAGGAGAAAAGACGCGTGCAAGATCGAGCTGAACCGCGAAGAAACAGCAAGCTGTTTCAGCAAGCAACTGTCAGTCTGGTAGCCATAACTCTCAGCTCACTTATCGGAACGGAACGATTCAGTATGGGTTGGAAAGCTAAGACAAAGATCTACAAGTCATCTTTGGAAGACAAAGACTGAATCGGACGTTAAATGGCCAAAACTCTTCTGCACGTCACGCCATGTGACGCCTATAAGATCGAGCTGTTACAGCAAAGTCCCTGTCAGTCTGGTGGGCATAACTCTTAGCTCGCTTATTGGAACGGAACGATTCAGTATGGGTTGGAAAGATAAGACAAAGATCTACAAGTCATCATTGTAAGTGAAAGACTGAAGCGGACGTTAAGATGGCCAAAAAGCTTCTGCAAGTCACGCCATGTGCTGCTGCATCCAGCAAACAGACAGCAGGAGCATCACCTTGTATTTCGAGCATAACTCTCTCATACAAACTCGAAATCGAGCGATTCTTAATTCCCTGGAAAGATAAGAGAAAGAGATACAACTTTCATGTGGTCACTTTGCCCAGAAATCAAATAATGAAGAGTTACAAGCAACAGATCGAAGAGCAAGTTTATCAATCTGTTTTTGTATCAAGCTGATTGTCCAGACTGATCCGGACCAGACTGATCTGCCCTTGCTGATCTGGACCAAACTGATCTGCCCTCGCTGATCTGCCAGACTGATCTACCATGCTGATCCGGCCAGACTGATCTGCCCAAGCTGATCCGGCCAATCCGGTCCGAAATACAAATAGCCCAGAAACTAGAATATGACCGTTGCAAGCTCGGGAATGGTGCAGAACCTTTTCCAACGGGCATATTCTTGTGTCTAACATATATATCATTACTTGGGGCTATATATACATGATTTGGAAGCTCAATAACAGCTGATTGAAGATTAATCCAAGCCTTCCAAAGCAAACCCACTTGGGATTCAATTGGGGAACTTCAAAGACAAAAGTTGCTAAATGAAGAGCATTCCCCAAACCTTTGGCACCTCTTACCTTGCTGTATCAGATTCATTATGGAATCATTTGTGCCTTTGTATTCACTCTATTCATTGTATTTGAGAGCTTAATAGAAGAGTGAATACCATTGTAACGGTTGATGATTTATCACAACCGATGAGAGGTCTTTGTATGTGAGACATTAAAGAACATACATAGTTGAGTTGCTAGGAGTTCTAGTTGGATGGGGAATTCCCAACTGGATCGGGTTTGTACAACGGGATTGTATAAATCAAAGTCTTCTAGTGGAATCCTTCCATGAGGTGGAAGAAGGGGAGACGTAGAAGGATTACACCACATTCGAACTTCCATAGACAAATGCTTGTTTATTTACTTTACTTGCATATCTTTAAAATGACTTTCAAATCTTTAATCGGTTTTAGAGCGGGTTATGTCGAGTGTCTTCCGCTCGATTTTGTAATCGAACTCGATATAATCTCTCGGTGCATTAATTCAAGAACACGAGCTATTGAAGCTCAAGTTGGTTGAACTCGGGTGTGGAATGACAACCCACCCCCGGAATCGATCCTAACACAAGGCATCGCCTCCTTTGATGCTTTTTTTGAATATTACCAAAAAAAATTGGATGAGGATTTCAACGATCAAAAGACGTCAATCAGATATTCTCTCCAAAACATGTTTGTTTTGTATCATTGTCAACATGTATAAGGATCATCATCACAGATAGTAGCGGAGCAAGAAGACACTACTCAATCAAGAAGTGCAAGGATTAATTTGCTGGGAAGTATTGGGAGAAAAAAGTTGAGATGAAGCGGATCGGAAACAACCACGTCGAATGAGTTAGAGTTATTTTTGGGTCAAAATTTTATAACAGATGAGAATTTTGGCGTCTTGGAGTGGTGGAAGGCAAGCGCTCGACAATATCCTATCTTAGCCAAAATGGCTATAGATATTTTTGCTGTTCAAACATCTAGTGTCGCATCTGAGTCGGCGTTCTCAACTTGGGGCCGAATAATTAGAGACCAGAGAACTTGTCTTAAACCAGATTCGTTATGCATGCTAACATTGCTCAAAGATTGGTTCGACGCTGAGCGAAGAAATAAAAAAGTAGGAGTCGACGAGTTCGACAACCAAAGTTCCGAAGAAGAAAAATAATTTGCGAAGACAATATTAATAAATATGATGAATAATGTATTTTCTTTTTAAGTAAATTTCAAATGTTTATTACTTTACCTTGTAAACTTTTCGAATTCAATAAATTATTTGTGTTTCCATTACAATTCATCTATTATTTCATCAATAAATTTGTTACTTTCAAAATATTGGCTAAATAATAAAAAAAAAACAAATTTTAAAACTGAAAAAAAATAAAAGGATAGACCGGTTCCGGTTTGGAACCGGTCCAAACCGAAACTGATCCGGTACAATGCATCGGTTCCATGGACCGGTGTGGTTCCATGGATCTTGCCATGGAATCGGAACCAGTTCAATCCGGTTTGCTACCGGATTCAACCGGTTCTGTGCCTTTCGAAACCGGGACCAGTGTAATCCGGTCCGATCCGATCCATAAACACCTTGAATTATGGGTTGGGTGAGACAACCCGTTTAGGTTATTTGGGACCATTTTAACACCTCTAAATACTATCGTGCCATATATATATATATATATATATATATATATATATATTAATATTAGTGGGATGTGGTGAGACATATGATTCCAAATATATTTTATTATGTATTTAATTGTTAACATATCGTACGTGATTTTTCAAATGAAAAATTTACAACACATAATTCATCCCACAATTTAACAATTAAGAGAGCAACATAAAACGTTCTTGTGAACACGGTTTCACCAATTGCATCCGTGGATGCCTTTCTCATAGAAAGTGACAAAAATCGTGGCGTAAACAAATATTATTCCCTTCAACTGTCATGTCTGTAGAGCTTGCATTGACGAAATCGTGAAACTAACAACCCAAGATCATTGATTCGAAATTATTATATGCATCGGGTCTAGATTTTATATATGTATTAATGTAAGTTAAATCAGATATATCAATCAAGGTTAATCAAACCATGATAAATCTATAATTTTTATATTGGTTAATACATATACAAGAATTTTCCATTATTAATTACTTACACTGTATATTAAAATCGTTCACATTCATAATAATTAGGAACTCATTGCTAATTCCATTGTTTTCGTACACAAATTAAAAATATCCATTATTTACTTATTGCATAAAGTGGTTAGATTTTTCGATAAGTCTGGGGTTTTTTAATTAAATATTCGATTTTCGAAAATAATTTAACAATTTAACCGATTTTTTTTATTATTATCAAATTAACCTAAGTCGCCATGTTAGATGGCGACTTCAATTGAAGTCGCCATCTGACATGGCGACTTTAATAAAAAAAAAAATTTTTTATGATGTCGCCATCTGAGTTTGCGACATCAATATAATTTATTGATGTCGCCATCTCAGTTGCCGACATCAATTTAATTTATATGGATGTCGCCATCTGAGATGGCGACACCAATGAATTTTTAACCTAAACTCCACAACACGCCGCCGCACCATTCTCATTTCTTCTTCTGCAAATTCTCCGCCGCACCATTCTCATTCTCAATTCTTTCGTCCGCTCGTTCTCAAATTTTCTTCCTAATATTTCTGCAAAAATCAAGCTATTTCCAAAATATTTAAGGTAAGCTTTTTAATTTTGTTATTTGTGTATCGTAGATAAATTATGATTTTGATATATTTAGTGGGAGTATATTACTTGTTGGAGTATATTTTTGTGATGTGAAAGATTAAAATTTAAGTTGACTTCGGATGGAGGCGGCGGCCGGCGGTGGTGGCCGGCGGCGGCGTCGGGCGGCGGCGGCGGCAGGTGGTGGGCGGCGGCGGTGGGCGACGGACGGGTTGTTTTTGTAATGTTGAGATTAATGTTGTTAATTTTTGTATTATATTTCAGGATGGATCAAGACAACCAGGCCCGGTTGACACACATCTTTTGTCGTTGCAGTCTTCACATCGATCTGAGGATGTATGGGCAGGTGATATGGATAGTATACTTCGTGTGAGAAACCCAGATAGCTATTTTTGGGATATGTGTCCATTAGATATACGTGTTGTTAATTTATTGCACGTTATTGGATTTTATGGTATCTATAGGTGTGGTAAGATTGAACTTGACATGCACCTGATCACGGCTTTAGTTGAGAGATGGCGCCGTGAAACACACACGTTTCATTTTAGATCAGGAGAAGCGTCCATCACACTGCAAGACATTGCAGTAATATGGGCGTTGCCAGTAGATGGCATCGTAGTGTCGGGGATTGATATTGATAGGACTCTACCCGATTGGCAAGAATATTGCCATACATATTTAGGTTTCTTACCAGCCATCACAGACCTTAAGGGCGCGCGTTTGAAATTAGTTGCTTTGCATAATCATTTGCTGCTCAATCCATTGGATGAAAATAGTACAGCAGATGATGTTGTTAAGTTCACAAGGGGTTGTGCGTTATTGATGTTAGGGGGGATTATGTGCCCTGATTCCTCATGCAATTTTGTTAGATTATTATATTTACAAAAGTTGGAGGATATCGACTCTGCCAGTACATATAGTTGGGGCAGTGCTGTATTGGCATACTTATATCGTGAGTTGTGCACGTCATCAGAGAAAGGGAAAAAAGTTATAGGTGGTGCAGTGCAACTCTTATAGGTAAATAATATGTTTGTTTTTTTTAATATTTAAAATATGTTTCTGGTCAATCTAACTTGTGTTATTGATGTCACTACAATAAATGAGATTTGGGCATGTTCACGAATCCCAAGTTTGACTCCGCAATTGGGTAGCGATAGATCTGATATTGGACCAATAATTGTCGGCCCAAACAATGTGTTACCTCCATATGGTGTAAGGTAGTACAAATATGCATTGTTTTATAATTGATCTTATGTGTGAATGCATTTAATAATTTATTTGAATATATACAGGTGGTCGTGTCATTTAATCTTTACAGCAACTGGGAGTCATTCCATACGCATCATAAGGGACATCCTCGATGACCAGCCAGTAACTCAAGTAAGCATGCTGTTAAATTAATTTGTACAAAAATATACTATTTTCATAGTATGTAAAAGCAATGTTGTTTTGCAGTTTAATTGGCAGCCGTACCCTGATGAGTACACTGAAGGAATCACTGAGTTGGGGACATATAATGGACCGTTGATTTTCTTCGACATAGTTGAAATGCAACGGTCTGATCGAGTACTTCTGACCTGATTTTCTGATCCCGCTCTCCAACACAAGTCTTTCAAATGAACGGATTTGAAGCGACTATTAAAGTTTGAACAAACATGTCTCAAACAAAATCGATGTACTCCAAGGGGTGATTTGAAGTCAGGAATACAATCGGCTGCAGCAATGAGGCTTGGATGACGGTCAGAAATCAAACATACACCACCCTCAGATCTTCTCACAATATGCTTGCTAATCATCTCCAAAAACCATCTCCATGACACAAAGTTTTCTTCGTCAACAATTGCAAATGCCAAAGGTAAGATTTGATTATTCGCATCCATTGCCACGACAATCAACATCTTATGTTGATATTTCGTATACAGATGTGTTCCATCCACACTTATTACCCGGCGGCAATGCTGAAATCCTTGTACACATGGATGGAAGGCCCAGAACACGTAATTCAAAGTCTTTTCTATTGGTCTGGCATTTTCAAGGTGAACCCACTCAACGACTGTGCCGGGATTCCATTTTTGCAAAGCTCCCATATAGTAAGGCAATTTCCTCACGGAGCTCTCCCATGTTCCGTACACATTCTCAACAGCACGTCGTAAACTAAACCATCCTTTTGCATAGGAGATTTCAAATCCATATTTATCTTTCAGTGTTTGAATTACATACTTTATTTCGTAAGCTGGATCACGCCGAACAATTCCCACTAACAAGCTAGCAATCATGTTTTTGTCCAAATTTGCATGATCGACCGACAGCTCACTCAAAAGGCAAGTGTGAGAACCTCCATACTTGTTTATTTTGAATAAACCAACTTTTTTCTTCAACGAGGCCCGCAGGTACCATCTACAAGGCATATCTTCTGTACTGTGTTTGCACACCACTTTCCACAATGTTTTTGTACTCTTGACAACGCGGTACTCCCGTTTCGCAACACGTACAGAGTAATCCTTTACATCTGCCTGCAAATGAGCTTTATTTTTGAAAACCATATCTAGATGGATATCCCCTTTCGAGTAGTCGTAGTAACTCCCCCATCTACCTGTTGGAATGTCTAATGAGTCTCCAAATACTTCGGGATGTGTCATTGAGAAGAATGGAATTGTTGGATAAAGGACATGAGTATTTGTTGTGGTTGTGTCTGGTACATTATCTGGCACTTCTTCAATATCAACCTCATCGTCATCAGACTCATCCTCAGATGGAATTCCCTCCGGTTCAGTCTGAAAATCATCTCCAAAATCCACAAAACTGTCTGCTAATGGCTCGGGAACAATATTGTCAGCAACTATAGGAGCATTATCTTGAATCCTAGAGGTAGTTGGTCTTTCTGTATCTACTACAAATGGACCACTACCACTTGTTGGCATTTCTGTAATAAAATCATAATCTCTCCGTTCTGTTTGTATATACATCTCCAAACAACTATAATTTTGTTCAGAATCCAATACCCATGCTAAATTGTAATCACTGTCAACGGGAAAAATTGTTTGTTTTATCCCAGAAAAATCACTAAATATATATTTACAATATATTTTCAGAATGAACTGGTTACGGTCGATGCCAGTAATATCATATACGTCGTTCACTAACTGCAAATAATTAATAGTGCGAGATATTGTCATGCCTTTCGACGGACCACGATCATATCTAACAGATTCTGAATCTTGTAATATATTGTCTCCCCAATACAACAAAACTTTAATTGACATACCTTAAAATAAACACAAATTTTATAAATTAGTACAATATATATAATATTATGAAATTTAATTATTTGTATAACAACATACCTGCAGATAAAATATTCACGAATTCTGAAGAGAATTTGAATTTTCACGAATTCTGAAGAGAATTGTTCGAAAGCCGAAGAGAATTTGTTATATTTCAAAAGGAGTAACATTTTGTTCAGTTTTATAGACAAAATTGATTATCGTCGCCATCTAAAATGGCGACACTAAATAAAAATTTTTTTTTTTTTGTCGCCATCTGAGATGGCGACAATATTTAAAAACAAAAAAAAATTTCTGTCTTTATATACCGACACCGGCAAAACAATTATTTTTTAATATAATGTCGCCATCTAACATGGCGACATCTTTTAAAAAATTAAAAGATGTCGCCATATCAGATGGCGACTTCCGAAAATAATATTTTTTTAGATTTTATATGGAGTCGCCATGTCAGATGGCGACTTCAAATGAAGTCGCCATCTGACATGGCGACATCGAAAAATAATAGTTTTTTTTAATAATTTTTGTAGAAGTCGCCATGTCAGATGGCGACTTCAAATGAAGTCGCCATCTGACATGGCGACATCGAAAAATAATAATTTTTTTAATAATTTTTGTAGAAGTCGCCATGTGAGATGGCGACTTCAAATGAAGTCGCCATCTCACATGGCGACTTAGGTTACTTTAATAATAGAAAAAAAAACGATTATTTTGTTAAATAATTTTATTTTTTCGATTAAACAGTTTAAAAATCCATAAGTCTGTATGGTCATAAAAACAAATTGGTACATATTCGCCTTTTTTAAAAGATCTTATACATATTATAGAATCACTAAATTATCATCTCAATGACCATTCTCACAATTTGATTCAAATACTGATAATTTCATATATCTTCCTTGTACAATAACTGTATTATAAATACCCCTCTATTTTGAACAATTGCATCTATCTCCCTTGTAGAATAGTTGTATTACAATAACACCCGCTCTAGTTTGTAAAATCTATAAGAAAAATTACAACTACCTCACATATGATTTGACATAAAAATACATAGTAGGGAATATAGATGTAATTGTTCAAACTAGATGTGCTAAAACGATAATTATGAAAATTAGAGCGGATTTATATGTAATTCACCAAGTGAACTACATATGAAAAAATAATCATTCCGTTTTTTTATTTTGCCTAAATTTATAATTATAATGTTCTGCTATAATTCTTTTAGACATTCAATGCTTTTTTTAATGATAATTGTTGGGTTTCAACAATTGCCTCTGCTTTATGATCGGTCGAACACGTGGCGCTTGTGTCAGTGTATGATTGAAAAGATTGAAGTTGCGCCATTACCTTTAACTATAGTTATTGGTAAAGCAGTAGCGCTCGATCCTACAATTGATATCAGAGTCAAAGTCGCGTGGTCGATTCTCATGAGTTGCGGAGAGTACAATTATTGGGGAGGGATTGTTGGGGTTCAACAATTGCATATGCTTTGTGATCGGTAGAACACGTGGCGCTCGTGCCAGTGTATAGTTGAAAAGATTGAAGTTGCACCATTACTTAACTATAATTATTGGTAAAGCGGTAAGCGCTTGATCCAACAATAATCACTTGTTAGTTTTTGAACAAAATTCGTTTATATAGTTATCTTTTATAAAATTAAAATGTATCAGGTAAGCAAAACTTTGGTTTAACTGAACTAATCAATTGAACCGAATTAATTCGAAAATTCAGTTCGGTTAATTCAGAAGTTCGATTTTCATTTTTTTTAAAAATATCGGTTTAATCTATTCAATTTCGATTTCATTTCAATAATGTTAGACCGATTAAACCGATATTTTATTTTATTTTTTATATTTGTTTTCAATTTTTAAATTTTTTATCATTTTAAAAAATATTGGTTAATTCAGTAACCGACCGAAATAAACGATTTTTTATCAATTCGATTTTAATAATAAAAATCGGTTGGTCGAAAAACAAATTAGATATTCGATTTGACCTTTTGAGCTACAGTATTCAATTTTGTGTTAAGATTTGGATTCATTATTTCTTGATTTCACTTCTAATCTCTTTTTAAATAAAATCGCAAAACCGCCCGACACCTTAAAAAACCGAATTGTATAAAAAATTTCAAACCGAACCGTATATTATAATTCGGTTTGAATTTCATGAAAAAATCGATCGACACCGCATGTTGATGTCTCTTTCACCTGGTATTGTAAAACCATAAACTCAAATACACTACCTCGTGTACACAACAAACGTTACCTCAAACACAACAAACAGTCGCACACCATAAACATTAAAAAAAAATTAAAAATTTAAAAAATTCCCAAGCCGTGTTTCATCTTCTTCATCATCTTCCTTTCTAATCAAACTTGAATCTGACGCGATTTGTTAGCAGAGATTATAGTAAGAACCATGTAGAAAACGACGCTGATGTAAGAAAGCATCGTTGCAGCCGAGCCTCTATTGCAAAACGTGGCGAAATGATCACACAATGGCAGCCAACCCGCTTCGCTGACTCCGTATTTCCCCACAAACCCGACCGCCGTGGCCGCCGCGCATCCGGCCATCAATAACACAGTCATAATCTGCAATTTTTTTCACCGATTTAAACCAGTTAGCGTAATGGGAATTTGTTGGACTATCAATTCACAAAGCAAGGAGTTGATAATTAACCAAATCGTGAATGAACATGGCAAAGTAACTCGTTGGATTTATAGCTCTATGTCCGATGATGGAAGCAGCAAAGAGAGACACAACAGAGAAGGCGCAAGCTATTAGATTCGCATACGCAAAGAACCTGAAAGTTATTCGTGTAATCAAAATACCCATTAAAGTTACAGAACTTGATCCAAACTCTGCAAATCAAAAATCCCTTCAACAATATCTTACTTGAAAGCCGAAGAGTATCTATAACTGGCGCTGACCCAGATACTGTAAACCTGAGCAGTTTGCTTGTTTGTCAGCATCATCCATGCAGCAGATAACGACGCTGCAAAAGCCAGAATTCTGAGGGAAATCTGTGTTAAAAAGAAGGTCTTGTGGGTTTTCAGAGGTGGAATAAAAGCTCCGGCCATTATTTAGGAAGGGTTTCTTAATTTTTTTTGTGAATTGAAGAAAAAAATGGAAATGAGGGATACAAGAGCTGATAATGGCGGAGGGTTTGGTGGTATTTATATCGGGAAGTGGGTTAGGATTGTGGAGAATTGTTCAAGATCGAGAAAAAAAGGTGGGTTTCGAATTGAATAGAATTGATTCTGTCGCTGGCAAATGCAGCAAGATGATAGAGAGATTAATGCAGAGATTTACTCGTGATTTAGAAGAGTTCCTATATAATCTGATTCAAAGTGGAATTTACTTCTGTTGGGTGAATAGAATTTGTCGCGATTTTATGGGATTTACGATAGGAAATATGGATTTATCCGGCCGGGGATATTGAATGTAAAACGGGGATTTGGATTTGAGTATGTACTATGAGATTTTAAGAGAATTTTTTTTATTTGAGGAAAAATTGTAATTATGGAATTTAATTTAAATAGCAAATAATATATTTTTAACAAATATCAAATAAAAGTCTAGATTTTATTATTAATATCCTATACATTTGATTGAACATCACTTTGCTTGATAATCAGCGACTTTTTGTATTTTCTTGAAATAATTTTTATTTTATCTAATATTAATAATTTTAAACAATAGAATTTAATTGACATTCTAGCATTATTTAAATCAAAGAAATATTTAAGAAATTGATGGAGATCGTATATAATATAAATAGTTATTTTATCAACTATTACTAAATGCTAGATATTGACTGTGTGTTTGCAATTGTTTATTCAAAGCACTTCTATGCTGTTTTTGCTTATAGTTGAAAAAAGTTACTTTTAACCAAAAGCATTGACACTGTTTGCTATTAAAATAAAAAAACAGTTTAATAAACTTCAATACAAAATTACCACCAAACAACTTAAAGTAATCAATAGTATGTCATGACTTGTTTTCTGATTCTGCTTTTTTCTGCTTATTTTTAGAGCAATAGCAGAAGCAAGAAAATAAAACACTCAAAATCTATTTTTTTATCGGAACAACTAAAAAGTAGTTTACAAAAGCATTTACAAACACCCACTGAATATGATTATATTTTGTGAGCCAATGAAGATTATTGATAAATCCCTCATTAGAGAAATTGTACTTGAGTTGTGAGAATTGTGAGAAAAGTTCATAAGAGTTCAACCATATAATAAGATACATAATTGGGTTTAAAAGTATAAACATATTTTTAAATTTTTAAAATATTATATACACCAAAACCTCTATAAATTAATAATACGAAAAGATTACTAGTTTATGGAGGTTATCTTGATAATCGATTTTTGACAACCATCTAATCATAACCATTGGTTAAGAACAATGAAGTAATTATGACCCTCTATAAAAACGAAGATTGACCACACTATGTTAAAAGCTTCAACCACTAGCAATCTACACACTAATAGAATATTATACTTTAATTACTTGTTGTGTTAGTTTTTATCAATAGATTAAAAACTTAATTATCGACAACAAATTATTTTATATGATAGACATAATATTAAAGAATCACTAGTTTAAGCACTTGAAGCACGATTTATCTGGTAAGTGATTCTATCTATTAATGATTCAATAAACTTCACATGAGTTCCTAATCTCCAGTACTTCATTTCTCGCGAAGCTGACAGCATCTATACTAAGAAACAGTTTACAACACAAACTTTACAAATTATGGTCTAAGATCTATAAATTAATACTCGATAAATTAATAATTTTTTTAAAATAATAAATTTTTCCGATCCCAACATCTATAAATTAATAACCTCTTTAAATTAATATTATTTTCCGGTTCCAACTTGGTCACCTAACAAAATTCTGGCCTAACATGTACATCTTTATCTTATATCGTAATCATATAGAACAAAATATATAAAATCCAAATTAGGCACTTTATTAGGACATTTTCCTACAATGGGATTTAATAATTATAAGTTAAAAAATCTCTCAATTTTTACATATCCCATCCAATATAGATTCCCTAATATAAAAAGCTTGAGAAAAATACTGTTAAATTATTATTTGTAAAAAAAATATTTTCTTAAAATAAGGTGAAGAAGATGATCTGATTTAAACTTCATTGGCCGTAGTTTATAGCCTTATCTAACAGGCATGTTCGGGGTTTCTCTTTCGGTTCTTCCTGGTGCAGTTATGGCTTGCTATGGCGGTTTGGGTTTCTATTTCGGTCCATCCTCTTGTGGTGGTAGTACGTGCTGGTAGGCTTGGGTTTCTCCGCGTTGTTGTTCCCGAGTGGTAAGGATTTCTTTCGCTCTCTATCTTTTCTTTCTGCCTGTGTTGCTATCGGAGGGGTAGGTTGCGTGATGGTGGTGATTGGGGTGACGGCGGTGTTGATGGTGGCCTCGGTGGCGGCGGGGGGTTAGGAGGCGGCCTTGGTCAAGGTGGTGTCCTAGGCGGTGGCCTCATTGGGGGCGATTGAGTTGTTGTGGGTGACGCCGGTGCCGGGACTGGGGGTGGATTAGTTGGTGGTCTGAGTGGTGGGGGTGGAATTGGTGTTGGTGTTGGTGTTGGTCGATGGCTGCCGCCATGACTATCTCTTATCTGTATGTGCGGGACTTGGGAGCATTTCGTGCATTATTTTGGGCCCGTCAGGTTCTTCGGGCAATGTCTCCCCCTTTTGTTGCTCTTCTTTACCTATCTAAGTTTTAATTCTCTAGTTGTTGCGGTGTTTTGTAATTATGGTTTGTATGTCGTTGTTTGGTGGTTTGTGGTTTTGGTTATGTGTGTTTGGTTGTTGGGTTTCGTTTCATGTTACTAATCACTTAGCTATGACTTCTGGGCTCTTCGATTTCGTGCGCCTTGCAATATTGGTCTGGGTTCTTGGTTGTCAGGGAAGTCTTTGGAATCGAGAGTTTGATCGTTTGTACTCTTTTATCAGTTTATGCTAATCGTTTTCCATCTTATTACCTTCAGATATGTTGGAAAACTGTTTCCCTTTCCCGCCCATCCTTTCGACTGTTTGAGGAGACTTTGATCGGCTCAGAGTGCATCTGCACTTTTGTTGTCAAGGTCTTGTGGTTTCAGTGATTACGGTTCCCTGTTTGCTGGTTACTCGCTGTGTCAGGGTCACTATATTTGTTTGGTGTTCATCTATGTTGGTTTCTACGTGTTGTATAGTCTTTGTTGTAATTGTTTCATATATTAATATATCATTAGTTCATGCTCAAAAAATAAAATTTATTTTCTTGACCAAAAATGTGATAAAAAAAAGATTCACTTCTTCCTTGAACTCCGTACCTCGTCTCACGTCCCTCGCAATCAGACGCACAACCTCACTCACTCCCGCCCATCTCTGTATCTCTCGAGTACCGTTTCCGATCCCTCGACTCCCTCCTTATTCGGCCATGTGGCATCCATGCTCGGCGCATCCCTGTTGTTCGGCATAACTCTTAGCTCGCTTATCGGAACGAGACGATTCAGTATAAGTTGGAAAGCTAAGACAAATATCTGCAAGTCATCTTTGAAAGTCAAAGACTGAATCGGACATTAAAATGGCCAAAAAGCTTCTGCAAGTCACGCCATGTGCTGCTGCATCCAGCAAACATACAGCAGGACCATCGCCTCGTATTTTGAGCATAACTCTCTCATACGAACTCGAAATCGAGCGATTCTTAATTCCGTGGAAAGTTAAGAAAAAGGGCTACAACTTTCATGTAGATCACCTTGCCCATAAATCAAAGAATCGAGAGCTACAAGCAACAGATCGGAAGAGCAAGTCTATCAAGCTGTGTTTGTATCAAGCTTGTCTTGCACCAGTCCAGAAGACTGATCCGGCCAGACTGATCTGTCCAAGCTGATCCGACCAGACTCATCTGTCCAAGCTGATCCGGCCAGACTGATCTGAACAAGACTGATCCGGCCAGTCCAGTCCGAAATACAAAGAGCCCAGAAACCAGAATATGACAGTTGCAAGCTCGGGAATGGTGCAGAACCTTTTCCAACATGCATATTTTTGTGTCTAACATATATATCATTGCTTGGGGCTATATATACAAGTCTTGGAAGCTCAAATAAGGTGATTGAAGATCAATCCAAGCAAGATCAAAGCAAACCCACTTGGGATTCAAAATAGGCAGCTTACAAGAAGAGAACAGCTTGAAAGAGAGCAAGCCCAGATTTTTAGGCGCCACTTACCTTTCTATATCAACTCTAGTTAGAGATTATTTGTGCCATATATATTCAATTTATTCATTGTATTTCAGAGCTTAATAGATGAGTGAATATCATTGTAACGGTTGATGATTTATCACAATCGATGAGAGGTCTTTGTATGTGAGACATTAAAGAACATACATAATTGAGTTGCTAGGAGTTCTAGTTGGATGTGAAATTCCCAACTGGATCGGGTTTGTACAACGGGATTGTATAAATCAAAGTCTTCTAGTGAAATCATTCCATGAGGTGGAAGAAGGGGAGACATAGAAGGATTACACCACCTTCAAACTTCCATAAACAAATGCTTGTTTATTTACTTTACTTGCATATCTTTAAAATGTCTTTCAAATGGTTAATCGATTATAGATCAGGTTATTTCGAGTGTTTTTCGCTCGGTTTTGTAACCGAACTCAATATAAACTCTCGGTGTAATTATTTCAAGAACACGAGATATTGAAGCTCAAGTTGGTTGAACTCGAGTGTGGACTGACCACCCACCCCGATCAATCCTGACAAGTACCCAAGTGTTACAAAAGAGGTACACGACAAAAATATTCTGGTCCATATTTGTAATTTGAGATATCTAATATCTTTATATAATATTTTTAAGCAACTATTATAATTATTGGGGTGAGGGACATATATTTGAACATTAAATCTTCTGTCGTAATTGTAATTGATGCTACATGGGTTACAAGCCATCAACATTTTATATAGTTTTTATTTTTTTTTATACAATATTACAACTATAACTGGGGGAGACATAATTCTGTTTATATAGTTTTGAACTCATGTCTCTACCTAAATATGAGAGATTTATTTCACTTGGGGAGACATAATTATTTTTATATAGTTTTGAACCCATGTCTCTACCTAAATATGAGAGATTTATTTCACTAGAGTGACTAGACTAAATTGTACTGTGCTCTTTTTTATAGTTTTATAGTACGCTATATTTCAATAATGATCGTAATCCGACACCCATGTTGCGCATACTATACTAACATATATATTATTATTATTATATTATTTATTAATTTGAAATATTAAAATTTCTATTTTTATTAGATGATATATGTATTTGAGAGAAAAGGAAAATATTAAACAATGATTATACTTTAAAAATAATAAATAAAATGTCGGCGATTTAAGTAGTTACTTAGTATAATTGTTATTATATATATACACAAATTATTGGAAAAAATTATGTCAATTTAATATTAAAATATATCATATTTAAATAAAAATTTATAAACTAATATATTCTATTTTAAACCAATAATATTTGCAGACCAAACTGGTCGTACAACTATTTTCCCACAGAAACATACTCAATTACATCGTTGCAGGTCGAGAAACGATGCCTCCAATTTGTTGCATAATTTGACTGTAAGAAATAAACGAGATATGAAAATTTCATATTGGAAGAGTATTGTGTATAATAGATGTTTATAAAAAGATATCCACTAGTAAGATTTAAATTAGTATGACTTAAAAATGCATTTGACTAGTGGCTTACCAATGGGCTCAATGAAAGTGAGTTTGGACTATGTATTTACAAGTCATTGTGACGCAAGTTGGATGTCTAGTATAAATGAATCTAAATCAACATCTAGATGGATTTTTTCATTAGGAGGAGAGGTTACAATAAGTTGGACATCTAAGAAACAAACTTGTATTGCGCATTTGACCATGGAATCTGAATTTATAGCCATTGTTGCCGCAGACAAAGAAGCATAATGGATAAGAGATCTATTAGATATTGAGTTGTGGCCACAACAGATGTCTGCTATATCTTTGTACTGTGACAGTCAAGCCACAATGTCTAGAGCATATAATGATATATATAATGGAAAATATAGATATTTACGACTGAGACATATGTGAGAGAATTATAATGAATGGGGTGATCACCATAATATATGTGAAGTCCATAGAAAACTTAGCAGATCCTCTCACTAAGGCACTTGCAAGAGATTTAGTGAAACGTACCACAAGTAGTATGAGACTAAAATATCATTAAACACCGGTAATGAAAACCCAACTTTTAATTAGTAAAAGCTAAACTTTAAAAGTTCAATGAGTAACAATAAATTACTGTCATGTGTTTAGGAGTACTAGTAGAGTTTAATAACTATTTATAAGACTAGTGCTGACAGTTGCGCGTGAGTAGAGGATATGCTTTATGCCTTTAATGAAGTATACATAAATATTTGTGTCTTTAGCAGCTAATACAAAGTAGAGAATTCACCTATGTGCACATAGAAGTGGTGCCGATTCAATAAGGATATGTGTTATTCTTATAAATGTTCATTGAATCGGGATTAACACATAACCATATATAATAGTGCTAAGGTTGCGTTGAGAATCTTTTGATAATTCTAAGACAAGTATTATGTGTCATATATTCGGTTTTAACAATAGTAGTTAAGGTTTAGATACCATTAACTTCGTTAAAAACTTTGACATATGCATACTAATTGGGGGTCCAAATCGAAAGATACCTCTTTGTATTAATAATATTTGTCAAGATGAGATATTACATACAAATTAGTGGGGTATTGTTGCATAATTTGTATGTAAGGAATAAGTGATATATGAAAATCACACATTGGAAGAACATTGTGTATGATAGATGCTTATAAAGAGATACTTACTAGTAAGATTTAAATTAGCATGGCTTAAGAATGAGGTTGACTAGTGGCTTACCAATGGGCTCAGTGAAAGTCGGTTTGAACTATGTATTTACAAGTCAAGATTGACACTTGAACACTTGAGGCATCTTGGTCTTGATCTTCCAATTAATTTATATTTTTGGTTTTTTAATTTGTTAAAAACGAAAATATATTGGAAAAACACTTTTATTCGAATAGTTGTGACTATTACTAATAACTATTTTGAATGGTTGTGATGATTCACTCCAAATTGTCGTGATGATTCATTTTGAATAATTATGATTCTTTGAAAAATACATCTTCATTCTATAAGTAGAAAAAACGAGGAAGTCATGTATTTTCTCGTAAGAGTTCTATTGCCATATTATATCCTGCTAAACATATTTATCCTTCAATAATTTTTTCCAACAGGTTTGACCTGCCGACATTTTCCCACGAACTCAAGTGGCCGGCTACCACGGTGGCCATCCGTATTCCCGCTTGCGGATTGCTTATCGGGCTACGCCTGGAACCCGTTAAGCTCTCTGGTTAAAGTATTTGTTCTATATAGCAGCACCTTCTTCAATAACATATACCATATCAATCTTCTTCATCGTAGACTCGTAGTTCTGATCGCTTTGTTGGTGTCGATATTTAATCACTTATATTTACTTAATTGAAGAAGCCAGGATTTGGGATCCCGGCGCCTAGTCAGCTAAATGGACGGAGACAAGTGATATCTTCGAAAGGGTTCTCGCCGGCGATTATTCGTCGCTATCGAAGTATTGAATATCCCGACAGTAATGCTCTTCCTCGTACTCCAGCTAAGGCTTTTATGTAGAATTTGTCTTGTCTCTGTAAGGATTTCGTTCCGCTTTCGATCTCGATTGATAACCTGCAATCAAGAAACAAAAACAATCACAGTATACAATTTCAACTAATAAAACTATAAACTGAAATGCAAAGCAAGAGTAAGGAAATAGGGCTCAGGTCGAGCTGGGTTTCCTTTCAACGTCGTCATCGGGGAACCAAGGTATCGAATCCAAAGGTGGAGACACACACTGCCCGAAGACACTGCCCTAACCACTGCCCAAAGCACACAGCCCGAACACACGGCTCCACCAGAAAACTAACCACAAAGGTTAAGACCCACGACAGACACCACAACACACAGCGCACTCAGCACACACAGTGCACACAGCACCAATCACGGCCACACCAGTGCACACAGCACCACACTCACGGCCACACACAAGTGCACCACATAGCGCACACACACCAGCCAGCGCACACAGCACCACCCCAAGCTCACGGCCACACAGTGCACACAGCACCAAGGCTCGAGGCGCACACAGCACCACCCTAAACTCACGGCCACAAGTCTGAACCACTCTGGAACAGGGACGAAATATGCACAAAGAATTTCGAATCAGAGTGTTAACTCATCATGGAAACATACCAGGATTAATAGCACCGAGGGAGACGAAGAGGAGGGGAGCAAGTCCCAAGATTCTGGTCCAGCCGAAGAGACACAGAGAAGGAGAAGCTTCTGGACAGAAGGGGAAGATGAAGGGTGAAGAGGCGGTAGAGAAAGGGGGGCTCGGTTAAGGTAAATAGAAGAGGGGGCCAAAGCCCAACAAGGAATGAGTGGTAATGGGCCAAAAACCCAACAGTCTCGTTCTCTTCTTCAGAATGAATAAAAATCCTTTCTGCCCTTTTAGACTCTAAGAGTTGATCATCATGCTTGTAAAATATATGGAAGAATACAAAAATCAAAAGACGCGAAATATTGAGAAGGCGTTTGAATTTATGTTTACTCTTTAAGCTAAAATGATAGGTACTTATTAATTTTTAGTGGTATTGTTTATAAAAAGGTAAGCGTTACAAGCACAAAAGAGTATCTAAACATTTTAAAAGAACAATAAGAGAAGCAATAGAGGGGCCCATCGCCCCACCAGCCACCCTATTTTGTGAAGTTCAATAAGCAATCTGTGTAGTAATGACATTTACCCAATCTGAAAACTGAATCTTGTGTTGCACGAGGGCACAAGTTGAACAGATTAGCTGGTGGTGATTAGTGGTTATTAATCATCACAGAAATCTCTGTTTCTATTAATTTTTCAAAATCTCGTGGCTTTCCTAAAAATTTCAGCCGGACCACTCTACCTCTGCGGAATTTCAGGCTGCAGGCCAAAGGCAGAACTTGGAACTGTGGGAGAGGGGGGGAGCTCGCCTGAATCATCAGAGACACTGAGTGACATTGTGTATCAAGGTGGACCATGAACAGTTGAGTCTTCTGATATTAAAGAAGTGACATTGTATAGACCGGGACTCGTGACGGTTGCCACTTCGTTTGTGATTGCATCTTCAATAGCTTTTTGCATGATCTGGAAATCATGCATGATTTGGTATCAAGAAATTTGGATATGTTTTATTGGTTGGGAGGTTGTGGTTTGGGGCTGTCTTTGTATTTGATTCACCTATATGTCAAAGAGATTAAGCAGGCGCTACAAGCTTTGTGGGTGATTGGTGCTTTGGGATCTGTGGCAACATATGCTCTTTTGGCACAGCCATTGGGGACGAGTTTAGTGTAGTACGTGGTGGAGAATCCAGCTGCTGTATGGTTTGTTGGCCCACTCTTTGCTGCACTAACTGGTCTCGTGTTCAAAGAAGGTTATTTTCATCAGTTTTTAAAGATCTTAATCATTTTGCGTTGTTTTTCTCATCTTATCAACAAATTAATAATCCATATACGACTTTGCTATGGCAAGTCGGAAGCTGGTGTGCTCGCATTCAGCATTCCAGCACTACTGCTTGGGCACTTGGTAATACATACTGCTACTTCTTTCTTCTTTCTTCTTTCGCCAATATGTATGATCGTACTACAGATGTCACTATGTTTATAAGTATGGTTTGGCAGTAACAGTTCATCTCAAATATTTTACATCTCGAATATTTTACATCGTTCAATACCTCATACATCACATTGTGATGATTGTACAATATAGACGATCTTAGGACTCAAATTTTCCAATCACAATAGTTTGCTAAATAAGCAGCAAGATCACACAATATTCTGGAATGAAAGTGATATGTTGAGATATGTTACTGAAATGTAGATTATATTACTGCTGAATGAAATGTATTACAAAGGAAATCAAGAACACTCCAAAGGAAATGAAGAGCTCTCCAGGAAGAAATCTTCCTGGCCCTGGCCCCAAGCTACTGCTTGTACACACACTTCTTAGCTAAAAATTTTCGGTATCCTTTCTACCCTATTACCCCCCTTTTATTCTAAAGTTTCCCTCGCCAAAAACTCTAACTACCAGCCCATGTGATATTGGTGTTTCCCCCACATGGCTTGTTCTTATCCTCCCCGCATTCTAATTTTTTTTACCAATATTTCATTGTCTTTACTGCTATCAACCTGTCGATTAATTATTTTTATATATTCTTTAGTATATTAGAGATTATCACACTTTTTTGGGCACGGCTCGTTACTGACCGAAGCATTTGCCATGACATCGTCTCTTGACGTCGATGAGAAGGTCTGTTACATTGAAACGTGAAGAAAAAGTTGTGTAAAAAAAATTTAAACCTACATCCTGTGGCGTTGATCCTAGTCTATTATTCTCGTTAGTGGACACTTTTTGAAGCAATAGTCTATTGATCCTGATTTCTTTTAATTTCTGCAGGTGAAAAAACTTGTGGAGATGGGGTTCCCTGAAACGTTGGTACGGAGTGCCCCATTTGAAGATGACTCGAGTTCAAGTCGTGCCCAAAAATGTCGCCCCTCCACCGATAAAAATAATTGATGTGAAAGTTGGGAGTCCGTCTTTATGTTATAAACTACACTTTGTTTTTGTACAGTACTGTGCATTTAGTTACTCTTGCTGGCTCACGGGTTAAAATGTTGACATGTGTGGTTAGACCAGTCATACATTGTTGGATGTATTAAAGGACGCCTGGTGCACTTTACACGGGAAAATTTGATGCTGACCTCACGGTACTTTTGTTGGCATCTATTAATTGAAAGATTGAAAATCAACAGTGAGGCCTAAAGGAATTTAGGCTTAACGGTAACATCAAATAAACCTTTAGCACCAATATGTCACATGGTAAATGCGATATGGAGTCAAGATGTTGTCTTCACTTAAGCATCGAAATTTCCTTGTTACATAAATATTTTTGGTTTTAATAGGAAAACACACCAATAAATACTGTTGGTCCAAACTTTTCTCTCTTTGTTTCTGTACAATAGTAAGATTGATATCTTTTATTTTAAGGAGGTTCATTAATCACAAATTAATAATTTACAAGGATAAAATCATGTTAAGGGAAAAAAATTACAATTTCTACAACCTGAATTTGATAAAGAATTTGTTTGAATTTAGAGTAGTTGTCAGGCATAAGGTTGTAACCATTGATCAGCATCGATGAAAGAAAGATTTAGAAATGGAGAAGCTTGTGTGTCGTTTAGTCTTTGGACATAAGGAGGCCTTGATGTTGTATTAGCTCCATCACCTGTGTTATTGTACTCCCCATAAAACAGAGTCCTACATAATTCCAAAATCACAACAATTGGATTAATCAAGCTTTATCCTTAAATAAATATGAATAATAATATACTATCTTTGCGACATTATGACATATGAGAGCAGGGCGAATGCATATGCTGGATAGGAGCTGCACTCTCCAAAAAGACTAATATTATAGATACGATCAGATACAAAACAATTAATAAGTATATAACATATTACTTACTGGTCTCTGGCTGGATCATTGAAATCATTCCATCCTTCAGGAGCAATAATATCAGACATATTTGTGAATGAAAACACAACAGTGGAGAAAGGTCTCCAAGCTCGGCCGAGCCATATTCTGCCAGTCCCTCCTATGCTGCAGTTCACGAATGCGAAGCCACTGTTTTCTTCCTTCGAAGCCCGGCCGTGAGCCGTCACCGCGCCGTTTATGTTTCTTGCACCAGGTGCTACTGGGGTGGCTATGGATGTTATATGGCAATTCTATAATTCGAAAAACAATATTTATAGCTTATTGATTAATCTATTAAATACTTGTGGTCAGCATAATACATATATAATAAAAGAAAATAATAAATATTCTCAAACATTGATTTAAATTGTCGATTTTGTTTAAAAATTATAAATACTTGAAATCGACTCCATTAGTGAAATTGATTAAATTGTCGATTTTGTTTAAAAATTATAATTTTTATATTCTCCAACATCGCATTTAGCATATTTGAGAAGATAATTACGAATTTTATTTTACAATTTTAATTTTTTTGATTTTTTTTTAAAAATTTGTATAAATAAATAAATATTTTACAAGCTTGTTATTATTATTATTATTAATTGTGCTTTATGTTCTTGATACAATATATGGCGATATTAAGTGTTGAAAAAACAATTATTCAAGTAACTATTTTTAGCAGTAATTTTTTTTTATCAAATAAGCAAAACAGAGAAGCGAGAAATCAAACACTATTTCTTTACGTATACCATGGACAGTATATCTTTGTTACATAAAAATGAAATAGAAGTTATAGTTGACATAATGATGGGCAATTATTATTTTTAATATAATCTAAATTTTCTTATATTCCATTAAAGTATTGAATAGCTAATGAAGCTATTCATAAATCCCATTATTAATGCTACCTACTAACTCCGGTCCCATTTATATACATCCGATCTTACAAACACCAATATACATACAAACATATACATATATATATTTATGTATTTTGGTCTTTACAATCACCCGGTCAATATAAGTATTTTCCCTACTAAATCAACGTCAACTATGGATATCTCAGTGTCATCCTCAGGTCATTTCTCAAAGGGGCATCAAATAAATCTATCGACCATATTTCATGAAGGATACAATTAATCATTGATCTCTATTTGAGTCATGCAATGTGCATGAAAAATATATCGTTACGGCTTAAATTTTAAAACTCCAACTTTATGTCTTCTTATAAAAATAAAACTAAGAGTCTCCTTAAAATCTCACCAACCCAACCCAATTGAGAGGTTTTTATTAAGGAAAAAAAGTATATTCATAGGAAATTTCATAAATACTACTTCTACAAACCCCCTTTTTGTAGTGGTCTATGCTTATTAGAAACATGTATTTTTTTCTAATATCAAATTTATGAAATATAAATGACATTCACTTAAATACATGACTTAAAACATAAACGGACACATACATGTATATAAATACATATAAATACATATTTATGTGTGTTGGTGTATGACAGGACTCGACCTATACAAGAATTTCCCGTAAATAAACATAGAAGCAAGTTGCTGCAATAGAACAGTAAACATTACCTCATAAAATGACTTAGCATTTCCAAAGATGAAGTCGATTGAACCTTGAATATAGCAATCCTTGAAGTAATGGCGACCCCTATCGTCGTGTAAAGTATCTTGAGCTCCAAAAAATCCACAGCCCCAAAATGCCGATTGGTCTCCTGAGACCCTTATGGCCACGGCTTGTGCTCCGATGGCTCCCGGCCCTGGAATTGGAGCCACATTCTGATCCATGCAAAATTATGTATTGTTTTATGGATTATAATTACTACCCATTTCTTAATTAAAGTTAAGCACATAGCATACCATAAAACTTATATTTTTGGCAATAAAATTGGCTCCAAATACTTGAACTGAACCACTGAAGAAGGTCCCATGAGAAGAATTGGCTGTGTCATTCCATACAATCGCGGTTGAGGTATACCCTTGCCCTTGAAAGGTGATGTTAGGTTTGGTTCTTGGAACTGTAACTTTCTCACTGGATTTTCACACAGAAAGTTGCATTAAGCATCAATTATGCTTTTATAATATAAATAAATAATAACATGCAAACATAAAAAAATTCTTGGTACTTATTTAGGATTACAAGTAAATTCCATTATTGATCCAAATTATGATCCTCCTTAGGCTGGAAACATTAACTGCATCAACTGCTGCTTGGACCGTGGTGAAGTTGCAACAACCGTTATGATCGACACAGAAAACCGAGGTCGTTTTGGTGTCCGGAGGCGGGAAATCCGGTGGAAAATGGTCGCAAACAACTTTAGTATTATTGTTTTGGTCAATATGTTTGTGATGACGGTGTAAACGGGGGAGTAGTATTGATATAAATGGCGCATAGGAGAATGTTTTAGAGGGAAAATGGACAAGGTAATTGATGGATGATGGTATGCTTTGTTTCAAGAAATTTGTAGATGCTAAGAATGCAATAAAGGCAAAGAAAATAGAGACAGAAAGGGGTCTACTTCTCATTTTCATTTTCCTCAATGGGAAGAAAAGAGAAATAAAGAATTGATTGAATGGGAGTAATGTATAGTGGATATACAATAGCCCTTAAAGTATAAGGCTAAAATTACATTTCTTGCAAGTTACTCGTCCTTAGCTCCATCTTGTGACAATACGTAAACAACCTACCATTGCTTTATAATTTGCCTAGACAACATTCTTGCCACAATACTCGCATGATACCCACTACTTAGTAATTACAATCGGTTTTGGCAACGAACCCATGTGGTTTTCCAAATAGACAGCTTATACCCGTGTGATTGCTGTTTTGAAAATAAACAGTATAACATATATGATTTGTGAATAAGCGCAAAATATCCTCTCAATGTAAGGGGACAATGCGTTACGCTTTCAAGTCACATGTGGTAAACTTCCTATTTCAAAACCATAGATGGTTAAACTGCGCATTTTCAAACCACATAAATGACAATTATCAATATTACAGGGGTGTAAATTGCCACTAACTCTTACAATATGTCCTATCATAAGGATGATAGGACATAAGTTGGAGTTAATTGCATTAACGCCTTATTTTATCGGATACCTGAGTATAATATTTCTGACGTATTTGTTTTTAAAAATATGTATATATTTGATATTTCTTTAATTTACTATTCAGAATCATTTATTTTATTTTCAAAATACTTATTTGTGTTCCAAACTCAATAAAAACATAGAGCAATCTTGTTTTTTGAAAACCATCAATATTGTGTAAAATAAATCGAATTCAAAGGGGATTTATAATTCTCACATTGCGCCGTTTGTTATCATGGTTTGCCAAATCAGCCACGGAATGAGCTGCCATGGTAAAGTTTTATGCTGAAACGGATATAAAGCTATACATTAGATGAAGGGGCATCACATAAGGTAGGGGCAACAACTTTTGGGTGTAGAAAACTGGAGGATTTATCACACAACTTTTAATAGTGGCACGAGAAAACTAGAGGATTTATCACACAACTAATTGGGCACTATATATATTCCACTGGATATGTTACACTTACACCCAGTGGCATCCATATGGGTGTTCATCGGTACAAAACCGTACAAAACCGTACAAAACCGAAATTTGGTTTACCAAAATTTCTATTCCCAAATTTCAAAATCGAAAATCGAACCGAAATTGTTAATCCCATATATGCACAAATATAAAGAAAATAAACTTAACCATACATGTCAATTACTATCAATCAAAATATGATAGACATTTTCCTTTATTTTGATCTATATCTGGATCTTAGACCCTAGTCATATAATAATTTTTCGCTTTATTGCTAGTTTATAGACACATAGTTTACATATTACTTTTTTTTAAAAAATCATATGTCAGTTTTACCCTTTACAAAAACAAACAACAGGATGATAAAAAAATTAAAAGTGTAAAACTAATTAGTTTCCGAGGTCAAAACTGCAATTTCAATAAATGTCATCTTCTCATATATTTATACTAAATACCTTAGAATAACAATTTTGGTATGACTATTGTGATATATCAAAAATACCTTCTATTTTTTTTATTCATAGCCATGAGATAAATTGATAATATTGAAAGATCACCCAAATAAGCTTTATTTTTTAATGGTTGTGAGTTTTTTATTTGTTTGTTGCATTTTCAATATTTTCATGCTGGTATTATGATCTTATGGATCAATGGTTGATATTATTGTCAACGCATAATATTTATATATTATGTTACACACGCAACGTGTGTACATCGACAGCTAGTTACAAACTTACAATTATCTTCCCAAATTTGCCCCCGTTGGCACCTGACTCTGCAATCCATTGGCCTTAGCTTCCATCAAAAACAGATCTATGCATTTAATTTCTCTTCACTTGCATAAAAAATCGTCATTTCCTCACTTTCATCTTGTTAGCTAAGCATTGAAAAAATTTCAGGTGAAGGTGTAGAAGGGTTTTATCCTGCTTTGTTATCCATATAATGAATGGTTAGAAATTTTCATTGACGAATTTTAGATTTTTAGTGTTTTGCGTTGTAAAAAATCATCGGAGGTGTGAAGATAATTTCTTTACTTTTTTCCTGGGAGTTTGATTGATGTAAATTACGATTTCCGGAAAATGATTTTTTTCCCTCTTTTTGTAGTTTGTGAAGGTTCTTATGTGAAGATTGTGGATGACGTAGGCAGATGCTTGGAAGTTTGGGAACATAGTGCGGCAAAGCTCCGAACCTCAAGTCACGCTTTTAATCCTGTAAAATTTCTTGATACTTTAGCTAGTTCCCTTTTGCTCATATTTATTCTCGTATGGCACATGATACTATTTGCTAATGGCGAGGAACGAATAAAATATCGCTTTTTTGTTAATATTATGCATGTTTATGGTAACTATTAGTGTTTCGAGGTTGTCTTAGAATTATTTTATACAAAAGAAACTAAGTATTATTAAATTTACAATATTGTTGGATTCAAGATAAATTTAGTTGATTCTATATGTGGTCTTTCATCTATATTTGAACCCGTTATATTTATGTGATTTTGTCTGAACATCATACTAATTTTGATATTTAATTGTTATTGTGCTGCCACAAGAAAGCAAGGTTGAAAGAAGTTAAAAGTTGTTGGATCAAAAACAATACAGCTTATTTCTTGTGGGCACGCGAGAAAAGAGTTTTTTTTGGTGTCTATGGGAAGAAAGTGGTGGGTGAGCTGAGGGGAGGATCCGGGTGATTTTGAGGGAGAGGGATGAGGATTTGATGAGCTTTGTGGCAGAGAGTGGTGGAAGAATGAGGCACTTGGTGGCGGCGACAGTAGAAAAAGAATTCTTGGCCTCTGGCAAGGTGAATTAGATCTCACACACGAAGGTGATGATAAAGCTTCCAGCAAAAGTAGAAAAAACCAAATATTTTAACCCTGGATACCTGTGCTTTGTTCTCTGATTTCATCTTGTGTTGCGACCAAAAGTAAGCTTCACACAGAGAAACAAAACAAAGAACATATAACACGGTCGAATTGCTGAAGTATATTTTATTTGTATTGATATACTTGATTGGAAAGGAATTACGATGAAAGGAAAATACTCAGTCACTCACTCAAGAAGGAAGACCTCTTCTTTCCCTGGCAAAAGCTAGCAACACCCATAATGAATTATTGATATTGATACCCCTCTATGGAGGATCGATCTACCTAATGGGTTTTAACCGACCCAATCTAATTTAGCAAGGAGTTGTAGGGTTTTGGAAGACATCTATATTGTCGGGATAAACATGGATCTAGTTGCCATACACAATACTATTTCATATTGATTATAACTCTTATCCCAGATTGACTAGAACTCTACAATTAGAGATTGACTAGAACTCTTATTCTATATTGATTGAGACTCTATCTCTACATCTATAAATAGAGGGCACATACCCCTCATTCAGGTACGTTCAATTACGCAATACTTACACGCTATTCCTACAATTTCAATACTTTTTCTATTGAAACATATACTGACTTGAGCGTCGGAGTGTCTTCGCCTACGGGCGGAGTCATCTTACCCTTTCTCTTTGATATACAGAGATACATTGGGAGCGGTTCAATTCAGTTTATAGAAGATAAATCGTTTGTTGCATCATCGCACGACATCTATTAAGGATCACACTTTTTGGTGATATCAATTGGCGCCGTCTGTGGGAAACTATGAGTTTTAGACGTGAGATTAAAAGAAGAAAAAAAAGAGAGCCGAAACAGGTTTGAGCCGAAGAGGATGCACCCCATCATCAAAACTGCACGGATCGCTTATGTCCCCTAGATGATCTATCGAAAGGTTCAAGCTATGGTGCAATAAATAAATAAAATTTAAAAAGAGAGCGCCTAGCTGGGGTTGGAGGAAGTCAATATGGTCCTGCAACCAGCCTGCATGATATCACAATATTCTTCTTCTAGAGTCTAGTTTCATGCTCCAGTTGCCAACAAACATTAAAGAATCTTCCCTAAAAGCTTTGTTTCATTATGGTATGCAACATAAACTCTTGTTTCGACGAGATGAAGCAAGGCATCGCGGCAAGCGTCGTGGACAAAGGAAGTGTACTGGTCGTCCTTCTTCGCTGCTATCATTATTTCTGGTTACGCAGCTAACAGGAACCGCCGTGCGCCACTACTGCTGCTTGGCCCGACATCTGAGTTGCTACTACCTGCGGCATCCTCCGCAAATGCACTTCCATCAACTCTCTCCACAATCCAAACCAGCACCACTCCATCGATCAATGTTCGTCTTTCCACGCATCTGCTTTCCCATATATTCCAAAGTATTTCTCACAGTAAAGCCTTTCACATGCAAGTATTTAGACTCGAGTGTTGCTGAATCAGAAAATTAAAGCGGAGAAGTATCTATCTAGTTGCCATCTTTTACCTACAGCTAATAACCCGTTGCCCATGGGTGAATTCTCCTGCAAGTGGTTTGATCTTGTTAAAAAAAAAAACCAAAAATTTAAATTGATTTAATCGCTTGCACGGTCGTCACATGATCCGCCTACATAGCTATACCACAAATCTAATTACTTCATGGATATCGTTGCAACTTCCTGACAGCATAGGTTGAGAGAAGCAATTTATTATTAGATCTTTATATCATGTGGTGAAATTAGGATGTCATCTTATACCATCATGTTTACAAATCTCTTCCTCCCTCGACCCCGTAAAGATTCGACAAACAAAAGAGAAACAGTAGAGAACCCACAAACTGTTCGATGAAATTCCCGGACCAAATTATGCAGTATAAGAATCTCGGTAGATCGGGCCTAAAGGTGTCTCAGCTCTCCTATGGCGCTTGGGTCACATTTGGGAATCAGCTTGACGTGAAGGAAGCCAAATCGATCCTCCAATGCTGCCGCGCTCATGGAGTGAACTTCTTCGACAATGCCGAGGTCTACGCCAATGGACGGGCGGAGGAGATCATGGGCCAAGCTATAAAGGAGATTGGATGGAAACGATCCGATCTCGTTATTTCCACCAAGATCTTCTGGGGTGGGCCGGGGCTTAATGACAAGGGTTTGTCAAGAAAGCATATAGTAGAGGGAACAAAGAACTGTCTGAAGAGATTGGATATGAAGTACGTTGATGTTCTTTGTTGCCATCGGCCTGATAGCTTTACGCCTATTGAAGAGACTGTGAGGGCTATGAACTATGTGATTGACAAGGGATGGGCTTATTATTGGGGAACTAGTGAGTGGTCCGCTCAGCAGATCACTGAGGCTTGGAGCGCGGCTGAGAGGCTGGATCTTGTGGGGCCCATCATGGAACAGCCTGAATATAATCTTTTTTCCAGACATAAGCTCGACTAAGTGCACTACAGCTCGGGCATGCAATCTCGCAGTAAGCCCCGATTACGACAGCTTGGGCGTGCAATCTCGCAGTAAGGCCCTATTACATCGAGCTCGGGCATGCAATCTTGCAGTAAGCCCCTATTACGACAGCACGGGCGTGCAATCTTGCAGTAAGGCCTTATTACATCGATATCGGGCATGCAATCTCGCTGTAAGCCCCTATTATGACAGTTTGGGCATGCAATCTCGCAGTAAGCCCCTATTTATAAGCTCGGGCGTGCAATCTTGCAGTAAGGCCTTATTACATCGAGCTCGGGCATGCAATCTAGCAGTAAGGCCATATTATGATAGGTCGGGCATGCAATCTTGCAGTGAGGCCCTATTACATCAAGCTCGGGCGTGCCATCTGGCAGTAAGGCCCTATTCAGAAGTCCAAGGCGTTGTCAATAAGCCCTTGGCACATCAGGAGCACGAGCTCAGCCCTGGTCACGCCAGGAGCATGGGTGTGCAACCTGCCTCAGGAGCACGAGCTCAGCCCTGGTCACGCCAGGAGCATGGGTGTGCAACCTATTCAGAAGCCCAAGGCGTTGTCAATAAGCCCTTGGCACATCAGGAGCACGAGCTCAGCCCTGGTCACGCCAGGAGCATGGGTGTGCAACCTGCCTCAGGAGCACGAGCTCAGCCCTGGTCACGCCAGGAGCATGGGTGTGCAACCTATTTAGAAGCCCAAGGCGTTGTCAATAAGCCCTTGGCACATCAGGAGCACGAGCTCAGCCCTGGTCACGCCAGGAGCATGGGTGTGCAACCTGCCTCAGGAGCACGAGCTCAGCCCTGGTCACGCCAGGAGCATGGGTGTGCAACCTATTCAGAAGCCCAAGGCGTTGTCAATAAGCCCTTGGCACATCAGGAGCACGAGCTCAGCCCTGGTCACGCCAGGAGCATGGGTGTGCAACCTGCCTCAGGAGCACGAGCTCAGCCCTGGTCACGCCAGGAGCATGGGTGTGCAACCTATTCAGAAGCCCAAGGCGTTGTCAATAAGCCCTTGGCACATCAGGAGCACGAGCTCAGCCCTGGTCACGCCAGGAGCATGGGTGTGCAACCTATTCAGAAGCCCAAGACGTTGTCAATCAGGAGCACGAGCTCAGCCCTGGTCACGCCAGGAGCATGGGTGTGCAACCTATCTCAGGAGCACGAGCTCAGCCCTGGTCACGCCAGGAGCATGGGTATGCAACCTGCCTCAGGAGCAAGAGCTCAGCCCTGGTCACGCCAGGAGCATGGGCATGCGACCTGCCTCAGGAGCAAGAGCTCAGCCCTGGTCACGCCAGGAGCATGGGCATGCGACCTGCCTCAGGAGCACGAGCTCAGCCCTGGTCACGCCAGGAGCATGGGTGTGCAACCTGCCTGAGGAGCACGAGCTCAGCCCTGGTCACGCCAGGAGCATGGGTGTGCAACCTGCCTGAGGAGCACGAGCTCAGCCCTGGTTACGCCAGGAGCATGGGTGTGCAACCTATCTCTGGAGCACGGTTTAGGCGAGCATTCCTCGCTCATATTTGTTATCTTTGGAGCTCAGTTCAGATCAGACGAGCACATTTTTGCTCCTATTTATTATCTCTGGAGCTCAGTTCAGATCAGACGAGCATATTTTTGCTCCTATTTATTATCTCTGGAGCACGGTTCAGGCGAGCATTCTTCGCTCATATTTATTATCTCTGGAGCTCAGTTCAGAGCAAGCGAGCAGACTTTGCCCCTATTTATTATCTTTGGAGCTCGGTTCAGGCGAGCATTCTTTGCTCCTATTTATTATCTCTGGAGCACGGTTCAGGGAGCATTCTTCGCTCATATTTATTATCTCTGGAGCTCAGTTCAGAGCAAGCGAGCAGACTTTGCCCCTATTTATTATCTTTGGAGCTCGGTTCAGGCGAGCATTCTTCGCTCCTATTTGTTATCTCTGGAGCTCAGGCGAGCACACTTCGCCCCTCTTTATTATCTCTGGAGCTCAAATCAGGCGAGCATTCTTCGCTCCTATTTATTATCTCTGGAGCTCGTTTCATATCAGGTGAGCACACCTCACCCATTTATTATATCTGGAGCTTAGTTTGGATCAGGCGAACATCATTTGCTCCACATACCTATTACCTCTGGAGCTTAGTTTAGTCGAGCATCATTTGCATATATTTATCCGATATAGCTCAAATCAGCTCAGATGAGCTTTATTTGCTCCGTATTACCTCTGGTGCCCGATCGGGCTTATCTGCTCAGCTCAGGACTCTACTGATGCTGGAAATCAAACAAGTTTCATTGGCATCGTATATTTTTCATCGCTGGGGCTTGAGATTTCTATTAATAATGGAGCTTGGGACGCTTAATATTCATAAAGCCAGTGTTATTAGCACCGCATGTTTATTCATCACGGAGCTCAACTATATCTCATATTCCCGTAGAAGTAAACAGCAGGGGCACTAGGAACAGGTCGGTTAAACATTTAACGAACTTCTGGTCTTCGACGTCAGTCCGACTAGGAGGGGGGACTTGTGATACCCCTCTATGGAGGATCGATCTACCTAATGGGTTTTAACCGACCCAATCTAATTTAGCAAGGAGTTGTAGGGTTTTGGAAGACATCTATATTGTCGGGATAAACATGGATCTAGTTGCCATACACAATACTATTTCATATTGATTATAACTCTTATCCCAGATTGACTAGAACTCTACAATTAGAGATTGACTAGAACTCTTATTCTATATTGATTGAGACTCTATCTCTACATCTATAAATAGAGGGCACATACCCCTCATTCAGGTACGTTCAATTACGCAATACTTACACGCTATTCCTACAATTTCAATACTTTTTCTATTGAAACATATACTGACTTGAGCGTCGGAGTGTCTTCGCCTACGGGCGGAGTCATCTTACCCTTTCTCTTTGATATACAGAGATACATTGGGAGCGGTTCAATTCAGTTTATAGAAGATAAATCGTTTGTTGCATCATCGCACGACATCTATTAAGGATCACACTTTTTGGTGATATCAGATATTATTTTGACTCATTATAAAAATGAATTTTTGATTTAGTGTCCCTTCATTAGTGTGAAGTGGGGATTTTTTTAAATAAAATGTAAATTGTATGGCAATCATTTTTAATTTTTTCCATTGGACGATGAATCTCCTTCGTTGAATTGATGTCTGTGAATAAATTTATGCTAGCCCTAGTCAATAATTGAAAGTTTCAGAAGGCAAGAATTCTTATGTGTTTTGATATAAAGAATTAGGTGCAAGTTTAAAATCACATTTTTTATGAGCATTTCCATGTGTGACGATAGATGTGGTGGCAGGGAAGACATTTTTTCAAGGATGCAGGTGGTTTCCTGCGTGAAATTTTGTTTAGGGGAGGAATGCACTATGAGGCTGTGGGCATCGCTGGGCAGAGGAGTTAGTGGGAGATTTGAAATATAGTTTTTTTTTTTGTGGAAGCTGGTGGTTGCAACAGAGATTGCAGTATGGGAATGGGGATTTTATATGTTTTAAGTCATTATATAATGTTTTAACCGGCCTTAGTTATTATCTTAACATGTTTAGCTGGAGCAAGTTGGTTTCTCAGATATGCTTCATGGCCCACTGTGATTACAAATGCCATCGACAGTTTTTGCCATTGTTTTTGAAGCTATTTAGGTTGTAAATTAATAATCATTTAATACTTTTGTTGTTTTGTTTCTTTCAGAATTCTTTGTTTATATTACAAACTAAAACTGATATGGAGGAAACCAAAGCATGAAAAAGAGAGAACGACATTTTGCAAAAGGAAGCCTAGCCAGATGGCTGGGTGGTATTTCATTTACTTTCCACTAATGACTTAGCGATGATTTATACTATCCCAGATGGTAACATGATAAAAAAATGTTATTTCACATAAATATGATTTTCCTCGAATTGGAGGTAAATTGAATCCCAAGTTAATTTATTGTGTCTTATTGTGATGTCTTTAGATTTTGAAAATGATTTAATTAGAAATCAGAATGGACATGAGAAAAGAAAACAAAGACGCACCAAGAAAATGATTTCATATAATAAAAAAGTCGCGTCATATGATAAATCATTGAAACAATGTTAATGTGTTTAGCATGATTTTCAAAATTGATTTCTGTGTCTTGACAAGTTTTTCGCAGCAAGATAATTTTACTTTTTATATTCATCCTAGTGTTTTATATTCTCATGGCTGGTCAATATTTAATCGTTTGCCAATTTTACAGATTCAAGCTGCTTTTACAAATTCTAGTTTCTAGATTTTGGAGTACAGGTAATTAAATTGATCACAATGGCCTTCCCTAAAATATCTTTATTTTGCTCTGCAAATAATTTTCAGGTAAATGCAGCCTTTTTTATGGCCAATTTCGTTTTGAAGTTTTTTTCCTTCACATTACCTTACTCTTCATCAATCGTTTCCTGTTTAAGAGTATTAGAGGATAGATCAACATGCACCATTGCTTTGAGAAATTTTGACGTGAATTTGTTTGATTAATAATGAGTTGCACTTTTGTTAATACAACCGTTCTACACACAGGATTGGAGAAAATGGTGACATGTAATTCTGAGACTGGAATATCTTTACTATAGGGTAGACATTTCAGTGTTTGATTGATATAGGATTCCCAACTGTAAACCAATTATTCCATTCGAAGTTCAGAGCTGGCAAGTATGATTATCCATAAAACTATTCTGGTGGATCTTGCCACTGTATTCTCGGAGTTCATTCCAACAAATATGTAATTACATAGTTGGGATTCAAATTAATTATGCGAGTAAGTGTTTCTGTTTTCCATGTTTCCTTCTACTGAACAGATATGAAAATTTGTATTAGTGTACTTTGATTACTCTTTGTTATTATTGTTGTTATTTTTGTGGTTTACATTTGTACAAGAAAGTATATTCTTGATTCTTATTTGGTTCTTCTCTATCATGGATGAATGGTCCTTATGAAGTGCGGGGTATTTATTAAGCTTATTGCTTTTTCCATGTGATATCTACTTCTTGACTTTTTGTAAATATAGTTTAGTTTTATTGGTTAATCAGTTGATGTGACAACCTTGCGACATATTTTCAGGAGGGACGCTTCCTTCTATTTTTCTCCTTCTATTTTTCTCAGTGCCGATGGGCAATGCTGAGTTAATTTGATTGAGGAGTGATTGTCTTAGAGTAACTGCATATGAGCCGGTCGCCATCATTTTCTGTGAAGTTGGAACTTGTATCAGAAGTTAATGAAAAAGCTTTGCATCAATGGGTAGTTTGCTTTTGTATCATTTGGTTTGATCTCGAGCAGGGGCAACTCATTGAGGAGTGTTATCCACCTGGCTGTCTTACCCAAAGTGAGGAGCGTCAAGTTGCTTTTATTTCATTTCCAGATTCAGTTTCACAAGACCTTAACCGATCAAGTATTAATGACTGTATCTTCTTCTTACGCATAAGGAGGCATGCAAAACCTCCAGTTTCAAACATCGATGGATTGAAGAGTAATGAAGTAGATAATAACTTCTTGTATGCGGATGCGCAAAAGGGTAAAAATCACTATAACTCAAGGTACCTGTATGGTTATGTTTAATAGGCAGAGACATGATGAGAGGCTAAAGCGAGGAGGTGAACAAAAACCTGTGGTTATTTTTTCTCACTGTCCATACTCTAGTGTGTTTAGGCCTTCGCTACAAATTATGGGCCCTTTGTCCTTTGATACTGGAATGAAAGCACCGACTCATATTGCTAACTGTGTATCAATGTGGCCTACTCCTGTACCTGGTAATCTCATGGTGCTTCCTATTGGGAATGCATTACTGAAAGTGAACCTTCCTCCTTCTCACAGTTTGCCATCTGATAGTGGGATTTTTGAAGACTCCGCTTCCTCACTGGCTCCCCTCTCCCTTCAAACCTCTCAGTTCCACAGGGTTTATTTCATGACTCTGATCAATTCGGAACATTCAGTGGACTCTTGATGCATCTTTGGAAGCTCTGGGAAATATTACTCATTGGGGAACCCATTTTAATCATAGCACCGACCCCTGCCCAATGCTGCGAAGCAGTTGCTGGTCTAGTTAGTTAGTTTCCCCTTACTTTTCAGTGTTGACTTCAGGCCTTACTTTACCATACATGACCCTGAATTTTCCATTTTGAACTCTCTTCCAGAGGGTGCCGCCTTTCCTCCAATGGTTTTAGGTGTCACAAACCTCTTTTTTTTAAAAGCACTGCGTAATATGCCTCACATAGTTTCAATTGGAACTCATGTTTCAAATTATAGTCATCTTAACAATGGTTCAAGGTCTTTAAGTGGGGGATTCTCTGTTCAAGAAGAACGATTGAACTTCCAACATCTTTCGGCAAGGAAGTTTACTGCTGCAAACTTCTTGAATGCAGTGAAGTTGAAAAGAGATGGCCCTTTGTGTCTAATTACAGAACACAAAGAAGATGTCTGGTCGAATTATGCTTCAGTGACAAAGCCAGATATCTCTATCTTGAATAGACTTGTTGATGCTGGATTATCTCCAAGGGTTGAGGAGTTGATGTCAGTTGTTAACAATGATATACTCCGTCGCCATTTTTTGGAGCTGACTACTAACTTTTTGGCCCCTTTTGGTCCATATTTCAGAGCAAATACACCTTCTGAAGGTTCATCTCCATATGCTGACCCACCTCTTCCATCTTTCAGTACGGAGGAATTCTTATCAACCTTGTCAGAAAGAGGTCCTGGGAAGTTTCTACTGAAGCGAATGAGGTCAAATTGGCTAGATCTCTACAGGTATTGAATAATGGATAGACTTACACCACCTGCTATGAGAAGGGTTTCCATTGATAGATGGCAATTTTTGTTTAAAATATTTCGAGTAGACCTGTGTCAAGGCATTGTCTACACATTCATAAAAGTTGTTCATTAAAACTTTCTTCTTCAAATTGCCGTTCTTTGTTCTTCCTATTAAACTGTTTTATGAGACCAAAGTGTCCAAAATTAGCACGTGTCCTTTAGAGCCTTTATTCCTCTGGTCTTTGGTCTTCTCCACTTTTTCATGTCTGAAATATACTTGTCGCGGCCAGGACTATTTATCTTCAACTCGTCTGAAGCAAATGGATATTTGACACTGTCCACCTTCTCAGGCTATCGCCGGATATTTTCTCAAGTTGCTCTCTGTACAAGAAATGCAAATTTCCACTCGTTCATGTTCTGCTCGTATGAAAACTGATTTCTACTGCCATATGGATAAATTGGCTGCCCATCTGTATTTTGCCCAATGTGTGTCCTTTACCTAAGGTCTATGAAGTTTCTGATATTTTGGTGACTCATCCCCCAACAACTGGACCTGAAACATTAATTAATGATTTTGGAATTATTTCTCTGATTTTCTTTCCATCAAAATTATTAACAGAAATGAAATGTTCACACAAAACGTTTCTCCTCATGTTACATCTGTCAGAAATGAATTATTTATTCATGTTCATGCAATCACTATCTGTTTATCTATTTTCCCTGTTCAGTTCCACTTGTTTGTGCCATCGCCATACATCTTTAACATATCAACATAAACACTCCCAGAAGGGTCTAAAAAATATATATGCCTTCCAGTGATACCTTATCTTCATCAACTGCTGAGTCCTAAAATTTTAGTTTTGCTCTTGATTTCCCTATTTTATATACACTGAACTAGGTTATTGTTTTAATGTTACTTTTTATTACTTTTTAAAATGGATATGTTTTTACATTAATGCAGGCGGTTCTTGAAAGGACAACTTTCTGCCATGGTTCCGTTGAAAACGTTCTGTGCTCAGCAAGAACAGTATAAAATGTGGAGACAAGCTAGAATTAAGAGCAACATAAACCATTTGATTGCTCAGATATCTGAATGGAAATTGTTGATTCCTTCAATGCGATTGAGAGAAACCTCCAAGGAGAAATGCAGGCATGTTTTTTCTCTAATTTCTGAACATTTTTTATATTAACGTGAGTATATGATGATTTGTCGAGACTTATTAATCCTCATGCATATTTTTTCCTCAATCCCTTCTCTTGCGTCAAAAATTATGTGCTGCCTCTTGTCCTTTTGTTCTTCCTTCTATGCATTTATTCATTAGAAGAAAGAAATTCAAGCCAACTCTTTGTTCTTTTTATTTGTTCTTATTGTCTCCCATTTTATCTTGTTTGATTTCACAAATAGTGGGATGCAGTGTAATGTACTTGATAGGATTCTGGAGTCGTGGGACATGCAACGATGATTGTCTGAACTGGAGACAGCAGCACTTGGTTGAGAAATGGTATAGGGGAATCGTTTGAATGGTTCAGATATCTGAAATGCATTCAAAAATGCTCTATTAGATGAATAAATAAAATAAATAAACGCCTAAGAGTTAAGTAAAATGTGCAGAAAGTAAATAACACAAAATTTATAGAGATTCGAAGGCGAAATCCTTATGTTCCTCTCTTCCTCTGGCTGGGAAGAAATACACTAGATGATTATTGATTCTCACCGTCTCAACTACACAAGAATTATTCAGCGGGGCAAGTCACAACCACTTAAAACTATTTTATATCTAAGCTCACTCGACCATTCAACTAGATTGACTGCAATATATTTATATTCTTTAATGTTTATATGTGAAGACGTCACTATCTATTCTGCTCATCTATGTAATATTTGAGTGGTTTACTACACAATTGAATAGACACTGACATTCTTTCTAGTTTCAAAATCTTTAGTTTTATTAATCTTCTAATTAATGCAGCCCATCTACATGGCTCCCTCCATTTCTTTTTGGCTCAGCAGCATTTGCTTTGGTGTTGAATGATGCATATATAATCTATGCCAGTGTGAACCGTTTTGACACTAATCTTGAATACCATTTGGTTTATCTTTATGAGTAAACACCCACTTGTAACCTAGATGTAGGATTTGTACGGAAGTAGTAATAGGTATAACCAAATAAGAAAAATGCGGTTGATAATCGAGATCACACTACATTTATTCCTTCGTTTGATACACTTGCAAGTGGGCCAAGATAGACACGTCCTTGGTGGGAGAATCAATAGGTTGAGGAAGTGGAACAGAGAGACCGGAAGCATCCATCCCAGAGGGTTTTTTTTATCAAACAAATAATATGATAATATGGTACTGAAAACAAAATATCCTAAGAAAACATACTACCAAGCCACGAAGTTATATGGCTAAAAGACAAATACTTGGTTCCCTGACCCGTGAAGAGAGGTTGTCTATACAATTACAAAGATGTGCCAGTAAGGGATTTGTTGAAAATCAAACATCAAGTAGTTGAGAACCAAAAGAAACATCGAAGGAGGGAAAAAATAAATCGATGAACAGTCCCGATTTTACAGTTCTTGTTAACAGATTTACTGTTTACGTGAACAACGCGCGAGTGTTTTTTTAAAATTTGTGCATGTTATTTGTCAAAGAATGTAAGAGAGAATTTGAAAATAGGTGAATTAATTTAATTTGAAGCGTGGCGGTTTCACCTGTACAAGGAGAGATATCGGATTAATGGTTTTACAGAGGTGTTACCCCACAACCAACAACACAGTAAATTTATTCTTTAACATAATGTACTTATTCTCTGACATTACCATTGCTAGTGGCTGTTATCATGTTTAAGTATCATATTTACGTGTATGCATTCCCAATTAATTTCATTATCTCCCATTGTAGTATGGAAAAGCAAATGAAGATACTGAAGATGTCTGCAAGAAATTGAAGAAAGATCTGCAAATTGTATTTAAAGTTCTCCCAAAGGACTTGCAGCAACTTCTTATTATGAACCCCAGCAGGGCGTCTCTTTTACGAGAAAGCCTCGAATGCTCAGATCTTCCTGGGCATCCTGTTCTAATAAGTGGTAATGTATCTTCTGCTGAATCTCGATGACATGCAGAGATATTTGCGAACACTTATGTATCAGCTCATGCATGTACACGACCATATCCGTGCATTACACAGGACATGGAAGAATTCTGGAGTTTACATCACACTGTTGGTATTGCGGGAACTACTACTGGCAATTTTCTCGGAGCATCATATTTAATTCTTTTCTTAACTACACGGGATAAGGTTGAAGCAAGAACGTATGAATGAATTATACAAATTTGGGAGCTCTTATAGTTCCTCAATGGTGATTAAACAAGGAACATTTAGTCAGTTAAGAGAAGTTTATGTTGTACCTTTTAGTCCCAAGAATGTAATTTGTTGTTTATTAGCAACTGGTGTTGATTCTAGTGTAGGGGTGTAAACGAATCGAACATGTTCACGAACTTTTCGAGCCGGCTCGAAAAGTTTTTGATTCGTATTCGGAATTCTCGAACTCTAGCCGAACTCAAACAAGTTCGAACTTTTTTCGAGCCGAACTCGAGCTCAAATTACTTTATTCGAAAGTTCGTGAGCCGCTCGCGAGCTTTAATATTTTATTAATAAAATATAATTATATATTAAATATATATATTTCGAACCTTTCGGGTATTTATTTTCGAACAATAGTTTGAATAGCTCGCGAACAGTTCGAATCTTTTCGAGCCGAACTCGAATTCGAACTTTGATTCGAGCCGAACTCGAGCCAAATTTTTAAAACTATTCGAACTTCGAATCGAACTCGAGCTCGAATATAACTATTTCGAGCCGAGTTCGAACCTTAAAATTTTCTGCATATTCGGCTCGATTCAGTTCGTCTACACCCCTATTCTAGTGGCATGGTTGTTTTTGGTGAATTTTGATCATACATATAATTATTTGGTGGCAACTTAGGAAATTAATTATCCGTTATTATTAATACGAAAGGGATTGGACAGTATCTTCTTTGTACAATTATGTGTGTACAATTATTATTAATTGGTGGGAAATATTTATGGTGTTTACCTTAATTCTTAGTAAAATTATATATAAAGTTATAAACTGCAACTTATGTAATTGCATTAATGCTTTGAAGACATTAACAGAACCATAGAGTACTAAACATTTCCGCAACATTTACCAAAGAGTTTCAAGCTACTTCCTCATTCAATCTATGCACAACTTATACATCCATTGCACAAGCGAAAATATGCATTCAAGGGCGTTCTAGTGCGTTGTAGATTCTTATCCAAGACTTGTATCATTTGATGATGTCATGTGAATCGCTAGATGGAACATGCTCGAGCACACCCACAAACAAAACAAGCCATTATATTTAGATACGAACTCGAGTAAAACCAAGAACCGAGTTAGACAGTATGTAAGAAGATTCAATATAAACAATGTACCAAGCCATTAAATGCACACGGAAGGATCCAAAATACAACTCCAAGTCATTGGATGCAAACACAAGAATACAAACCCATGGTGTAGCTACACCATGGGAGTAGCAACACTGAGATGATGAGTATCTTTCACTTAATATTTGGGGGATAGATGCATATCCAAGGGTTGTGGTACCCCTATGAGGTAATGCCCATGAAGGTAGCCAAGACCATTTCGAATAAAAACTACGATGCAACAACATAGCAACAGACCACACAACTACACATACAATAATCCGAAAACAACCCTAACTTTTCTCCACCATTTTCCACCAAATGCCCACGCTAAAAACACTCGAGGAACAAAACATGGGCAAAGCCGTCAATTGATTCCAATTACCCTTTTATTCATGCTTTATAAAGATAATAGACATCCCGATCCGATTTATAGCTAAACCAAGTTTTTTTCAAATGCAGAAAAAAGAGAATCCTCCCTTCCAATACATTCAATAGAGAAATTATTAATGACTCTTGAGTAATTCGGAAATAACCATGTCAGCATATATTGTATTCAACTCTGACCAACTTCACGAACACTCGCCTACGAACTTAGTCCAAAAGTTTGAACGTCCCCCACCAAATGCAATGAATGCGACACGACTTTTACCGAAATATAATGTTTATGCAAATCTAAAGTACAATAATTAGAGTCTAGCTAATTTAAAGATGGCGCCAGTAAACTCGTGTATCCATGGAGGGTGGCTTTGGTGTAATAAAGATTCCGGGGAATATGCGCATGGAGAAGTTGAACATAATAGCCAAATCTACACAACAAGCGGTTCAGGGGACATTTCTGGAGGAGCACCGCTGCTGCCATTCAGAACTATAACATTGCCATCTGAATCAACATCAACGATGACTGAGTCGCCTTCTTTAATGTCGCGGGCGAGCATTTTCTCGGCCATGCTATCTTCCAAAAGTCTCATAATAGCTCGTCTAAGAGGTCTGGCTCCGTAACTCGGGTTGTATCCTTCTTCGACCACCCTATCCCTGAACCTTTCAGTCACCTGAAGTTCTATATCTTTGGATTTAAGCCTCTCGAAGACTTCCTTTAACATGATACCAGCTATCTCCTTCACCTCCAGTTTTGTCAGCTGTCGGAATACGATCATTTCATCCAATCTGTTCAAGAATTCGGGCCTGAAGTATTGTTTCAGCTCCTCTGTCACCAAACTCTTGATCCGGTTGTAACTACTATCCTTCTCATCATAGTCTAGATCAAAACCTATACGACGTCCACCTTTCTCGATTACACTGCTTCCGACATTTGATGTCATGATTAAAAGCGTGTTCTTGAAGTCTACGGTTCTACCTTTGCTGTCGGTCAACCGCCCATCCTCGAGAATTTGAAGCATCATGTTAAAGACATCAGGATGAGCCTTTTCGATTTCGTCAAAGAGCACAACCGTGTAAGGACGGCGCCGAACAGCCTCAGTAAGCTGTCCACCTTCCGTGTACCCAACATAACCAGGAGGTGACCCGATGAGCTTTGAGACAGTGTGTCTCTCCATAAACTCACTCATATCGAGCCGAATCATAGCTTCTTCGGATCCAAAGTAGTAGGCAGCCAGGGCCTTTGCTAGCTCTGATTTGCCGACACCGGTTGGACCAGAGAAGATGAAGCTAGCTATGGGGCGATTGGGATTTTTTAGCCCAACACGGGCACGACGGATAGCACGGCTAATGGCTTTAACTGCTTCATCCTGTCCAATGACCCGTTTGTGGAGTGTCTCCTCCATCTTGAGAAGGCGATCAGATTCATCAGTTGAAACTTTTTCGACAGGGATGCCCGTCCACGAAGAGACGATGTGCTGAATATCAACTTCTGTCACGACAGGACCAGTGTCCCCTGCCTCATTTTCTGCCTTGGTCATTTCCTTGTCTTTGTCAACAAGAGTGGATATCTGTGCCTTGAGATCCATTTCTCGGTCACGTAGCTCCCCAGCCTAAAAATTGAACAAATGAAACACGCTCGGGATATGAACGCTAACTGTGTAGTAAAATTGGGATCTCAATCTCAACTACCCCAACTTCAAAATTGCATAGGGATCATAAAACTGTCATTTACCTTTTCAAAATCTTGACTTCGAACAGCTTCATTCTTCTCTTTCGTTATCTGCCTGAGTTCTTTTTCAAGCTCTCTGGCTTCCTCTGGTAGCTGCAGAAGATTCATGCATCAAAATAGAATACATGGAAAATGGACTATGACACTGCTAAGAGATGGCCCTACCTGTGCGTGACGAAGTCGAACCCGGGAACCAGCTTCATCAATCAAATCAATGGCTTTATCAGGCAAAAACCGGTCACTGAGATATGCAAAGGTAACATTAGAGACCAGCAGAAAGCTCCGAGCTTCGTATCTGACTTTCCCAAAATCAAAAGACTACAAGCATGGAAGCACGGTGCAAAACTTAAGAGCATGGAAGCACAGAATCAACAAACTCAGCCTTTAAACAGATGAAGTAGTATGTACAGAATATGGACGATTTTCCTTTCATATAATTAATATTTTCAGGCTCATAAACTGTCGTTGAGTCCATCACTAAAGAATAACATATAGTGCAGCCCTAACTACCTGATATACTGATACGAAAGATGCGCAGCAGAAACTAAAGCTTCATCAGTGTAACGAAGCTTGTGATGAATTTCGTAGCGTTCTCGAAGCCCTTTAAGAATCTGTATGGTTTCGTCTACAGTGGGCTCTGGTACTTTAACAGGTTGAAAACGTCTTTCTAGAGCTGGATCCTTCTCAATGTGCTTTCGGTATTCATCTAGTGTAGTAGCCCCAATACACTGCAATGCATTAGCATTTAGCATTACACGACATGATAGAATTGATCCAACCAAATGTGACCCATGTCTTAAATGACAAGAAATAATCACAAGTGGGATTTTTTTGTGCTGGGAGCAAGCAAAAAAGGGATGAAACTTTAGGAGCATCAAGCATGGATAATTTTCAGAAGAACCAACAAAAACCTCTATGTCCCATAAATCATTCATCAGTATAATGTAAAAAACTCTCAGCAAAAATTGCCTCAAAAGTAATATATCCATAGCAATTACAAATAGATATGATATTCACAAATTTAAAAGTGCAGCCACATCATAGTCGCGGAAAATTTAAGTATTTAACCTCACGGTGAATTTGATAAGTGACCTTGTCATTTTTCTAAACATGCTTGGGATCATGCGTTTATATGACCTACTTACTATTTACGCATTGTCCCAAGGGTGGTACTGTGTGTTTTTACCCAAGGAGAAAATAACGATTCAAACAATAGTAAAAAAAGTTTAAAAAAAATGTTGGCAGAAGTTATATTTCCCACATAAACACGTGCATCTTCATGCCATATTTTCTCATCTAACCTGTAATTCACCCCGAGCCAAAGCAGGCTTCAAGATATTTGCAGCATCAATCGCCCCTTCAGCAGCACCTGCTCCAATCAACGTGTGGACCTCATCGATGAAAAGTATAATTTCATCACTCTGCTTAATTTCCTCCATCAGCTTCTTTAACCTTTCCTCAAATTCACCACGATACTTGGTACCAGCAACAAGAAGACCCATATCCAGGGTTATAACCTGAAATGTTCCGAAAACAACATTATACTTCACTCGAAAATATGGGGAAAAATTGAACAAGTACCTAAGTTTTAGAAATATAATGCAAGTGCAACTAGTTGTATTCAACCAATACATAACAATGAAGAGCATGAAAACTAGAAGCACAATACCGAACAGAATCACATACCCCACTCAGACAGCATGCCAATGAGAGCATATATAGGTATAAGTAGGTGCATACAACTGCTATTCTTCATAATATTCAACGAACTCTGAAATATAAGACTACAGATATACCAAAAAAAATTGATACCTTTTGGAATTATTTTTTAAGATTTGGGAAAATGGTTTTAGGGAAATGATTTGGTTGCATAATTTTGTGGATAAAAAAGGTATATTTGGAATGTCTGCTAAGTGGATAATATTTATATAGGTCAAATCATGAAAACTTTCGTCCATGAATAATATTAAATTATACTTGGGATATTTATGTCTAATTATTAGGGGTAATGTATTTGAAATTTTAATCAATTGGATGTTTGATGGGTGGTATGTGAATGAGTGAAAATATATTTTCATGAAAGAGAATGAAATTGGTTATATTTTAGTAGACATGGAATCAGTTTCCCAAATTAAAACCAGACAATGTTTGATTCTAGCTATTTCAGAAATTTTGAAACCAAACTGAATTTCATCACTCATAACTACCACGATTAGTCAAGGAATGAATGGTACTGACCACAAGATTGGCAGTTTCCTTTCTAGGTCACAATTGGTAGCTTACCTTTTTACCTTCAATTGTCTCTGGCACATCCCCATTGGCTATTCTTTGAGCAAGGCCCTCTGCAATAGCTGTTTTCCCAACGCCGGGTTCTCCAATGAGACAAGGGTTATTTTTGGTGCGACGCCCCAAGATTTGAGTGACACGTTCAATTTGATCTTGCCTTCCAACAACGGGGTCTAGTTTACCCTGAAAAGGAAAAAAAGCACCACACCTCCTGTCAGATGCCTCCATAAAAGTCCAATACCAATTGTGAAATTGCAAAAAAACTACCTCCTCGGCTAACTTGGTCAAATTTGTACCATATTCCTCCAACGTAGGCATCTTGTTGCCAGAGCTTCCACCTCCAACACCAGCACCAACTGCTTCTGCACTCTCACCAACCATTCTTATAACCTACTTTCCAAATTAAGCGTTCCTTAAGATTGATTCCGCAAAATCATAAAATAACAAGAAGGTAGAAAAAGTAGCAATGCTTGCCTGAGTTCGAATATTACTTGGATCAGCACCTAAATTTTCAAGAACACGTGCTGCCACACCTTCACCTTCTCTAAGTAATCCCAGTAGCAAGTGCTCTGATCCAATGTAATTGTGGCCTGAATTCAAAACCAAAGTAAGCATCTAACTAAACCAACGTCAATGAAAAAATAGCAATACAAAACATAAAAAATTGAAAACTAACATAGCAGAAAAGGACCCTAAGCTTTGACGAGTAAAACAACAATCACATGTACCGACAAGGCAGCCAGTGGCAATCTGATAAAAAGCATACACACAACGAGACCATAAAACTAATTACCAAGCTGGCGAGCTTCCTCTAGTGAGAGTTCTAAAACGCGCTTTGCACGGGGAGTAAAAGGTATCTCCACAGCAACAAATCCACTACCTCGTCCAATTATTTTCTCAACCTCAACACGAGCATCTTTCAAATTTATTCCCATCGACTTAAGGACTTTAGCAGCAATTCCAGTACCCTCACCAATAAGCCCCAACAAAATCTGCTCAGTTCCAACAAAATTATGGCCAAGGCGCCTAGCTTCCTCTTGTGCTAGCATAATGACCTTTATTGCTTTTTCCGTAAACCGCTCAAACATGGCTCGTGGTGGAGCTCGTATTTTTTTTCCTTGCTTCCTGGAGGTGGCTGCAGATACCTTTGATTGGAGTGTCTGGGCAGTTTTCTGCACCATCAGGTCTAAGGAATTAAATCCCCGCAACCCGGAGAAACTCCTTATCCTTACAGGAGTCGTTCGTAAACTGCACAACATTATAGCTGCTCGTTTTGTTTTACTAGAACCTTTTAACTTCACATTATTTACCAATCCCACTGAAGAAGGTAAGTTGATTGATTGAACTAAAGCACGAGCCATGTTTGCCTCCGACGGATCTGCATACATGTTATCAGCCATCAGAAAGGTAGAACCTAAATCTAAAGATCTCACAGTGCAGTTATAACATCAAATTGTCGAACTTCATACTTGAAAAACACAGAAATTAATCAACACAAAAAATGCTCTATAAGTTTCAACTCGCACGACAAGTTTATCACAGATAACATACACAGCAAAGAAAGGCTATATGCAACAGAAAAGGGACTTTCGTTGGTTGCCATTTTCATTTGTTGAACAAAATAATTCCACTAGTTCAACTTCATAAATAACAAAATGCTGAGAGAGAGTAAACGTAGCATGGCCTATAAGCAAAGTGTTTCTAGTTTTCTATGTGGCAACCTATATCTCCCCACGATATAATAACAATTTCAAAAGGAGACATGCAAATTCAATAGACTTTATCATATGGAAGTGCTGGATGACATTTGAAACTTGGGGTGAAGTTGCAAATTTATTCAAAACAATAATTTTTAACAGGAAAACATATGAAATCATATCTAAGTAAAGGTGAGAGCATATATGAACGGATGCGATACAGATGTGCTATTTGTTTGATCAAGTATACTGAAGTGTTCTTATTTTAACAAGTTGGAAAATTCTATGTTTGGCTGTCATCCGTCAGAAACATTTTTCAAAAGTTTATAAAGAGGAGTTTTGCACTCATCTATAATTTATAACCACTGTTTGTTTTTGACAACCATGATCTTTTTTTTTCCTTAAACACTTAAAAATATTTTAAAGCCAAAAGATCACTTAAAAACATCATTTTTAAAATTAAGCAGTCCTGAAAAAAACTTTTACCAATTTCATTCTAAATCGACATGAGAAAACAGTCTTAATACTCGCAGAACACAGTCATAATACATGAGAAAACAGTCTTAGAACCATTACGGCACAAGTCAACATTAAAAATAAGTGACTAAACAAACACAAAGCAACCAAACTTACGCAACGAAAGTTAAAAAGCTTCAAAATTTATTCCAACAAGATTAACCTAAATATAAGGTAAAATTCAAATGCTGGTACTAAGTATTCCGTAAATAATTTCAAAAGCCCAAACAACAATCCATTTAACTAACAAAAATACCTTCAACTTACAAACTTTCGTTCAAAACAAAGACCAAATTTTCAATCCAGAAACCCAAAATCAACCAAACAAATTAAAGTTCAATTGAATCCCACATAAAAAACAGCGCCAAAAGTCCAAACACCTCAGCTAAACAAACATAAACCAGCTTGCTTACAGATTGAATCGGAAAAGCAAGACTATAAAAAGAATGATTTTGTGACAAATTTCGAAGATTTGAGCTTCCAAAGTGCCAATAATTGACGGCCGGATTTCCCAGCAAAACGGGAAAATACAAAATATATAAATCTGAAGAGAGATGAAGAGATGTTGTGGATGAAAACCGACCGTAATTCTCAACGGTGCACCGATGGGCACATATATATGGTAATCTTTCCCTGAACGAAACCTATGAGAATCGTACGATTAAAATATTTGAATAAGGGCATCCAATTCGTACAAGGAAGTTGGCAGATCTATTGGCATTACGCTTACTTGTAATTTGGAATTGTTATTTTGTAATGCGGGTTGACTATTTTACCCCTGTTGTCAATTTTCATTGGCTGCTGTTCAAAGATGGGATGCTAGCTCTTGTTTGTTTCGAAAAACAAGAGTTAAATGTGTGAGAAAATATTAGGAAATTTGTCTATTCTATGTATTTTAACAACTGAGAATTACATGAGCGAGTACATTAAAGTGCACTTGAACTCAATGTTTTTGGAAAATTGATGCAATAGCTAATGGCGGACACATGAATTCTGACAAAAAGGCCAAAAAAAATTTTTGGGTAAGATATGGTAAAATGTAACTTTTAAGAGGTAAATTATAATTCTTTTAGGGTAAAAATATAAATAATTTTTTAAAAATATTTTTTTAAGGTAAGTTTTTTTTTTTTGGGGCAAAGGGAGGCACTTGTCCTCTTGTCCCAAAGTAAGTCCGCCCAGCGCATGTGCCCGTACACCCACTTTATATGACTTAGTTTATAAGTTGTTAATACAAGCAACAAATGAGAAATCAATAGATATGATAAACTATGCATACTTAAGTAAATAAAATTGACAAACTTAGAGGATATGTAAAATATATTTGTTCTTTTCCATTATTAGCATGTCAAAAAAAATATCTTGACATCTTTTTTTCTGATTGATCTAACATATTGAATATTTTTTTATGTAGCCAAATGACCAATTTAATGGTTGCAAATCAACAAGAGGAATAACAAAATATTTCTAAAAGAAAAAAAAAGTTCATTATTTTCAATTTTTTTTATCAAGTATTTTCGAATCTTGAATTTTTGTTGATATCTTTTAAACAAGAACCTTGAGAAAATTGATAAATCGAAAGTGCAATTTTATTATACAAAAAATAAAATTTATTTTAAATAGGATTTAACAATGGCGCTTCATTTTTTGCGTGGCACTGTGGGCAAAATGCCCTTTTCCTTCTGCTACCGTAATTTCCTTTAACGTTCGATTTCACCACATTTCCATGTAAATTCCTACTCACATAGTCTCTCTTTGTGTGTGACACATAGTCTCTCTTTGTGTGTGAGTTTAGTTTACTTCCTAGTTCCTAGTTCTTTACCTGTCAGAGTTCTTTCACAAAAAAACAACAAAAGCTAAACCATGTTATCAAGAGTTAAAAACAAAGAGGAGGAGGAAACACCTTCATGGGCTCAAAACAACCAACAATGGCGGATTGGAATTAAGCCAGATATGGAAATTGGCGCACTTTCTACATTCAAATCCATGCTCGAAGCTGAGAATGACGACTGGTACACCACAAACGCCGCAGGCCACCTTGCCACCATGCAAGACATCTCATTTCCCGCGGATTTTCTTGAAGCTGCTGATAATAATCAGCTACTTTTAAATCCTGTTGATTCTTCTGCTACATGTTCGCCAACTTCAGCCTCTGTTTTCAACAATTTTTTTCCATCCCATAACCCCGTAAACTACTATTTGCATCCAAAATCTTTGATACCCAACAACCCTTTAGAGGGAAGTTTTGATTTAGGTTGTGAAAGTGTGTATCTCGAAAATGCGTTGAATAGAAGCTTCGGAATTATGGGGGGCGGGTTCAGTAATTTGGGGGCTCCGTCTCAAATGAACACTCTCAATTTAAGCTCTAATACTCAATTTGCAGCTAATAATTTACTTCATTTGCCGCAAGGGAGTAGTGGGGTTGGAATTGGATTTGAGGTGGGTCCAATGCAGAGGAATTCTTCGTTATTTATTAGGTCCAAGATTCTTAAACCCCTCGATAATTTTGCCTCACTTGGAGCATAACCAACTCTCTTTCAAAAGAGGGCTGCCCTTAGGAAGAATCATGGCAATACAAGTGGCAGCAATTTAGGATCTTTGAACTTAAGTGGTGGTGTAAATCAAATTCCAACTAGTGCTACGAATGTGGAAGAATATGATAAGAAGTGGGATTCTAATGAAAAGAATAGGAAAAGTAGTAGTGGCGATGATGTTGAGGAAGTTAGCATTGGTGGTTCTGATTTGAACTATGATTCTGATGATAAATTGTGGGAGGATACGCCTATGAATAAGCTTGAAGAAAGTGCTAAATATGGCGGAAATAGCTCGCATGCGAATAGCACAGTCACGGGTGGGGATCAAAAGGGCAAGAAAAAAGGGATGCCTGCAAAGAATTTGATGGCCGAAAGGCGCCGTCGGAAGAAGCTTAATGATAGGCTTTACATGTTGAGATCTGTTGTGCCAAATATCAGCAAGGTATGAGAATTCTTCCCAACAAATTTCTCGTGAATTAGAATATTGTTTTAGGCATGTTTTAGTTCTTATCAATTTTTTCATGTTTCTTGATCTTGTTTCTTGTTTGTGTTTTCATTTTCTCTTAATTTAGTAGCTTGCAGTTGTTTGATCATTAATGGGGAGTAACCATTTTTGATTGGCACTTCCTTACTTGAGAGACATGCATATTAAAGTTGTATGATAGCATTTAGTTCACTCACATGGAACCTATGAACTCATTTCAAATTGCATCTTTCAAGTTGGACCCCAGATGGTAAACGAGATGTCGTTGTTTGAGTGCTACAAATTGAAAGATTTAACGATTAGTATTTATTTCCAGACTGATGTCTATTAAGATATTTAATTTGAAGTAAATTTTGTTACACATCTTCCTCTATATTTTTTGGAATTTTTTCCTACCAACCAGCATGAGGAGCCATCTCCATTATATTATTTATCCTGATCCTTCTCGTTTTATTTCAAATTCTTGTTTTGGTTCTCGTGCTTCATTGATATTAAGAAGGAAAAAAGGGCAAACCCGATGCACGAAGTTCCTGCGATACGCGGGGTCTGGGAGGGTCGGCCCATTGGACCTATTTTACGCAGTCTTCTATGCAATGCAAGAGGCTGTTTCCTCGACTTGAACCGTAACCTCACATGGCAACAAATTTACCGTTGCACCAAGGCTCACCTCCTTGATATTAAGAAGAAAGAACCCATAAAATCTGTGTAATATCTTAATCGAAAGAGTGAGAGTAAGGTTGTACTAATAGTCAATTTCTTTATTGGCAATTTTTGTTCTCCGTAAATTTTGAACCAACAAAACTGCACAATGGTAGACCTTGGGTTTGAGTTACAACGAATACGTGAGCATAAATTTTTTTTACAACTAACGAGTATTTGAGTAAAAAAGAAAGACAGTGGAGAGAAGGTTTATATAAAACAATGTTTCTAATTGCATTCTTTGAGAAAGTTCTTGATTAAAATACATGAACGTTTGTACATCTTGAGATCACGGAATATCTTGGTAACGTAAAGTTCCATTCACCGGATTAATTACCATGACATACATTCCATACTCTTGGTTGGTAGATGGATAGGGCTTCAATACTTGGGGATGCAATTGATTACTTAAAGGAACTTTTGCAAAAGATAAACGATCTCCACAATGATCTTGAGTCCATCCCTGGTAGCTCTTCAATGACTCCATCAACTAGCTTCTATCTTTTGACACCTACAACTCCAGGCCTTATCAAGGAGGAAGTTTACCCGAGTGCATTAGCTAGTCCGCTTTCCAGCCCAACGGGACAACCAACAAGGGTATGTATGCTTTAGTTACTTTTAAGTCCAAAAGCGTTTCAACTTTTACCATTTTCTAGCTCCTTGGTGATTACATTTGATTCATGTTAAGAAATAAGAAAAAAAAAAGTTGTTCTAGCCTCTATGCCTGTATGTAAATGATTTAATTAAGAAGCATTAGCTTACTGTCACACGATTCTAAAATTGCGACAGGTTGAGGTTAGGCTGAGAGAAGGGAGAGCTATAACATCCATATGTTCTGTGGCCGCAGACCGGGCCTTCTTCTCTCGATGATGAGGGCCACGGACAATCTTGGGCTAGACATTCAGCAAGCTGTTATTAGCTGCTTCAATGGGTTTTCATTGGATGTTTTTCGAGCTGAGGTAGCCGTATTTTTCATTAAAGGCTTTAACTTGTTTCAAGTGTAAGTTACTTTGATTTTGTGGTTGCAAATTTGTCAGCAATGCAAAGAAGGCCAAGACCTTCATCCAGATCAAATCAAGGCCGTACTTTTGGAGTCAGCTGGCTTTCATGGGGTGGGGTAAATTTGTCCATGTTGGTGTCGAAAATAAATATGAAACACACTTTTATCTTTTGTTTGTATCATTTACTTCACGTTTTTACGTAGATATTGTATATAAAGGACTTGCACTCAATAAGTTAAAATAATAACAGAAAATGGGAAGAATTTTTCCCTCCATTTATCGCTCTTCATTCGCTTATTAACATGGTATCAAGAGCCGAGCGGTCCAATCTTTTGTCTTGTTTTTTGTTCGAGATCTTCACAATCCTTCGCAATTGCTGCATAATTTCAGCTTTGTGATTCAATTCTTGATCGATTTATTGTTTCTGCATTTATCAGTTTCACCGATCTCTGTTCCTCATTTCTCGACGTAAAGAATGGCAGCTACTTCAGGTTTCAACGATCCTGTCTACATTCGCGCCTCTGATACTCCAGGTATAAATTTAATGAATGATGCTTTACTTGGATAGGAGAATTATAGCATTTGGAGTAAAAGCAATGTTGATTGCTCTTCGAGCCAAAAATAAACTAGGTTTTATCGATGGAACCTGCGCTAAGCCTTCTGCTGATAGTGCTACACTCTCTCAATGGGAGAGATGCAATGATCTAGTACTGTCATGGATCATGAATATTGTGTCTAAGGAAATATTTGCTAGTATTGTTTATTCTACTGAAGCTGCAATAGTTTGGAGTGACTTGAAAGCTCAATTTGACAAAATCAATGGATCTAGGATTTTTGCATTGCAGAGAGACATTGGTCGATTAGTTCAAGGAGATTCTGTTATTTCTGTGTATTTTTGCAAGATGAAGCAGTTGTGGGATGAATATTCTTCATTAGTAACTCTGCCATCATCTAACTGTGATTCAACGAAGAAATACATAGAACATGATCAGAATCAGAAGTTACTACAGTTCTTATGGGACTTAACGAGAGCTATGCTCACATTCGAAGTCAGATGTTAATGGTGAGTCCTCTACCTACTTTAGGATAAGCTTTTTCAATCATCTCGCAAGAGAAATCACATTGTTCCTTGTTTCCTTCACTTAACTCTGCTACGGTATTTTTCTCCAACCAGAACAAATCAAATTATTCAAAGAAGGATGGAATTCAATGTGAGCACCGTAATTGGGTTGGACATACGAAGAGTAATTGTTATAAACTCAAAGGTTATCCTCCCGGCCATCGATTGCGTAAGGCATCCAACTCCGGTGTGCCTCAGAAGCCTTTCATCAGAAATAAACATCATGCGACAGATGTTAATGTAGCTCAGAATGATCCTGTTGAAGCTTCAGGACATATTTAAGAGGATTCAGCTCCTATTTCTCCAAAGCATAGTATGCAGAATATTGAAACTTCTAGGAGCCAATACTACTCATTCTCATACTGAAGCAGCATCAAACATTGCAGGTGGTATCACCAATTCTGTTCATACTTGTTCTAATACATGATTATCGATACCGGAATTCTAATTCTAACTCTACTTCTATCAGTTCAGTTAGTCTACCTAATGGTAGTAAACTTTCAATTAGCAATGTAGGATCGGTGCAATTGAATGATAGCCTCACTCTTCATAACGTCCTGCATGTCCCTAGTTTTAAGTTTAACCTTCTCTCCGTCTCCAAATTGACTCATTCTCATCATTGTTCAGTTACTTTCTTTCCAAATTTTTGCATGTTTCAGGACCTTAAATCTGGGAAGATAACTGAGATTGGTAGAGAAGAGAATGGCTTATATCATTTCAATTCAACTTCCTTTTCATCTCTTTGTCTGTCTACTGTCAATGGTTATTCTTATCCCATACCATCTTGTAATAGTTTACTTTAAAATAAAGACACTTTCTCTTGTACTACAGTTACTGATTATACTTGGCATCGACGTTTAGGACATATATCATCTATGAGAATGCAACTTTTGCTTTTTTGTATCAAGAAAATTTCACTTACAACATTGTTCTATATGTCCAATCTCTAAACATGTAGTTCGAATACTACTGTTTTATTTCAACTTATCCATGTTGATATTTGGGGGCCATTCAATGCCCCGACATACAATGGTCAGATGTATTTTCTTACCATTGTTGATGATTATTCTCGAAGCACTTGTGTTTTTTTTTTATGCATTCAAAGCTCGATGTCATTGCTATGCTTTGGACTTTCTTTCTTATGATTCAGACTCAATTTTCCAAGAGTGTGAAATCCATTAGGACTGACAATCATGTGATTTTTTTCAAATATAAATGTCAAATCATTTTTTCCTCTCTTGGCATAATTCATCAAAGTTCATGTCCCTACACTCCACAACAAAATTGTGTTGTTGAGTGTAAACATAGACACATTCTCAACATTGCACGAGTCTTGAGATTTCAATCTTTTCTCCCTCTTAAATATCGGTGTGACTGCGTGCTTACTGCGGTTTATTTAGTCAACCTTACTCCAACCCCTTTGTTTCACAATAAAACACCTTTTGAAGTCTTATTCAATAAACAGCCTTCATTTCATCATTTAAGAGTGTTCAGTTGTTTATGTTATGCTTCCAACTTGCCTATTCCTGATAAGTTTTCCCCCACGGAGTTCTTCCTACGTTTTCTTGGGTTATTCCAACACACAAAAGGGATACAAGGTTCAGGACCTTAACTCCAAATGCATCTTTGTTTCCAGAGAAGTGTTATTTCATGAAGATGCGTTTATCTTTGCCTCTATATCATCTTCCTCTTCACCTATTTTTCCTTCACATCCTTTCTCCACTTCTGATGAACCTTCTCCTCTGACATCACCAGTAGCATCATCTCAGCATGATACACTGCCCATCTCTTCTTTGCCACCTCGAAGATCTTCTAGGATTGTTCGACCACCTACTTGGACACATGATTATCATTGCACAACCTTACCTCAGAGTCATTCTGTTACTTGTCCTTATCCACTTTCTGCCTATCTTTCATATTCCAAGTTTTCTCCTCCATATCAATGTTTCTTAGCCTCTCTTTCGTATGAAAAAGAACCATGTTACTACCATCAGGCGGTACCTGACCCTGGGTGGCAGTTAGCAATGGAATTAGAGCTTAAGGCTTTAGAAACCAATCATCTTGGGATTTGGTTACTCCACCAACTCATGCTAAACCAATTGGTTGCAAATGTTTATAAAATCAAACGTCATGCTGATGGCAATGTGGACAAATTCAAGGCTCGTCATGTGGCCAAGAGCTACACACAACGACATGGCATTGACTATCATGAGACTTTCTCTACCACAACAAAAGTTGTCATTATTCGATGCTTGCTTTGTATTGCATATGCTAAAAATCGACCCTTTTTCAAATGGATGTTAACAATGCCTTCTTTCAAGGTGATTTGGATGAGGAGGTGTTTATGTCCCTCCAGCCCGGTTATTGTCCTAAGGAGGATAATAAGATTTGTCGGCTTCGGAAGTCTTTATATGGACTTAAACAGGCTTCCTGACTGCTGGTGTTCTAACTCAGCGAGGTTTCACTCAATCTAAACATGATTATTCTCTGTTGAGGAAGACGGGTGGTGATGATATTACTTTGCTCCTTTTCTATGTTGATGATATCGTGATCACTGGGAGTAGTGCTCATCACATTGGCATGCTGAAGGAATATTTACATTCCCATATTAAACTCAAAGACCTTGGTACTTTAAAGTATTTCTTGGGTATTGAGGTAGCCCGCTCTAAACATGGTATTTACTTAAACCAACGAGAGTATGCATTAGAACTGATTGAAGAGCCATGGTTACTTTGTTCTAAACCTTTTGACACTCCAACGGAACAACATCTAAAGTTAACCAGCAGAGTTCTTGACACTTTTCTGCCTTCATCTCAATCAATATCTGTTGTTGATCCATTACTGGCTGAACTGGCTGATCCGGACGTATATAACAGATTCGTGGGGTGATTGATTTATCTTACTATTACTAGGCCATACATCGTTCAAACTTTAAGCCAATTTATGCATGCTCCTAAGCGATCTCATTTAGATGATGCATTTCGTGTTGTCCGTTACATTAAAGGTTCTGTTGGTTTGGGTCTTTTGCTCTCATCTACTAACTCTTTCTCTATTGATGCATTTTCTGATTCTGATTGGCCTGCTTGCCCCCATGACCCGACGATCTGTTACTGGTTTCTGTCTTAAATTGGGGGATTCGTTGGTGTCTTGGAAAACGAAGGAACAAACTGTGGTTTCTCGTTCATTAACGGAAGCGCAATATCAAGCCATGGCAATTATTACGTATGAGATTGTACAGATTCAGGAGCTGCTGACAGATATGTGGATTGTGATTCAAACTCCTACTACTTTACATTGAGATAATAAGGTTGCTTTACACATAGCATCAAACCCCATGTATCATGAAAGAACGAAGCACATCGAGATTGTCATTTGATTCGAGATAAAATCAAAGAAGGGATTATTCAAACTGCACATGCTTCCACAAGCTGTCAGCTAGCAGCCATTCTCACGAAAAGCTTGGGAAAAAGTCGGCATGCATTCTTGATGTTCAAGCTTGGTGTAGTTGATTTATACCAAGTTTGAGGGGGAGTGTTGGTGTCGAAAATAAATATGAAACACACTTTTATCTTTTGTTTGTATCATTTACTTCACGTTTTACATAGATGTTGTATATAAGGGACTTGCACTCAATATGTTTAAATAATAATTGAAAATGGGCTGAAATTTTCCCTCCATTTATCGCTCTTCATTTGCTTATTAATAGTCCAGGATTATATTCAGAAACAAATCAATATAAACTTGAACTCGGGCCGTTTACAAGGGGTGACGACCACTATATCACAATCCTGGACGTCTATGTGTTTTATTGTTGCAGTTCAATAGATGTGCTTTGTACATATTTTACGGGATAGTTGCCTGCATCAATTAGAATTAATTCCAGATATCCTGTTTTAATGTAATGCTTCATGTCATTTTTTTTTTTTGGAACATAATGCTTCATTTTATGTTCGTATATATAGATTAATTATATAATTTATTTTTCCATTAGAATTCATCCCATTAACTATTCATTAATACAATGGCCTTGAAGTATGTCATTTGTGAATTAAGGTAAATAAAAGTCAAAAACCCCCTCCCCAAAATATCAATAAATAAAACAAAATGAATCACAAAAGATCCCAATATTTAAGTTTTGCAGAATTTTATATTTAATATAAGTAAATGTCGATCGCCCAACAAAAAAAAAACGTAAATGTCGCTTTTGTCCTTATGTCCAATAACAAGCTTTATTAGTATACTAAACCCAAAATTGACCGGATATATCTCTCTATCTCTATATTACAATTACAACTATTATATAAGTGGTAGAGTTACTGTTCAGTAACTCTACTTCATTTTTTTTTTTCCTTTTTTTATTATCTATTATCTAAATTATTTTGTATTTTTATTATTTATTTATTATTTACTATTATATAAGTGTGGTAAAATTACTGTCCACATTTATTTTTTTCCTTTTTTTATCTATTATCTATGCATTATTTATTATTTTGTATTTATTTGTTATTTATTATATTACACACTGCTCCCAATTTGATATTGACCGACTTTTCAAGCTTATTTCCCATCTCCTTTTCCCAAATTGGTGGCTGAACCTTAGGCTTTTTTGCATGTCACTTTTGAAGCTCATTTTCCACTCTTCTTCTTGTTTTCGCTTTTGTTTCTTTACACATCCGTGGTGTTAGTTTCTGCTCGAAGATCCAGAGAAAAGATCGAAGACTCTTGGAAAATTGATATCCTTCAAGCATGGATCAAAGGATACTTCGCATATTGAAGATGGGACAGTTTATTTCACCACCAAGCCTAGAAGGAGGAAGTTCTCACTTTCTTAGGTCTGGGAATGTTTTATTTTCTTTATTTTTTCACTTTTATAGTTTTATGATATGGTTTGTGCTTGTGTGTTGAAATTATATGAAGGGTTTGGTGTGTATGTTTGCTTGTGTGCATGAGACATCAATGTAAAATATTTTGGCTTTATCAAACAGGTCTTATGCTTGCTTTCTTGCTATCTTTTTGGGATTCTTGTTGTCGGCTTCCATGGCTTGGGCTGAGGGTTTAGATTTTTTTAGTTGGTCGATTTTTATCTCGTTTGGTTTATTTTTTAGCTTAATTCGTCTTAAGACGGAAGATTGTATCAATTTCCATTGCACTTCGTATTCCTATTGTGCGTGCATGACATTGATGCTGCTCGTTGATAGGGTTGATTATTACGCGTTTTTATGCTATGATATGTAATGGTTTTCGTGTTGATTCTTGGATTATTTTATGGTTTATGGTATATATTTCTCTATTTCATGAATCAATGTTGAAATGTAGGGAAAGACGATGAAATCAAGCTAAAATTATGAAAGAATGAATAAAGTTGAAGAAAAGAGGAAAAAACCAGAATCTAAGACACATGTTGCTCAATTCTCCTCAAATTACTATATGTTCGAGCCAAGTTCTGGAAATGTGGTCCATATAAAAGTTGTATAACTTTCTCTTATCTTCGCGTGGACAACTGATTCATCAAATTCGGAGTTTGTATGAGAAAGTTACGGCCAAAATACGAAACTCGCCAAAAGCTGAAAAAGGCGAAGAAAACTTTCTGTGAAGCTCGATCGATCGAGCAAGCATTTCCGATCGTTCGAGAAGGGCTGAAAAAGCCACGAAATTCTTACTGGAAGGCTCGATCGATCGGCCACTTTGTCCGGATCGATCGGTCCGAGGAGTTTTCAGAAAAATAACTTCCTTGTAGAGTTTGTATGCAAAAGGGAAGTCCATAATTCCTTCTTCTATACATATGGACGAATTTTACAACCCAAAATCAGACTTTTAACCCTAAAAAAACGCCTCATACAGCCTGCATCTCACAGCCCCTCTTCACCATCCAAACCTCACGCCTTCTTCACCAACGTCCAGAACCACACGCCTCTTCTTTTCTTTTTCTTCCCTTCCAAACCATACACGTCCAGCAACTTTTCTTTCCCATCATTAACCTCCATCCTTCTACCACTCAACCTTCATCAACCCTTCACCCTATGTTTTGGAACGAGCCAACGAGAATCGAAGAGCATGATCGAGAAAGAAGCGAGGAAGGATCGAGAATCAACAAAGGAGTCGACTTGGGAGTTTGCTTTTACTGTTCTATTATTTGTTTTGATTTATTATTGGATTTTATGTGTTTTGGATGATTGAGAAATATCTTAAACATTGTTTTCCTTTAATATTATTGATTCGTTGAATTCATACGTCTTCTATGAGCATGTGTTATTGTTTTTAATGCTTTTGAAGGATTGATCACCTTTGAATGATATTTTATTATATTTGAGATCGAGAGATGAAATTATAATACGATATAATAATTCATGCCGTGTGTTAAAGATTGAGATCGAGAGATAAAATCACACACGAGTGATAGCTTTGGGTTGTTTAATCTAAAGTTAGTGGTTTTCATAAAGCGCATTCAACATTAAATTGTTAATTACGTGAACGAGAGTTACTAGTTGCAATTTGATGTTAGACTTAATATAGTTCAAGAGAGTATATTGAATAAATTCGGAAAACCCGTCACCTTAGAGATGTATGAAGAAAAGAATTGTAAGAGTTGGGTAAGGAGAATAATTGTCTTGATAATTCTTTCTTGTGGATTTTTCTCGTGATCGTCGATTGTTTTGGTTGGATTAGATTAGTTTAATTATTGATTAATTATCGTAGGTTAAATATAGTTAAAAGACATCTTATTTGGTACTTGCTTGTTAGTCCCTGTGGGTTCGACAATCCGTATCTTCTTATCTATACTAAAACTTGACACCGTGCACTTGCGGTCTAAAATCGCTAGATTGGAATTAATTGTTTAAAATAAAAGCGATCAAGTTTTTGGCGCCGTTGCCGGGGACTAACTTTAGTAATAACATAAGAGAAGCTTTGACTGTAATTTAACCATTTTTTTCTTCTTCTTTGTATATATTTATAAAAAAAAACTATATTTAATTATTTTATTTGTTTTCCTTGCGAGGTACTTGTGATGCTTCATCAACAAGTCTTCACAAGATTTGCCCAACAACAGAGCCGTTTTATGCAGCGTGTGGAAGATTCAATGAATTGGCAGACACATTCCTGTATCACAACTTTTCGAACTATACTCTTCTGTAATATTTCTTCAAAGGTTTGGATGCACAGACACGAGAATGGGTATTTAGCGGAGCACTGGTGACTGGGAGTCCCTTGGTTGATAGAGATGAGGACAGTGTGTTACACCTGTTCAATGATATGGCGGACTTCGATTATCACTGGTATTGTGATCCTTCACTACAAGGTTGGAGTCACCAATACCCACCGGAGCCTCACTACCCTAATGATACGCCCCAACTATTTGAACATCACGAAGAGAGGAGAGATGGTTCTGAAGACATCACAACTCAGTTAGAGGATACCTTAGTAAGATTCATGGCATCAACCGATAATAGTTTGGAGTGCCAAATCAACTCTATGCGTCACCTGGAGCAGCAAATGACGGTCCTTATGGAAACAATTTCAACTAGCTGCCAGGAGGAAGATACGAGAGCTACAAATCAAAAGGCGACAAATCGAGTTTGGTTATATGATGATGATGATCACTCAACCAGCCAAGTTTGGGGAGTGATCCTCCTAGTGTGGAAGATTCAAAGGAACTTGAGCCTCTTCAAGAGATTGATACTACTTCAGAGATGTCATCCGAGGAGTTCCCATGTGAAGATGAGTCGAGTGTGATGTTGGAGAAGGAAGAGACTTTCGAAGATTCCGATTTGAGCCCATCGATGGAGACATGTTCTATGCCATATGTGGATCCGTATTTTCCATCGATGCCAACTTCACCGCACTACATCCTCCAAGATTTGAAGCCAAGTCAAGAATCATTCTCCAATGCCTACCAATTCAAGAATGTTGTTGGAGCGACGAGCTTACACTGCTACAATATTGCCAATCTTGAGGGCATATTGAATGAAGACCCATTAGTGGTATCATACGATACTTACTATGGGCGGCAGCCGCTCTTTGATGGTTGCTTCTGATGGTCAAGCCGAAGACCAAAAATCAGCGCTTCTTGGGAGGCAACCCAAACGTATCCTTTTGTTATTTAGTTTTGTTTTATTTTTCAGTTTTCATTTTAGTTTTGTTTATCTCTCAAGTCGAATATTTTACCATATGCATTCTTCTCTTGCTAGGTACTTGGTTGGAGCGATGCACCCCTACAACAGTGGAGCTTTCAACATCAAATCTTCATCAACCCTCATGCAAGCGTCTTGATCAGGGGAGTTCACTGTTTCCCTTTTGATTCTTTTAAACATTGAGGGCAATGTTTGATTTAAGTTTGGGGGAGTAGTAGCTTGCATGTTTTACTTGTTTTAACCACATGTTGTGTGCTTAAATGACACTTTAATCGTCCGATTATTATGAGCTAAAAAAAAAAAATTTATGAGTTCAAACTTGAGAAAAGAATGAATTATAGTAGTGACTATGCAATGATGATTTTGATCTCACTATGCATATGAACTTGATTTGTGATTGGACTTGTACATTAATATCCTAATTTGAGTTAGCATGTCAAGAATGAGGAATACTTTGAGCACAATGAGTCATGATCTTGTGGATTGCATGTTGAATAGTGATAATTATTGTGAACTTGATGATTTGTCTTGAGCATCTTAGAGTTATCCTAGAACTTATTTGATGATGACACTTTGAGGCGAAATTTTATAGTTACAAACTTGACTTGGAAATGATCTAGGCGATCTTTGAAACGTTTGAGCCTTTCAAGCTTACCATGATTCATATCAAGCCCTAGTGTCCCATTTGAGTTTTATTGAAAAAAGAATGGTATATGCATTGCATATAATTAGACCCCATTCGACATTCTTGGCAAACTCATTATACTTACCCTTATTTGAGCCTAAATGAAAAAGTTATCCCTACCCTAAGGGAGTATAATGAATATCATTCGATGCACTTGAATTATTATATCTTGATGAGCTTACTGAAAAAAAAAATTGATGAATGAGAAAAGAAAAAGATAGACAAAAAGCCTTGATTGACTAAATAAGATCCAAAGTGGCCAAGGCTATAAAAGAAAAAGAAGAGAAGCTCGATGTGTGCGAAACATTTGAATTGTAAATGATTATACTCTCTTCTTTGCGCTTATCCTATCTTTTCTTTGAAGCCAACACCAAAGGCCTTACATTACAAGCTTAAAAAGTCCTTTTGATCCAAGTCTAGGGAGTAACTATCATTAGTGGAGAAGTTGTTTGAAAATAGGCTTATGGGGTGCTTGATGATAATCTCGACTTTGAGTTGATTAGCATGATTTGATCTTGAATATGTGCATGAAACTTGAGATTGAAATTAGCACACACACACATTCCGATTTTGAGATGTGTTACTTGATTTAGGAGAAAACATGTCTTGTCAACTTTTGTATATGTGCATGAGATTTCTGAGAATAAAATAGGTCATGAAATAATTGTTTCAAGTATCAAGAATGAACTCTACCTTGTGATTTTAATGCTTAATCGAGGACGATTAAGTGATAAGTTTGGGGGAGTTGATAGGGTTGATTATTATGCGTTTTTATGCTATGATATGTAATGGTTTTCGTGTTGATTCTTGGATTATTTTATGGTTTATGGTATATATTTCTCTATTTCAGGAATCAATGTTGAAATGTAGGGAAAGACGATGAAATCAAGCTAAAATGATGAAAGAATGAATAAAGTTGAAGAAAAGAGGAAAAAACCAGAATCCAAGACACATGTTGCTCATTTCTCCTCAAATTACTATATGTTCGAGCCAAGTTTTGGAAATGTGGTCCATATAAAAGTTGTATAACTTTCTCTTATCTTCGCGTGGACAGCTGATTCATCAAATTCGGAGTTTGTATGAGAAAGTTACGGCCAAAATACGAAACTCGCCAAAAGCTAAAAAAGGCGAAGAAAACTTTCTATGAAGCTCGATCGATCGAGCAAGCATTTCCGATCGTTCGAGAAGGGCTGAAAAAGCCACGAAATTCTTACTGGAAGGCTCGATCGATCGGCCTACTTTGTCCGGATCGATCGGTCCGAGGAGTTTTCAGAAAAATAACTTCCTTGTAGAGTTTGTATGCAAAAGAGAAGTCCATAATTCCTTCCTCTATACATATGGACGAATTTTACAACCCAAAATCAGACTTTTAACCCTAAAAAAACGCCTCATACAGCCTGCATCTCACAGCCTCTCTTCACCATCCAAACCTCACGCCTTCTTCACCAACGTCCAGAACCACACGCCTCTTCTTTTCTTTTTCTTCCCTTCCAAACCATACACGTCCAGCAACTGTTCTTTCCCATCATTAACCTCCATCCTTCTACCACTCAACCTTCATCAACCCTTCACCCTATGTTTTGGAACGAGCCAACAAGAGAATCGAAGAGCACGATCGAGAAAGAAGCGAGGAAGGATCGAGAATCAACGAATGAGTCGACTTGGGAGTTTGCTTTTACTGTTCTATTATTTGTTTTGATTTATTATTGGATTTTATGTGTTTTGGATGATTGAGAAATATCTTAAACATTGTTTTCCTTTAATATTATTGATTCATTGAATTCATACGTCTTCTATGAGCATGTGTTTATTTTTAATGCTTTTGAAGGATTGATCACCTTTGAATGATATTTTATTATAATTGAGATCGAGAGATGAAATTATAATACGATATAATAATTCATGCCGTGTGTTAAAGATTGAGATCGAGAGATAAAATCACACACGAGTGATAGCTTTGGGTTGTTTAATCTAAAGTTAGTGGTTTTCATAAAGCGCATTCAACATTAAATTGTTAATTACGTGAACGAGAGTTACTAGTTGCAATTTGATGTTAGACTTAATATAGCTCGAGAGAGTATATTGAATAAATTCGAAAAACCCGTCACCTTAGAGATGTATGAAGAAAAGAATTGTAAGAGTTGGGTAAGGAGAATAATTGTCTTGATAATTCTTTCTTGTGGATTTTTCTCGTGATCGTCGATTGTTTTGGTTGGATTAGATTAGTTTAATTATTGATTAATTATCGTAGGTTAAATATAGTTAAAAGATATCTTATTTGGTACTTGCTTGTTAGTCCCTGTGGGTTCGACAATCCGTATCTTCCTATCTATACTAAAACTTGACACCGTGCACTTGCGGTCTAAATCGCTAGATTGGAATTAATTGTTTAAAATAAAAGCGATCACTCGTGAGTTTTGATTCTTGTCAATCGATTTTTTTACTTGATGGGTTTGTGTTTTTGCTTGGTTAAATCGTGTGTTATATGATTGTATAGATTTTCATTTGCATTTCAATTTTCTTTCCTAACTGTGTTGATCGAAATGTGCTGCTATTTTGGGGTAGAAATGGTTGTCGACTTGTTGGGCCCACCTTCCAACGCCTCGTGGTATGCCAAGAACGCGACCGAGCTCCGTGAAAAGCTGAGATTTTGTTTCTTAGTCAAATAAATTACATCTCGAATTGTTGTGTTTACTTTGAAGCATGAGGTTGTTAGGAATTTTAATATTTCTATGGGCCATAATATATTGGACCTAGGCCCAAGAGTCCCAAGTAGAAGGATTCAGAAGTGGGGGAGAGGAATAAAAACGTGAAGAAGGAGAAGACAATGCATTTATTCTGTTTTTTTTTTGTTTTTTTGCTTTAGTATTGTAACTAGCTTAGGCTAGGGATTTACTAACATTAGACTAGGGTTATAGCGCATTGCCTCTGGGATTATTTTTCTTATTTTAGCTATTTCAATTAATATTAGTACATACCTTCCTTTGTATTCTTGTTTGGTGTTTTTTCGATTGAATTCACTTGTTGATATTCTACATTGGTGTGGCCAGAGAACCAATAGACTAACAAAGATAGATTTTGTTTGGGGGGGGGGGGGGTTAACGTAATGTCATCATTTTAGTAGGATTCAGATTCTGAAATTTCTCATTGTTTCATGATATATAAATTTGAGAGTTATTATCGTGTCTACCTGAGTTTTAGCACATCCGATTTTGCTTGTTTCCCCGATGATGCGTTATAAATAATTTGTACCATGTTCTTTTGTCTATTAACATTAATGAATACGGTTTATCTTCGTATTAAATTTGTAATATTTTGGTTCTTTTATGTCTTTCTATCATTTTTTATGTCTTTCTATCATTTTCATATCCTCTATGATGCACATATATTTTGGTGCTGACATTGGAAAGGGCACGCAAGCTACTAAAACATGAGCAATCTATTTTGCATCTTAGATCCACCTACTTTATTTTCAGAGTTTGAAAATAAAAAAAGGAATAATGTATAGTTAGAGCATCCCAAACCAAAAATATTCAGTACTAACATAGGCCTTGTCGTTATCTTCTTTTGCCATGTATTCTGTTTGGTTATTATATTAATCATTCTTAAGTCGTGAATTTCTCTATGATGTAAATGACTTTGGCTTTTTTTTGATTATGGGATTGAAGCCTCCTTGGTAGATTTTCTTTCCTTTTTATAATCCGTCACCAAAATAACCTCTAAGTTGCTCATGAAGACACACTTGTTTTCTTGTCAGAGAATCTTTATTTTATTAAACATTCCTTTGTATACAGTGGTATTTGCTAATGTGATACTTCTGGACCGCCATGTTTTGTTGATAGGGAGATTAAAAATTAAAGCTTTTAGAAATGACATGTCGACAATGCATTATGGACGTGACTAAGATGTGAATTATATCTTTTAATTTTTTTGGGATTTTACATATAATAATTTATTTTGCATGTCATTATATTATGGCTAATTACCTTGTTATACTTATGTTTTGTAGTGTAAATCATACCTATATTCCTGTCAAATGGATTAAAATTAGGTGCACTATCAATCTTTGCGCTTCATGCATTGACATCGTTTTTTGTAGCACAAATCATAACTAAAAGCCAGCCAAGTTACTGGGCATTAGGTTCACTATCACAATCATTGCATGTTACGAACTCAAATATTATGTTTTCTTTTTTCTGTATGAATTCTAGAATCTTGAACTCATTTCTCTTGCATTTACGAACATCATTTTGAGGGATTTGTTAAAGCCCATTTCAGTATTTCGTACCAATGGTGAGAAACTCAGTAATAAAAATATATGAAATATATGTAGAATATTAGAATTTTTTCATTTGATTGCTAAGTTTGTGGAGCACATTCTATCTTCTACTCCAATGAATTCCGCAGGTGATAAACGTGTTGCTCTTAAAGATTTTGTACAGGTAAAAATGCAAGTTTAGCTCTGGAATCTTGCAGCAACTAGACTGTAGTATGGTTGAATGACAGGCCTTGGTTATAAGATCTTGAAGTTCATTGATAACCCCTTATGTATTATTGTGAAACATGATGGGTTAATCATCCAGTGCAGAAAGCAATTTTATTAGTCATATCATCTATTCACTTGCGTGGTGCCAAATAAACAAAGTATATATATATGCACGATCGGAATCTAAGGTGGCTTTTGGTATTTGGATGGAGTTCTGTTTTAATTTAGCTAGATCTGATGAATAGAATTTAAAATAAATTTGGAAAAGTTTATGTGACTCATGACGATAAAGTAAAAGAGCAAAAATAAGATAATGTTTTTTTTTTTTTTTTGGGATAAAGTAGCGAGACAAATTTTGTCCTTGTTTGGCAATAGCGTCTGAAGTTTGAAATAAGTGTCCGAAGTTTTCCACATCTCAAGCTAGGTTTTCAAAAGTTGACAAAACAATAGTTGATTGAATGTTTTCAACAGTTGACAAATCTCAAGCTAGGTTTCCAAATCTTTTAATATATTCTTACATATCATATTTTTTGAATAATACTCATTCATTCATTAATAAAAATATTATAAAAACCTATTTTAATAAATTTGCAATCCACCTATGATTATTATATCTCATGTTCTAACTTTCCTAAGTTATTTTAATAGTAATTAATATTAAAAACATTTACAAATAACCATTAATTCAATTGAAAAATCTACAAGCAAGCAACATTCCTATCTAAATTTAATTTTTTTAAAAAAATAAATATATATATATATAAGAAATGAAATGAAAAGATTGATCTGCAGTAAACCTAGAAAATTTATAATTTAAGCAAATAAAAACCCTAGAACGAGATATTTTCACATCTCTCCATCTTCGTCCCCCTTTTTTTCCTCCTTATAAAACCTTAGGTTTCCCATTCGCACTCTCTCTCACACTCACCTCTTTTGATTCTACTTCAAGTGAAGAACAAAAGAATCACAATGGATCCAAGAAATGGAAAGAGGCCCTTTTCATCCCATAAATCGGAGGAGAAAGATCAGGATAGTGATTATGACCCATTGTTCCCTATATACTCGGCTCGATCCCAACACGACATGTCAGCTATGGTATCTGTTCTATCTCAAGTTCTCGGCAGCACTGGAGAAAGTCGAGCAATTGCCCGATTCTGTCAATGGAGTAAACTCATCGGCGGGGCTACCTCATCATCATCAGTCAACTGCAGCAGCTAGCACCCCTCATTCAAGAAGAAGGTAGATAAGCAAGAGGCCTTACTGGTCTCTATTAGTATTTTTTTTTTTTACTTTCCAAACTAGCCTTTAGAATTACTACACCCTCAAATATATCTTCTTTGAACAATGATTTAATACAGTAATAAATACTATCATTAAATAAATTATAATTGTTGCACCATTCAACAAAATGAGAACTCGTCAAATATATATTACTGATTAACACATAATGAGTGGTTCGATTGCTAGTATATGGCTATATGCATATAATATGTGCGCGTGTGATACCTTTCACGATGATATATCAAACCCTTGTGTAGAATATATGTGCTAGTTCTTGGCATTATTGGTGTATAAGTGCTTAGAGTGAGATTTATGATAATTTTTTATCACGATGTCAAGAAAGTTTTAATCTGTATAATACATAGGGTACCACCGACTACACACGGGAAATTCTTGCATGAATTAGTGTAGACCACGGTCCATGCACCAACACAAACATAATTAATATGTGTATGTTGGCCCGGGGTTCACACCAAGAATTCCCACTACACACAGCACACTTATTGTAAAAGATTTAAAACGAGATTGCATTATACGATAAAAGATGCATCTTTCATTAATATAAGCCAATACATACATACTATATTATGACTTGTTTTTGGTACATGAAACGAAAAGGGAATGATCCCAACCAAAAGAGGAGACACTACAGAGGAGTGCGGCAGCGGCCATGGGGGAAATGGGCGGCGGAGATACGGGATCCCAAGAAAGCAGCAAGAGTTTGGCTCGGAACTTTTGACTCCGCCGAGGCAGCAGCTCTTGCATACGATGAAGCAGCACTCAATTTCAAAGGAAACAAAGCCAAACTCAACTTCCCCGAAAGGCTTCAAGCTGAAAAATCCGAGTTATAGTTACATTACACATCCTTTTGGAGATGTAACGAGGGCTCACATTCCAGCTCCGCGTCAAGAAAATAGTAATCATATGAATGTTCATCAATATGAACATCTTCTGCGTAGTGGGATTAATAATAATAATTTGATCGGTTACAGAAATTTTTCAACTTCTTATAGTGGTTCAGGATCTTTCGGTTATGATGAGGGTTTGTTAAATAATGCAGTACCGATGATATCTTCTTCTCAGCAGCAGCAAGAACAAGATTTCTTCAGGTTTCAGCTACAATTTGGAACATCGTCTTCGTCTTCGTCATCTAGTAATTCCAGTTCTATTCGAAATTGGGAAGAATTTGAGAGACAGAAGTGATCGAGAAGGTGATAATAGATCAAGATAAATGAGGCAATACGTGAGGAAAATTCATCGTGCGGATGTTTTTTAAATATATTTTATTTTAGTTTTAATGTCTATTTTATTTCTCTAGTTTTAATGTCTCTGAAACAGTCGTGAATGTATTCAAAACATTGGTTTATTATCATAATTATCTTGTCGTGTTGGGTTTGTTCGAGGTTAAAACCAAGCTATTATATGTAATGTTTTGTACTTTGTTTAAAGCATCGAAGGGTAATTTAGGATCTCTCTCTCCTGTATACTTTTAGTAATATTACCTCTCTAAAATAACATATTTATTATGCATATATTTTTGTATCTTATATTTCTTGAATCAATTCACAGGTTTTATAAAATTATATTTTTAATTTTTTTATTAATAATATACTTTAAAATCAGTTTATATAATGATAAAGCAGAAATAAATCATAATTTCTTCTATTGTTAACCTTAATTGGTGCTTCGTGTGTGTGTAGTACATGCTCGATCATTTTTATAATATAGCAAATGGTAAATTTCAAAAATGATCTTATAGAATATTGATTTTTTCAATACCAAACTTAAGATTTTAGAATTAGTTAAATGCAGTCTCATAAAATTGTTTTAATAAAAAACAATCTAACATAATTGTATTCAACAAATTTAGTTATACATAAATTAATTTTAACAAAGTGGTTCATAATTGAATATGGGGGCTCTGAGACTACTTTTGATTCAAAACAAAGTTTAATACTAATACTGATTCAAAACAATTTATGTGGGTCTATACGCGATTAGTTCTAAAAGTTTGTGACTAGTATTGAAAAGATTTCTATTATATGGTCTAGAAACCAAGTTCTCTACTATTAAGATAATGGATTGAGGACATTTCAATATTCAAATAGAATATACAAGGGGAGTACTCGTATTTATTTTATTGAACATAATCAAAGTACAAGGCATACATAACCTAGAAACAAAGTCTTATATGAATCTCACGACTCAAGCACACAACCAAAAACCAACAACAATCATCTTCCCGATCACAATATACTACAAACCCTAAATAACATTATTCTATTCAACAGCAAAATACGATAGCATCATCTAGCTAGATAAGAAAAGCCGCCCAAACATTCAGTTGGGCATAAAAACCAATTAGTAACCGAAAAGCAAAAGTCTGAGGACGCAATGCTTTAATCCATGTCCGCAAGGCCACTATCTTTTTAATTTCTGCATGAATATGAATTGTTGTCGTGCTAATTTGAAGTAGATAACTTTAAACCATTTAAAACATTTCTTTATTTAACTTCTATTGTCAAATACTATATATTATGTGTTTTTACAAAACCAAATCCAAAACCAATTCGAATTAATATATAGTTCACTTGTAGAACAAGGGGTGAATGTACGTACATGGTTGGGAGCAGATGTTCACCTCAAAAAACAAAATTTTTTTTACCCTTAATTTAAATAAAATAAATAAATTCATTCCACCCAAAATTGCAATTTGTCCCCCCTAAAGTATATTTGACCCCTCTAAATTTTTTTTCCCGTAAACAATAATTCTAAACTATCACTTGACTAGAGTAATTACACGGTCAAGGGTCGTCTTTATGAAGACAAAAAGGTTTAAGAAATCGTTAAGCACACACGAAGCAAAGTATATTTATATCATACTTGGTCTGAAAACTGAATACAGAAAGAAGAAGAAAAGGTTAAAGATCAAAGGTAAAGAGAATAATAGACTTGCCTGAGAAGCTAATTCAGATGCTCTTATTCTTTTAGTTTTGGCATTTCCCAAGTTTGAAAACACGACCATAGAAAAGTGTATCCATCTCTATTTATTTACAAATATATGTTTCATTGAATAGCAAAAATAGTTGCTTTCAATATCCTTGTATTTAACTTCTTAATTATATAGAATATTACAAATGTGAAATCTAGAAAATGAAACCATAGTAGCTAGTCATCGAATTCGGCTACAGTTCCCTAAACACGACAAAAAAATATCCATGTCATCTCAACCTGAAAATGACAATATTTTAATTCAAATATTATATTTTCTCATACTGTATAATATTATACTGTATAATATTATACGAGTAACTTTAAACAAATTGGGTCTCATAGAATAAAATTAGTTTGCAATATTAGTCCACAAACCTTTAAAGCTAATAAAATATATTTCATGTAAATTGTTTTTTTTTTTAAATATCTCAAACTTTTGTTTTAAATCAATATTAGTCTCAAACTTTTGTTTTAATCAAAAGTGGTTTCAAAGCCTCCTATTCAATTATGGGACCATTTTTGTTAAAAAATAACTTCAGACTAAATTTGTTAAAAACATCTATGTGAGACTATTTTTTATTAAAAACAATTTCAAATGTGATGATATTGATTACTAATACTGAAAAAAATCATAAAAAATATGGGACCATTTTAGTAATTTTAACGCTTTTGAAAAATATAATAGTATTATAGTGATTCAATCTCATGTAAGATCTCTCCATTTTCCACCAGTGTAAATTTACTATATTGAAGTTGGTTTATTCGGTGCTACGTTGAGGGTAGTGCTCTAAGGTTGAATCTAATGACCCAGTTTTTTTGGTCATGTGAGGTCGACAAGGAAAATACTTGAATCCCACATGACCAAAAGATTTGCGTCATCGGATCCACCACGACATCACCCTAAGGGTAACATCTTATCAACCATTGAAATCGGAGACTACAAAGAGAAATGTACAAGAACCATTCGTTCTACCTCGTTATCGCTCTCTTAATCCAAGTACAAATTCTGCGTACGTAAACTATACATCTAAGTGATAATTACGCTTCAGCATATAATAAGTTTCAACCCAAATAAGTAGGCCTGTGGCCGACCCTCTTTATAAATCTTGGGTATGTCCCAGCTAAGTATGATTCTGTCTTCATGTTTAAGAACACGTGTAACACCTTTACAAGTATGAAATATAGGACAAAAAACAAGTTTCTCATTTTGTGCTCACGGCTGTTGAACGAATTGTCAAGCGTGCAATTGTCTCTACGCATCTAATTCTAGGTTTGACTTGAATAGTATACTAAAATTTTGAAAAACTTCTGAAGTTAGAACTCTGTAAGAATATACAAATGGCAAATTATATTTAAACGTCCTATAGTTTGGTCCAAATTTAATTTGTAATATTTGCATATTTTTAACTCGATTTTATGTTTTTATCAAGATTATCACGTCATTCCATCATCAGTATATATCCTCAAACTTATAGGCTTCTTAAGCTAGTCATTGCAAAGAATTAAAAAAATAAAAAAATCAATCAAAATTCTCTTTTCCGAAATAAAACAACTAGAGATTTTGTGACCCAATATATTATTTTATTTTCAAAATTTGCAGCAGTTTAGCTTAAGGACTCCAAGTTTGAGGATGTAAGACAATTATTGATACGCGTCGACAAATCTTGGATAAAAACACAAAATCGAGTGAAGACGATACCAAATATTACAATACATTACTTTTTCGAACAATAGTTGCAATATTTTCCATTGCAAAAATTCTTAGGAATTTCATTCCCCGCACTTCCTAAAAGTTTGACATCCTTTCTTCTTCTGGATCTGATATACTAGAATTCTGAAAGCAAATACAGAGAAAGGATACTACCATTTACATAGAAGTAATCCATTCTTATCCATCAGGATCCAGGGACTAGATTAGTCCTAAGTTACGGTAAAACGAAAGGATGCAGTCATATCCTACATGCATAACTTTGGTGGACTATTTCAAATTTAAATTTCTATCCCTTCAGATACGCTGACCTGGACTTATCTCAGCCTCTAAGTTCTTCCCACACTCAACAGACCAACCTCTCTTCACATGTTGGCTTGGCTTGAAGGGGGACTAATGAGTACTGATATATCTATAATTGTGCGTAATGTCCAATGTGTGTACAACTTTACATATAGTCATAAGAAATTATAATATTTACATTAACAAATTGCAAAGAATAAAATAAATAAAGTTTAAAGAAGAAATCGAATCTATGGCGTAACATAAGTCGAGCTCGCTTGCCAGCTGATGAGCTGACTCGAGCATGATTGAGCTAAGAATTTTTCAAGCTCGAGTTCAAAAGTTGTTAGTCATGAGTTCATGAGAGGCCGCTTCAGCGAGCTCAATAAGTTACACCGTACACCAGTGGCGAAGCCAGGGGTGGTATAATGTCTAAAAGAAAAATTAAAATTTTTATACCTTTTTTTGTTTTTTTAAAAAAAAATGCACACCCCCCCTCCAATTTTTTTTCTGGCTGACACGATTTTCAATAGAAAGATTGAGATAGGAAAGATAGATGATGCTATAGATACAAATTTTGGGAGATAAAACCTGATATTTATAAAAATTACATATTATATTTTATATTATTTTGTTTAAGGGAATGACAATCATCTCTATCGATCTCGGTAGATCCGCTAGCATCCAAGAAATCGAATGATGTATTATTATTTTCCCTCCTTCTTGGCTTACAAGAACTGAAAGATCTCCGAATTAAAGGTTGTTTTTGCTTTGCTTTCATGCAAAGAAAACCTTTTCTGTCCACAAGGTTTTCGGCGCCGGCCCACAATTTTGTCTCCACACGTGCATCTTATTTATTTATTATTTTAACCTTTTGAATTTTATATGGACCGTATCCTGCCATATATTAACATACATAAATATGTATCTATATGTATATATGTGTGTAGTAGATGACAGAACTCGGTCCATACAAAAATTCTCCCTTCGAACTCAAGCTTATTTTGAATTTGAAATGATGCTTATTTTGAACAATAATAATAATAATAATAAATAAGGTGGTAGTTGATTTTATTTAAACAAAAGTCAAGTCAATAGTGTGAATAAACTCCTATAGTCCCGATTCTTTAATAAAAGGAAGCGATTATGGTAAAAACAAAAATTAAAATAATAATCTTCATAATATATTATAGGAGTCAAATGATCACATTTGCGAGAACCTTCAACGTTGCACTTGGAATTTCGAAAAAGAATAATATATAGAAGAATTAGTTTAAGAAGCATGCATGCATGCATGGTCCCACTTATTTTCTTGTGGGACATTAATTAATAATAGTTCATTATATTTTTTCCTTGGTTAATTACTAAATTCGATAAGTTTCCAAGTCCATTCAATGTTGTCGGCTTTGGTCAAGCTTTTCGGTGCCTCATTGTACACTCGTTTAAACTTGAAACTAAAGTATACGATACACGTTGCCACCGTCCCATGGGTTTGAATAGCATACCACCTCTCGTCCTCTCCGGGGTCCCGAGTTCGATCTCACATGATAGTGGTAGAAAAGTAGTCCTTCATCCCTATTTGTAATAAAAATATATAAGGTACACGTTTAAGAGTCGCGTAGTCCACATGGTATTTCCATGAATGAACCCCCAAATGATTTGTAGCCTATCTGACACGGATCACAATTATGACCCGGATATCTCGTGTTTGAGTCTACGTCCTCGACCCCAATAATTGTACTAGTTGCTCACAAAAAAAAAACATGAACCATAGACTAGATAATTGTAGCAAACTTGTCTAGGCCGAAAGATTGGGTCCGTCGGGCTTATATTAGCGTACCACTTACCAGGCCAGAATACAATTCTAAATATTTACATTTTGTTCATTTCTTATTTAAACAGTGGACTTAGGAAGCAACATCACTTAATATAAGCATGTCTATTGCAGTATCTCAAGATTAACTGTCTTCGTCTTTTGATCGATATACAAAAATAGTAAGTACGAACTTGTCAAGTTGGTGTAAGAAAATCTATTGACTTCCATAAGATTGGAATGTTTTATGCTACCAATGGACAGTGTCACGGGATACATCCATCAATGATTAGGAATATCACATTTAAATATTTTATGTCAAGGGTTTTATATGCTCCAACATCAAACATACCCATAAATTTCAATAAATTGGTCAACTTTCTCTCACTTTTCTGTAGGCATTTAAATGAGTTGAATAACTTATTTAGAATCATCTTTGCAGGAATCAATTTTTTTCCTGCATATCAAAATTTCCCACAGTCGAATATAATAATTAAAATATGAAATGTAACGATCCAAATATAAAGAATAACATATATGAAATAATCAAGTAAGCTAATTATTTTGCTCAACAGTTTATTTTATTTTAATTTTATAAATTCAAAAAAGTTTCTCCTATACAGAAAAGCTCAGACACATCCTATTATGTATCCAACGAGTGTCCAATAAGACATCACACTCGACGAATACTCGAGGAGATACATGATGTGTTTTACAAAATGCATTTGCATCATTGGTTTTTAGTTTTTACATTTACCACAGGACCCAAAATATACAACAGCAAATGCAGATCCTTGCCTAATGCTGACACCTAACTAATCAACTTTCAAGAATATATTATCTATATTTCAAGAATCGTATATACTTACCGAACTCCGGATTGATTGCCTGCATAGCGGACACTTGGGCGATACTTCCCGCTCGACAGATAGAGCACAGCGTTGACAGCATACAAGATGCCCGCATGGAATAAAAGCAGATCGACGCCTTCTACTTAGGCAAATCACACACAGTTCTCCATCCGGAACATCCACAGACTCTTCTTCTGCAGCAGCAACTGTTGATGAAGCATCGATGTCATTGCGTTGTTGTCGAGCTTCCCTCTGTTGTCTCCACGCTTTCCATTTAATCCAATTTCTGAGCAGTGTAAGAAACAGCAACATTGTGAAAAAAAAGTTCTATTTTGTAACCTTTAGATTGTTAAGAATGGGTCCATCTCCCATTCTAAACTATCGATTGTGCCATTTTAGCCCCCTCTAAAACTGTCAAGATGTGCACAAATTCTCACTATCCATAAAAACTAACATAAATATAAACACAATCAGTTCAAAGCAAGCTATTCAAGGGAAAAAGATAGCCGTGTTGTCTTTTGTGCGCAACATACAACCGATATTTTAAAACACATCCATAAAGATGACATAAGCACTAAGAAATCAGTTTAAAGGGAAGTAAATTGAAGGATAAAAGAAGATATTTGAACTTGTCTTTTTTATGCCAACATCTAACAAAGGATATCAAACATATCATGATGTTTTCTAGGAGAAAACATTGAATTCTAACAAGACTTGGTTGGATTTATTAATTTTACCTTGCAATAGAATAGACAAGGACGCCTATTCCGAGGGAACCAAATATAAATCCGTTACACATCAGCACTTTACTTTTGAAGGATAGATCTGATATCATCTTATCCTTGGTCATTTCAGATCTACATAAATCTTTGCAACAGTCAGCTCCCTAAATTATATTTAGTGAAACAAAAAAACATAGAAAAGATTGATGTGGTTGTAGTTCCATAAACATACAGAAGCATTAGTAAAATAATCTATACATTAGGTATCACAAATGAAGAATTCTTTTGTTGACGAAACAAATAACTACAATTATCAAGCATGAAATAGCCAGATTGCAGCATATAGAGTTTCTCTGGCGGAGTAAGTGGACCAACTAATAAAGTGTGAATGGATTCACACATTCTTCTTTATAAAATATATTACAATTAATAGTGTTCCTCCATAATTAATTGGCAAACAATTTTTTTTCTTCAGTAAAAGGTTGATAAATAGGCTATCCATATTCTCAGTATACACAGTATCTCAAGAAGAAATGCAAATGTATCTGATTTTAATCATCTCATGGGAATTGTTTAGCTTATTAATATTAGTAACCGGCCAAAAATATTTTCTCAAGGAATTAACAAATGCATATTTTATTACTTTCAGAGGCATTACTTGATTGTGAATCCCACCACAAAATTCCCAATAAATATAATCCTATTGATAAGTGTTTAAAAGAGTTTTGTTTATTTTAAATTAAGAGATATGATATGTGTTAACAAATCTTTTAGATTAGGATAAATTAGAGAAAAGAGATTAGGTTATGATCTTATCTCTAGGTATAGAAGTTTTTTATAAATACTAGTTTTTTGGTTGTAAAGATATCTTTGAGATTCATATAATAAAAAAGAAGAATTCTTCTTCAATCTTTACGTCTCTTGGATGAAAACTCACATGGTATCAGAGCCAAACATTGCTATACGATCCTGAATCACGTTTTTTTTTCTTTCCCACGTGATTTCCGATTTCATCGATGGCCAATTCCGGCGTAAGTGATGCATCAGCGACCGAAACTGTCGCACACCTTCCGCCGAATGTAATCACCCATTCCGCCAATCAGTTTGAATCCACATCCCTCCAAATCACCACACAAAAACTGAATGGGAAGAACTTTCTTCAATGGTCCCGTTCTGTCCAGATGGTGATCCGGGGTAAAGGGAAATTTGGATATCTTGATGGCACAATATCACCACCATCACCAACTGATCCCACGTATTCTTACTGGGACATTCACAACTCGATGGTAATGGCCTGGTTGATTAACTCAATGGACGAAGCAATTGGCTACACCTATCTCTTCCATCACACTGCCAAAGAGATATGGGACGCTGTGACGTTGGCATACTCGGACCTCGAGGATTCATCACAAGTTTTTGATCTTAGAAATCAGATATGTAACCTGAAACAGGGAGATGGTAACGTCACACAATACTTTAGCACCCTTAAACGTCTATGGCAGGAATTTGACTTATTCACGTTTTGTGAATGGAAAGACCCTGCCGATGGCATCATATATCGTCGGATGATAGCCAAGGACCGTGTCTATGATTTTTTGGCCGGTCTTCACCGTGATCTGGATGCAGTTTGCGGAAGAATCCTTGGATTGAAGCCACTACCCTCTATCGACGAAGTATTTGTAGAAGTCCGACGCGAGGAAAGCCGTAAAAGAGTGATGCTCTCTGATCTGGTTCCTATGTCCGAAAACTCGGCCCTTGTGTCTCAGATTCCAGATGCCAATTCTGATTCCCGGATGAAGGATGGAAAGCCTTGGTGCGAGCGTTGCAAGCGACACTATCATACGGTGGATACATGCTGGAAAATCCATGGAAAACCCGCAAATTGGGTATCGAATCGATCTAAATTCCGTGACAAAAAGGGATTTCCAGCTGCTGGAACTTCGGCAGAATCAGTGCCTATGTCTCAGGCAGGTTTTACCAAAGAACAAATAGACAAATTAATGAAATTGTTATCTGGCACATCAGCCTCCAATAGTGCAGCAAATGGAGCTACATTCACTGCCCAGGGGGACCTCAATCTGAAAGGTGAGCCGTGGATTATTGACTCAGGTGCCTCCGATCATATGACGTCAAGTAAGAAATTCTTTACAAATTATACCTCAAGCAGTGATCATAAACAAGTTAAAATCGCCGATGGCTCCTATACTGATGTTGTGGGTATAGGTGATGTGATACTTGATTCTTCAATCTTACTGAAAGACGTTCATCATGTGCCTAACTTGTCTTGCAATCTGATCTCGATCAGCAAACTCACTAGGAACTTAAATTGTTCCGTTATGTTCACACAATCTACTTGTGTTTTTCAGGACCAGATTTCGAAGAAGAAGATTGGCAATGCTAAGGCAGTAGCTGGACTCTATTACTTTCAGGGCAAATCTTTCGTGAGTCATCTCGTTCAGAAACCTGTTGAGTCCTCCAATTTACATCGTAGACATCAAATAATGCTTTTGCACTTTAGATTAGGTCATCCTAATTTTATGTATCTACGACGTTTATTTCCTTCTATGTTTCGAGACAATGATTTTTTTCAATGTGAATTTTGTCAATTATCGAAACATACTCGTACTTCATTCCCCCCACGTCCGTATCAATCATCCAAACCTTTTGCCTTAATTCATAGTGACATTTGGGGTCCTTCTCGTATATGCTCTACTTCTAATCATCGTTGGTTTATTACTTTTACTGATGACCATACACGTGTTTGTTGGGTGTATCTTTTAAAAGACAAATCAGAGGCTGGGAAAATATTTCGAAATTACTATTCCATGATAAAAAATCAATTCCATACCACCATTCAACAAATACGTACCGATAATGGAACAGAATTTTTTAATTCCCACCTACAAGAATTCTTGTTAGAAAATGGCATCATCCACCAAAGCTCATGTGTATATACACCTCAACAAAATGGTATTTCTGAACGAAAAAATCGACATCTCTTAGAAGTAACTCGTTCACTCTTGTTTACAACAAATGTTCAAAAACGTTTCTGGGGGGACGCCATTTTAACGGCATGTTATTTGATAAATAGGATGCCATCTCGAGTCCTAAATTTCCAAACTCCTCTTGACTGTCTTCATAGTTCTCTTCCTATATATCGTGTATCCTCATGCCTAGATCCCAAACTCTTTGGGTGTGTTGCCTTTGTCCATCTTCATGAACCTAACCGTAATAAGTTGGATCCTCGGTCATGTAAATGCATTTTCTTGGGTTATTCCTCAACTCAGAAGGGATATAGGTGTTACTCACTTGAATAGGAAACGATATTTCATCTCTCGGGATGTCACCTTTTTTGAAACCACTTCCTTCTTTCCATCTGTTCCTTCAAAACAGGGGGAGCAATTTCCAGCCCACACTTCCACTCAAGGTCTTCCAAATGCATGGGAATTCCCGTGGACCCTTCCTCTCTCCTCCGCACAGAATCCCATAAATTCTACTTCACCTGTTCTTGAACCGATTCTTCCTACTATAGCACAGATCGATCGTTCAACGCTAGTACAACCATTTCCTCTTCATTTTTCACGGAAGAAAATTCCAAACAAAGTAATAGAGCCAGCACTACTTGACAGCCATGATCCAAATTCGATATCTGTGTCAAAGGAAGATGTAAACAATCTGCAGGGTGACACAGAGGAGGTAAATCCATCACCAAATGAAACTGGTGAATTGGTTGGTGACTTGGATATACCAATTGCATTACGAAAGGGAACCAGAGCTTGCACAAAGCATCCTCTAGCTAATTTTGTGGCATATGGACATCTATCAGCATCAGTAAAGGTATTAATCTCAAATCTTTCAAATACTAAAGTCCCTACAACTATCCAGGAAGCTTGGAATGACCCAAATTGGAAAAAAGATGTTCAAGAAGAAATGCGTGCTCTCCATACCAATGGGACATGGGAAATTGTTCACAAACCCAAAGACAAAATACCAATTGGTTGTAAGTGGGTATTTACTGTTAAATACAAAGCTGATGGAACAATTGAACGTTACAAAGCAAGGTTGGTTGCTAAGGGGTACACCCAAACATACGGTGTTGATTATCAAGAGACCTTTGCTCCAGTTGCCAAAATCAATACAGTAAGGGTAATATTATCATTAGCTGCAAACTTAGACTGGCCCCTATATCAATTAGATGTGAAGAATGCATTTTTAAATGGAGAACTTGAAGAGGAAGTATATATGGAACTACCACCCGTCTTCAATGAAGAAAGTAATAAAGGGAAAGTGTGTAGATTGAAGAAGTCTTTGTATGGTTTAAAACAATCTCCAAGAGCCTGGTTTGATAAATTTACCAAAGCAATCCTAAAGCTTGATTATCACCAAGCTAACACAGACCATACATTGTTTTATAGACATAAGGATGGGAAAAAAACTCTTCTAATTGTCTATGTGGATGATATTGTACTAACAGGTGATGATCAGAAGGAGATAGAGAGGCTAAAAATGAAATTGGCAGCTGAATTTGAAATGAAGGATTTGGAAAAATTAAGATACTTTCTTGGCATGGAGGTAGCAAGGAATAAAATTGGGATTTCTGTGTCACAACGCAAATATGTGTTGGATCTATTAAAGGAAACAGGAGTGTTGGGATGCAAACCAACTGATACTCCAATGGATCCTAATCTGAAGTTAAGAGAAAAAATGAGTAGCAATTCTGTAGATAAAGGAAGATATCAACGACTAGTTGGGAAACTGATTTACCTCTCCCATACTAGACCAGATATAACCTTTCCTGTCAGCTGTGTAAGTCAGTTTATGCATGCTCCATTGGAAGAACATATGGTGGCTGTCTATAGAATATTAAGGTATTTAAAGGGGACACCAGGAAAAGGATTGTTCTTCAGAAAAACAGAGGCAAGAAACATTGAAATTTTTACTGATGCAGACTGGGCAGGATCAATAAGTGACAGAAGATCTACATCAGGATTTTGCACATTTGTCTTGGGAAATTTGGTGACATGGAAAAGTAAGAAACAACAAGTTGTAGCAAGCAGCAGTGCTGAAGCTGAAGATCAGTGGCTCATGGGGTATGTGAAGGACTATGGCTAAAGATGTTACTTGAAGAACTAAAAATGAATTTCACAGTTCCAATGAAATTGTGGTGTGACAACAAGGTTGCCATTGACATCACGCATAATCCAGTACACCATGATCGGACTAAACATGTTGAAGTTGATAGACACTTCATCAAAGAGAAGATTGACAATGGAATAATCGATATAGTCCATCTACCGACCTCGGAACAAACTGCTGATATATTGACAAAAGGCTTATTTAAGCCATTATTTGAAAAATTTGTAAACAAGCTTGGATTGTACAATTTGTACACTACAGCTTGAGGGGGAGTATTGATAAGTGTTTAAAAGAGTTTTGTTTATTTTAAATTAAGAGATATGATATGTGTTATCAAATCTTTTAGATTAGGATAAATTAGAGATAAGAGATTAGGTTATGATCTTATCTCTAGGTATAGAAGTTTTTTATAAATACTAGTTTTTTGGTTGTAAAGATATCTTTGAGATTCATATAATAAAAAAGAAGAATTCTTCTTCAATCTTTACGTCTCTTGGATGAAAACTCACAAATCCTGAAGTCTATTATGTTAACTCTCAAATGAATTTTAAGAAACTTTCCTTACAGAAAATAAGGAAGGTCTTTGCATGATTTGATGTCAGGGATCCCATCTCTAAAACTGCAAATTCCAACAACAGTTACATCCTTTCCAAGAGGAAGTATTTTCTCTTCGTCCAGCAGTCCAACCTGCAAGACAAAAAAATAAATTTTAGGGAAAAAGTAAAAGCATCACAAGAAACTTTTTATCATAGGATGTTCACATATTCAGATTGAACGTACAGGATACTTATGTCCAAAAAGTGCCTGCAAGAAAGTACTTGGAAAAGCATTGATAGGATGCACATGGCGATAGACTGTGTTGAGCGGTAATGGGTGTCTTGATCCTTCCATGTTGACATGAACATAATCAGATATTTTTCCTGCTTCAACAAGAACAAAGGGAACCTGATGGGAAAATGTCAGCCATTCATTAGATCAACATCAACATTAATGATGCTGAATTGTATGAGAAAATACTGATACAAAGATATAGCCACGCCACGAATGCTTAAAAATTTTAGGCAAAAAAGAGGAAAAATAAGACATCAATAACAATCTCACATTAGATCATATTATCACCAAAAATCAAGTGCAACTAAATCAATGAAACCTTAAAAAATTTACCATTCTAATTGATGACGACCCTTTCTCTTTCCAGGATCTAGGAAGCAAAGAGCGTAGATCTGAAGTCCATCCAAGCATTCCACTCCATTCATTGTATATATACTTCTCGAAATTAAATATGAGAGAAATAAGTCCATCAATAATACAAAGTGAAAAAAATGAATGAATTTTGTTCGATGCTACAGAGGGTGGATATGTTTCAACCATGAGTTTTTTACCAGAAAGACAACTTACTAATGTGCTTCATGCGGCGGTGGAGAAACAAATTTTTGCACAAGATTATTACAAAATCCAAAACTAAGTCAACACTGAACATATAACCTTCTATATACTTCTACAACTATTCAAAAAATCAGTAAAGATTATAACTCAATTCTCTCAGTATCTTCAGTCCCAATGCCTCACCTTTCGCACCATCAAATCCATCAAAATTTGCACAAGCTCAAAATTATAGTTTTATCTTCATCTGAATCAACCTTCAATTCAACTTCCAACACATCATTTTAGTAGTTCACACATAATTCGACGAATAAAATCCATCAACATAAGATCACCAGAAATAGGTGAGGTTCAAACTTTTTTCTTCCTCCCATACTCCAAAATTTCAAATTAAACTTCAGGAAACCAATATATTGAAGAAATTCAAACAGATGAACTTTTAAAGAGCCAACGACAACATCAGGTTGTAAAGAAATTAAACCAAAGAAGTAAAACAGGAAAAAAATGTAACATACAGTTTGAGTTTGTTCTAATATAACGCCTTTTTCTCCTGCCTCGTGAGAAACTATCACATCATTCGCATAACCCCTAAGATTCGTCCATTGCCCCTTCACTGCAGATTGCGCCTCAACAATACCCCTTACAATCACTATATTTTCACCCTCCTCACTGTTAGAATGATTCTCACTATTTTGAGAAGAATTTGCTGAAAATTTATCGTCTGAACAGAGTGATCGAAGATCCGAAATCTGCGAGTAAGGCACTTTGCGGATTTTCCTGATTGCTGATGATGTGACAAAAAACTTCCGGATGCAGCGGAACGCGACGTAAGCAAGGCCAACTCCGAGGAAAGCGCCGTCAGCCGTGAGCGACAGCTGCACCAGAACTGTAGCTACCGCGCGATCGTGTACGGACATCGAGATGCTGAGTCTTGATGGATTTCGCGTGTTTGTGAATATCCCTTTTCCTCTGTTGAAAAATGGAGAGAAATATGGCTGATCGTATTGGTTTTTGTTCAGGGCCATGAGAAGGAGATTGTGAGCTTGGGCTAATGCCCAATGGTTATTTTCAGGACTGGCCCATTTAGTTGTAACTAGGAACCGAACCGGAAAAGTTCGGTTCAAATCGAACCGAACCGAAAATTTTTGGTTCGGTTTTCGGTTTTTAAAAAATCAGTTTTCGGTTATAGGGTCTGGTTAACCGAACCGAAAATCAAAATTTTAAAAACAAAAAAAAAATTGAATTTTTTTTATGGTTTAAATATTTTTTTTATGGTTTCGCTCCTGATTGTATTAATAAGAACTCGTAAATTAACAATGTTTTCAAGTATAATATAATTTATTTTGTTGTTTCATTTAAACTCGGTTTTTTGTATATTAAATAGCTTAAAAATAATATTAGAAGTTTAAAATTAAAAGGTCAAATGTTCAGAATTCATTTGAATCCAATGAATGATGTATTAGTGTTTGTATTTACGTTGATTTTTATCAATTAATCATACAATTTTCAAACAAAAAAATTGAAAAATTTCGGTTCGGTTCGATTCAAACCGAACCGAATGAATACCCCTAGTTGTAACAAGACCTTCATGTAGGATTTAACCAAATTAACCGATCAAATCTAATAAATTCAGAACTTCGATTAGGTCAATTCGGAAGTTCGGTTTTAATATTTTAAAATATTGGTTAAAAATCGGTTCGGTTATCGGTTTTGATTTTAAAAATATCGGTTAACCGACTAAACCGATTTAACCGATTATTTTTTTTTTTTTATTTTTCAAAATTGTTTATATTTTAAAATCAGTTTTAATCTATTTTTTATAATTTTTTTCAGAAATTTCGGTTAATTCAGTAAAAAAGTTAGATCGGTTCAGTTTTGTAAAAAATATTAGGTCGGTTCAGTTTTGTAAAAAGGATTCGATATTTTCGGTTTTGGTTAACCGATATTTTATCGGTTCATTTTCGTAAAAAAGTTTGGTCGGTTCAGTTTGGTAAAAAAGATTTGATTTTTTCGGTTTTGGTTAATTCAATTCGGTCGTTAACCGAATGCTCAACCCTACCTGCTTGGATCATCACCAATTTTGAATCTATTAACATATTAAATAAGGTGAATTACATATAGATCCCCTCTAATTTTTATTATTATTTAATCCTCATAATATAAAAAAATGACATCCAACTTCCCTTTTATGTATATTTATGTCAAATTAAAGGGGAGTTCTCCATCGATACAAACTAGAGTGGGTGAATTCGTAATTAAGTTATTCTACAGTGGTCCATCTTTATTATTGAAACTAGATAAAGAATTAGTAATACAACTATTTTACATGGAGGTAGCCATTATTTTTCCATATTATAAATTGATTCGCTTCTTTCATAAATTCAGGTTGAGGGATCTTTTAACTTCTGCTGATAACCTATTCCGATTGATTAGAAAGTGTTGCTTAGGTTTGTGGGTATGTCCATGCCTCATTAGAACACCTTGTGTAGCATAGACCAATAGATTATTGAGGCATGAATTCATGTGAGGTCCAGGTAATTCATGGTTCCAGCTGTATCGGGTGATGAAAATGCCTCATGTTTGGAAACTAGCTACCGAAATTGAGATCCAGTTTGTTGATTTTGTAGCAAGATACCCCACTTGACCCGACTGTCTGTCTTATCAATCGACTGACTTGTTGATTCTAACCTTCATTTGGGTTATGTTGTTGGTGCCTGGACAGAAGCGCCCTTTAGAGCTTGAGTGTGCCAAATCAATGTCCAAATACCAGACTTTTGGTCCTTTATTTTTTAATGTTAAAATCAGTTCAATACGATTGGTCATATAATCGTGCTTATATAGATACTTTTAACCACACAATATCCGAAGCAGAATAAAGGATAAAATTGAAACAATACAGGGAATATTGATCAACATCTCCTTACACAAGGATGACACACAAATCCAGATATATATATATATATATATATATATATATATATATATATATATATATATATGGAAACACAATCAGCTCCACTGAATAAGACACGGGAAACATTTTTACATGGCTGAAGGCGGGAGCGACCAAATTATCCGGTTCATCTTTCTATCGGACCATGAAAAACAAGGAAACAATACTGGATTTTATAGAAAGGGGCAGTCAATACCAAAGTGCGTAGAGACAAAGGGTTCATATAAAGTACATAGTCATATATCCTCCTTAACCTCAAGAACCTCGAGAACCGGTTTACAAACGCTACCGATAAATAACACGGCAAAAACCATGATAATAAAACTACCTAAAAAATTCGGTTGCATTCCTTTGTCTCAATCGTCAGCTTCATCATCATCGTCATCATCTTGTTCGCCATCATCGTCATCACCTTCTTCAGATTCGTCACTGCTCTTTTCCTGCAGACATGGTACATAGGGCAAGTGTCGAGTCATCTAAGATATAAATAATATCTTTCTAAAAATATTCTCACCCCTTGGTAATCGATATAGCAGTGGGACTGTAGGAGAAAAGGTAATTTAAAGCAATTTTCTGCACTCACCTCATCATCATTGTCGTCGTCCATCTCAAAATCCTCTTCATCAGCCTCCTGTAGACAGGATTTAAAACAGTAAAAAAAACAACAAATACAAAGAAATTAGAATATATAGTTGAGCACTCATCGAACTTGCACTCGCTTGTATAAAACAAGCTTGAAAAAGGAGTCGAGAATGAATTGTACATTACTAAAATATGTGAGAGGATTTGGCCACAAATCATCCTTGATGATTTCAGCAACCTGCTAAAACGATGGGTTTTGAAATATAAGAATTACGAAGAATGCCATTGGAAGTGCTTAATAAAATTGACACTCAAGCTCATTGAAAAAAATCTGATTGAGGCCCAATGTACCTCATCATGAATTTCAACCATATCCCCTTTATGTTGAGTGTCATTGAACCATGTAAAGAAGCTGCATTGCGCAACATAATAGAAATAAGTGACCAATGCAATGGCATTAGGCATGCATGACGCAAACTAACACATTTATAATTAACTGAAAGGGGAATCTGTCTCTGTTAAGAAGGATTTAAATTTCCTGAGAATCAGTAAAGTACATTTTTTTTGTCCAATCTTCATAGAATTACTGGGCTTTAAACAGTAGTATCCACTTATCACCAAAGTATACAGTAAATATCAAAGCTAAAGAAGAATCTATTAATATCTTTGATACATCAAATTATAAGTAAGCCGCTCTTAAATTCCAGTAGAAAGCATTGGAGGAAATTTCCAGATGTTTTTTTTGTAAGAAAAAATGCAAAAGAGAAAAATTGTAATTGCCAGAGAAATTTCTAGAAACATGGTATCTTACTTCTTTATGGTAATCAAAATTCTAAATTAGTAAATTATTTTGTAAGAAAGAAAAATTGATAAGAACATTGATTATCATCGATTCTGTAACTCCATAGCACCCTCATTTATTTACTAAATATTAGATCCCAACAAAGAAGTAATGGCAAAAAATGGGACCATATTTTTTGAGCATGGTGCCAATGATCTGTACGAATGTGAAAATACATGATGTAAACTTGTAAGACGGTTACAGTTGACTAACTCATCAATGAAAGTTTAGGCCTGCAGATTGTTAGGGAACTGAGACTCATCTCTTACCACATTAAAAATGAAAAAAATTAAGAAAGAGAGAATGATTAACCTTTCCTCAGTATGAGATCGCTTGTTTCCTTTCTTATCTTCAGCAACACCATTAGGAATTCCCTACAAAAGCAACACATGCACAATGAATCAAAATTCAGAAAAATTCTCATATTCTTTAAATTCTCTAAAACCAAAACTTTAAAGCTCACCATGCCTTCTTTCCAGTTTATTGATGTGGCAGTGATTGTTGTTCCCTCCTCAAGGAAGTTAACAGTCTTTGTAAGCTTAGTATCTTTAAAATATGGATTGGGATTGAAATTCTGCAGGGAAAACCGAAGAAACATTGAGAACCATATTTTTTTAAAAAAAACTAAACAAAATTCAACATTTTGGCAAATTAAAAACTGCAACAAGGAAAAAAGCGGAGGCTCACAAATGTAATCGAGTATCCAGATTTAACATCTTTGAAATCTTCCACTTCAAGGTTATTTAAGTACTTGAAAATCTAAAAAAACAAAGGAAGCCACTTGATCACATTAGAAAAAACGATCAAATGTTTAAATAAAGCAACTATTGGCGCTTTGTAGAACCTTGTGTAAGAGCGACAATTATTTATCAGGTGAGAATAAAAGGTACAGTAAAGAGAGTATATGTAAAAAATCATAATTGCTTCTATGTTTACTTAGTATTAGAGAAGCAGAAGAGAGAAAAATTGAACCTTCTGGTCTTCTTCAGTCAAAAGTTCACTGAGGGCGGGGTGACTTATAAACTGCAAAAGGAGGACAATTCTCAATCAGAGAGAAATAGACATTTTCGCTGGGTGAAAGGTCTTGCCAGTATGAAGTGTCCTTTTTGTTGAAGACTAACCGCAGTCAACCAAAAATCAGGAATGGATTTTATGAGGTCATTTCTCTTATCGTAGACGGGCTTACGTATCTCATTGTACTGCTGTTCCACTTCCAAGACTTTTTCACTTGCTTCTTCATTGATCTGAAAGCACAGAGAAACATAATTGTGTCACTGTAATGTCACCTACAATGTTACTTGTGTTTCAGATTACTTCAAAAATGAAGTGCATTAGAATGAAAAAAGCTGCACCTTTGTGACATGAAATAAATATATAGCCTCTAAAGCTAACAAAATGTACACAGTCCATAAAAACTCCCTGGGACAATTTATGGCACGATCAACACGACTAATATCACCAGAAAACAGAATGACAAAGAAAGACTACAATGCACTACTAAATGCACATTTATAATTCATTGCTTGTGGAAACTAAGTTTAAAAGATTCCAGACACAAAATCCACCACCTATCTGTGAGCCATAGCAAGTTTTAGCAATGTAAACGACAATGATATTATCTCAATAGTTCACATTAGGGTCTCCAAGATCCTAAAAGTGCTAATCAGAAGGTTGGATATCAGAAACTAACTAACAAAGAAAAAGTGAAACTGCAAACACAGTTTTGTAGCGCCATATTATGTAGCGAGGGATGAGAATTATAGCAAGGATAAGAGCATCATAAGCTTCTTTTAAGAAAAACAAAAACATTTTTGTTTGCCAATATGAACCAGTAAAAGCTAGCACGCTCACAAAGCTTAGAGATTTAGATATCTGACACATATTTTAGATTCAAAATCTAGGAATTAGGATGTGAAAGAATATGTTTTTTTAAAGCTAATCTCCAAAACAATCTTTCATCAATGCAGCCAAACTCCATAATTAGTAAGTATGAAAATGTAAAAGTCATGGATGAGAGGATTGATGTATAATTGCAAGGAGTAGTACTCCATATAAACAGATAAGAGTAATTTACTAGAATTATCACTTACAAATCGTAATATAAGCTATACAACTCTCCCGTTATGAATTATGATATTCCATATCTTTGAATATGCAAAATGCATGTATATATCCAAACCAATTTGCAATATCCTATCAGTTTTAAAATGCTAAGAATTTTTAGGATTTCTTTGACACAACAGCATCGTTTGGGCGTATGGGCACGAAGAACTAGAAATTTCTGAAGCTCTTCCACTTAAAAACAAAAATGAACAACAGGGATTGATCGCCTACAAACATTTTTTGAAAAAATTAGCTCAAAAAACAATAACAGGCCATTTATAAAAGGAAATCCTCACAGATTCACAGACGCAGTAGCTAAAATCACCAAATTTAAAGTATGATTCTAATACGTCTAACTGCAGTTATCCTTATTTCTAATGTATGAAAAAGCTCGCAGCATTGTGAATTCATTTCATGCTCGAGAAGAACATTTAATGCATGCATGTAAGGACATATTTGATGAAAAACCACTCTCGAATACAACATAATCCTATTTAACTCAGTTTAGAAACCCAAAAATTCATTCCTACTCATCTTTTAAATCAAGCATGCTACTTCTCAAAACTTCTTCAAGGCTATAGTATAACACAAGAAAGCGAGAACATTTTCGCTCTCCCTGTTAAAAAAAACAACAAAAAAAAGAAAACTATCCAAAAATAATTCTTCAATTTTCCTGGAAGAGGCAGCTGAAACATGAACATAAGTAAGAAAAGGCAATTCCAGGACAATTGAATAAAAAAATATACTTTTTCAAGCTCGTCCTGAATTTCCTGAAGCTTCTCAATAGAAAGAACCAGGTCTCCATCAACGTGCTCCGCGCCGTTGTTTTCTTCCTCTACTTGCTCCAATTTCTGCTTCTTCCCCTTGTCTTCCCCCATGTTTCTTTGAAACCCTAAAAATTGGAGGAAGAAATGAAATTTGTTTGCGGTTCAGTTGTTATTACAAGGGCTTTTCTTAAACCCTAAAAAAACGCATCCTCACATTGAATGGCTATATATAGAGAGAGTGAGGTAAAGAACAATGGAATGGGCTCACAATTCATTTCAAGCAAATTTGGTTTAGCAATTAAAGGTAAAGTAAGTATGAAACCATCAAATATGTTTGGGCTTTCATTATAAAATGGTATTCGAATAAATTTTCTAATTTTAATAAATAAGAAAAATAGTGGTGGATTCATAAAATAATCAAACTATTATATTAATTAAATTAAAATAAATATATTATAAATTATTATGTCTTTATTTTTTAATTAAAAATTAAATAAAAAATTCAATTTTGGCTTATTTTGTATAGCACAATTAATGTTTCTTTACCTATTATTGGAATATCAAGAACTTTCTTTTTATCAGTTGGAATACTAAGAAGTTAAAATGATTTTATGTTTTGAGTTTTCATTTTGGTTCTACAAAGCTTTGGTTCCAATTTACTAATCATAGAATCAGCACCCAAATCATAGTTTCTTGAATTTTATTTTCGAGTTGAAATAGTTGAACTATTTCAATTTTTATAGAGATAGTTTCGATTTTGATTTCGAGTTGTCGCTCAATTTTTAGAAACTATCATTTGGTAAAAACATGTAATGAGCAGGCTCTGCGAAACAATCCACCATGACCAGATAACATCACAATATTTAGATGACATGGGCAATTTCAAAAGTTATAAAAAAAATCCACAAACGATATCACAAACCCGAGGAGTGTTCGTGGCTAGATCCTCGTGAGCACAGATTTCGAAAAATAATAGGCAAGTATATAATTTACATAATATAGAAAGGTGAAGGCAATGCACATCAAGTCTGGGGTCACAGGGAACTGGCACGAACCAAGCTTTGGTCAAAATGCAAATTTTAAATTTTTGAAACATTCCACAAGCACATCGAATTCTAATGACATCCAAAATAGATTTTTTAAGAATTTTAGAAAGCCAGGTTTTATTCAACATGAGTTTCTAACACTATATAAAAATCTATTGGTATCCAAAATTTCAATAGATTTACGATGACTATTATATAATTCTTTAGAAAAATTCTTCCCAACTCATCCTCAAGATTTGCATATATTTTTAATTAAAATCAATATATATATATGTGTGTGTGTGTGTTGGAAGCGATTCTGGAGTAATAATAGGTCGAGATTCGGGTTGTCTAGCGAGGATTTTTCCATGATAGCTTTCTCTGGTGGGTACTGTCGGAGCTACAATAGGGGGAGGGCTTAGTCCTTGGCATCGGTGCGTGGCGGATCTTGTGAAAGTCTCTGATATTTCTGTTTTGTGACTTGAAAATTAACACAAGCACTTGGCATTAATTAAGATAAAGCCAAGTTCAAGAAACCACCCAAGATCCAACGGTTACTTTGGAAGCAACAGAATTGTGCAGTTGAAGGTCAAGATTTTGGTATCAGTTTGTTTGGGACAGCCGTATAAAGGGGACAAGAATGAAGGGCAGAAGACACCAGAATAATTCAAGCAACTTGATTGAGAGTCGAGAGAGATTGAGAGGATAAAATATCATATCCTTTTTCAGAGTTTTAGGAAGAAAGTTCTTTGTAATTCTGTGGAAATTCTCTTGTATTTGAGAGTGAATGAAAGTTTGTGAAGGAATATGAGAGCTTGTAATCCATTGAGGAGCATCAAGTACTTGAATAAAGATTATATAGAAACTAAGAATTTGTATATCATAATTTGATTGTATTTTGTATCTATAATACATCTCAATTGTATAGAAGGATAGAAAAAACATCTTCCTAAAAACATGAAACTATGTTTGCTACTTTCCCTAGAAACGAGAAACTCTATCTGCCATACTTTGTCAACACATCCCTCAAGTTGGTGCATAGATATCGCATATGCCCACCTTGTCTAAGAACTTTGAGAACACTTGATTGATACTCCTTTGGTAAGGATATCAACTAATTGGTCTTTTGATCGAAACTTTGGTAATTCCACAAGATGTCACATTAGAGCTAAATTGGTTGCTTTAAGGAATAGTCTAGGCCATGTAAGAGAAATTTTAACCACAAAGCTTCACAAATTCCTAAGGTCATTCCTCTGTACTCGGCTTCGGCACTAGATCTTGCAATGACATTTTGTTTCTTGCTCCTCCACGTAACCAAGTTCCCACCTAAAAATGTAAAATATCCAGAAGTTGATCGTCTATCGTCAATTGCTCCGCCCCAGTCGGCATCTGTATATACCTCGATGTTTTGCTTGTTTGTGTTTTTAGATAATAAAATTCCCTTACTAGGAGCAGATTTTAGATACTTCAAAATATGCATGGCAACATTCATATGTTGTTCACCGGGATTATGCATGAACTGACTAACAATACTCAAGGCATAAGCGAGATATGGTCTTGTGTGAGCTAAGTACATTAGTCTTCCAACGACTCTTTAGTATCTCACCATGTCTATTGGTACCTGGTTTGTTTACATAATTTCACACCTTCTTCCATTGGAATGCCAGCTGGTTGACAGGCTAACATACCAGTTTCATGAAGTAGATCTACAGCATACTTTATTTGGGATAGGAAGATTCTTTTACTTGATTGAGATACTTCAATTCCCATTAAGTATTTTAAGGGGCCTAAGTCTTTCATTTCAAATTCCTTGGGCACATACTTCTTCAAAGCTTTCATTTCTTCTAGGTCATTGCACATGACGATCATGTCATCAACATATATAATAAGTGCAATTATTTTTTCACGTTGTTTCTTTAAAAATAATGTGTGATCTGAATTGCTTTGTTTGTAAAAAAAGGTTATCATGGATTGGGTGAATCGTCCAAACCATGCTCTAGGAGATTGTTTCAATCCATATATGATTTTTTCAACATGCACACCTTATGTTTTTTGTCTTTCTATTACGATGCACCCTGGTGGGAGATCCATGTAGATTTCTTCAGAGAGTTCACTGTGTACGAATGCATTTTTCAAATCAAATTGTTGTAATGGCCAATCAAAATTTGTAGCTAAGGATAACAAAACTCTAACTATGTTGATTTTGGCTACATGTGCAAACATCCCGTTGTAGTCAATTCCATAAGTTTGAGTGTATCATTTTGCCAGTAATCCCTCCTTAAAACGTACGATCGTACCATCGACTTTATATTTCACAGTAAAGATCCATAACGCAACTGTTTTTTTTTCGTGGGACGGTCAACGAGCTCCCAAGTTTGATTCTTCTACAAGGAGGTCATCTCTTCGTTCATCGCAGCTTTCCATTTTTGGATCAGTTAATGCTTCATGTACATTGTTAGGTATAGATACAATAGATAATTAATTGACAAATAACTGGTTTGTTTGTGACAAGCAATGTGTATACATGTAATGGTTCATGGGATATTTACTTTACTAGATAACCGAGGTTCATAGATAGGTTTTGGAATACCTCTCGTGAGACGTTGTGGTAACTGTTTCCTAGTTGACTCAATAACTTCAGACTACAATTGATTTTATGTATCAATTGGGAAAGACTCAGACTCAGTTTCAGTCATTTCACAACTTTCTGGATGCTCAGTATCATTTTGAACCAAGGTTTGATCATTTTGTTCACACTCGTCTATATTTGGATCAGATACTTCCACAATATTTCCCTTTAGATTATATATAAGCGTTTGAATTTACTCAATATACTCCACGTCAGACTTTGAGAAATATATAATTCTTCGTAAAAGACAACATTCATGGTAATAAACATGTGTTTAGTAGGGATGATAACACATGTATCCTTCTAGATGAATATCATAGCCAACAAAGACACATTTCAAGGCTCAAGGCATTAATTTATGTCGTGGTGTTTGGGAGAAAACATAAGTGGCACATCCGAAAACATGAGGATGGAGGTTTGGTACTGTTGGAGCAACAACTTCAGTAATTGCCTGAAAGGGTGTCTTGAAGTTGATTGAACTGGGTGGAAAACGATTGATAAGATAGGAGGCAGATAGAAGAGCTTCACCCCAATAACATACGGGCATGTGAATCTCGATGAGGGAAGCCCGAACAACCTCCAATAAGTGTCTATTTTTGCGTTCGGCCACATCATTCTGTTGCGGTGTATCTGCACAACTAGTTTGATTGATTGAGCCATGAGAGTCCAAGAATTGCTGATGTTCAGAACTATGGTATTCCCCTCCATTATCATTATGTAACACTTGTATTCTGGCATTGGACTGCGTCTGAATTGTATTATAAAATTTCTGAAACAACAAGTTAACTTCTGATTTGGATTTCATCAAACACAACCAAGTCATTCGAATACAATCATCTATAAAGGTAACAAATCAATGTGATCCTCCCAGTATAGGAACTTTGAATGGCCCCCAAACATCAGAGTGAATAACCATAAAAGGAACCAGACTTTTATTACAATCAAAGGGAATGAGGCACGATGACGTTTTGCAAGTTCACCACATTTGAAAAGAGAAATATCCAACTTCATAAAGAAACTAGGAAACATTTTTTTTAAATAACCAAACGAGGCATGGCCCAAACTTCGATGCTTGAGCAAGATTTCCATGGCGGTGACGAGTGGCTGGTCAGGCGGAGGATTGCAGCGGCTGGTTAGGTTTGTGTTGCGGCAGTTCGTGGCGGATCTGGTTCGTATGTTGTGGCTCGTGAAGATGGGTTTGGGCAGGTGGAGGCGGCGGCGTGCGAAGGTGTGTGTGATGGTTCGTGAAGACACAGAGGCGGCGTCTGGGCTAGGGTTCGGGCAAGGGTTGCGGCGCGACATCTAGATTTTGGTTTGAGATTTCTCTGTTTTGGTGAGCCATGGGCTGCTAATGGCGGAACTTGATCCGGTTGTATATGTATATAGCCGAGGAACGATGGTGGTTTGAGGCCGGGGTTGTAGCTGGTGGCGGAATCCGCCGAGATATAGCTGGTGGTTTGAGTTTTTTTCGCGGCTGTAGTTGCTTGGGTTTGCACCTTGTTGGTCGTGGTGATTGGTTTTGTTGGAGGCAGTGGTACTTGTGAAGGGTAAGCCACCGCCGGCTAGGATGGGGCAGCAACTACTCGCCGGCGGTTAGGGTTTACCAAAGCTTTATTGTTTATTTTAAAAAAATTTATTATGGCTCTAATACTATATAGAAACTAAAATATGTATATTATAATATTTTGATTGTATTTTGTATCTATCATACATGTCAATTATATAGAATGATTGAAAAAACATCTTCTTAAAAACATGAAACTCTAGTTGCCACTATCCGTCAAAATGAGAAACTCGATCTGCCACACTTTGTCAACAGAAACTTGTATTCTTACTTTACAATTCCTTTATGTTCTTGCATTGATATTGTTTTAGCTTATGTGTTTGATCGATCCAATCCAAAAAATTCACTGCTAAGCCATTAAAGAACTTTACTTTATTAATCAATATCATTGAATAAATCACAACGATATTCGTTTACTGTGACCGTGTGGATCGAAGAGGAGGTGAACATGCAAATGAGAAAACACTACATTCAAAAGGATACTTATTACGTGTATTAAAAAGTTCACATGATAAAAAAGTTATCCACGAAATTATACGTGTTGCAAGAGTTTTTCCCATAATGGGTTCCATCTGTTTCAATTTAATTTAAGAATTGGAATATTCAAACTATATTACCCGACCAAGCATTTGGTTTCAGGCTGAAAGGAAACCAATATTTTCTACTTTTTATTTCTTTCACTAAACGCATAGTTCGAATTTTAAAATTCCATTTATTATATAAATTGGATTCAAATATTACAGTGTTGCAAACATATTGATTCAGTTAATTTATTTTTTGATTATATATTAAAATTTTGGTTCACACGCACATCCAATGGTTCTTTTGGTTTGTTTTTTTTTATTTTTTTTTCCCTACTCGATAACTTGAACTAATAATTTAGTATTTTCAATCGAAACCAAAAAAAGGAAAAAAATCACATTTGATCTCAAATAATTATAGTTCAATTATTATTAAACGATCACACAAATTAAATTAAAAAAAAAATACAGGATTTATTTCATAAAACTTCTAGCACGAAGCAACCCTCTATTAATCCTCGACTACACAGTAATATATAGCCCCAACGCACAAATAACTGGTAAGCCATCAAAACATGCAAGAACGTACACATACACGAAGTGCTCGGACCACAACCTCATCTCAACGCAATCCCTTGAGCGCTTCGATCCCTGGATTGGACTGAAGGGCTTCACTTTCTCGGGGATACCTGGATATTATTCCAGCGAGCTACGAAAGGATTGCGACGTGGTATCCAACTCCTCAAAATCTGTTTCCACCAAAGTCGGATGGTGGTGTTCCGCGTATATTACCAGGTCCAGTGAAATGGTCGAATGATCTATGGATACCCGGGGGGCCCCCTATTCCCTCACCAGGAAAGCGTCCGTGATCAAACTGTCTATGATGATCAAACGGATCAAATGATGTATGATGATCAAACCGTCTATGATCCACCGGCGGTCTATGATCAAACGGAAGTTAATGTCAGTTGATAAAGCCACATATTGGAAGAAAAACAATATATATTTTTGGAGCTAATGGCGTATTACCATGTAGTTTTGAAAATTGGCAGATGACCATCTGTGACTTGAAAATATGTATTTTAACACCCGTGGTTTTGCAAATAGGTAGATTACCCCTCTATTTTCAAAACCATCGGAGGATAAAATGCTTATTTTCAAACCAAATGGATAATCTGTCTATTTGCAAAACGGGTAATTCGCCATTAACCTATATTTTTGAATTGTGAAAGTGAACAATATCTCTCCAATTTAGGTGGAAACTGAATTCCCTTAATTAGTGGGAGCTAATACACGTAGTTCTTAAGATTCGGTTAATTGTTTTGATTAAAGTGGCCGATGATTTTCTAGCATGCACTTGAAGAAGGAAATCCAGTTGCTGACATTTTGATGAATAGGACATTTTGGGATGGGAAACACTAAAAAAAATTTCCCAATAAAAATTTGCATGGGCTGGCCCAACTAGGGATGGCAATAGGAGAAATTAGATATATGTCATTTTGCTATAAAGTGGGATAAATATGATGTAATTTTTTTTAATCATGCAAACCAAATACGAGACTAAAAAATAAACCTAAGATTATTAATCATAATCCCTCAATCCAAACATGGCATAAATATATATTTATATGGACCCAATATAACAACTTACCTTGGATACCCTGAGAAGCGTCGTCGTTGTTCCTCTTCTCTCATCGCTTCTTCTCTTCTTCTCCTATCCTCTTCTCTTCTTCTCTCGAAGTCTTCAATGCCTTTTTTTCTCTATTTCAATTGAATGAAACAAGAAATTATGTTTTCTTAGCATTTCATATCCCGATGGGGTCATTATAAGAACAGTATAAAAAAAAAAGCAATATCACACCTTGTTCCTATAAAACCATTTACGTGGAACAAAAACTATATGTTTTTCTTTTTATTTATCAAACGATATTTGTTATACCTGTTCATATTTATTACTCCATATATGGTAGTAACAAACTTGAAAACCTTCATTCCCCAGGTCCCGATGATAATTTTCAATATCCGTTGCCCATGTCACTGCATGAGGGCTAGCATCATCCAACTCGATCATTTCAAGTGTATCTAACTGTCCTATTTCCGGAGAGATCTCCTTCAATTTGCCACATTCCCAAATAATCAAGTGCTGAAGGTTCGGGAAGTGGGTGGCACCAGCGGTCCAGTACTCTAGATCCAATTCATCGAGAGTAAGAGATTTCAGGAGACGAAATTCATTTTCGATTGGTTCCCATTCCGGTCCTTGGAAGGCATTTTTTGTAAGTTGGAGCTCTTCGAGATTGGGCAATGAACCAACCATGGTCATGTCTTTCCATGAATGTTTAGTTCCATACAGAGTTAACTTTTTGAGGTTTTGAGGCAGAGTAAAATTCATTGGAATTGAGACATCCGATCCTTTTTCGACAATAATTTCAAGCTTTTCAAGTTGAGGCAAATTTCCCACGTTACCAAGAGAAAAGGGAGCATCATCACTACCTGATTTCTCGACATGGACTCCTAACTTCTTCAAATTTGGAGTTCTTTTGAAGAAATTCACATTACAGCTGGAACTACTAAGTTTGGAGAGTGTATGAAGGTTATCTAGAATTGATTTATTCCAAAAGGAACAAGACAAATAACACTTACGAAACTTGAGATACCTCAGCTTTGGCATGCTCCATAAATCTACAGGTAGATACACACCCCGTGGGCCATTGTTCGTCGTATTATCGTTGCTGCTTTGCAAAATAACTAATGTCTGCAGATTCTGTAGAGACTGTTTTATAGATTTGGGTATGTGAATCTCTTCTTCTTGACACCAGAAATAAACGTGGCGCAAGCAAACTAGTTTTAGTATTTCACGTGGAAAATGCTTCAAACATACTTTATCCATATCAAATACTCTGAGCAGTTTACAATGAAGTAGAGCAGCATTTGCTCCAGGAACATGGCGGGTACTTACGGAAATGAGAGACCGGACAAATGATGTTTCCGTTGGTACGTCTTCGCCCAAGAAGTTACTTGGACAGCTTATACGGCGTGGATCTTTAATGCTTTCAGAAGAACCGTGGGTAGAATGAAAAAAATTCTCCTCCTTAGCTTTTGTCAAGCAAAACTCCCGTATCAGATCATGGACACTGCAGGTTTTGAGTTTGCCGCTTGATCTTCTTGAAATCAAAATGAGTTGTCTTGAAATAAGATCTGTCAAATACTTCTCTCCCACCTCTTCCAAGCTTTCAAATCCACTTGTTTTTAAAAATCCCTCACCAATCCAAAATTTGACGAGTTTGGAGGCAGATATTTCAAAATCTTCCGGGAAAACTCCAGTGTAGAGTAAACATGCTTTGAGATGATGAGGCAAGTGGTCATAACTCAGAGACACCAATTCGGAACATTGTTCACTTGCACTTAAATTCGAGTGGATTTCTTTTGCAACATATTCCCATCTCTCTTTTTCGTTAGGAACTTTGGACAGAAGACCACTAATAACAACGATTGACAACGGAAGTCCCTTACAACTTCTTGCAATCTTCTTTCCAACCTCTTCCAAATTGAGAAAATAAGATCGATGCCTGAAAACAATGCGACGCATCATATCCCAACTTTCTGTGTCGTTCAATAAACGCTTGTGAAGATGTTCAGAGAGTTCAGAGTTAACGTAATCAGCCACATGAGATAGTCTAGTGGTCAGCAAGATTCGACTTTTATAACCGCAATCCGGAAATGACCTTTTCATATAATCCCAAACCTCAGTACCCCACACATCATCCATGACAATGAGATATCTTCGCTCACTCAAACATTGATATAGCTCGGTTCCTAAGTCAAAATTCTCTGCGTACATTTCATCGGTGAGTACTTTTATGCATCCTAGAAGTTCTAACAAGATTTTCTTCTTCTGAAAATTGTTTGACACCGTTACCCAGGCACAAACATCAAAATGATATTCATTAGCTCGATCATGGTAAAGTCGTCTTGCCAGAGTAGTCTTCCCACTACCCACCATTCCAACGATTGGGATGATTTGGAGTCTGCTCTCATTATCAGTGAGTCGATCCTTCAGGTTCTTCAACTCATCCTCGAAACCTACCTGTTAGTCATTTTGGATTGTGAACATTTCTCCACAAGTCAAGCATTGCTCAATATTATTATTATTATTATTACTTTAATATACAAAATTAAAGTTTAGTTTTACAAACTACAATTAATTTCTAAAAGTACTAAAATTCAGAAAGCAAAAAGGAAATTTTCTTGTTTACTAATTGGAAGTCGGCAAAAAAATCCAGCCTGCTCATGAATTAGGTTACAGTCAAATGCAAATGCTAGGACCCAAATAAGAGGGGTTTTTTAATCAAATAATCGATTTTCGAAAATGATTTAACAGTTTAACCGGTTTTATTTTTATTATCAAACTAACCTAAGTCGTCATGTCATATGGCGACTTCATTTGAAGTCGCCATCTGGCATGGCGACTTTAATAAAAATTATTATTTTTTTGATGTCGTCATCTGAGTTGGCGACACCAATATAATTTTTTTGATGTCTCCATCTCAGTTGGCGACATCAATTTAATTTATTGATGTCGTCATCTGAGATGGCGACAACAATGTTTATAACCCTAGCCGCCGCACTCACAATCTCATTCTGAATCTCATTTTATTTCGTCCGCCGCTCTCATTTTTTTTCTTCCGTCCGCAGCTCTCATTCTCATTTTCTTTCTTCGGTGAACAAGCTACGAAAATCGAACATCTCTTGCAAAAATCAAGTCATTTCTTTCAAAAATATATAAGGTAAGTTTTTTTATTTTTGTAATTTGTGTATTGTAGATAAATTATGATTTTGATATATTTAGTGGGAGTATATTACTTGTTGGAGTATATTTTTGTGATGTGAATGATTAAAATTTAAGTTGGCTCCGGAAGAAGGCTGGTTGCATTGTGGGCGGGGTGGCCGGCGGCGGCGGCCGAGGGTGGCCGACGGCGGCATGGGTTGGCGGCGGTGGGCGACGGTCGTAGACTGTCAGCGGGTAGTTTTTGTAATGTTGAGATTAATGTTGTTAATTTTTGTAGTATATTTCAGGATGGATCAAATGAGACAACCAGGCCCGGTTGACACGCATCTTTTGTCGTTGCAGTCTTCACATCGATCTGATGATGTATGTGGATGTGATATGGATAGTATACTTCGGATATGTGTCCATTAGATATACGTGATGTTAATTTGTTGCATGTTATTGGATTTTATGGTATATATAGGTGTGATAAGATTGAACTTGACATGCACCTGATCACGGCTTTAGTTGAGAGATGGCGCCGTGAAACACACACGTTTCATCTTAGATCATGAGAAGCGTCCATCACACTGCAAGACATTGCAGTAATATGGGCGTTGTCAGTAGATGGCATCGTAGTGTCTGGAATAGATTATGAAAGGACTCTACCTGAATGGCAAGAATATTGCCATATATATTTAGGATTCATGCCAGATATCAAGGATTTTAAAGGTGCGAGGTTGAGATTAGTTGTTTTGAAAAATCATTTGCTGCAAAATCTCTTGGGGGTACATAGTGCACCTGATGATGTTGCTAAGTTTACAAGGGTTTGTGCGTTATTAATGTTAGGGGGGATTATGTGCCCTGATTCCTCAGGCAATTTTGTTAGGTTATTGTATTTACAGAAGTTGGAGGATATCGACTCTGCCAGTACATATAGTTGGGGCAGTGCTGTGTTGGCATACTTATATCGTGAGTTGTGCACGTCATCAGAGAAAGGGAAAAAAGTTATAGGTGGTGCATTGCAACTCTTACAGGTAAATAATATGTTTGTTTGTTTGTTTTAATAATTAAAATATGTTTCTGGTCAATCTAACTTGTGTTATTGATGTCACTACAATAAATGAGATTTGGGCATGGTTACGAATCCCAAGTTTGACTCCGCAATTGGGTAGCGATAGATCTGATTTGGGCCAATAATGGTCGGCCCAGACAATGTGTTACCTTCTGCTCCATATGGTATAAGGTAATACGAATATGCATTGTTTTATAACTGATTTTATGTGTTAATGTATTTAATCATTTATTTGAATATATATAGGTGGTCATGTCATTTAATCTTTACAGAAACTGAGAGTCATTCCATACGCATCATAAGGGACATCCTCGATGAGCAGCCAGTAACTCAAGTAATAGTTTGTACAAAAATACACTCTTTTCTGCGTATGTAAAGCAATGTTGTTTTGCAGTTTAATTGGCAGTCGTACCCTGATGAGTACACTGAAGGAGTCACTGAGTTGGGGACATATAAGGGAACGTTGATTTTCTTCGACATAGTTGAAATGCAACGGTCTGATCGAATACTGCGACAATTTGGGATGCTACAAGATATCCCAGAAGATCCACCATCGGGGGATGATGCATTGCATAATGTTGGTCGAAGGGGAAATGTCAACAAAAACTGGAGCACTAGGCATAGAGCATACATACTTTGCTGGGAGAGGGCAAATGATATACGTGTAGACAGACCACGATTTACTGACTGTGGTTACTACGTTGTTGGCGGATACAGTGAGTGGTATGAACAAGTCACACGTAGATACATTGGGCGTCAAGAATATTTTGTACAGACAGGATATCAACATGGTGATGGCCCGGCATGGCAGCATGTGGTACGTTAATTACATGAAATTTTATTTTTATATTTGTGTTTCGATGTATAAATTTATATGGACTTTTGTACTTTGCAGATGGAACAGTTAACTACAAGCTATGACCGACATCTGGCTGATGGAGTGCTTATTACGACAGAGTCGATGAGGCAACACAGGACTATGTTCGACAATGTGGTGCGAGTGGCTCGTGAACGACGAGACAGAAACTTCCCGCCATACATTGAAATCCAGCCTGTTGATACACGTCGGTTCCATGCAGGCACTCCATCTACACATATGCAGACAGATATTGCAGGTCCATCTACGGGGACAGATATTGCAGGTCCATCTGCACATATGCAGACAGATATTGCAGGTCCATCTACGTGGACAGAGACAGATATGTGTACAGACTATTATATTCTTGTTCCTGTACAATCATATGATTTATCTCCCTTCACGCCATATCCCCCCATGTTCACTCAACCCCAGTTCAGCAGCATGGGTACAGATGTCAGTCTTGGGTTTGCGACATATGCAGCTAGGACTTCACCTTTCGATGTCTCGCCAGTTCTATTCCCTCAATTGACGCCAATTCAGCAGCCTGTCAACACACATGTGGCAAGGGAAAGGGGCGAAGAATGTCGTTCAACAACGAAGAGTTAGAAGACAAACAAATCCTCCTCCTTGTGGTACTGGAGGAAATAGCTCCTCGTCGTCGTCGTTGAAGTCATCATTATGTTGTAAATAGTAACCGATTCTTATAGATTAAATTTGAAAAAATGTTTGTTCTTTGAGCATACAATCGACATACAATAATTTAGTAATTTAACGTACAATAATGTCACAATAATGTAACGTAAACATACAATAATGTCACAATAACGTAAAATCATTTACACAATAAACATACAATCAATTATACGTTAAAAAATTTATTGATTTCGACAAGTTGAAGCACTTTGTCGTCTTGCACGGGCTTCTGGCCAGTCCATCTCATTCTGAATGCGCGTTGTTCGATCTCGACCTACTCTTCTGTTTTTTCGCAGAGTGGAGTTGTGGTACAACTCAAAACATGGGGTGTCCCGATGGTCCTCCCCCCACATTGGTTCGAATTCCCACTAACAAGCTAGCAATCATGTTTTTGTCCAAATTTGCATGATCGACCGACAGCTCACTCAAAAGGCAAGTGTGAGAACCTTCATACTTGTTTATTTTGAATAATCCAACTTTTTTCTTCAACGAGGCCCGCAGGTACCATCTACAAGGCATATCTTTTGTACTGTGTTTGCACACCACTTTCCACAATGTTTTTGTACTCTTGACAACGCGAAGTGTGAGAACCTCCATACTTGTTTATTTTGAATAATCCAACTTTTTTCTTCAACGAGGCCCGCAGGTACCATCTACAAGGCATATCTTTTGTACTGTGTTTGCACACCACTTTCCACAATGTTTTTGTACTCTTGACAACGCGGTACTCCCGTTTCGCAACACGTACAGAGTAATCCTTTACATCTGCCTGCAAATGAGCTTTATTTTTGAAAACCATATCTAGATGGATATCCCCTTTGGAGTAGTCGTAATAACTCCCCCATCTACCTGTTGGAATGTGTAATGAGTCTCCAAATACTTTGGGATGTGTCATTGAGAAGAATGGAATTGTTGGGTAAAGGACGTGAGTATTTGTTGTGGTTGTGTCTGGTACATTATCTGGCACTTCTTCAATATCAACCTCATCGTCATCAGACTTATCCTCATATGGAATTCCCTCCGGTTCAGTCTGAATATCATATCCAAAATCCACAAAACTGTCTGCTAGTGGCTCGGGAACAATATTGTCAGCAACTAAAGGAGCATCATCTTGAATCCTAGAGGTAGTTGATCTTTTTGTATCTACTACAAATGGACCACTACCACTTGTTGGCATTTCTGTAATAAAATCATAATCTCTTCGTTCTGTTTGTATATACAACTCCAAACAACTATAATTTTATTCAGAATCCAATACCCATGCTAAATTGTAATCACTGTCAACGGGAAAAATTGTTTGTTTTATCCCAGAAAAATCACTAAATATATATTTACAATATATTTTCAGAATGAACTGGTTACGGTCGATGCAAGTAATATTATATACGTCGTTCACTAACTGCAAATAATTAATAGTGCGAGATATTGTCATGCCATTTGACGGACCACGATTATCTAACAGATTCTGAATCTTGTAATATATCGCCTCCCCAATACAACAAAACTTTAATTGACATACCTTAAAAAATAAACACACATTTTATAAATTAGTACAGTATATATAATATTATTAAATTTAATTATTTGTATAACAACATACCTGCGGAGAAAATATTCACGAATTCTGAAGAGAATTTGAATATTCACGAATTCTGAAGAGAATTTGAATATTCGAAAGCCGAAGAGATTTTGATTTATATTTCAAAATGAGTAACATTTTGTTCAGTTTTATAGACAAAGTAATTGATTATTGTCGTCATCTAAAATGGAGACATTAAATAAAAATATATATTTTTTTTAATTGTCGCCATCTCAGATGGCGTCAATATTTAAAAACAAAATAATTTACGTCGTTATATACCGACACCGGCGAAAAAAAAATTTTTAATATAATGTCGCCATCCTACATGGCGACATCAAAAAAATTTATTTTTTTAAAGATGTCGTCATGTCAGATGGCGACATCAGAAAATAATATTTTTTTTAAGAATTTTTATGGAAGTCGCCATGTCAGATGGCGACTTCACCTAAAATCGCCATCTGACATGGCGACGTCAGAAAAATAATATTTTTTTTAAGAATTCTTTTGGAAGTCGCCATGTCAGATGGCGACTTCACATAAAATCGCCATCTGACATGGCGACATCGAAAAAATAATATTTTTTTAAGAATTTTTGTAGAAGTCGCCATGTCAGATGGCGACTTCAAATGAAGTCGACATCTGACATGGCGACTTAGGTTACTTTCATAATAAAAAAAAATGATTATTTTGTTAAATAAATTTTTTTTTCGAATAAAAAGTTAAAAAACCCCAAATAAGAGTTGATTTAGATTTATTTTCGATATTCCTGGAATATTTTTCCTAAAAATATATCTATAATATTTAAATTGGAGAATCTAATGTTTATTTGACTTCCGTTTTGTAAGAAAATATTTTACACTGATCTCTTGTCGAATTTTATTTTTAAGAATCTAACTCTTTATTTAAATTAACATGATAAAAATTGTTTTTGTGAGTGTAAAACATTAAATCAAAATATAATTGAGTATTAGAATACGTATAAGTGAAATAAAATATATTTTCTCATTCAAGAATTTAAAATAAAAATATAACAAAATAGCCTAAGCTTTTAAATTTGAGTAAAGCAATAAAGAAAATATCATCAAAGAATGCTCTCGACATAGGGGTGCTTAAAGGGCCGGGTCAATCCGAACCCGGCCCAAAACCCGACCGGTTAGTCTGGTTCAGAACCGGACTAGCCGGTCCCGAATTGGTCCGGAACCGGTTTGATATCGAACCGGATAGGTTCAACCGTTCCGGATCCGGTATCTTACCGGTTCCGGATACCGGTTTCGGATACCGGTTCCGGACCAAACGGATCTGGTTCCGGATTGAACCGGAACTGGATCCGTTTTTTAAAAAAAAATATTTTTTTCCCGATAAATCCCTTCATTTTTTACATTTTTAAAAAAAAGAAAGAAAAAAGAAACATCCGGTTCCGGGTTGGAACCGGTCCAACCCGGAACCGGTTGGACCGTAACCGAATTCAATCTGGTTCCTTAACGGATCGGACCGGTTCCGGGATTATCGGATCCGGAACCGGCCGGTTCCGGATCGGACCGAACCGATCCGTTAAGCACCCCTATCTCGACAAGACAAACATAAACATGGTTCGAATCACTAGTGAAACATTCAAAAATCTCGATATTTAACCAAAATCTTCTTTGACGATTCTCATTAGGGTTCATGAACCATCAATTATAATTTGACCTTTTATTTTTTAAAAAAAAATTAAAAAATATATAAAAAGGACTTGAATATTTTTCCTCCTACAAAGTAAATTAAATATATATTCAAATATTTATAATATATTTATTTGATTACTCTATGTAAAATATATCATCAAATAGTCTTAACAAGGTCCCTGTAGTAGAGTGCTAAACTTGTTCAAGTCTACTCTATGACATTGATTTTCAATTTAAAGACAATTAAAAGCAAATAAAAAATTAAAAAGAACCATGGACCCACCGGTTCACGAGTTGATACATCATGAACCATCTGTTGGTACTGCTTATTTAAATCGAAAGATTGAATCAGTTTAAACAATTGTGATAAAAATAAATTATATTGTAAATAGAGAAATATTATACTTAAAGCAACAAATAAATTGAACTAAGAAAAACAGTAAACTTACAGAAGCAGTGATAAATTGAAAACTTAACAACAAGAATCTGGAAACGATTCTGGACGATGCCACAGCAAGCCGTGTGCCCATAAACTCAAATTTGCACGTCTTAGCTTCTGGCCTCCTGGACAAATGAGTTCCAAGGTACAACGTTCAATCTCATCTGTTCGGATTGAAGCAGAACTTCGAGCAGACCACTTCGAACACTAGTAGTGTGCAGTACCCTCAAACATCATGAAATGTATGAATGAAGAATGATTTCGGATTGATGAAAACATAGAGCTGAAGCAGCTTATATAGCTGAGCAGCAGACCTCTCCAAAGGTCTCGGAAATTAAGTATAATGTTTAGTGGGGTATATGAAAAGTCTCAACATTTAACATCAGACTAATACAGATTTAAGTCTCATACTTAAATCTGAAATCAATTATGTAGGTAGGTGAAAAATTTCAAATTTAATACTCAGCAGAATATGAAAAGTCAGGTAGACGTAAAGTCATTTCAGAAATCCGATTAGTAAAAAGATAGTGCTGCCTTCGCGGCACTAACACGCGCGGTGGGGCGCGACGAGTCGAGCGGATGGACGGACATCGCGCGAGGGTCACCCATCATTTCTACTTAACTACACTCTAATAATTTGTTTCTCATTATAAACAAACCATAAGTGTCTCAACTTTTCAATGTGAGATTTTTTTAACCTAATTGATTTTTCATAATTAACTTACCATAATTTTGTTCTCATTAACAAAATTAATTATTGGGCTTTTATCTATTAAACCCAACAATTATTATTATTAATCACACCACTTTCATCAGTCTGCACTTTCATCCCGTCGAACCGGGTTAACGAATAACTAGCTCGTTGACCGGATTGCAGTTCCATATGAACCAATGAAAAGGGGAAATTACATGAAAGTCCACTTTTGTGACACAAAATCTACTTAAGTCTTGGGAAAAAATCTTAGTGCATAAAAAGTCAAATTGGAAACAATTTTGTTAAAATAGGTCCAATTTTCAAATTTTCAAATTTTCAAATCAATTTATTGTTTTATGATGACTCTTTTACCCCTCAATAGTTTGATATATTGAATTCTATCATTTAGGCTTTTGTTTAAATTACAAAGAAGTCCATATATAATATTTAATTATCTTTTATATCCTTATATTTATAAAAAGCAACATTTAACATCGTCTTTTTACAAGTCCTCGTTTTTTGCAATCCTTGGCACAAAATGATATCAGAGCCTATGTTTATTCTGGAAATACTATGATAATATCTTGAATATTAATTTGTAACCTATACGGAGGAGACGAAATTATGGACCCGAACGAATGTTCGAATTGTCATTCTTACAGGTGGTATTTCCAGAAATTGGAAAAACTAAATCAAAAGCATATGGCAGAAGCTTAACGCTTCAACCATAAGTGGAAACTTTTACGAGGAACAGGTTTAGACACACCCGGTATAAACCATTACAAGACACTCGAAAGGATGGCTAAGAGGCTCCATCAAGTGAACCTCAAACTACAGTTCGAGTTAGCAGAACTTCAGGAAGACGATCATCCTGAACATGAAGATGTGGTTCCAACCGCCAATGATCCAACAGTGTCTGGACCAGATGATTAGGATGGGAGAACCAACTTTTCGAGAAATCGAGCTAGATTCTTCTAAGAGATCCCAAGATCTTAGAGAGATCCAGAAGACAGTGCAGCGCTATGGTTACCTTCATTACCATGTCCCTGCACAGATCCATCAGATTCAAAGTCAGATGGAGATTATGATTAAACATCAGAAGGAGATTCTTGAAAACCTTCAAGATGTTCAATCCCGAGTAAAGGAATTGGAGTCAAGGCCAAGTCCGACAGAAAGAAGGAACGGAGGATGGTTGCCACCATCTTACGGAACAGAACCCTTTTTACACCAAAAAGGGAAAGCGGATGAGGTCCGAAGGCCTTTGTCAGAGACTGAAAATATTATTGTAGCCCTACGAGGAGAGCCATTACATCCCACAAAGTAATGGAAAGAATCAACTTGGAAGATCTACGTGATCCTGCTGATTCATTTGCGGGATTAAATCTCGTAGAATTCAAGACAGGAGAGCTTGTACAAAGACCTCCACCACAAGAAAGTGTCGGGTCACACAATCCACCCGAAAGAGATCAAAGTATGCCGCACAGGGAAGATTTCACCTCAGCAACTTTGGATCCCACAGTTGGAACAAGGAATCATTCCCGAAGGCCAGATATTCATCAGACGCCTTACGGGAAATCGCAGCTAGATCCAAACCATCCATATGGACTTATGCTCAACATGGATATTTGGATTTCAAAAACAGAGAAGTTTTTATTGATGAAGCAATGGGAATAGCGGCAGGAACACTTGACTTAAGCAAAGAATGATTCATTTTACTTCTAAAAATGAGTCTGGAAGGATCAGTCAAGATTGCCTGGATCTTGGAGACCCAGGAACCAAGGAAGAAGTTTTAGCCGGAGAGTCCCTGAAAGAGATCGTGGACAAGATGGCGAAATTCTTTAAAATCTGTTTCATTGGAGTTAGCTACTTCGAAGGAATGGATGAAGAGAAGGCTAAAAAATATAGACAAGCTCTAATTAGCCTGGAACTACATGACATATGCTATGTAGACGAATACATCAAACTCTTTACAGAGTATCGATGGAAGTCAAAGATAGCGGAAAAGGATGCAGCAGAGCTATTCTTTGCCAAAATTCCGAGCCCATGGAGAGAAATGCTTATCGAGGAGTATACACCTCATGCAATCGAGACAGTGTCCAGGAGAATGTCATTTCTTAAAGTCAAGCTTGCGGAGTGGTGTTATCAAGCAAAACTCCAAAAGAATTTCAAGACGCTCAGAGGAATCAACAAAATGGCTCCTCTTTGTTGTACGGAAAATGATATCCCTACAATCATTGGGAACTACCCACAAAGGCGAAAGATGAAGAAGCACCGAAGTCATCCATATGCTCGAGGAGGTAGTTCAAGAAGAAGTAGGTCTTCATGGAGACCTAGAAAGTTCTGGTCAAAACAGAAAGCCCGAAGCTACAGATCGGGACAAAGATCAGGACCAACAAGTAGTAGAATCTCGTCGACAGGTTCTAATCAAGCCAGTTCTAGCAGAACACCATCAAAGAAAACTTTCAGACGGGCACCTACTCGTGCAAATGAGAATTTTAGAGATTGTAATTGCTGGACATGCGGAGCAAGAGGACATATCTCTACAGATTGTCCAGAAAACCAAAGCCGTGGAGTAAGACAGTTCGAGCATACCAAAGAATTTGAGGATGCTGTCTATTTTCAGGATTTGGTACAGGTGTATCAATTTGAGGATATTCCCTCAGATGAAAGCATCTACGAAGAAGATATCTATTCTGAGGATGGAGGTGAATCTAGCTCAGAATCAGAGTGAATGAGAGTTCCTTCAGCACATGATCAGAGAAGAACTGTCAGGGTTTTTCTTTCATACCATTGTTCCTCATAAAACTCTTATGAGGATCATGAAAGAAGAACCAAAGCTTCAGATGTACGATGGATTTACAATTGGAGCAATGAAAAAAAGCCATGGATATGATTGGTCTTCGAAGCAGAAAGCATCAGATTATCCATAGAGTAACAACATGTGAATTTGCGATCCCAATGGAATTCACAGGAAACCAGATTGAAATGCAGTTAATCCCCTACAGAGAAATCCAGGAGGTTAAGAACAAGGTCAAAAGAGAAGTTGATAACACACTCTCATGGATTCATATTGGAGCCAGTAGAGTAATCATTAAGGCAACGTTCAAAGAAGGAATTGATTCGTCCCTCAACCTGGCGATCTTTGACAAGAGAATCCCGGACCTCAAAGATTTTTGTTTGGGAGCAGTGACAGGAAATCTGTATGCAGGAAAGATGGCTTTCAACATCTATCCGAGGATTGCATACAATTTAGGAGATCGAGACTTCAACAAAGTTCTCACTCTTCATCAAGATTTTAAAAGAGAAGATTTGATGAAAGAAGGGAACAGGCCTTACTCGATCACCTACAAGGTGTCATACGCACTCTCGAATACTCATCATCCCGAGGTATTCTTGAGAAAGGAATTTATCGAAGTCCCCAGAATCTTCGAAGACTTCGCCAAAGCGGTATTGCCGGATATTGTTGATACTCCGACAATAAGGGAGATCGACATGAGGATACAGGATCAACCTGTTCTGAACAAAAGCAGGAGCCTTATGTCGAGCCAAGAATGATGTCTTTCCAGCAGGATAGGTTAATCAGTAACTATCCGGGGGAAAAACATAAGGTAATCTCGAGCAGAATTCAGAAAATCCCTGATGTACACAAAACAACAGGAAAGCTGAAATGGCCAGAAGGCTGGAGAAAAGTGCAGATAATTTTTGACATTACAGAAAATGAGAATATCTTCCCTTGTGATGTCCTCTACGATTTGCAACAACCTACAATTGGCAAGTATCAAGGAAACCTTCAAATTGGCGAAATTGATCTAACAATTGAAGGAATTGCAGGAAGAATCCCAAAACAGTTCATTCTAGGGATTGAATTTCTCGAGGAACATAAACCTTGGGAAAGATTGCATGATGGAATGGAGTTCACGATGGAAGGGAAAAGATATCGAATCAGATGACCACCAGTCCATTCTCCATACACATCTTCGTCGGGATGTTATATGAAGATATCGGGCAGAATATTTTGCAGCATACAGGCGAGAAATCTTCCCCAAAGAAGTTGGTGAAAAACTACCAGCCATTGCCGGAAGAGACTTTTCCAAACGGATCCTTATTCTTAATGAAGGAATCCAAGAAGCGGAAATCATTATCGGCGGAGCAGGCGGTACCCCATGGTACAAAGTCAAAACTCCACCTGTTTATTTCCATGATACAACGCAGATATGCTGTTAGGAAACAATTTCCTACAGACATTCAAGCGGTTCGACAGGAGAACGAGACCCGGTGACTTATTTTCACAACCCTTTGTGATCATAAGATTGTTGTGCAGAGAGGCGTTTCACAGAAAATTTCATATTAGTTTTCGCAACAAGCGTGGTGATGAAGGAAAACTTCAACACCCAAAGATGAAAGATCAGCGAAAATTTGGAGAGGCAATTCTTCAGTTTCGACAACAAGGTCATAGTGAAAAGGATTCTCAAACTTTTGACTGGATTAATATCACGTCTTTCAGAGAGCAGGATGAGGAAAGAGTAACTTCAGAAACCCTGTTGCTACTGAAAAATACGTTACGAGAAGAAGTTCCACAACCTGAAACTACCCTCGAAGAGCGAATCACTCTAGAGGATGTAAAAGGGAGATTCGTAGGAACTACAACGAGGATCCACTAGCATGGTGGAACAAAAATGAGCTCAAAGCTACTTTAAAAGTGAAAACTGGAAAAGAGAATGAGTTTGTTCGGTACAGACCGATCTCCATGAACCAGGAAGATCGGAAGGATATGCAGATCATACGTAAGGAACATCTTGACCTTAAGTTAATCTCAGCAGGTATTTCTCCATACAGTAGCCCAGGATTTCTTGTTCGAAATCATGGAGAAATTAAACGAGGAAAGCCGAGATTGGTGATCAGCTATAAAGGGATCAACGAAATCTTGGATTTCAATGGATATTTTATCCCAAGCAGAGAACATTTGGTAAATAGCATCAGGAGTACCAAAGTGTTTTCTAAGTTCGATTGTAAGTCTGGGTTCTAATAGATTAAAATGGAGGACGCAAGCAGAAAATTCACAGCATTCTCCACACCACAAGGACATTATATCTAGAATGTCATGCCAAAGGGCTTAGCAAATCGCCCTAGATATATCAAAGAAATATGGATAATATTTTCAAAGATTACTTCAGCTTCATGTTCGTGTGTATTGACGACATCCTTATAACGTCAAAAAACATGAAAGAGCATATTAAACATTTGGAAATCTTTTCAGATGTTTGTTACAAAGAATGATTAGTGCTTTCCGAAAAGAAAGCAGTGATTGCTACAAGACAAATCGAGTTCTTTGGACTCGAGATCGACGATTCTGGAATTATCCTGCAAAATCATATTGTTGAAAAAGTACAAGGATATCCGGATGACTTCAAGGATTTAAAACAACTTCAGAGTTTTTTAGGAGTTGTTAATTTTGCCGGGATGTTTATCAACAATCTAGCAAACCACAGGAAGGTGTTCAGTCAACTACTCAAAAAAGATGTTAAGTTTGAGTGGAATGAAGATCACAGACAAGATGTCAAACAGCTGAAGGAGGTTTGCAGGCAACTACCAAAGCTTGCAATACCAAACGACGAGGATGAACTGGTATTATACACAGATGCCAGTGATCATTGGTGGGCTGCAGTTCTCATGAAAATTACACCAGAAGGAGAAGTGACATGCAGATATTGCAGTGGGCTATTTGATAACAACGAAGTTATCAGATGACACATCAACGATAAGGAGTTCTTTGCTGTTCGAAAGGCTTTTAAGAAATGACCATTTTTCCTACTTGCAAAGAAATTTATCTTGAAAATAGATAATACGAGTGTCAAAGCCTTTGTAAAAAATAAAATTGAATCAAAACTAGAAAAGGCTAGACTTTTAAGATGGCAAGCTGAATGCCAATATTATGATTATGATATTGTCATTGTAAAATCTGATAAAAATATTCTTGCAGATTTTTTGACGAGAGATGGAAGCTAGTGAAGCTAATTCCATCATCACAAGATCAAAGCACCTCCGAGAAAGTCTGGAGGAGCTAGACAAGAAGATCAACGGCCCGGTGATTAATTCTCAGGTTCCGGGTCAAGTACAGGAACTGGATCTCACGAAGGTCCAACAGGGTATGAAGGCTACCATGCAGGCTCACACCTGTTTATGGGTCAATCTTTATATTCCCCTCCGACGGGATGCTTCAGCAGTGAAGCTAAAGTCGTGTTTCAGAGAGCCGGGCTCATCAACCGGTGTGGAGGATTCAAGAACCGCCACTACAGGTCCTAGTATTGATCCTTTCGGGGAAGATACAGAAGGAAAAATTGATTCTAAGGTATCTGGGATATCTGAAGAATCAAGCCAACCCAGCACCTCGGGGGTTAAAGAGGGAGAGATTAATCTTAGCCCATCGGCGGGCAAATCTAAGGTTAATACTAACGAGAATATTGTTTCCCCAACTTCCCCTTTGCAGGAATATCAAAGATCATGGGAGAAACTTTGTACAAGAGTGGCTATAATTCCTGGAAAAAGTTACAGCAGACTGGTCAGGAAAATACCCAAGAATGTGGATGCATCCTGGTGTCAAACCAGAAAGTGTTCATGAGTGGTTTGATTTTGGCTGCCTAGCCTCAGTCTATACCACATCACCAAGTTTTCCAGAAATCGCAAAATTACCGGACTGGATCTATGAAAGAGTGTATGACTCATGGCAGAATAATCATACACTGGGACGAGGAGATGTTTTGGAGCTGAAATTCATAACTGCAGCTCTAGAAATCACAGGAAAAGGCCTTCACACTAGCTTTCATTTTGTAAAGTTACAGAGGCCTAACTGGAAGGCGATGGATCAAATAAAACCACCACCCGAAGGAACAACACTAGTTTCCCTGCTCATAGAGGACGATATCACTACCAGAAGAGCATGTGGATTATGGGTCTGTCTCACTGAGATGGACAAAGTCAAGTATCCATTCAAAATTTTTCAAAAAATAGCAAACGGATCATTCATGGTTAACGCTATGACTAGCCATACTACAAAATTTGCCGATGAAATATTTGAAAAGAAAAGGCAAATATTATGGGACAACAAGATTCCGGCGACCAAAGACACCAGCCGGAAGTTCTGCAACATGGCACATGTTGGAAGATGGCAAGACCACATTTGGCCAAGTTGCTCTCAGAAAGAACCACTGTTCGGGAAAGGATTCCCTGTCAAGAGGGACCAGAAAAAAGACGACAAAGCAGGATCAGGCAAATGTGGAAGATTCCCACGCGGACTGCAAATACCAAATTTTTAGGGAACACAGGGAGACAAGAGCCATGTGACTCTGACAAGGACCACTACCATTTGAAAAAGAAAATAAAATGGTAGGACAGCTATTCGGCCGAAAGTCGAATGGACCACAAGATATCAAACAAGGGAAAATACGCATGCAATGACGTCTGATTATAAACAAGAATTGAAGTCCGGATTTCATATCCACCTCCAGACTTCTATAAATACCAAGGCGTTCAGGAAGCTAAGGACATTGAAAATTCTCCATAGTTTTCTGAGGATAAAAATTAGAGTCTCCAAGCTTTGTAATATTTCAACTTTCGTAGCTTGGTAATATTTCTTTTCTTTCTTTAATTTCATAAGTGTCTGTAATATTGTTCTGTTTGTTGCAAGTTTATGTGTTCTTGAGTCAAGCCTCATATATATGAGAGGGTAAACAAGTCCATCTCCTCCCAAAATGACACGTTTTAATGTAAGAGATGTTATAAGTATTCCAGAATAAAAATAAGGCTGTTGCCCAGCTATCTCCCAGATTTCTTTAAATCTTTTTTATATCTTGATTATACCTTACGCCCTAAGGTAGGAAACGAATTAAAGCTGTGCTGTGCGGTTTCTGAAGGAGTCGGATAACTGGCAGACTAACCTCGCCCGTGAGCTGAGGTTGAATGGTGAGGAGCCATTCGTAAAACAGTCTGGAGGCAGTAAGTTTTCGACTGGTGAAAGTTGCGACCCACCTCACCCGGTGCCGTTATGGTCAAAATGGTATATTTCAGTTTGTTAAAATTTTATTGTAAATACGGAAGCATGTTGGGCCTTTTATTTATTTTTAACATGATCTTCAAATCGGGTTTTGAATTATAATTAGACGAACGTTATATAAACTATGAGTCTTTTGCAAAAGTATGCTCTCTCGAGATGACAGAAACTGAATGATCTCATGTCCATATAATGTTTCTGTTTGATAAATATTAGGATGAAAACGATGATGAATAGTATGTTGTGGCATATTTTGTTCTTTAAACATTTTCTAGGGGATAAGAATGCAAATTTATTAAAGATTGGTTGGACCGCGTGGACCACTTGGACCACATGGACCACATGGGGTTATTATTGTCATTTCAACCAAGAATGGACTTAGATCAACTAATGTTTTTTCGCTGGACTATGATAGATTATGTTTCACGAAAGTATACCGGCCCGTAATTTTCCCATTAAAAAATCCATTAGATTAAAGTCTTTTATTTTCTTTCTACCACACTCATTTGCTATATAGTTTTTATCGTATATTAAAATCAGCTTGGTAAAATTTTAATAGAACTTAAAATATCGTTATTAAGAAAATGAATAATTTCCATATCAATGTGCTTTAATTTAATTAAACTTCAGTGCAAAGTAATTTTTTGATTAAATTTTAGATTTGAATTGATTTTTTTAAAACTGTGTTTATAGTATAAATAGTTATTCAATGGATATTCTATTTTATATAATCGAGCCAATATATATTTCAAATCTCAAAATCTCAAATGAAGTATAATTAAGGAAGCAGTACTAAACAAATGTGAATAACATCATAACATGTACATACCATCGGAACGTCGATGGGGGGAACCGATGGGCCAGCAGGCGGCGAAGAAGAGTAAGTCCGATTCTGTTCATTTGAATCTCGCAAGCCATTCAACCCCATCACCTCTTCCTTAATCAGATCAATTTCTTGTCTCACCGTCCACAATTGCTGTTTAAATTTCGATCTCCTTCCGAGACCATTAAACCATGCATCCCAATAAAAATGTTCTGATACACGGGATTCGATGAGATCTTCTGCTCTATATGCCGCATCTCTGATTTTTGCTTCCAGGACTAGGGGGTCTACATCGTCGCTCCTTCTCTGCCATGGATGCTCCGGAAAATTATAGATGATCGATCTCAGACTCTCCAGGAGAGATTCAATCTGTTGCTTCTCGTAGAGAATCCGATGTTTATCAGAGGGAGAGTGTTGCGTATTTTCCAAAACCTGGATCAGAGAAACTACCGCAGCATAAGCCATATTAGTTTGATCTCTAGAACCTCACACAAACAAAGATTTCTGAATGAATTTCTTTCCTTTTTTTGTGTGTTTTCAGTGCTTAGCTATGGTGTTAATTTATAAGAGGAATGATCTTTTAACAATTTTAAAATAAATTTTATCTTATATATATATATTATCCATATATATAAGTGGCGGGGGGTTACTATTCTAATGAACAGTAACCCTACGTCACTTTTTTTTTTTTTTAAATTGTTTCTGTGAACAGTGAACGTCAGTCATATTTCCTTTTATTTTTGTTATTTATTATTTTTTTGCATAAATATTGATTTTCATCGTGTGTTGTTTCCATAAACAGTGAACGTCCGTCATATTTCCTTTTATTTTTGTTATTTATTATTTTTTGCCTAAATATTGATTTATTTGGAAAGATTTGATCATTGATCCAACAACTCCCTCTTATCTCAATTTTTAAAATTGAAAATATTTTCTTTACTTTTTTTGTAAAAGAACTTGTTGATTTTGTCAAGTATTAATTGATTTTTAAAAAAATAAAACAGAAAGTTCAAAATAGATTTTCGTAAGTTTTACATGAAATCTTAAAAAAAAAGATAGTTCAAAATAGGTTTTCGTTTCGGCAAACTTTAATAATGATTTTTTTATAAAATATTCGGCATGATGAATTTCTGGTAGATTACAAGTCGTCTATTTTGCTTGTTTATGTACATTTTAATTTTTGGTTTACCTACGACCCATTGCTAATATGTTATTGTTCTCAATTACCTTTGTTCTGATGTTTGACATCAAATTTTCCCTTAATGTATAAGGATATTATATCAAAAAAATTAGAAAATCTTAAATTATGATAATTATATAAACTTGTTTGATAATAATTTAGGACGTCACATTTACATTCATTATTTGTCAGAAAGTATATAAATAATTATAAAAGTAAGATGATTCATTAATCATGAGGCCATAGCAAGTAATATAAGAACAATATCCTAAAATAAAGAATGCAACTACGACAATAAATAAACTATAATTCCTCTTATGCGATGCTCGCTACTGTTATGAGAAACGAAACATATCTACATTCTGAAATGAACCATCGTCATTTTGAAAACTCTTGCGAACAACTTTTGGTTGGTTTTGGAGTTTGTTGAGAATAACTTTTATTGTGATATCTGATGTCATCTACTACTGCACTTTCGTAGATGACTTTTGTTTAGAGAGTCTATTGGGCCCTACAAGGATATCATATGACAACTCTTGCTATGGTGTACTGTTGGGGAGGACTTTTGTTTACTCTAACCTATTTGATTTTCTATACGAACGATTATGTATGGTCAATGCGTATGAACCATCTTTTATTCTCTTGAACTGTCTGTTTAACTTGTTTCGGACGCTTTGTTTGACATATATACCAGGATATAAGTTCACTGGCACCACGCCTTGCGCGGTGCCAAATTAACTAGTATATATATATTGAAATATTATAATTATAATCTATGATATGTTGATATTTTTAAACATAGCCACATGATGGAGAATCCTTAATTATGAAATGTTTTATTTTTAAAATTATCATAAACTAAGTCCTGTGACATTTAAGTGATTTGTAATAAACCCATTTCAAATTATTTATTTTGCTTCATTATAAGCAACAACACGGATTGTGTGGATGATACCCCTAAGCGTCGTATCACACTCAAAAGTCCTCAAGGATGTGGTAATATTGATGCTAGTAGCATGAATTATTTATTTTGCTTCAATATATATAACCACACGAATTGTGTGGATGATACCCCTAAGCGTCGTAATCACACTCAAAAGTCCTCAAGGATATGGTAATATTGATGCTAATAGCATGAATTATTTATTTTGCTTCATCATATGTAATCACACGGATTGTGTGGATAATACCCCTAAGTGTCGTAATCACACTCAAAAGTCCTCAAGGATGTGGTAATAATAATATTGATGCTAGTAGCATGAATGTAACTCTCAAAAAGTCCTCAAGGACCTACTTATTTAAAAAATGTTTCGAAATTCATAAAATCAATTTTCATCTAGATTTCATAACTTCAAATATTGACTAGAGTTTATCAAAATTATAGTAATAAATACAAGGGTTTCATGAGGCATTTAATATTTATCAATGTATCTTTTCAAAACAAAAAAAAAATTGTTATTTATATTTAGTTTGCCCCCTACTTTATGAAATAAATCATGGTTCCTGCCATTATTTTAATTATGTATATTATACTAGTGTCAGAACAAAAAATATCTGGAGAAGGTTTAGACTTTAGACTATTGGGACAAGTTGGTGATGTTCGAGATCCAAAGTGAGTTTCTTCCAAATTGAAATAAGAGAAAAATAGGACTTCACATTCAAATCTCTATATAAACTTGTTTCATTTATCTTTTTTCCACTTTCCCTTGTTTTATTCTTATTTTTTTATGACACTTAAAATATATACAATGGGGTGACAAATGAGTTTTCGATAATTATTGGATTGAACCAAGGGCCTGAAATAATAGATTTATGAGCCCAATGTTTTAATGGTGATATTCTGACCAAATGAAACTTTTGGAGAAGACTGACGTATATACGCAACCTGATTTGATTCATTCTATGGTTCATTAGCCTACTACAATCTATTGGAATTAAATGTTTAGTAGTTGTGTTATTTTATATATATGTCTAAAAAAGACTAATTTCTCTAATATGCCGCATCTGATTGGAATATGTGCAAGTATTAAAATTATATTGCTTAAATATTGTTGAAATATTCAAGTTATATAATTTTTATAATAATATACTCGGTCGTAAGATTTTTTTTTTTTTTTTAAAAGAGCGCCGATCACCATACTTGTTTTTTCACCCAATAGGTTTACACCATAATTAAAAATAACTTTTGACTTCTTCTTTTTCTAAGACAAAAATTAAAAAAGAAGACTTGTTTATGCATAATAATTAGTTTATCTAAGACATCGCATCTGATTGAATATATCTAGTTATCTAAATCTTGAGACTAAGATAAGCTAAAACGAATATTTCAACAAAAGACTTTAAAAAGAGCGACGATCACCGTACTTGTTTTTTTGATTTCCACCATGGGTTTACATCTATGATGTACAGACACTCCTAAAAATCTCTCGGTGCAGTGTCGGACACTTTCAGGACACCGACACTCCTCGAACACGCCACGTGGTGTGTCCTTCATTTTTTTAAAAAAATTAAATCGGACACCCGTGTCGGACACTCCTCTCAAAATCGAACACCCGTATCGAACACAACCGATGGACGTGTTCGACACAGAAATAACACGTTTGAGGGGTTAATTATACAATTTAAATTTTTTTTGGCTAAAATGAAATTTGGTCTTCTTGGTTAATCTTTATGTTAATTAAAGTAATATGAGTGATACTATTTTAGTTGCATGCATCGATTTATATGCTTTTTGAATTTGTTAAGAATATTTTAGGTGTTATCTTTTATTCGAATGTGTTTGTTAAACTTTATGTTAACCAAAGTAATATGTATTAGGTATTAGTATGAGTGATACTATGATGATATCATTGACATGCATTTATTTATATGCTTCTTGAATTTAGTAAGATTATTTATATTACTTTTACATGGTTTTAGAATTTAAAAAAAAATGTGAATTTTAGTTTTTTGTCATAAGTACATGCATAATACATAGAAAATATACAGACGTGTCGTATCCTAAAAAAATTTAAAATCTTAGTGTCGTCGTGTCAGTATCCTTGCATAATAGGTTTACCCCATAATTAACATAGGCTTTGACTTAATCTTTTTTTCTAATTTAAGATAAAAATGAAAAAAGACTCTCAATACATACCTATGCTAAAAATAATTCTCTTGTACCTCAAACTTCTCCTGCACTCACAAAAGAACTTACGAAATAATGTCAAAATAATGCAAAACCTGTAACTTTTATACTCCAGTGGCTCGGCTCGACCTAAAGCAAGAGGGCTCACTTCGTACCTGACACCACTGTTTTTCTATCACGTCAATGTACATCCTTAAAACACTGTTCAAGCCACAACACAGGGAACATTGTTTATCCTGGAAATATTGTTGCTGTCCTGACGGGTACTGCCATCGAGTGCATTATCCACCATCCACGTGAAATCTTTTTTATCTTTTTTTAAAAAAAATTCCAAATGAATGATGATGATGCTCCTAAGAGTAATACTCTTAAAGGCATCATCAAACAAATCGTTTATCCTCTCTTAACACTACAAAATAGAGGTTTGGCAAATGACATACGTTACCGTGTGTCACGGTTCTGTCTTGGATACAGCATGAGACATCACTGCTTGCCTTGCAATAGTAGACAAGTGGCATGTGGGACCATCTATTTCATTTTTTTTCTTTGTTGGTATAACCCAATAAAAGGGCAACAAGTATCACAAGTGTCACAAACTAGAAATATGGTCGAATAACAATTGTTTAACCATGGTTTAATCATGGTTTTAGAAGATTAAAAGCCCCCTGCAAATTAAACATCAGCTACATATTGATTTACGAAGGCGGTAAAAATGATTTGCTTGTAAAATATTCTCCCCCAGTTATTCTCCCCCGGTTCATCAATGCCGGCAATAAAGATACCTCCACCACCAAATATTGCCATCGGGGTTGAACTTTCCTCCAGTTCGATGGTCTTCAACCGCATGAATCCTGGTCGATGGCTATTTTATGAGTTCTTTGATTCCTGAAACACTATTCATTTGTGTTGTCTTGGAGTATTGTTGTTTGTGGTGTTGGGCTAAATTCTACTATGCTTTTCCTCAATTAAAATAAGACCATACTTTTGGATACTCAGAATCTGCCCATTTGGAGTTCATATTACCTTGGATGTGTTCATTTTATACTTGTATTTGGTTGTGAAACAACCAAGTTTGATGGCTTCTTGTTATTGTATCTAATATAAGTTTGATGGCTTCTTGTTAGTGTATCTAATATATTGATGTTACTGAATATTTAATATACTAGTGGAGCACCAATAAATATTAAATTTTTTATCTAAACTGATTTTACCATTTGAAGTACGTACTTGTAATAGGCAGCATCACTTTAATTTGCTATCAGATAGATGTTCATCCTCTAAATATTTCTATTTGGATTTCAGTTATATTTTTTTTAATGTGAATTCTGGTATTTCAATGTCATAATTTTCAGGCCCTTAAAAATTTATTGATCACCGTATTATATTATACTCGAAATGGGAGAAACTCCAGAACTGTCAAGTGAAGTATGTGATTATCAAAATTGTTATACAAATATGATTTTTTATTAAAACTCGTGTTATTGGTTGATGTTCATTGTCATATTTGAATTATGGTAACAAAGTAGGAGTTATGGAGCAATCTTCATTGCCAACAAACGTTGATGTAGAATTTGCAAATTTAACAATCAGAAGAAATGGATGATGGATTAGAAGTTGGGCAACCCATGCAAAACGAGCTTGTTGCATATGGATCGTATTCTATCTATGCACGTATATAAGGCTTCAGTGTTCGAAAAGATAAGGTGGAGCGATTTACGGATGGTTCTGGAATACGAGCTAGAGATTTTGTGTGTTCTTGTGAAGGAGATAATTATGAGAAGCGATCCAGGCTAGCATAGCAGCTTGTATAAAACCGACTTTCAGATGTAAATGTAAAGCAAAGCTTAGAGTTACACGTTTGAAAAGGGCAAATCTTATTTTGAACATGTTATGTTGTTACAACCAATAAAGCCTTATGTTGTACTGGAAGAAATATTGATATCCGGGCTGTTAATCGTCCTCCCTTTTCACTATGAAGTCGATTGCCTCTTCCACGGTATAAACAACATACACCATGTTGAGATTTTATGGGGTTCCAACTCATAGCCAATTGAGGGGGAGTAACCCAGAATCTTTTATAAAGAGCATATATAGCTTTCAAGTTCCCAAGGTAGGACAACAACTCTCAACACATACCCTCACATGTGACATTATATAAGTCAAACATGTGGATTAGTAATGTGTGCAGAATAGTTAATCACATAGAAAACCTGCTCTGATACAATGTTAAGAATACATGTGTTCCAACTCAAAACCAATTGATAATGAGAGGAGTAATCCAAAATCCTTTAAAAGAAGCATATATAGCCTTCAAGTTCTCAATGTGGGCCAACAACTCTCAACACATTGTAATCCATACACAAAATAAAACGACTAGAAATGTATAATGATGAACTCTCTAAACCCGATCTACTATTTCATGTCCAATTCAGGTTGAGTTTAAATTAATGAAAGCACGCACGAGTTGTAAATATTAGTGTCCGTCTTCTTCGAGTTGGGAGGCAGATTTCATAGTTAAAAGTGCTACTCACAACTCAGTGTATAAAAACCAGATGCACATGTATATATGTGTGCAGGAGTGTTATGTATACATATATATTTATGTCAATCAATTGGCAGTGATGTTAACCATAGAATTCAAGCTGTCATGTTGAAATAGAAAAACACCACTGTAATTCTATGCGATAATATTAGTTGTAAGTCTGTATCGTGTCGTACCAGTGTTCTCGTATCCGTGTCCGTGAAGCGTAGTCGGAACATATTTTATTGTAATGAATTAATTAAAATAATTTATCTTATTTCTCTAATACCACTTTTTTGAAAAAACAAGTCAAAGATATTTTGGACAATAATTTTGACATATTCATTTTTGAATGAATATTTTTAAATAATTTTTTAAATAAAAAATACCAAAACTTTGAAATCTAAAATAATTTAAATATTTTTAAAATTTATTTCCCACATTTTTATCTCACAACTCCTGTCATTAATCTTATCTCAATGTAACTTTAAAGTGGAAAACAAATGTGGATGACAGAAAAAATGTTTAAAATGGAGGAGAAAGAAATACTAAAAATTGGAGGAGATAGAAACACGAATCAGAAGAGATAAATCGAAATCAGGAGAGATAAAATAAAAAATAGGAGAGAGACACGAAAAATAAAAAAAATAAATTTTGAGGAGAGAGAAACGCGATCCCGCATCACGTTTATCTCATCATTTAAAAAAATTAGAGGGGAGAGAGAAACGCGAACCCGGATCGCGTTTCTCTCTCCCCAATTAAAAAAAATGTCAGTTAGAATCGCGATCCTGGTTCGCATTTATCAAGAAACGCGAACTCGGATCGCGAATCACGCTATAAACGTAACATTTTTTTTAACTTTATTTTTAATTTTTTTAATTTTTTATTATATTAGCCTAATTGAAGCGTAATTTGTGATTTCTTCAATCTGCTTTTGCATTTAATCATAATAGTCTATGATGTGATGCGTTATTTTACGTGTTTGGTAGAATTAAATGTTTACGAAAAACAAAAGGAATACACCAAGATTTTTTACGTGGAAAACCCTCAAATTGAGAGAAAAACCACGGGACCTAGTCCAGTATAAAGCTCCACTATAAATATTGATGATTTACAAGATGATCTGGACACAAGAAAAAATTATTCAATGACTTACACGACTACTATTATAGAAATTATAAAAAAGACCGAACAGACTCAAGTTTGCTCTCTTCGGAGTCTTTTTGCCCAGAAAAATCCAACCCCTTCTGTGATGACATCCGCGGGTATTTATAGGACTATTCCTAGTGATTGACTCGCGGGAGATCCGGAACACGATGTCCTCTGATCGTGGCTTAACTGGAGCCCAACACGTCCGAGAAATCCGCGCCCCATTATTGCACGTTCATTCACGCCGGTTAATTTGTTAGTTATTCCCGAGTCTTCCGCTAATCTTTGACCAGAAAATCGAGGAGGGTTACAGCTGCTCGGTAAAACCCTGCTCGGTGCTTTCCGTTCGGTGCACTATGTTCGGTATATGTCTTTGTTCGGCCTTGAGGGATTTTACCCGAGGAGGTCAATATGTCATGACATCACCTCACCCCCCTAAAGTAAAGCAAGACGAGACTTTTGAAGTCTTGTTTTATTGCTTTCGGGTAAAATCCAAACTTAACCTGCTCGGGATATTTTGCCGCCCTTTTTTCCCGCCCAAATATTTCAAATGCCGCGCGACGTTTCGTTTCCCGAGGCTCCTTTATAACCGTCCATTCCATTATTTTTGGACGGTAAGGATTAAATGACTGTTCACATGGTCCCCGCTATAAATACCCCTCCATTTTCTTCATTTGTTTTTACTTTACTGCATTTTGCTTCCGAGCTAGCACCAGACGGTCGAACAACTTGTCTCACCAGTTCCCTTCTTTTTAATCACTTAAGTATGGTTTCTTCCTCAGCCGATTCTTCATTGCAAGCTATAGATAGGTTTACCGAAGGAGATGCTCTTAGCCCCTCTCCTCAAGCCTCTTCCTCTTTCGATAGTGACAAAACCCTAAGCTCTTCTGTTGCGTCGGCTGCTCATAAACAAGAGCAGAAACGTGCTACGGAGCGAGATTTAGTTAAAGCGAGGGTTCCTTGGTTCGAGATATTCGAGTCTGAGGTTAAATTGCCTCAGCAACTCATCCATATCCGAACTAAATGGGGGATTTCTGAGGGGACTTCTATTATTGCTCCCCCTTCTGGATCTCGTCCCCACTTACCCCCTAAGGGGTATTTTCCTTTCTATATAGACCAACTCCGAGGAGGGCTCCGTTTTCCCGTCCCTTCTTTCTTTATTGAAGTGGCCTCCTACTTCTGCGTTTCCCTTAGTCATTATTTCCCAATAGCTATAGGTTATTAGCAGGCTTCTTCATAGTTCTTTCTTATCTGGGTTTTACCCCTACTCCAAGCTTTTTCATTGTTTCTTCCAACTGAACAAGAAAGAGATCGGGCTTTTTTACTTTCCTCAAGGACAGGGGTTGGCTTCCTCAAAAAATACCCCTCGTCTATAAAAAATTGGAAAAACTCTTACTTCTTTGCTCGTCCCCTCCAGCCTTGGGATTGCCCTATGGAGTGGAGGGAAAGTCTCCCGAGGGGGAAATCAATCAAGGGTCACCTTGAGGAGGAACCGTATTTGTCGGTTCGTCGTGCACTTGGCGATCAGTGTTATAATTTGATGGAGCTGATTGACGACGGACTGCTATACTTGTTCCAATTGAGCCCCAAGGGTGCATCCTTGAAAATGTCCCTCGGTGAGTGCTTTCCAAGTAATCTTCTTCGTTTTACTTTTAACTTATCATGTTCGGACTAATATTTCTCTACTCTTTTCAGAAACAAAAATGATGAAGGCAATGATAGCCGAGAAGCTAAGGAGAAGAGCCAAAAAGGCCAAACTTCTAAGGCTGCTGCTATTCCTGCACCTCCCCCTTCTATTGAGATTTTGACTCCTTCTGAGGAGAAGGCTTCACCTGAGAAGACTCATGCTCTTCATCGCAAGAGGAAGACTACTCCCGAAGGTCCAAGTTCCTCGCCCCAAGCACCTCCTACTAAAAAAACTTCTTCTTCCCTCATCCCTTCCGAACCTCGAGCCTCCTCTCAACCCGCTCTCGGTGTATCTCGACCTTCTTCGAGATACCATATCCCTTCGTGGACGTACTCCCCTACTGTTCCACTACTGAAAAAACCCGATCCCAAAGCCTCCCATTCCATGCTGTGCTATACCCCAACCCTGCTGATCGAAAATACCTCGGGGAGCTGGCTTTCAGCAACTTGGTGAACGACTTCTCCTCCTCCTTTACCCAGGTAAATGTTTATGCCCATTAATTTATGGCGGGTGAACTTCTCACTCGTTTTCATTCAGTTCGATTGGCTGATGGGCAAAATCAGAAGCGCATCCGGCAGTTAGAGGGTATGGGTGAGGAGTTGAAGAAAACAGTGAGCCTTTTAGAGGAGCGGCACTCGGCCCTGGTATCGGCTCGGGACAAGGCGGAGCAGGTCCTGGCAGAGGAGCAGACAAAGTTTGCTGCTCTGGAAGATGCTAACTCTTCTTTGTCAGAGCAGTATAAAGCCCTGGCTGAGCAACATCAAGCTGTCTCCGAGCAGCTGGCTCAGGAGAAATCTTCCACAGCTGCTCGTGCGGAAGAACTATGGCTTTCGAAGAAAGCTGAGTTTTTGAAGTCTCCAGAGTATAGCAGCATGGTGGCTGACCGTGCCTACAAGTTCTTTGATCAAGGTTTTGAAGCATGCGTCGGCCAATTTAGATCTCAAGACTATCCTCCCGAAGAGGCTTCAAAGGACTTCCTTGACGTCAATGCTGCTCTGGAGAGCCTCCCTGAGGAGCTATTTCAGCCGTAGGATAAAGCTTTTATCTTTTATTGTACTTCTTTCTTTTTTATTAATGAAATCATTTGCTTGTATCTTGGAACAAACTCGCTACCCCGAGCGCAAACACTTAGACAATTTTAGGTTTAAAACGTGGACCAAACATCCCGATCCCACGAGTAAACAACTAAAATTCCGAACAGCTCGCTACCCCGAGCACAAACACTTAGGCAATTTTAGGTTTAAAACGTGGACCAAACATCCCGATCCCACGAGTAAACAACTAAAATTCCGAACAGCTCGCTACCCCGAGCACAAACACTTAGGCAATTTTAGGTTTAAAACGTGGACCAAACATCCCGATCCCACGAGTAAACAACTAAAATTCCGAACAGCTCGCTACCCCGAGCACAAACACTTAGGCAATTTTAGGTTTAAAACGTGGACCAAACATCCCGATCCCACGAGTAAACAACTAAAATTCCGAACAGCTCGCTACCCCGAGCACAAACACTTAGGCAATTTTAGGTTTAAAACGTGGACCAAACATCCTGATCCCACGAGTAAACAACTAAAATTCCGAACAGCTCGCTACCCCCGAGCACAAACACTTAGGCAATTTTAGGTTTAAAACGTGGACCAAACATCCCGATCCCACGAGTAAACAACTAAAATTCCGAACAGCTCGATGAATCAAATACTTTCATTTTATTACTACTGAATTCATAAAACAATAAAAAAGAAAGATTACACAAAATACTTCTTCAAGTTATGAATGTTCCAAGGTCTTACCAATTTCCGACCTTCATGATCTTCCAGCCTGTATGCTCCTCTTCCGATTACTTCCTTAATTTTGTAAGGACCTTCCCATTTGGGTGCCAACTTTTTCACCTCCCCAGCAGGATTTGTTCTTCGTAACACTAAATCACCAACTTGAAATGTTCTTGATCGAACCCTTCGGTTATAGGCGTTGGTAATACTTACTTTATATAGCTCTGTTATTGCTACAGCCTGTTCTCTTAGCTGATCAATCTCATCCAACTCTTGCATTCTCTTAACCTCGTTCTGCTCTGGATCATAACATTGTACGCGGAGAGACTCAATCCCAATTTCTGCTGGAATGAGGGCCTCCGAACCGTATACTAGACTATACGGAGTTTCCCCTGTAGATACCCGAGGAGTTGTTCGATATGCCCACAAGACTCCAGGTAGTTCATTTACCCATTCTCCTCGGGCCCCTTCCAGCTTCGTCTTAATCCCATGTAATAGAATACGGTTAATAACTTCGACTTGTCCATTTGATTGTGGATAGGCTACTGACGTGAATATTTGCTTAATTTTCATCTCTTCGCACCACTCCTGTATTTTCTTTCCCTGAAATTGCCTTCAATTATCCGAAATAATTCTCCTCGGTATTCCGAACCGACATACTATGCTTCTCCATAAGAATTTGATGACTTCCTCCTCAGTTATTTTTGCTAAAGGCTCGGCTTCCACCCATTTCGTAAAGTATTCCACTGCTACTAGGAGGAATTTTCTTTGCCCCGTGGCAAGGGGAAAAGGTCCGACGATGTCCATCCCCCATTGATCAAAGGGACAGGAAGTGATACTGCTATTTAAGACCTCTGCGGGTATGTGAGATAAATTTGCATGTTTCTGGCAATTGTTACATTTTTTAACAATTTCTTCGGCATTTTCTCTCATACTGGGCCAATAATATCCTGCCCGAAGGGCTTTCTGATATAACATATTACTTCCCGAATGATTCCCACAACAGCCTTCGTGAATTTCCTTTAGTAAATGTTCTCCTTCTTGCGTTGATGTGCATTGCAAGAAGGAAGCTGAAAATCCCCTTTTGAACAATTTGCCCTCTGCTAACACAAAACGCCTTTCCATTCTCTTCACCCGAGCAGCTTCCTTTGGATCTAACAGCAACACCCTATTTTTCAAGAATTTAATGATATGCTCCCGCCAATCAGATATGACACAAGGCTCCAAATTCATTATACTGTTGATTGCTGTGTGTGAGACCAAAAGATCTTGTACCAGCACTTTCCTATTCTTCCACTCATGGATGGAGCTGGCCAACTTTGCAAGCGAATCTGCTTGGTTATTATCTTCTCGTGGTATTTGCTTCAATTGTACTTCATTGAACTGATTCATTAATGCTTGGGCCTTCTCCACATATTTTTTCAATTTTTCTTCTTTTACCTTGTATACCCCATTTACCTGCTGTACGACCAGTATTGAATCCATGAACACTTTTACTTTTTGAACTCCGGCATCTATTGCCACTTGTAAACCAGAGAGGAGAGCTTCGAATTCGGCTTCATTGTTTGAGGAATGAAAACCGAACTGAATAGCTATGGAAACTTCCTCTCCTTCTGGACTGATCAGTATAATTCCTGCCCCGCTTCCCTTCTGAGTAGATGACCCATCTACAAATAGGCTCCAATATTTTTCTTCGCGAGTATGAGTTACTTCAACCAAGAAATCAGATAAGGCCTGACCCTTGATGCTAGTCCGGGGCTGATAAGAAATATCGAACTCGCTCAATTCTGTGGCCCATTTCACCATCCTCCCTGAAATTTCAGCTTTTGACAAGAGCCTTCCTAAGGGAGTGCTCGTTACCACCATGATAGGGTGAGATAGAAAATAAGGCCGAAGTCTTCTTGCAGTGATCACCAGAGCCAAAGCTAACTTTTCAATTTCTGGGTATCTTTGTTCGGCTCCTTGCAAAGCTCGGCTGACATAATATACCGGTTGCTGCTGCCCAAATTTCTCTTGAATTAACACCGAGCTGATAACTTCCTCGGTTACCGACAAGTAGACGAGGAGGGTCTCATTGTGTTCGGGTTTATTCATCAAGGGTAACTGAGCTAGATATTCTTTCAAATCTTCGAAAGCCCTCTGGCACTGATCGTCCCATTCAAACTGGATTCCTCGCCTTAAGGCCTTAAAGAAAGGCAAACTCCTGTCAGCCGATCTAGATATGAATCGACTAAGCGCTACCATTCTTCCTGCTAACCTTTGCACTTCGTTCAGGGTCCGAGGAGGGTTCATTTCTTGGATTGCTCGGATTTTCTCAGGGTTAGCTTCCACACCTCTCTCTGTCACCATGTACCCCAAGAATTTTCCACTATGAATTCCGAAGGTACATTTGGCAGGATTTAACTTCATGCCAAATTTTCTTAAAGTGGCAAAGACTTCCTCCATATCCTCTATCAGATTTTGGGCCTTCTTGCTTTTGATCAGGACGTCATCCACATAAACCTCCACGTTCCGTCCTATTTGATCTTTGAACATCTTATCCATCAGTCTCTGATAAGTAGCCCCAGCATTTTTTAATCCGAAGGGCATGACGACATAACAAAAAGTTCCTCCCACTGTGACAAAGCTAACCTTGGACTGATCCTCGTGGGCTAAGGGGATTTGGTGATACCCCTGATAAGCATCCATAAGACATAACAGCTCATGTCCCGCAGTAGAATCCACTAATTGATCAATCCTCGGTAATGGGTAACAATCTTTGGGACACGCTTTGTTCACGTCCCGAAAATCTACACACATCCTCCACTTGTCTCCCGTTTTAGGTACTAGAACCACATTTGAGAGCCATGTAGGGAAACTAATCTCCCGTATATGACCTGCTTTCAACAACTCTCTTGTTTAGCTATAACGGCATCCTTCTCGGGTCCGAAATGCCTTCTCTTCTGTTTAATTGCCCGAGCACCCGGATCAACATTTAGATGATGCTCAGCAATCTCTGGTTTTACCCCAATTAACTCAGAGGAATTCCAAGCGAACACATCCACGTTAGCTATTAAGCAGTCAATCACCATTTTCCTTAATTCGGGATCCAACTTAGATCCAATGCGAGTAATTTTCGCCGGGTGACCTAACTCGATACTCATGAATTCCTCCTCGGGGATTATCCGCTCCTCCTCCTCGGGCTGTCCATGTTTCCTCTTATTACTTCCTCGCTCCCCATCTTCTCCATTTTTTCCTTTGTCTTGCTCCAACTCTTGCACATAGCATTTTCTTGATGAACTTTGACTTCCTCTTACTTGTCCCACTTCCTCTCCTACCGGGAATTTTATCTTCAGGTGGTAAGTAGAAGCAACTGCTTCGAAGGCCGTTAACGCCGGGCGACCCAATATTATATTATAGGAGGAGGGTGCATCCACTATGAGGAAGGTGATCATCTTCGTCTTTGTCTTGGGCTCCTCTCCTAATGTGACGGGTAAAGACACTTGTCCTATAGGACTTATGGCTTCTCCAGTAAACCCATGCAAAGAAGTATTTACTTTTTGCACAGCTATACTTCCTAATTCCATCTGCTTCAACGTATTAAGGAAGAGCACATCCGCCGAGCTGCCTGTATCAACGAAGATTCTTTGCACATTATAGTTGGCTATTGTGGCTGAAATTACCAGTGCATCCTCGTGGGGAAAATAAATCCCTTGTAAATCGGCAGGTCCGAAAGCTATAGAAGGACTCTCCTGAGTATGACTTGGATTAATGGATAACACTTCGAGTTTTCGAGCATAACTTTTTCTTGCTCGGTTAGAATCTCCACATGATGTTCCTCCCGAAATTATATGTATAGTCCCTCGGTTAGGAACATTGCTCATGGTTCTCTCCCTGGTAACTTGATTTCATGCCTCCCATCTTTCCCCCCGTACTGCCCAAGGGACTGGCTGAAGTACTCCTCTCCCGGGATTAACATTATTCCGGGGGAAAGGAGCACTGTTTCTCAAGTCATCGTCAGCTCCTCGCCTTACATCCATTCTTCCTTCATGAAAACTCCCTCCTCGGGCACTTCCTCCTCGGAATACTCCTCTTCCATAAGGTCCCCCCCCGACCCCTCTTCGGCATAATTTGATTCATGGCTACCTCCCGATAAGGTCTCATCGGTAGGTACTGATCAAAGTTCCTCTTGGGCTGTTCCAATGGCCTCTCCTTCCTATTGACTTCACCACCATTTTTTATTTCCTTCTTCTGCTTCATCCTCTACGCTTCCTCCAAATTAATATATTTAGAGGCACGCCCCAGTAATTCATCATAGTCTGATGGTGGCTTCTTGGCCAACGATCTGAACAGATCCCCCTCTCTCAACCCTTGGGTGAAAGCGCTGGCTAGTATTTCAGATGTCACATGCGGAACATCAAGGCATGCTTGATTGAATCTTTTCAGAAAATCCCGCAGGGACTCCTTATCCATCTGCCTGAGACCGAACAAACTCAAGGCTGTTCTCTTGCAACTTCTACTGCTCGCGAATTGATGAAGGAACAACGAGCTGAATTTGGGAAAGGAATCCACTATTCCTGATGGTAACTGATTGAACCATGACTGAGCAGCGTCGGCTAGAGTAGTCAAGAACACTCTACATTTCACCCCATCTGACAGCTGATGAAGGAGTGAGGCATTCTCAAATCGAGATAAATATTCTTCTGGATCTGTGCTACCATCATAATTCCCCACACTCAAAGTTCTGAAATTAATAGGCAGAGGATCATCAATGACCTGGGGAGTGAATGGAGTGCTTCTTCTTGCCGAGTTAATACGGCCTTCCATTTTATTGCGCATTCTTTGTAGCTCCTCCTTTAGATCCTCCATTTGATGGTGCAAAGCCATATCTATTTCATCATTTGAACGATTAAGGAAATCTTTCGATTCTTCCACCTCCTCCTCCGACTTCTTTATAGAAGTCGAATCTTCTTCCTCTTCTTTACTTTCTTCCTGACAGGGGGGGGGGGGGGGGTCATGAATTGCTTCATAACTTCTCCAACAGTTTTGGCAATCACCTCAGTTAAATGTTCCATGGGTATTCCTTGGGTAGGTAATACTCGTGAAGCATTCTGCGATGATCCAGCCTCCCCAACCCCTTCTGGTTCTGGGCATGAACGTGGGGGGGTCAGTGGTTTATCCCTCCCCGACATTGGCCCTCGCCCTTTGCTTCTAACCATTTCGCCTTGGACTCTTGATGAAAAAATCTCTGCTTCAACGTCTTTACTCTTTTTGTTCCCACAGACGGCGCCAATGATGTGATCCGTTATTTTACGTGTTTGGTAGAATTAAATGTTTACGAAAAACAAAAGGAATACACCAAGATTTTTTACGTGAAAAACCCTCAAATTGAGAGAAAAACCACGGGACCTAGTCCAGTATAAAGCTCCACTATAAATATTGATGATTTACAAGATGATCTGGACACAAGAAAAAATTATTCAATGACTTACACGACTACTGTTATAGAAATTATAAAAAAGACCGAACAGACTCAAGTTTGCTATCTTCGGAGTCTTTTTGCCCAGAAAAATCCAACCCCTTCTGTGATGACATCCGCGGGTATTTATAGGACTATTCCTAGTGATTGACTCGCGGGAGATCCGGAACACGATGTCCTCTGATCGTGGCTTAACTGGAGCCCAACACGTCCGAGAAATCCGCGCCCCATTATTGCACGTTCATTCACGCCGGTTAATTTGTTAGTTATTCTCGAGTCTTCCGCTAATCTTTGACCAGAAAATCGAGGAGGGTTACAGCTGCTCGGTAAAACCCTGCTCGGTGCTTTCCGTTCGGTGCACTATGTTCGGTATATGTCTTTGTTCGGCCCTTGAGGGATTTTACCCGATGAGGTCAATATGTCATATGACATCAGTCTATATACTGATTTGATAATTTATAAATAGTTAATATATCATAATAAAATTAACAAAGATACAATTTTTTCACCACATATTCACCCAACTTTTGAATCGAACTTCTATAATATTTTATACCTTCTAAATGTAGACATTCTTATTAATTAAGTTAAAGCACCGAAAAATATCTCATGATTTGTTTATCTGCTTATGCTTTTATATGATATTTTTAGATGAACGATAGCAGAAGCAAATAAATAAAATAAAATAAAATATTATTTGGTCTAAAAAATAGATGAGCAATTCTAAATAGCATTTGCAAATACACACTATGTTGTTTTTTGCTTAAAGTTGAAAAAAAGTACTTTTAAGTAAAAT